>CM073604.1:27216437-28453500 GCA_037074985.1 Solanum bulbocastanum | reverse complement strand
TCACTGACCGGTTAAGCAGTTAAAGAAAAGAGCAGTGAAGACACACTCTAAATCTAATAATCGACCTGAACACAAAAAACAACAAGGGAGAATGCTCAAAGTTTCTGAGAGTTCTTTATTTTGAGTAATATCTATCTTAAAGTATTCCGGAATTAATAATGTAAGAATGAATAAATAATGAAGGGAGGAGTCCATTTTATAGTCACTAAAGACGAGCAAAAAAGGTCAAGGAGTTAATTGGTTCGATCAAAATTTTTCTTATTAATCAGGAATCAATAATCGGTCCAAGAAAGGAAACAAATAAAATTTATTTACTCAAAAAGAGTAAAAAAAAATAATAATTTATTAGTGCATGTGATTTAGGTGTGTTTCTAAATCATCCTGAGCTAGAAAATGTGGTCGTTTGAAGTTGACCAAAAACCCAACTAACATACTAATTAAAATTTTCCAAATTTTATATTATTTCCAAAAATGGCTATTTCCACTTTTTAACTTCTTTCTAGCTCTTTCTAGTTACAGGGTGTTACAAGGGTGGCTACTAAGAGTGTGAATTGACACCAAGGGTCAAACCACCTAAGGTTTATGCAACATGTATGACCTAATTAAAATTTCTAAATGTCGGGTAGACATAGACTTAAAGAGGTTCTATGAGAGAAGGCACATGGTTCTACGGTAGTAAAACTATCTGTATCTGTCATGCCTCAGCCATCTCTCTAATATAGAGTGTTTGAAGAGAATAGGAGTATTTTGTAAGATGTTCAAAGTCACACACCATCACCAGAAAATATATATACAAAAATGAAGAGGGTCCCGATTGTGGGAAGTATGAGCGGAATGCAATTTTATTAAAGCACTAAACACTTAGCATGTAGATGGAAATCAGTAACATATAAGTGATTTTAAGAAAATCAGTAAATAAATAAATACATAAATAAAACAAGAAGCATATAAGCATGTAAGAAATCTAACAAATAAGGAAGGGATATGGGATTAAACATAGAAATATTCACATAAGGGAAAAAGGAAAATGGCGAAACATGAAAATAAACAAATAAGTAAGAAGGAAAGGGGTAGAATATGAAAATATACAATATATAACGAAAGTAAATAAGCAGGGAAAATGAATACCAATTAGACATGGCAATAACAAACAAGCAACGAAATAAAAAAATAAAGTAAACCCCCCATATATCAAATGAAACACGTAATGGTTAGAACCTTAAATCCCCAGCACAGTCATGATTCTTCCGCGCCCCATTTTTCGCAAAACGGGTTTTGGTGCACGACCTAACAACTCTTCTGGATTTTGTTTGGATTGAAGAGTTGCCACTTAACGAATTAAGGTGTGTTAGAGCACCTATCTAACCTAACTAGATCTACCTTAAGGTCAACGAACTAGAGATCGGGTAAGGGTTCAAATTACCTTGAGGTGAAGGTGTTAATCATCTCTCGAGGTCCACAACTGTGGGTCCCAGCGGTATCTCATACAATTTATGTGGGGGTTATAAGTAGCAATTAAGGTCTCATTTATTTAATATATAATCAAGCATGCTTACTAGGTGATAAAAATAAATAAACATTAATATAAATTAAGAGATAAGAAAGGAGACAGAAGATGCACAAATAGATAGGCAAAAAAAAATTATTTTATTAAACTACCCCAAACATTTATAATTATAAAACAAATAAAAAGAGAAAAGGGAAGGGAGACCATGGAATCTAGATTAACACACTTTACGGATCAAAGCTCGGCTTATTATTCGGTTAGCTTAATGTTCTAAAAGACAAAACCAATGTTTGTCGTTTTAAGCCTAAGTCGATTGTCATCATCTCCGTAAAGGGCCTAAATAACCCTACCCCACCTTCCGCATGCATTACGTCCTAAAAGGTGCCTAGGGTTCCCGCTTAATGTCCAAGAGGCATTGAACTACTATTTAGGGAGGTTTTAGACTAAAAGAAAATATATGCTCCTAATTAGGCCCTCTATACACCAAACAATAACTTGGACGAACATTTAGCACATAAAATCTTATAGTGGCCTCTAAATATTAATTAGCATGCTCGAAAACACAAATAATTAGTGAAAGATATCATGTTTAAGTGTGTGCGCATAAAAAGGTAAACATCAATATAATAAAATTGAATTGATTTTAAAAGGGCAGAAAGTCATTACAAGTGCAGAAAAAAGTTTATTAGACTGAACGGCCCAAGTTATTCAGAATGCAATATTTATTATTAGTCAGATTACTCAGGGTGGGTCAGTTTAAGTGGGCTCAAATGCGGGCAAAAATGTTCAAGAATAGTTGCCGATCCAATTGGTATTTAACAACAAAAAGGCAAATTAAAACAGGACAGATTGTTTTAAAGAATTTAGCATGTTGGAAATTAATAATACCTATGAACGTGATTTCTAGGTGATTGAGAAATCAAAAAATTGCATAGCACCTATAGGCATGATTTTCTAACCCCAAATGATATATAAAATAAATTTAATCTTGAGGCATAATTTTTAAGTGCAATCATGCTGAAAATTAGTAATATTTAGAAAAACTATAGGCATGGTTTCTAAATGATTAACATGCTGCAAATTTATTAGAACTTGATTAGTTAATTGACATGATCAAGTTATTAAAACATGCTGATTTACTTTGACTAATTAATTAACATAAGCAATCAATCATTTAAAACAGTTTAGATTTTAATTAAATTATTACCATACTACTTTAACTCTTAAACATGCAAGAAATATTTAAGCATTAACAGAGTAGAAAATAATCATGCATTAATTTTATTTAATTATAACATGCATACAATAGTTATTGGTCTGTTTTAAGTTGCAAAAAATAATTTCATTGCAGAATTTATAACAGTTGACAGAAAGTATGATAAACAAAAATTGCTCCAGTTCTTAACATGCTAAAAATACTAGACAACTCTCTACATAGAAAAAAAAATATTAATAATATCAATTAAACATGCTTCTAGATTTTAAGCATTGGGTTATTTCATTACACGCTGATTGACTTCAGATTCGAATAGGATGAAGTTATAAACAAACCAGTTCTTGATTTTAGATTGATTATTTAGGAGCCTGTATATCTTATTCATCCAGTTTTATGACTAATTAATATAGAAAGATTATATTCAACAATCACAAGTAATAAAATAAACAAAAGAAAAGTAAACAATTAGCACATATTCCTCTCTCCCCTTAGGTGATCCCCCCAAATATATATTATATATAGAGCAGAGTTAGAGTGTATAAAATAGCTTACAAATCGAAATAAAGAAGAAATAAAATGATTTAATACATCCCCAAAAATATTTAGATAAAAACTAAATCTATCCAACATTTCATCCTAGGCGACTCTTCATGTATTGAACTTAATGTTCAAACCCCTGCTAAAAGAAAACAATATAATACAAAACACACATAATAATATCTATTTTATATACCTAGACAGAATAAGACATACATACACTTATTTTAGCAACAAGTTACACATATACAATCACACATATAGAGAAGGAGAAGAAAACTATCCCAGATGATTCCATTTATTTATCAATATCCATATTTTGGACTTATGCATAACAATAAATAAATAACATTGAAGAATAGAAAATTAAATATATATGAAAGTCACTGACCGGTTAAGCAATTAAAGAAAATAGCAATGAAGACACACTTTAAATCTAATAATCGACCCGAACACAAAAAACAGCAAGGGAGAATGCTCAAAGTTTTTGAGAGTTCTTTATTTTGAGTAATATCTTTCTTAAAGTATTCCGGAGTTAATAATGTAAGCATGAATAAATAATGAAGGGAGGGTTCCTTTTTATAGTCACTAAAGACGAACAAATAAGGACAAGGAGTTAATTGGTTCAATCAAAATTTTTCTTATTAATCAGGAATCAATAATCGGTCCAAGAAAGGAAACAAATAAAATTTATTTACTCAAAAAGACTAAAAAAATAATAATTTATTAATGCATGTGATCAGCTAGCATTTTACAAAAAATAGAGCAATTAAGAAATCTGTTCAAACTTAACTAAAGTAAAGCGACTCAATTAATTAATAAATAAAGCAATCAATCGACTCTTTTTACCCAAAATAGATTTAGGTAAGAATCTCCCTATTTTAATTAAGGCAACTATAATCAGTTTACAGACAAATAATATGCAAAAAATCAATTAAGACAAATAATAAGTATTTAAAGGAAAGAGAATAATTACCTCTCAAATATCAACATCCATTTATCAATAAGTTTAGCATATAACTGGGTAATTAAAGATCTGTCCTACACTTAAATATGTGAAGAACACTAAAATACACATGGAAGACAAATCAATACCATAAATAATAATATACTAGTATTTATTCAAAATTCACAAGGAATCAAATGTATTGAACCTTGCCATAAATAAGCTTCAATCAATCAATTATGAAGAAGTATGTACCATAATTAAGCTAGAATTTATTTTAATTCTAATTTAAATAAAATGTAAAGATCAATTAGGGCTTGAAAATATTGAGAATATACACAGATCATTGAGCAAGTAAAATCAGCTAATAACGGACAGATTTTGAAAACACTTATGAAATAAATTCGTAAGCCTCCAAACAAGCTCCAGTTGAAATAGGTGCAGGTTCAATAGGCTATCAATTTTGGAAATTTATGCATAATCATGAACAAATGCCTATCATTCGAGCATCAAGCGATATAAAGAAATCATAAAAATTATAATCAAAGTAGTGAAAATATAGGGTTGAATAGATGAAGTAAAGATTGATTTAAATATACCAAAGATGGATCTATCGAGATCCCTAAAGCTTGGACTTCACCGAAGCTTGCTTGGTCGAATTCTCGCCAGACGCTGAAGTTGTTGTTTCTTTGTCTTCGACGGAAAAGAAAGAGGCGGAGAGAGGCATTGGGGCTGCTATTCTCAGGGGTGGTTCTGCTCGACAGCTGCTCTTGCTGGCTGTTCGGAGATACTGGTCAGAAGAACGCTTGCCCGGAGCTGGCTTGCCGCTGCTGCTGCCTTGTCCATTGTCACTGACTGCTTCTGGTTTTGGCGGCCTCACCGATAAAAGTGAGGAGAGAAGGGTGCGGCAGATTTCAAAGAGGAGAGGAGAGAATGAAAAATTTTAGGTTTTGGGATCTTTTTTAGGTCAAATATGGAAAGTAAAAAAGTCTTAATCTCATCCGTTAGATTAAATTGAGATGAGTGGTTGAAATTGAATAGAACGAGATCGATGGTTAGGATTAAAATATAGGGCTTTAAATCAGATTGGATTGGATTTGGAATGGCCAAAATTAAAATACAATTGGCTAGAATTGAAATGAAAGGGTGGTTACTATTGAAATAAAATTGGGATTGAATATGCTTGAATTGAAAGGAGTTAGAACAAAAATGGCTAAAATTTATATGATTTAGAGAAAAATTAAGGAATGCTATTCAATTAATAAAACACTACACATATTAAAATATTTTCATATAAATTATACACATCTAAGTTTTTTAAAACATTTAAATAATCTAATTATTTCGAGTTTAACTATCGATAAATATATTAATAAAATAATTTAATAATAATTACCATAATTTTTTATAAATCATGCATACTAAAATATATGCTTTTTAGACAAAATCGATTAAAATTTTAAACTCGAAATATGTCTTAAAAATACGTTTTTAATCGAATAGCACTATTGAAAAGGTTATAGGTCGGTAAAAATTAGGTGTCAACAACTGTCCCGTGGTTGCTTGAGAGTGAAGAATAAATTGTCGGACAACCAACGTTGACTTATTTGCCGATTTTGTCCAACCGACGAGAGATGTCAGTGGGATCAATTCAAATAATATAAGGTTGGAAAAGGGTATGACTAAGAATTTGGTATTAAGTCGCCTACATATCTCTGGATATATGATAATCAGGTCGTGTGTAGTTCTAGATTTAGGAACAAATGAAGATCCTAAAATTTAAAAAGTGGCATGATATTCAAACGGGATCGATATTGGCTTGAATGAATAAGATTAGAGTAGCGAGGAGAGCATGACAGAGCAATTTCCATTTTAAGTAAAGGATCAGATGAAAAGCAGTAATACGAGTAGCAAAGAATTAAGAGGGCCTTTGTTGCGATGGATATGGGAATGATAATCGTGTCTGAGAGGGCAATTGATCTTGTCTGCAATACATTAGTCTCTACAAATCTGTAGCTTGTGATATGACTAAATAAAGTGATTAAAGCAAGTATATCAAATGAATGGTAAATGTAAACATGATGTAATTTCCCATATCGACCATGATATTTGCCTTAAGACTATGAAGATAATGTCTTAGGCTATGATGTATAGGGCTATGATACACAAAATTATATACTCATGTCATGAAAATGTTGTCTGTGGGCTATGAAAATGATGCCCTTAGACTATGACACCTTCGAATCATGATAGATAGAAATTAAATCCTTAGGCCATGAAATGATGTTCGTAGGCCATGAAAGATGATGCCATTGGACTATGACGCCTTTGGAATATAAATGATGAGTAAAGAGAGCGTATCTGCTTTGATGTAATTCGAGCAGCTTGTGGCTTGATTCAATAGTAACTCTGTACTGATGTATTCGAGCACATGCAGTCTTGGGTATAATGCGAACTCAGGCTCATGCAGTATTAGACACATGCAATCTTTGGGCACAATGTAATTCGGACACATGCAATCTCTGGGTACAATGCAATATCGGGCACATGTAATATCGAGCACAATGCATTCTCGAGCATAATGTAATTCTCGGGCACAATGCAATCTCCAGCATATGCAATCTCGGGCATGATGTTATTCTTGGACACAATGCAATCTCGGACACAATGCAATCTTAGGCACATGCAATCTCCAGCTGCAATTTTGCACACATGCAATATCGGGCACATGCAGTATCGAGCACATGCAATATCGAGCACGATGTAATAGTTGAGAGCATGAAGCATCTTAGACCTTCTCCTATCGAATGGGTCGAGTAACTAGCTTGGATTTTCCTCTTGTCGAAAGGATATTGTGCCATTAGTTGGCGATTTTTGAGCTCAACATTCTGTAGCTTGATCCCTTTCCTATTGGAAGGACATGGTGTCATTGACTAGAGATTTTCTGGCTTAATATAGCGGTATATCGATCCTTGAAGTGTTGTTGAAGCTGCTTTTGTATATGTAGCTTTCTTTCCTATATTCAAAGAAAAATTGTGAGTTTATAAATGGGGCGGTTGATCTGCTTGGACCGGTGTGCTCCTTTTGACTTGTCATCCAAACCTTTTCAGGCGTTTTCTTTGAGGAAAACGTAGATAGAGGGGGAGAGAGATTTTTGAAAAAAGCTTTTGAAAATATTAATTTGTAAAAAGTATTGTTGAATTTTTTACTATAGCACAATTTGAGACTTTACAATCATCCTGATTGAGAAAGGTCCTTTCAAATCTGATACATTTCAACACTTTCTGCCCCAAGAGAACTTTTGCTATTTTGATCTTCGTTGTAGATTGTAGCTTGATTGCCATGAATTTTTGAGATCCTCTTAAAACTTTTGCCCCAGTCCTGATTTGTGTGGAAAATATTCTTTGAAGGAATTTTTGAGACCCTCTAAACAATTCTTCCCCAGTTACTGATTTGCGAGAAAAAATGCTTTTGATGGAATTTTGAGTTCCTCTAAAAAATTCTGCTCCAGTATCGTGACTTGCAAGAAAATGTCCTTCTAATAGAATTTTTAAGGCCCCTCTCAAAATTTCTACCCCAGTTACATAGTCAAAGGGGAAAATGAAATTTTTATTATGATATGATTGAACTCCATAGGAGCACCTACATATCCCCTTTTAAATGGGAATCAGGTCTGACGTCGTTCCAATACAAAGTAAAAGACCATGAAACAAATTTAAATGTATTATCTCTTCACATCATCTGAGTTGATAGGTTTGGGCCAAACTCCTCCATCCATTTCTTCAAGTATGAGTGCTCTGCCTGTCAACATCCGAGAGACTATGTATGGTCCTTGCTAGTTTGGTGAGAATTTACCCTTTGCTTCATCTTGATTTGGGAAACCAGTTGCTTGGGTGAGAAATGTTTGGGTCTAACCTTCTTGTTGAAAGCTCTGGCCATTCTATTTTGATACAGCTGACCAGGACAGACAACATTAATCCTTCTTCCCTCTATTAATGCCAGATTCTCTGACCGAACTTTTATCCATTTAGCATCACTCAGCTCTGCTTCCTGAATAATCCTCAGAGATGGTATCTCTACTTCAGCAGGTATCACAACTTCATCACCATATACTAGAAAATAAGGTGTAGCCCTAGTAGAAGTTTTGATGGTAATACGATATCGCATCAATGCAAATGGTAGATTTTCATGCCAATGCTTGTGATTGTCGATCATTTTGCGCAGTATCCTCTTGATGTTCCTGTTTGTAGCCTCGACTGCCCCATTCATTCGTGGCCTATATGTTGTAGAATTTCAATGACTAATCTTGAATTTCTTACACAGTGATCTCATCAAATCACTATTTTGGTTGGTTCCGTTATCAATGATGATTGACTCAGGAATCCTGAACCTACAAATAATGTTATTTTGACAAAGTCATCTACAACTTTCTTCGTCACCGACTTGTGAGAGCTAGCTTTGACCCCATTTGGTGAAGTAGTTAATTGCGACAAGAAGGAATTTGTGTGCATTGGATGCTATTGACTCGATTGGACCAATGACGTCCATGCCCCAAGCTGCAAATGGCCAAGGTGAATTAGTAACATAGAGTTCATTGGGAGGAACTCGGATCATATATACATGAGTCTGGCATTGGTGACATTTTTGAACATATCGAATACAATCTGTCTCCATAGTTAGCCAAAAATATCCCGATCTCAGAATCTTCTTTTCCAATGTAAAACCATTCATGTGAGGACCACATGTTCCTATATGTATCTCTTCAATCAACCTACTAGCTTCTCCAGCCTCGACACATCATAGCAAACCCAAGTCGGGAGTCCTCCTATAAATGATTTCTCCACTTAGAAAGATTTGATTCGCTAACCTCTGAATTGTGCACTTTTGTACACTTGTTGCATCTTCTGTATACTCACCATTCTTCAAATAGCCTCTAATGTCATTATACCTAGGCTTTCCATCAGGCTCTTCCTCAACATGAAAATAGTATATTGGCTGCTCATATATATGAATGTGAATGGTATCAATGTAATCATGATTAGGATGTTGAATCATAGAAGATAGAGTGGCTAAGGCATCTGCAAATTCATTCTGGATCCTTGGTACATGTTTGAATTATGTCTTTATGAACCTTTTGCACAACCTATGCATACACTCCATGTATGGTAACAAATTCCACTTCTTGGTTACCCACTTTCCTCGAACTTGATGAATCAGTAAGTCTGAATCTCCTATTATCAGTATTTTTTGGACATCCAAGTCAATAGCCCATCGGAGTCCTAATATGCAAGCTTCATATTCAGCCATGTTATTTGAGCAAAGGAATCTGAGTTTCGCCGATATTGGATAATGTTGCCCAGTTTGTGAGATCAAAACAACTCTGATGCCAGATCCACTCAAATTCTTAACTCCATTAAAGAACATCCTCTAACTATCATATTCCTCAGAAATGTCTTCCCCCACGAAAGCTACTTCCTCATTTGGAAAGTAAGTCTTCAACGTTATATTATCATCATCTATAGGGTTCTCCGCCATATGATCCACTAATGCATGTGCCTTCACTGCTTTTTGTGCAACATACACTATGTCAAACTCTCTTAATAGTATCTGCCATTTAGCCAGTTTACCTGTAGGCATGGACTTTTGAAAGATATACTTCAGATGATCCATCCTTGAAATTAGATAAGTAGTGTGCGAGGAGAGGTAGTGTCACAGCTTTTGGGTGACCTAAGTTATATAACAACATGTACGCTTCAATAGAGAGTATCGAGCTTTATATGATGTAAACTTCTTGCTCATGTAATATATCGTCTGCTCCTTCTTTCCTATTTCGTCATGTTGCCCCAAAATACAGCTAAAAGAATTATCCAATACCGATATGTATAACAACAATGGCCTACCAAATTCTGCTGGAACCAACACAAGAGGATTGGACAAGTAATCTTTGATCTTGTCAAATGCTTGTTGACACACTTCTGTCCATTTCACTGCAACATCGTTCTTTCACAACTTGAAAATAGGCTCACAAATAACAGTAGAGTGGGTTATGAAATGACTGATATAGTTGAGTCGTCCCAAGAAATTCATTACCTCATTCTTACTTTTCAGTGGAGGAAGATCACGAATGACTTTGATTTTCGATGGATCCAATTCTATACCTCGATGACTAACAATGAAACCTAGAAGCTTTCCAACAGGAACTCCAAAGACACATTTTGCTGGATTGAGCTTTAGATTATACTTGCACAGTCTGGCAAAGAACTTTCACAAATCCTCTAGATGATTCGAACCCTTCTTCAACTTGATGATGACATCATCCACATAAACTTCAATTTCCTTATGGATCATGTCATGAAACAGAGCAGTCATTACCCTCATGTATGCATCCCCAACATTCTTTAACCCAAAAGGCATTGCCTTGTAGTTGTACACACCCCACGGTGTGATGAAAGAAGTTTTCTCAACATCATCCTTACGTATTTCAATTTGATGATAACCGGCAAAGCAATCCATAAATGATTATGTTTCATGCTTAGCACAGTTGTCAATCAGGATGTGTATGTTGGTTAATAGAAAATTATCCTTAGCACTAGCCTTTTTTAGATCCCGATAATCCACACAAACTCTGACCTTTTCGTCTTTCTTAGGCACTGGAACGACATTTGCAAGCCATGTTGGATACTCCGTCACTTGAAGGATTCCATCATCTAATTGATTTTATATTTATTCATTGATTTTCAAACTCAACTCAGGCTTGTATTTTCGGAGCTTCTGCTTTACTGGAGGGCAGGTTGGAACAGTAGGCAACCGATGAGCTACGATTGAAGTGCTTAGCCCTTTCATGTCTGTATAGGACCAGAGAAAAATTTCCTTATTCTCTATGAGTCACTCGATATACTCCTTTTTGTCATCTTCCATCATATGGATGCTTACTCGGGTCTCTTGTTTTACCTCCGAATTTCCCAGATTTACCACCTCTGTTTCCACTAAGTTTGGATTGGGTTTTTCCTCGAATTCCTTAACTTTTCAGATTAACTCTTTAAGGAATTCACTTTCCTCGACCTCTTTTAAGTCATTAATGTTAAGTTGTGTAGTCTCATTATATGTCATAGTCTTACAACATTTTTATAACAAATTTTGCTAGAAGAAAGAAATACGCACAAATAAATATAGAATATTAAATAGGTGGGAAAAATTTTTTTATTGCTAAAACTCAAGAGTTTCATAATACTATCATTTCAAAATAATAACAGAACACTGGAATTGAAAATTTTTTACTGAAAACTTTTAAAAACTTGATACAAAAACATCTTCCAAAGCCACCCAGATGCCCGACAAGGTATGGATGGAGTTGAGGTTGAGTTGTTGATGTTGATCTTTGCTTCCTTACTTCCTCTAGGGTCCCCTTTCTCCTCCTCGTTAATCACGACATTACAACCCTTTCCCTTTTCCTTGGTCAGAGAAAAACCCTTAATATCTTCTAGAATCTCATCAGTGATGCCCCCCATAAACCCTGCTGATCGAAATGATTGGTGCAACGGTGGTATGGGCTGCCTCAATGGGTAGTATTACCCATCTATAGGTGATTGCCAATCAAGCCATTCCTCAGTAGTATATTTATATCCCAGGCCAAAAGTAGTTGAATGACGAACGTGTTGTATGAGTTCAACTATCCATTGTAATCTAGCTCCCAAACCTTTCCCAAGCTCGAAACCAAACTAGGCCATCATGTCTATGATATTCTGGCTAAACCACGATTGCATTTTAATATTACTGACCAGCTCCACAACCTATATCTCCCCATCCCATGCCAGTATACTATCAAAATGCTCCTCCTCAATATTAGCAAGTTTCATATCCTGTCTATAATGCCCAGCCAACATACTTACAAACTCCACCACCCACTCAAACATCAAATTACCGAAACAAACCTCCATATAAAAGAAGACTCGTAGAAAACTATACTCGTCTTGCCGAACCCATAACCCAGATTTATGAGAGGTTGAAAGAGGCAGACTATGTTACCCCAAAACATGCATTGTCTGTAGATGTCTGCTCAAAATGGTACAACCCTAACAAGGTTTGTGCCTATCATTCTGGGATGAGGGTCATACTACTGAATATTGCAGAGCTTTGAAGGACAATGTTCAAGTGTTGATTGATATAAAGGCCATCCAACTCAAGGATCCTATACCAAATGTCGCAAACAACCTTTTTCCTAACCACAAGTTCAACATGGTAGAAGTTGGTGATACCTTGGATTGGAAGGAATCCGTTTGGGTCCTCGAGCTAGAAGAAGCAATGACTGCTACCATCCAAACACCAGTTGTAGTGCAAAGGCTCCCATGAAGGCTCTTCGAGCTCCCAAACTTATATAACCTGATAAACAAACAATAGGCACAATACTACATAATACTTGCATATCATATGATTATCATGTCTAAACTAAAGTATAACATATAACACATTATAAGCAAAATTACGCATATCGAACTCAAACAATTGATGGTAGCAATAAATATAACATATTATATGATTTGAGTTGAATGTTACATATTACACCCTTAGCCTACTAAGAGGCATCTCATTAAAAGATGAATGCTCCCAAGGGGGAGATATTGTAACATCTCGCGAATTAAAATAACTAGGAAGAAGTTAAGAATTGGAAATAGTCATTTTTGGAAAGACTATAAAAAATCTGGAAAATTTGTTAAGAATGTTCAGTTGAGTTTTGGTCAACTTCAAACGAACATAACTCCTAGATCACGATGAGTTAGGCGTGTTTCCATATAACGTAGGAAATATCTCGGAATAATATTTCCAAATCCACCAAGTTTACTCAATTTCGAGTTCGTATGAGTGAGCTATGTCCATTGGAAGTTGGGCTATCTAGTTAAGGAAAGTCCAATCTGGATTTTAGAAGTGTAGTTTAGTCTTTTCCTTACCCTATTATTTTATTTTGTTTTTTGGTAATTAGTTGGGGTCTAAACTAATCTTAGTCAGTTTATGCTTTTGGAAAAAGAGTTAGGATTTTGAGAGAAGAGAAAATAAGAGGAGAAAAGAGGAGAAGAAGCAAGAATCGTCAAGATCTTCAAGAGTCGCTTGCGGATTTCGTCAAGGGGTGATCCCTATGAGGTATGTGAGATCACACAGTGTTGAGTTAGTTCACTCACGCACCAATCATGATTTATTTCAGCAAATTTAAGTTCTTAAAAGCTTAGAAATTTAGTTCTTGATGGGTTTGTTGAAGTCCTTTGAATTCTTGATTCATTGAAATTGTTGAGAAGTTATTTGATCTGAATCCATGATTTTAGGTGTGAATTAGATTAGAATCTTTCATATACTGATGGTATAGTTGATTCTAAGTGTTTGGGGAAAGAACCAAGTCGAAATAGGGGGTTTAGAGTTGAAAAACGAAGAAGAAAAGTTGGAGGCACATGGCAATGGTCTGGGGCGTCACACCTCTCAAAGCCCCAAGAAGAACTCTTTGAACTTTTGGATAGGGCATCGCCCTCTCAAATCCCCAAGCAGGGTTCTCTGAATGTTGTGCTTTGGTGCCCCGCGCCTCTCAGAACGCCAGGGACGCCAGTTCATCCCATTTCTTCCCCATCTTTCCATACTTGTTCCTTAGCAATGTAACTATGTTTTCTAGTTGATTCCAAAACTCTAAGGTACGTCTAAAAATCATTATATCATCCATAAACATGAGATCATGAACCTTGAATCCATAATATAATACAAGGAAAGTTAAGATCAAAGTCAAGAGAAGTAAGAGTCAAGTCAAGAGAAGTTCTTAGAGTTTTCCAAATGTTCTAACTTTGTTTTAAGACTTAGTTCAAGTTGAGTAAAGAGTAAAGAGTAAAATTTAAAGTTCATTTCTTCAAAATTATATAGGTACTATGTATTCCCAAAGAGTTTAAAATGTTTTCACATTTAAACAAGAGAAGGAAACCTTGATTTCCAAAGAGCCTTTGAGTTAGTTTTCAGAAAATAGTAAACACTTTCACAATTAGGCAAGAGAGGAAAATTTGATTTCCAAGATAGTCTTTCAGCTAAGTTTTGAGCAATTATCTCAAATCAAAAAAAGAAGTATGTTTTTAAACATAAGAGCTAGTATCATATTTTGGGAGTAGTATTGAGCACTGATATGGGGGAGAGTTCAGACAACTCACAGCCCCCATAAACCATGTAGCCATTATGGGTAGAAATGGGTCATACTTTTTAGATGATTCCTTTAATGCATTTTAGCATAGACTAGTGGATCCACTTAGTAGTTCAGGTTCTATACCCTCGAAAAGGTATAGGACGACCCTGGTAGCGTGAGGCAAAATGTTGTATCATCACAATAGCTCTAAAGTGATGCTTGTCGGTTAGAGAAACTCCCACAGAAGTATTTGTATTCTTATATACACATTTTAATTGTATTTTTACATACATTTCAAAGTTATATTGTATCTTTGCATACAAACAGAGTATCATTGTATTTCCAAATACACAAAGTTGACATCCATGTTTTTAAACATCTTTTCTTTATATTGCACTTGTTTATACTGCTTTATATTGAAATGAGTTCAGTTAAGTTGAGTTGGGTTGAGCTAGGTAAGTTCTTCAGTTCCTTTCAAGCTTATGTCTTGTTTAGCGTTCCATTTGCATACTCGTACATTCAATGTACTAATGCCATTTGGCCTGCATCTTCTTATGATGCAGAAACAAGTAACCAGGATCAGCATCAAGCACATCGTTGATTCTCGTTGAGCTCTAGAGTTGTTAGTGAGCCTATTTGCTTCTGAGGGACCCCTTTTATTGCTTTTAGTAGATTTAGTTCATTAGAATATCGTGGGTCTTGTCCCGACATCCATATCAGTTGTTTTAGAGGCTTCACAGACAGATGTTAGTTCTTTAGTCTTTTCATTGTTATTATCTTATGTTGAGACTTGAGTTTGCCTTAGTGGCTAGTTGAATGTTCCTTTATAACACTCTAGTTTATTATATAGATTTATCTTTGTTGAGTTAAGTCTTCTGCTAAGTAAGTAAGCCAGGCCAAGGGTTCGCTTGGGGCCAACAATGGTTCTCGAGTGCCAGTCCAGCCTAGGGTGTAGGCTTGGGGCATGACAAGTAGGGTCAATGCTCTCGAATGTCGATAGTCATCACACCTTCCCACATTTGCAGTATGGTGTCAACTTGTGGCGTTTATGGCCCAAAGTTATACCCATAGTGGCCTATATGAGATCGTAAAGGCATCATTTGGACTTGTCCGAATTGGCGGAGGACTCGAAGTGGTGCATATGTTTGAACCCCATTTAGGCCAATAAGCTCGATGAAATAGAGATCATATCCTATAACCATGGCGCAATGAGACCCTAACCACTGATACTTCCATTGGATTTGATTACCAGACCGCTCTCTTATATACATAAACCAGTCTTCCGTTCCTACTTGGGTGGAGAAACGCAACATCCTTGTGGGGTGACTAAAGATTTTGTTTCCCATGCCATCCAAGATGTCTGCCATGTTACACCTCTTGTAAAAGTGTTCGGTAGCCCACAGTTGTAACAAAAGATTGCAACCCTTAAAATATCTCTTACCATTGGCGCATGCGGATAATGCCCTTATCATTTCTGCAAGTACATAGGCATTATAGTCTTTGTAGGATTTGGTCCTTCATGAGCTAATATGCGGACCACATAACCCAAGGTAGTGCTAATTTTTCCTCCCTTCATAGGAAAGACTAAGGAACCCAGCAGTGCATTGGCAAAATCTCTCAGACGATATTTTTTCCATTGTCTAATAGATCAACCATACTCTTTATTGAAATGTTTATGATCGTTCCTGTCATAAAAATGCGAGTACAGAAATTCAAATGAAATCCATCCAGAATCTAAACAATCTATCTCCAGATTGCGCTATAGCCCTAGAATCTTCAAAAACTACTTCAATGATTGCTTATGCAGCATGATCATTTGACACTCGTGACAGGGAAGGTTTACAAACCCACTAATTTCCTCGAGTGTTGGAGTTAGCTCGAAATCCCTAAATTTGATGACCAATCTTGCGGGATCCCAGAATTTCAACAAGGCCATAATTATGTAGCAATCAAGAGCAACAAGTAAGAGAAAGGTCAATCCACCCAGTAGTTGGCGGATTTCCAACTCATGGTCTTTCTTGATACTCACCCACCATCTTTTCAGAAGATCATTCACTTTTACAACCATTTGCGTGTTTGGGAAGTTGGGAGAGGCCATGACTGAAAACAAAAAACAAACAAATTCTAAACTCCAATTTGGCATATATTAGGCTTGATTTAGTTATTATGACAGCATTGACAAAAATATCCTGATCTCAGAATCTTCTTTCCCAATGTAAAACTGTTCATGTGAGGACCACATGTTCCTACATGTATCTCTTCATTCAACCTGCTAGCTTCTCCAGCTTCGACGCACCTTAGCAAACCCAAGTCGAGAGTCTCCTAAAAAGGACTTCTCTACTTAGAAAGAATTGATTCGCTAGCCTCCAAATTGTGTGCTTTGGTACACTTGTTGCATCTTCTGTATACTCACCGTTCTTCAATATCCTCGAATGTCATAGTACCAAGGCTTTCCATCAAGCTCTTCCTCAACATGAAAACAATATGCTTGTTGCTCATATATATGAATGCGAATGGATCAATGTAATCATGATTAGGATGTTGAATCATAGAAGACAAAGTGGCTAACGCATCTGCGGATTCATTTTGGATCCTTGGTACATGTTTGAATTTTGTCTTGAAAAATACTCTCTATTCCAAAAACTAGAAATCTCGGTGAATATTCTCAAAAGTACTTCTCCACTTTGTTTTGTTGTGTTCGTGTCACGACTTAGACCGTCGTGATTGGCACCCACACTAACCCTTCGGTGGGAAAACCATTAATACTAATTAGCTAACCAACTTTAATCAAAACACTAAGGCATTTAAGTTACGGAAACAAGTTAAATTCTAATAAAGAAAATTAGAGCTCCCATAAACTCCAAATGAAAGTCTAACAACTTAAAACAAATGCGGAAATACTACCTAAAACCTGAAAGTCAATATACCAAAACTCTAACAAGATCCATAAGTCTAAACAAGAAAGTGGGTACAATCCAAACTATCGTACTAACAACTAACTAGAAAAGTCTCAGTCCAAAATGTGGACATAAACAAAAAGAGAACTCATGGCAGCCCGAAAGAAGTGGCTCACCCTTGAATTCGATCGGTGTTCACTGACTGTCAATAGCCGCCTGAAGATGCCCTGTACTCAACAAAAATAAGAGCAAGTGCACCATTAGTACACAACCACAGTGTACTGGTAAGATCACGCGACTATCCCACTAACTGCAACACAAGCAAGTCAGTACAACATTATAAACATGCACATACCGAACATGTACAATATCATCAACATTTACGCACAATAAACAGTTTCACAATTCTCAAATATTATAGTTATATCAAGTCATTGATCCTCTCATGGAACACAAACCCAAACTTTTAGCATACCGAAACGTAGTACCCGATCCCATGTTTATGCCAGAACGTGGCAACCAATCCTATAATTATGCCGAAATGTAGTACCCGATTCCATGTTTATGTTGGAACGTGGCAACCGATCCTATAATTATGCCATGGCAAGAGATCCAAGTTAGTGTGTCGGAATGCAACATCCGATCCATTCAACAAGCCACAATCACAATCACAAAGTACATTCTCATAATCATACAATCAAGTCATGATTCATGGCATTTATCATTCATATATCCTCATTTACAATTTATGTGATCAATAATGCAACATTCCCATACATATATGTATCATAATGAAGCAAGAACAAACATATATCACACAACCATAGAATCACAATCATCACCTACCTCAAACAAAGATTGAATCCCCTAAGAAACTTGATTCTTCCCTTTCCGGATTCATTTCGCTTGTTCTTGGTCTACAAACAATCAATATAATACGAGAATCAATAAACGATAATTAATTACCCGAATTACTAACAATCCCATCAAACCCTTGATTCCAATATCCCAATTAGGGTTGTTTCCACCATAAATTCCAGATCAAAACCCTTCCCCATTGATAATTACCCATTAGATTACATTTTACGAATTAAAAAATAGTTCGGGGAGTTAAACCTTACCTTTAGCCTAAAAAATGATAGAAAAAGGTCAAGAAGTCTCCTGGGTTCATTCATTAGCTCTCAAGTTTGAAAATTGCAGAATAAAACATTTTTGGAGTTTATTTCTAACTTTAAGTCGTGTCTGCCCCGCCATGGCGGCACTAGCCCGCTACAGCGGCCCCACCATAGTGGAAGAAATTCCCGCCAAAGCATCTTACATGAAATAGTGAGCAACATAATAATTCCAAAACCCCCATTTCATAACATACTTTCAACCAACGACACTTAAAAAATACCTGTTCATGCCAAGGTCAGTTTCGGGAGTTCTACTCACCCGAATTCAATTTCGTAAAGTCGTATGGATTTTAGTAACGCCTTAGCTATCTACTCATGTAATCAAAATCATAATCAAATCACCCAATTACTACCAGATTTCCCTAGACCTTACTGACTTCGATTTCGTCCAAATCTGGGCTAGGTTGGAAAATCCCAAGTTACTACGAAAAAGTTTTCTAACCCAAAATATTTCCCCGTTGGCTTTTTAATAACGACGTGAATCGGTCATTACAATAGATGTCAATTTACCCATCACTCGTCCCCAAGTGATAATCTTAGGAAAAATAGGCTAATGAAAGAATGGATTAGTACCTGAATCGACGAACAACTGAGGATACTTGTCTCGTGTATCCTTCTCGGTTTCCCAAGTAGCTTCCTCAACTAGACGATTCTTCCATTGAACTTTCACGAACTTAATCTCCTTGGTTCTTAGCTTACGCACATCACGATCAAGAATTGCAATTAGTTCCTCCTCATATTGTAGGTCTTTGTCTAACACAATTGAGTCCTACTTGATGATGTAATCTCTACCACCATGATATCTCTTCAACATGGACATTGAAATACCAGAAGAACTCTCGGTAGATGAGGAAGTAACGCCAATCTATAGGATACGGGCCCTACACATTCAAGAACCTCAAAGGGACCAATGTATCGTGGACTTAACTTGCCCTTTTTGCCAAATTTCATCACCCCTTTAATGGGTGATACCTTAAGAAGGACATTCTCACCAGTCTGAAATGCCATATCTCTTACCTTATGGTCTACATACTTCTTCTGTCTACTTTGGGCGTTTAAGAGCTTAGCTTAAATACTCCTCGCCTTATCTTGAGCGTCCTTCACTAAATCAACCCCCAAAGGTTTTCCATCTCCAACCTCAGACCACCTATGGGTGATCTGCATCCCCTCTCATAAAGTGCCTCAAATGGTGCCATATCAACGCTGGAGTGATAACTATTATTATAGGAGAACTCACACAAAGGTATGAATTTATCCCAATGCCCTCCAAAATCAATCATACATGCCCTCAACATGTCTTCTAACACTTGAATAGCCCTCTCTGACTGCCCGTTTGTCTTTGGATGGAAGGTTGTACTAAAAGTGAGTTGTATGCCCAATTTATCATGTAGCTTCCTCCAAAACTTAGATGTGAATTGGGTACCACGGTCTAAGATGATAGAAAGGGTCACTCCATGCAACCTCACTATCTCTTGCACATAAACTTTAGCCAATTATTCAACATTATAATCTATTCTTACCGGAATAAAATGGGCACGCTTAGTCAATATGTCAACCACTACCCAAATAGAATCAAACTTCCCCAAAGTCTTGGGAAGACCAACCACAAAATCCATGGCTATTCTTTCCCACTTCCATCTCGAAATTGGCATTCTTTGAATTCCGCTATGTCTTTTGGCACAAACTTGTTGGCAATTTTGACACTTAGCCACAAATTACGCTATGTCTTTCTTCATCCCTGGCCACCAATAAATTCGATTCAAATCTTGGTATATCTTGGTCACACCTGGATGAATGGAATATCGCGAGCCATGGGATTCTATCAACAATTTCTTAATCAAGTCATCAACTCGAGGAACACAAATCCTTCCTTTAAAACTGAGCACACCTTCCACATCAAGAGTGGTCTCTTGTGCCTTACCAATGGAGATCTTCTTTTTAAGCTCATTCAAATTTTCATCCTCAAATTGTTTGGCCTTGATCTCCTCAATGAACATGGCCCTAACTTCAATACTATCTAACACCTCACCTCTTTCTGAAATTCCCAATTGCATGAATTTAGACTCCAAGGTCTGAATTTCCTTAGCCAAATGCCACTTGGTTACACGCTAGACTACCTATACACACAGCTTTTCAACTCAAAGCGTCTGCCACAACATAAGCCTTACCCGGATGGTATTGAATGGGCACATCATAATCCTGGAGTAACTCCATCCACCTTCGTTGTCTCAAATTCAGATCCCTTTGAGTAAACACATGCTGCAAACTACGATGATCAGTAAACATATCGCACTTAACACCATAGAGGTAATGTCACCAGATCTTAAGAGCAAATATCACCGCTGCCAACTACAAATCATGCGTTAGATAATTCCTCTCATGCACTTTTAATCGACGTGACGCATAAGCTATAACATTGTTATCCTGCATCAACACAGCACCCAAACCAGAATATGAAGCATCATAATAACTATAAAGTCTTTACCTTCCACCGGTAATGCTAGAATAGGTGCGGTGGTCAAGAGAGTCTTGAGCTTTTGAAATCTCTCTTCACATTTTTCAGTCCATTCAAATGGTATCTCCCTTTTGGTCAAATTTGTCAAGTGAGTGGAAATGGAAGCAAAATTCTTCACAAATCAACGATAATAGCTGGCAAGCCCCACAAAACTTCTAATTTCTAACCGTTTCGATCTCTTGGGGATCTACCATTACCCCTTCGTTTGAAACTACAAGCCCCAAAAACGCAACCAAAGTCAACCAAAAGTCACACTTAGAAAATTTTGCATACAACCTTTGTTTCCCAAGAACACCCAGAACAATACAGAGATGGTCAACATGCTCTTTCTCACATTTTGAATAGACCAAAATGTCATCAATAAGGACTATAACAAATGAATCAAGAAATGGTTTGACAACCTATTCATCAAACTCATGAAAGTTGCAAGCTCATTAGTCAAACCAAAAGACATAACTAGGAACTCATAATGCCCATAGCGAGTTTTAAACACCGTCTCAGGAACATCCTCAGGCCTAATTTTTAATTGATGGTAACTAGACCTTAGATCAATTTTAGAGAAGACCGATGAACCTTGCAATTGGTCATATATTTGAGGCAATGGATACTTGTTCCGAATGGTGACCCTATTCAATTGATGATATATATGCCAACATATGGCCATCAGTGTCTCATACATATAAATATAGGCAATAAGCCCCATACCTCTCGATTATAGCTCAAAACTAAAATACATAGCATGTCATGTCATGGATTTATAAAACTTATATGTTACCATTTTCATGTTGCCTATCTTGGCTCATTTGTAGTCTTGTTCTCATAACCCCATAATAACTTTCGTATAACATATAACAATCTCATGGAACCTCATATGTTCTTCCAAATAAGCTTGAAAAGTTAACTCGAATTTTAGAAAGATAACCTAACCTTGTTGATATTCATAACAAGTTTAAGGTGACTTACTTAGTTCCTAACTTGGTTCTTAGATAGTTTATAAAAGAAGTATTTCAAAAACCAAGTGCTCTAATAGTTTACATTTAAATTATATTTGAGAACTTTGAAGATTGTGAGTTACTTAAAAGATTGTTCATAATAACTTTAGTGGGGAAATAGGGCTGGTTACAAGGAATAAGGGTCTCCCGTGATATTTTAAGTCACATCACCCAAAGAAGAATAAGAATTCATACATGCGGACATATAGTTAAGGAAACTGATAAAATGACATGTAGATGTGGATTACTCTATTTATCCGAACGAGTGGAATATCAAAATAATAGATTCACCAAAATAATTCAGCTGAGATTCCAATGCATTTCACTGAAGGGATTTCTAGTAAGAGAATAGCAAAATATCACATTCGGCGTTTTAGTAACTTCCTAGGAAACGTGCTAAAATGAGGGGACGGAGCTTAGACTTAACATACCTTTCCAATGAATGCTCGAATGGCCGTAGTTTATTTATGAAAGTTGTTCCTTATGTCCTAAGCTTGACAAACACTATATATACACAACTGGTATGCACCTATAAATAGTTCATAATTGATCTTAAATCGGCAGATGTGCCAAATGGCCTCAACTTGATGAAATGTCCGTAGAACTTCATAAAAATAATCATAAAAGAGTCCCGAGATGATTACCTTAGTTAAACAAGTGTAAAACTTGAAGAAACACCAATAACTACAAATTTATATGTTCAAAAACAAGACCCAAATGCAACTAATAGAAGGGGAAAACGAGTGCCACGTGTAGAGATCACATTTCTAGGCACGGGGGAAACCTTTAATGGTAGAAATTATCAAAAACTAACCTTCATCATGCAAGAACTCCATAGGAACCCTCTCTTAAGCTTTTTTTCTGGTTATGAAGTGAAAATAAATGTTTTCATGGCTTAAAACGTTGAGTAAGCCGACATACCACATTTTTATCCAACCCGAATTGCGACACGGATTCTGCCCCGGCAGTCTGTAGTAAAACCCTCATAACTCTTTACTCCGATGCCAGTTGGATACTGGATTTGGTGCATTGTAAACCTTCTAACTCTCTATATATTGGGAGATAGCATCCAAGACATTTGACCCAAAGTCAAGAAAATATTATTAGAGAAACTTCGATAACTTTTGCCGACCTTAGTTTCACTAATTTTCTTGACTTCAAAACTTAACATACGACCCTTGTGATATTATAATACCTCATAACACACTATTCTTAACATGTTGTACACTTATAGGCTTATCCACAAGGTATGGGATAGTTTAAACATTTCAAATGGGCAAAGTTCTATTACCCTTTCTATCACAACTATTTATGACATCATATTCTGCCTTACATACCAGTACATTTTCATTCGTACTAGCATCCCATTGCCTAGGGATGCTGCATGTTGTGCTGCAGGTTTGAACAAATGTCTTGATCAGCCTTTGCTATAGGGGTGTTGTCTCAGTTGAGGATTGATAAGCTCCATTCTTCCTGGAACTATTAGTGTCTATAGATTTTGCATACTTGAGTTTTTTATATAGTTGTTGGCATCGTTAGGGACCTATCCCAACCAATTGGGTTGTAGTATTCGCAGAGACTTGTGGACATATTTGGTTGGGTCTTCTCGGCTTTCATTTATAGCCTTGTCGGCTTATTGTATTTATAGTTTCAGATGATGCCTCGTCTGCATGCTAGTTCTTTATGCTATGTGTGATTGAGCTTAGAGTGGTAAGTGAATATTATCTGATCAGGTCATGCATATGCTAAGAATGCGATCCACGAATTAGAATCTTAAGGCTAAAGTTTTATTCACCTACTGAGAGAAAGATGATGAAAGTTTTAGTTACTCTTAAGGATATGAGGCTCAAGAAGGAAATTAGGGAGAATTAGAGTAGGTATTACAAATGATAAGGTAATTATGAACTCAAGCTTTTAACCAAATGTTGGCAAATATTCAAAAAGAGGTAAGAATGACTTTAGAGGTTCAAGTCAGTTAGTCTATAAAGTTAATACGAGACAGATGAAAATAATGGGCTACAAAGGAAAAGGTTTATACACTCTAATATGACTAATCCCCAAAGCTAAGGAAAATTAAGGTCGGATGATGATTGATTGGTTAGACATAAGCTATGACAGAGGCACTATGCTAGTAAGTTTTAATTGGGAGAATTATGTTAGATACTAAATGGATAAGAATAGTGTTTGGGTGTCATATGTCAAGTGCTGCAGTATGATAATGTTCCTTGTTAAAGGAGAAGAGATGAGTATAGTTACTTAAAATGTAATTAAAGTGACAAAAATGAGGTAAGTTGTGCTTGTTAAAGGTTGCCTCATATGTTGAGTGAATAAGAGTAGCCTTATTTGTTATTGTTTATTTACTTATGGTACATTATTATGATGCCCTTTGAGGCTTGTACATGTGTGTTTCTAGTTAGCTGTAGGTTTTAGATAGTTATGTTTACAAAGGAAACTCTGCAAAAATATTTGAAAAGTTCTAAAGCTAAGAACTATTAGTTACAACACACATTTGAGGACGAATGAGCCAAAGGGGGGATGATGTAACACCCCATGTCCTGTTCGTTTGTACGACTAAGTTCACATCGACAAACCTATTATTATTTAGCAGAATGAGGTTGTAATCAAATACTCAAGACCAAGGGTTCAAGTATATATACGATTAGCTAAGATAAGGTTAAAATGAATGATTTGGGTAGAAATGAAATTTTGAATCAAGTAAATCACTTATGTGTTTCACCTATGCGCTTCACCTAAGTGATTCACCTACTAGCTTCACCTAATAAGCCTTAATGACCAGCTAAAAGGACCAAGTAGGTACATCACCTACTTGGACTCCTTGGCCAGCTCAAAGGTCCAAGTAAGTGGGATCACCTACTAAGCCATTTTTGTGGCCCAAAATAAAGAGAAAAAGAGAGGCGGTGGAGATTCTTTAAAACAAAGACTTGGTTGATGTTCTCTTATGATATTTTACATACATAAATTCTATGAGCTCTCTCAAGTTTATCTCTTCATCTCTCAATTTTAAGCATCTGCCTCAAATTATATCTAGGATTCTTGAAGAAATCATCCTCTTTCAAAGCCAAGTTTGAAGGTTAATTCAAGCCCTTAAAGGACTGCAAGTCAAGGTCTAAATTAGAAGAAATTTAGGTAATCTTGCTTCCCCATTTTATCTCAATATATATATATATATATATATATATATATATATATATATATATATATATATATATATATATATCAGATTGGGTAAGATTTGCCTAGGTTATTTTCATGAAATTATGGGACTATGATCGAAAATTCACGAGTCTAAGATTTTAGTGATTATGATAAAAGGTTTGGAGCTGCATAATATGGTGAATCTAGGAGCAATATTGGGTGGATAGTTAGATTCATTTGGTGGTGAAGGACATTGTTTTATACCTATGTATGGTAGTAAAAGTGTTGTTTGTAAGTATGAGATAGTTGGGTGTTGAAAGACCAGTTTTGAAAATTGTGGAGCTTTATGCCCACTAGGTGTTTGACATAATATCATACTAGTCTATTTCTTGACCTATTGACTCTATTGTAATGTAATCAATCTGTATGTTTATATTATAATTTATAGTGTTGAATGGCTTTATTAGAAAGTCGTGTGAAGTGTTTTCAGGGAAGAAATGAAGGATGTAGTAATGTACCATTTAAATTGAGGATTGTGCAGGCTTGCTACCCATTATGTGTCTATTTATTTGTCTAGGTGCTTTGAAGCTCGGGCAGTGCCGGGAGACTTCATGAGAATGTCATAAGTTGTGTAAACATGTGAGAAGGGAATGTGTGAAAGGAACACCTAATAGTAGAAGGGTTACAACATGTTGCCTGCCTATTGTTTGGGTAAGTTAAAGTGATCCAAGCTTGTTGGTTAGCTGCTAATATTAGCTTTATTGCTTGCCATTATTGTAGATTAAAACTTTAAAGGAAAGTCTAAATCATAGTACTGTCCGGGAGACAAGGTATGTAAGGCTACTCAATTTAATATTCATTGGCATGAAGTCCTATATTTTGGGTACCAACAAAGCAAGCTTTATAATTAATCCTTGTGGTTAAAGATATGTTGTGATGGTGTATAATATCTAATTTATTTAATATCCTTTTATTGCCATGGTTTCACAAATATGGCAAACTATTCCAATAGGTGTTCATTATCCTATATCGATATTGTAATACTTTCAAGTACGATTATGACAAAAGTACTCTAAACAGTAAGTTTCATGAGTTATCCTCTAAATCAAATGAGGAGTCATTGAGTCAATAAGATCCTACATTACACTTGTTATGAGTTTTCATAGGCCAGATATATCCTGTCCAATTTATAAGTCCTTACATGGAATGTACACTTATCTCTTATTTCAGAGCTGTCTATGTGCATCATTAGTTCACATATTTATACACCCTTTCACTAAATGTTAAGCTATCGAGACATCTTATACAGTCCTTACCTCTCCATAAGAGGAGATGCATGCTTTCATTTGAAATGCATGTATGCCCCCATTTGAAAAGTTGAAACATGTTTTAAATGAACAATGCAACATGTCCTACTATCCCGACTTTTCGAAAACCTTCATAGATTGTTTGTATATATTCATTGAACTTGATAAATCTCATTAAGTCATAGGTTCCTAAGTAGTACATCGAAGTTACATTTTGCTTCCAATATCATTTTTGTTGCCTCAAGTATTTTATTCACATGTCTACACCATTGGTATATAGTCCTAAATCTCATAAGAATTATGACCACCAAAAGAACAATCTCAAAGATCAAATATACAAGGTAAAATCAATAATCTATATAATTATGGGTTGCAGCTCAGGGGTAAAACTACCTAGCATGGGTCGATCTCAATCTATATAATTATGGGTGGCAGCTCAGGGGTTGAAATACCTAGCATGGGCTGATCTCAATCTATATAATTATGGGTGGCATCCCAGGGGAAAAAGCCTAGCATGGGTCGATCCCGATTTATATATTTATGAGGACAGCATCCCAGGGTTAAATGTCTAGCATGGGTCATCATCTTCTACCACTGATCAGTTGGTCACTTGTATTACATGCTTTACAAAGATTATGAAGCAGAAAAGATTATAAAAAGAATGTAATGTATAGTGATTCAAGTATAGTAATATATCATGTGCCCAAGTGCTAATAGTCAAATCCACAGAAAATTGATTAACATGTTGAGAAGGGTAAAACATAGCATTGTGATCCTATAGGTTGTTCCTAGTTTCCAGATGCCCCAGTTCCTCATGTGTTTATATGTTCTAATATTTCACTTGTTCACATGTTATCCATTCTAATAGTTCACTTGTTTACATGTCATGTGTTCACATAGTTACTTTGACGTGTTATCTGTTCTCATAATTCACCTTTTCATATGTCACCTATTCTCATAGTTATTTGTTTGAGTATCACATAATCTCATAACTCACATGTCATTGCCTTCTTGTTAATGTATTAATGCCCTTGATGGCTCAATTGTTTGTTATTACATTCTTACAGCTCACTCACTTACATGCATGTCACCTAGTCCACTAGTTTATATAAGTACATGTATCTTGTTCACTTGCTTATATGGTTGTCTTATAATCCACTTGCTTATGTTGCTATATGTCTTATAAATCACTTGATCAAATGCTACATGTCTTCACAACTCACTTATTCATGCGTCACATGGTCCCATAACTTACTTGTCCCTATGTTAAATCCCATTTTGTTCTCCTCCACTTGTACATTATAAACTCCATGTGGCTTATCAGTTCTTCTGCTATTTTCCCTTCATTGCTTACTTGCTTAAGTGATACATATGTTATAATAAAGTATCATGATGAAACAGAGATAAAAAAAAAGGAATTTAATTATGTCTCATTTTATGTCGATTCATATAGGTTTTGATACATGTATATGTGTTATCCTCTTAGGTAAAAGGAGGTGCGCCAACTTAAATGATCATAAGTTTTTGCAATAAATCTATAGTATGTTTGAAGTTTCCAAGTGTTGCTACCCTAATATGTCATGTTCTCTTATACCTTTCAGTAACTATAGTATTTTCAATTCGCCTTATATACGAGTACAAAATTTATATCTACTCACATTCTTTTATATTATGTCGGGGGTGCTGCACTCATACAGGTACACACGTTTTAGATGGGAAGTTTCTTAGGGAACCCCTTTCAGATTTTCATCTATAGTCAGTGATACCCAATTCCACTAAGGGCCTTATCTTTTTCATATAATTTACATAGATGGCTTAAGGTACATCGAGGCCATGTCTCAACATATTTATGGATCATGTCATATGTTAGAGGCTTCATAGACTATGTCCAAATCAGGTTCATATAGTTAGAGTTATGTTTTCCATATTGCCTTATGGGTCCACTAAGCTAGCATATGCACTAATGACTTTTATATGTATATAAAATAATAGCTTCTCATTCTAGTTGATGATCAATGAATTACTTAATATCTTTTGCTTCCATCCCTTGTAGGTATGTTTAGTTAAGTGGTCCGCTCGGTCATGTGAAGTATCAAGTTAAGGCACCAAGTGCCGGTCCGTCTCACCTAGGCTTGAGGCGTGAAAAGTTCGTCATGCCCTAATTTAGCGGAGGTGCAACAGGCACATGTTGCCTCACTTGACCGAGAGAACCAACTAACACATAAATGAAGTGAAACAATGAGGGCCGACAAGGCCACCACAATAACCTGCTGAAACATGATAACTATATCGGCGAGGTCACAACAACATGAAATATATAAAATAGGTTGGCAAGGCCAACTTTACTATAAAGAACTAGCATACAGACGAGGCATCACCTGAAATCATAAATAAAATAAGCCGATAAGGCTATAAATGAAAGATGAGAAGACCCAACCAAATATGTCCACAAGTCTCTACGAATACTACAACCCAACTGGTTGGGATAAGTCCCCAACGATGCCAACAACTATATACAAAACTCAAGTATGCAAAATCTATAGACAACCAATAGCTCCAGGAAGAATGGAGCTTATCAATCCTCAGCTGAGACAACACCCCTATGGCAAAGACCGATCAAGACATTTGTTCAAACTTACAGCACGACATGCAACATCCCCAGACAATGGGATGTCAGTACAAATGAAAATGTATTGGTATGTAAGGCAGAACATGATGTCATAAATAGTTCTGATAGAAAGGGTAATAGAGATACTACCTGAAACTGAAACTCTGATAACCTCTATGGCTGACGTCTAACCTCCTAGTAATCAAATATGCATGACATGCTTATTCAATCGTATGTCGTAAGTGTGTGTATGTGTGTGTGTGTGTATGCAAATGCATGACATAACCAACCAAATGCTAGCAATGGTGGTGCCTTCCGATAGCAAACCGGCATCATATACACCAACTTGTGGCCATCTGTGTCTCATATATATAAATATAGGCAATAGGCCTCATACCTCCCGATTATAGCTCGAGAGTAGAATGCATAGCATGTCATGTCATGTATTCGTAATGTATATATGTTACCATACTCATGTTTCCAACCTTGGTCCGTTGGAACTCCTGTTTTCATAATTTCGTATTCACTTTCATATGACATGTAAACGCCTCGTAGAACCTCATATACTTCTAGATAGACCTACGTACCTAACTCGATTTCAGAAAGGTAACTTAAACCTGAGAATATTTAAAAAGAACTCAAGGTGCTTAAAGAATCTTCTCATGAACTCATTTAACTTTCGTACAACCATCTAGGTCTACAAACTCGTAATGGAGTCGAAGCTATGGACTCGACTTCAAGTTAGAAAATTAGTCATCTAGGAACTTAAAAGGAGACTAGCATGCTTAACTTGATTTATAAGAATAGACTCCGAATTGCTAATAGTATGGTCCGTTTTAGAAATATGTTGCTTGATAAGTATATAACAAAAAGAATATAGTTAGATATTTAATATTAGTATCACTTTTCAAATAACATTTTTTGTAAAATGTTTTGGCAAAAAGAATGACTTAACAACTCCTTTGGGTATAACATGATAATTCTATGATATTTCCCCTAATCTTAGGACAATATATAGCTCGCGAATAGACATAATAAATAAGAAACTTGACGGAGGATAACTTTACTAGAAACACACTTCACAATGGAACAAGTATGAGAACAATATAATAAAAGCAAAGCTTAACATCAGCAGACTTACCAATGCCCTTCACAGAGGGTCTTTCTAGCAATAGAATAGTAAAACCAACTCATTCGATGATTTATAACTTTTTAGATTTCGTGCGATATGAAAAACAAAGTTTTGCCTTAACATACCTTGAATTTGAACTTGAATAACTTGACATAGATAGTCGAGTTCTTCCAAAATTGTTTATAACATCAAAAAATATATACATTTTTTTCCATCAATTGAGTTCAACGGTCAAGTGCATGTACAGATGGTAAAATTAAAAGGTTTAGCTACTTTTTATAAATCACCAAGAAATAGAATGGAGGAAAATTTGTTGAAGTAAAGGTGTGTGTGTGTATATATATATATATAAAAGTAAAGAGGTGGGGTTACTCTTAACCGGCTATAGCTACGCACTAACTATATAATTTATATTAAATATAATAAGGGGTATATATATATTACTAATTCAATAGATGGTACCCATCACCTTGATTGTTGTTGTCCAGATCCTCCACTTCCACGTGGAAGTGGAGATGGCAACCCTATATTCAATTTTGTTTAATCACGTTTTTGTAGGTATTTTGTTATATATATAGCAACTAGTAAAATTATTTGCTCCTCGCGCGAAAATTAATATCACAGACTAAAATAATATTTAAAACCTATCTCATGTAATAATAATTCTTTAAACATAACCTAATTCACTATATCCATTAAATTTCAATAATTAATAATAAAAATAAACACATATCTGAATATATCGTAACTAAATGATTTTTTTATTTCTTTTTTTACAAATATTCAAGACATTTTTTTTTAAGACAATAAAAATATATGTTTATCAAATTCTAATTTAAATATGATATTACAAAATTACGTGTAGTGCTACCATAAAAATTTTCAAATTTAAGCTTGTAAGCCTTCAACACAGAACAATGGATAACCCATAAGCACCTGAGGTGTTATATCCTTCCCCCCTTAGGAACATTCGTCCTCGAATGAGAATAAATACATGCAGGTGTAAAACTTGGAACACCTTCATAACTTGGCAGAATTGCAGTTATATATGGGACTATTCCAAACCCAAAATTAATAGGGAGCTATGATATACATCATATCAACAAAACAACGTCTAGGAAACAAATGTTAACAAATTATCTCATAATGCATAATGTTACTCAACAAAGAAAACCTTCCTTTCCTTATCTATTTCCAGTATTAAGCTCATAGCACGTCATGTATTAACGAATTTGTCATTAAGAACGAATGGGAATATAGTTATATAAAGTACGAACATGTGAGTTTAATAAGAAAATCTCTGTGTAATGGGTAAGATATATCATCTCTCGATGTGTTACCATTATACTATTAGTATAATATTTTACCATACGTTATTTTGAAATCACACAGAGAAGTGACTAATACTTCGATAAATCATAAGCAATTTTTTTCACGATAGGAAATGAAGCATGCATACCAGTAAGCATAGGAAGGTGTACACAAAATTCTTAGCTAATCAAGCTTTATAGCTATAAGAATGCATTTCTAAGAACGGTATATAGGATGAGATTAAAAAAAATAAACATGAAATCTCCCTTTAATTTAAATATTGACTCATTAACAAGTGGTACCTAGATATATACACTTGTACTCTGTTGTATAAATATGTAAGTCACGAGGCATACTGTAAGTGAAAAATAAATCCACAAAGGATTTAACATCTCATTAAAGCTTATTGGTACATACAACATATAAATGACATGTATCTCATAGATTGATAATTCAGGACTTATGTAGCATACACCTAAATAATTTCTAGTTAAGGAACCACAACATGTAATCCTTAAACCACAAAAGATGGCTCGTTGAAAACGTGTGTTGATTACCGACAGTTGAATAAAGTAACAATTAAGAACAAATATCCCCTCCCTAGAATTGATGATTTGTTTGAACAGTCACAAGGTGCTAAGTGTTTTTCAAAGATTGACTTGAGGTTGGGTTATCACCAAGTGAGAGTCAAAGACAAAGATATTTCCAAGACAGCTTTCCAGACACGATATGGTCATTTTGAGTTTTTAGTCGTGTCATTCGAGCTAACAAATGCACCAAAAGCTTTTAGGGATTTGATGAATATGGTGTTCAAGCCATTTCTAGATGTATTCGTGATAGTATTCATAGATGACATTTTGGTGTATTCACGATCAAAAGATGACCATGTTAATCACTTGCAACAGGTTTTACAAATTCTTCGTGATCGTAAGTTGTATGCGAAGTTATCTAAATGTGAGTTTTGGTTGAAATCTGTGGCATTCTTAGGTCATATTGTATCTGACAAAGGAATAAAGGTTGATGCTCAAAAGATAGAAGCCGTGAAAAACTGGCCAAGACCTACAACGCCTACGGAGATTCGTAATTTTCTTGGATTGGCAGGTTATCAAGAAGGTTCGTTGAAGGATTATCTTCCATTAATACACCCTTAACAAAGCTAACACACAAAGCAGCCAAGTTTCAATGGAGTGATGCATGTGAAAAAAGTTTCCTAGGGTTGAAGAATAAATTAGTTTCTACACCTGTATTGGTGCTTCCAAAAGGAACGAAAGGGTATGCAGTATATTGTGTTGCTTCATAAGTGGGCCTAGGATGTGTATTGATGCATCATGGTAAAGTAATAGCTTATGGCTCAAGGCAGTTGCGGCCACATGAGAAAAATTATCCAACTCATGATCTAGAGCTAGCAGTAGATGTATTTGCTTTGAAGATATGGTGCCACTACTTGTATGGAGTTCATATTGACATATACACTGATCACAAGAGTTTGCACTATATCTTTAAGCAAAAGGACCTAAATCTGAGGCAACAAAGATGGCTGGAGCGATTAAAAAATTATGACATTGATATCTTGTATGATCTCGAGAAAGCAAATGTAGTAGTTGATGCTTTAAGTAGTAAAATAATGACAAGCACTTATGGGAAGAATGTGGAAAGACAAGGAATAACTAAGAATCTATGGCAACTAGCTAGCTTGGGGGTTCGCCTTCTTGAATCTCTAGACTAAGGGATTATTGTGCAAAATGCGGCAGAATCCTCATTAGTGAAGGAAGTGAAAGAGAAGTAGTACACTGATCCTATTCTATTACAGCTTAAGGATAACGTATAACATGGTATGACAAAGGTATTTGAGCTTAAGCAAGAGGGAGTACTTCAATGTCAAAACAGATTGTGTGTACCTACTACCTAATGTAGATGAACTAAGAAAGAGGATCATGATGGAAGCAGATCATTCAAGATATTCTATTCATCCGGGGTCAACTAAAATGTATCATGACTTGAAAGAAATGTATTGGTGGGGTGCCATGAAGAAGAACATTGCGGAATTTGTGGCTCAATGTCAAAATTGTCAACAAGTAAAAGTAGAGCACCAAAAGCTCGGAGGTTTTATACAGTGTATAGAACTTCCAATTTAGAAGTGGGACATGATCAACATAGATTTTTTCACTGGTTTGCCTCGTTAATTTTGGAATTTTGATTCCATATGGGTAATAGTTGACAGACTCACCAAATCAATACACTTCTTGCCGGTGAAGACTACTTAAACAGCCGAAGAGTATGCAAGGTTGTATATTAAAGAGATAGTTCAACTACATGGAGTTCCAATCTTGATAATATCTGATAGAGGGGCTCAATTCATTGCAAATTTTTGGAAGTCATTTCAGAAGAGTTTGGGAACACAAGTGAATTTAAGTACAGCCTTTCACTCTCAAACGGATGGTCAGGCAGAATGTACAATTCAAACACTTGAGGATATGCTGCAAGCCTATATATTAGACTTCAAGGGTAGCTGGTATTATCATCTACCATTTATTGAATTCTCTTATAACAATAGCTACCATTCAAGTATCCAAATGGAACCTTATGAAGCTTTATATGGAAGAAAGTGTAGATTCCCAATAGGCTGGTTCGAAATAAGTGAAACTGCCTTATTTGGTCTAGATCTTGTTCATCAAGCTATGGAAAATGTCAAAGTAATACAGCGACTAGAAACATCTCAAAGTCGATATAAATCATATGTGGATGTTAGAAGGAGAGGACTAGAATTTTCTATAGGGGATTGGGTGTTCTTGAAGGTGTCTCCAATGAAAGGGGTAGGTTTGGTAAAAAAGGAAATTTGAGTCCTCGTTAAATAGGGTCATATAAGATTATTCGAAGAGTTGGCCAAGTAGCCTATGAGTTAGAGCTACCACAATAGCTTTCATCAATTCATACGGTGTTTCACATCTCAATGCTTCGGAAGTGTATAGGCGACCCATCTTGTATTACTCCTACTGAAGATCTACAAGTTACGAGAGATCTCACTTATGAAGAAATACCCATTGCTATTCTGGATCGACAAGTTAAGAGGTTAAGGAATAAAGAGGTAGTTTTTATAAAAGTATTATGAATGAACCAACAAATAGAAGAAGTTACATGGGAAGCGAAAGAAGTAAGGAAATTAAATTATCCTCATCTCTTTCAGATCGATGAGAAGGATGAAAATGCGTAGTTGAGGTGTTGACAAGTAAGTATAAGTCTATATGTATTATGTGATTAATAGTATTGCTAACTTAGGCTTGAACCTGTTTGGGCTGGATAACCATGCTAACATTCGAGGATGAATGTTTTAAGGGGGAGGAAGGATGTAACAGCCCGTATTACGCATGTGCTTGTTCTATTCTTGTGATACTTGACATAGCCTTATAGTATAGGTGAGGTACCATGCTTCTTCTATGATTAATGTTGGTTTAAACTATCTCGGAAGGTGATATGATGCCTTGCACGTTTCAGCATGTGTACTACAAGTTATAACTCCAACAGAAGTATTTAAACTCGAGACAGTAAGGTGGTAATTGAGCTTAAAGTTGAAAGTTAAGTGCTAAGTTAAAGAAAAAGAGATTGATATTTAGAAAATGGAATAAAATAAGTGAGTTTCTTGCTGGACTTAACTAAGCTAGTAGGTGACAAGTAAGTGCATCACCTACTTTGACTTATTGACCAGTCCAAAGGACCAAGTAGGTGCAGCACCTACTTGAGCTATATGGATCTAGTTAAAACGTCCAAGATTTATGGATAAGATTTGGGCCTATACAAATGGACTCACTTGAAGCCCAAACTAAGTTAAATAAAAGGAAAAATGAAACTAAAACCCAGCAGCCAAATCTGCCAAGGCCTAATGTAAGTTAAGTCCAACTACGGAAAAGGGCAACTAGGTGAATCACCTACTTTGACCTTTTGAGCATCTTGAAGTACATAAGCAGGTGCATCACCTACTTGACCAATTAGTGGCCAAAAATGAAGCTTAAAAGAAGGAAGTTCTAGAGGAGATTCTTAAGGGTGAAAAAGGTCAATATAAGATATATTGGCTGTTATTCTCAGTCATTTTTAACACACAATATTGAGAATTAACTCTAGTTCTCTCTCTCTCTCTCTCTCTCTTTTCTCTTAAGGATTAAAACAACGGCCTTAAAGTTCTTCTAGGGTTCTTGAAGAAACCCTCATCTCTAAAAGAAAAGATAAGTGAAAACACCTATGGATTTAGCTTAATTCTCCAATGGATGATTATAAAAACATGTTATTCATGCTCAAGTATAAGTATAAAGGCATAGTATTTCTAGAAGATACTGCTCACTTCCTTGGTTATTAAGATACTTTTCTCTTCTTCTTTAGTTTAAGTGTGAAGGGAAATTGAAGTTCTTTAAGATTCCAATTTAAAAGGGAAAGTTGCATAAATTAAGGTAAGGTGACTGCTCCTTTTTTGTCCTCCTTATGCATAAGTTTGGGTAAGGAATTACATGTGTGTTGTTATTAAGAACTCAAGGGGTGGTGAGTTCAGTATTTGGTTACTATGATAAGGAACATTTTGGGTTGTTTTATGTGTATATGCGGGGAATGCAGGGTTGATGTTAAGGAAAGGTGTGAATATTTTATATGTAAATATAGGGCGGTGTGGTGATACACCACCAAACTAAATGTTGTGTAGGCTTACTACTCACTCCACATTGGTATGTGGATGTAATTTAAGGAGAAGCAATTGAACAACGTCCTTGATATGATAAATTATGGGTGGCATCACAGAGGCAAAAGCCTAGCATATGCTGATCCCAATTGGTATAGAAGGGTAGCAGCACAGAGGCGAAAGCCTAGCATGGGCCAATCCTAATTTGTGTAATTATGAGGACAGATTCCAAGGGGTTAAAATGCCTATCATGGGTCATCCTATTCTACCACTAATCAGTTGGTCATTCGTATCACATGCCTTATAAAAATAATAACACATAGAAAAGTAAAGAAATGAATCCAACATACATGATCCCACAAGAGTAACAAAGGTGGTCGCATTATGATTTATACACTTACATAGAGATACTTGATGTCATTTGAGCCTTGTTTTACATATGTTATATTCCCTTACTATTCAGTACATTTGTTCTTACGGGCGTCCCTTATGGGGACGCTGCATTTCTTGTTGCAGGCACACGTACTCTAGCCAGTAGACCTCGTTAATAGGAGCACATGTACTCAGCTACTATTGGTGAAGCTCTAGTTTGATTCGAGGCTTACCGAGTTTTTGGCACCTATTTTGCTGTTGTATGATAATTAAGGGTAAGGCGAGGCCTTATCCCGCCCTAAACTAAGGTTTTCTATCTTTTAGAGGCTTTGTAGACTAATGTATCTACAGTTGCGTCTTGTCTCTTAACAAGTTGTGGCCTCAATGGCCAAATCTTGTATATACGTTTTGGGTCTACTTATGTTGGTTCGTATCTCTGCATCCTAGGTGAACTTGTCACAACCTTAAGATTGTCATATTTATATGCATAGTAAGCACAGGTTACAGGTTGGTTCTCTCGGGCCTTTAGGGCATCGGGTGCCTGTCCATCTTAATGGGACTTGACAAAACTGGTATCGGTCTATACACATCCTCATACTACCATCCTTTTTCTCAACAAACAAACTTGGGGCAACCCACGGGAAAGCACTAGGATAAATAAATCCCTATCAAGAAGCTCTTGGATTCGAGCATTAAGCTTTCTTAATTTCGTCGGAGCCATAAGATATGGAGGAACAAAAATGGAACGAGTACCATGTTCCAAATCAATATAGAAATCTATATCTCTATTCGGAGGCATACTAGGTAAATCAGTAGAAAACACTTCTCTAAATTCTGACACCACAGGACTAGACTCAATAGATGGAGACTCAACCTCAACATCCTGAATATGGGCCAAATAAGCTAAACAACCCTGCTCTACCAGTTTTCTAGCCCAAATGGAGAATATGATCTTAGCTTGCTTAGGCTTGTACACCCCGTTTCACTATAATTTTTCCCTTCCTAGAATTTCTAGAGTTACAGACTTAGTCTTGCAATTTAACACAACATAATAGGGGGACAACCAATTCATGCCTAAGATAATATCAAAGTCAGTCATATCTAAAATCACCAAATCATCCCAAGTCTGAAAACCATAAACAAAATAGGACAAGCACGATAGACATAGGTGACTATGGCAGACTCTCTAACTGGGGTAGAAATATGGATAGGGGCATCAAGTATATCACAAATCATATCAAACTCTGAGTCAAATCGCACGGATACAAAGAATAAGTAGAACGCGGATCAAATATTACATTAGCCATCCGGTCACAGACAAGAGCAGTAACTATGATCACTGCGTCTGACGCCTTTGCCTCATTTTTGCCTGGAAAGGCATAACAATGAGCCCTATCATCATGTCGAGCGACTTCCCTACCTGGTTGAATGTTAACCCTGCCTGCATTACTAATATACCATGAGTTTATGGTATTTCTAATTCATTTCATTTAAGAGTTGTGTCTGTATAGCGCCATATTGTACTAGGAATTAATGCTTTTGTGTTATATTTGGATGAAATAGGCTTGGACGTGAAATTGTGAGATGATAGTTGAAAATCTATAGAAAGAGCCACCCACAGACGTGACCTCTGGATCGTAGGTCCAGTCATGGTCCAAGATCGATGGCGTGGATGGACCATCAGAGAAGTCTTGACCAAGTATGGAACTACGAAGGCAAGTGACGGAGCGTAGGTCAACCCAAGGGCCATCCTGCACATCCGTCAATGATCACTAGGAGTTGAAGTTCCAGTACCTGATGAAAAGTTCTAAGTCTAGAGCCACAGAGGAGGACCCACGGACCGTGGATCTACCCACGGTCCGTTCTGCAAGTCTATTGTTTGTAACTAGGAGTTAAAGGTTTCAGTCGTCTGTGAAAAGTTCTAAGTATCGAGCCATGGTCCGTAGGTCAATCTCATTGATCGAAGCTGCATCCAAAAATTTTATTTCCTTATTTAATTTTAGTTTGGTTTAGGACATGTTTTTCTATAATAGGGTATGTAAACCTCGTTTTTTGGGGAATAGAAACCATTGTATACTTTTAGTTCTTGTTATTTTCTTATGAATTAACTTGCAAACTTTGGCAATTTGATTTCCTAATTTCGGTTTATAAGATTTTTGTTTTGAATTTCAATTGGAGATTACGGGTTTCTTCTACTTAATATGTAAGTTCATGACTTCTTCTTCTAAAAATATGAATTGTGTTCTTTCAAGCATGAGCAGCTAAATCCACAACTAGGGTTGTGGGAACCATGAGCAATTAACAACGTATGAATAATAAGTAAGTAATTCTTGAATAGTGTTGATGCATGTATTGGTAATTCTTTCGCTTAGAAGTCTTTTTATTGAGTGCACGCGTTAGAACTCGCCTTGTTGCTACTTACCGACCAAGGAGGTAGTTAATATGAAAAGAATTATCACAAAGATTATTGTGATACTATCTATTAGTCTAATGTCAATTCGTGCGAAGGTGAAAACTAAGTCATACATTGATGTGATGTCTAATCTGAGGTAAAAGGAAAGGTTAGTAAATTATACACACGTAATCGGACTAAGGTGCGGAGTGAAATTCCCTATTTGGAGGACCAATCACTTAGGGATACCTATCTTGCCAACTTTTCATATAAAACACTAGGAAAGGATTACTATTATTAGGATTACCTTGTTAAGAGCTCGTGGGGAACACATACACCCTAGTTTCTCTCTCTCATTGATAGCAACAAAATTTGAATCTTGCTCACTTGTTACTTAACAACAATCGATTATTTGTTTCACAAATCCCCCCTTTAATTATTTGTCTCAGAAATAAGTTGACTAAATGAAAATAATCGTGAGTTAAGTTTAAGTCTAAACCATATTTCTCGTGGGATCGAACCCAACTTACAAGTTGGGTTCTTTACTTGATGATGATCGCTTATACTTCTTTAGGGAGGTGTAAGTTGAGCGTATCAAATCCGCTGTCGGGGAATGTGGATTATAGAGTAAGTTTAACTACATTATTGAACTTGTCAATTATTTCCTAATTTTACGTTTTCTTTTGTTTTTGTTTTCCTCAGGTTACTTCTCTAGTGTATGCCAAGTACACGGAGTCGCGGGAACCACTGACCCATACGATGTAGAGTTGAGCAAAACTTTGAGAAAGATGAATAATCAAGGGGTCTGTGATAATCCAGTCATAGGGGAGCTTGAGGAACAAGTGAATAATAAGAATGCTCAGGTTCAGGAAGATAATCTACTTGGAGATGCATTGAGGATGCACAACCCACCTGAACCAAGACTACGTGATAATTACAGGGTCGAATTCAACATTGTCAAATTTGGAGGACCTATTGTTCTCCCTCTTCTACCTCTATGGTATACATTCGGGGTGACTAGCAATTTGATGTAGATGCTTACAATGAGGGGTTTGTTTTCTAGTATGGCTTTGGAAGATCTACATGGGCACATGGCCAAGTTGAAGAATGTATGCAAGAGTTGTGTGGGTCGACCAGAGTTGGACATGAATGTCATAAGGTGGAGAGTTTTCCCTCTATCATTGGCCGGTGATGTTGTGGTATGGTTTTCTGAGCTTCTGTACAACTCAATTCACACATGGGATTAACTGCACAAGGTGTTCATGGCGATGTACTTTTCGATGTCTAAGAAGTTGAACCACAAAGATAAACTCAACAACTTCGTGGCACTACCAGGAGAGTTTGTGAGTAGTTCATGGGATAGGTTCACTGCATTTATAAGAAGTGTGCTGAACCACCGCATTGATGATGAGTCACTGAAGGAGTATTTCTATAGAGGTCAGGATGACAATGGCAAGGTTGTGCTTGATACTATTGCTAGAGGATCATATGGTGAGTGCACTTTTGAGGAGATCACTGAGAAAGTGGAGAAGATTTCTCGAAACTATAAAGCATGGAGCACTCAAAAATTAGACACTGGAAGGAGCACATTTACAGTTCAAGTTACGCCTAGTCAATTTGCTAATGACATTCGTGAGGAGATGGCTCAAATAAGGACAGAACTTGGGTTGGTGTTGAAGCATTTAAGTGGAGGTCCATAAAAGGTAAATTTTGTAAACTAGCACCGGTTGAGAAATGCTACTATGAGGAGGATGCTTATATGGCAAATGATCATATGGTTTTTGAGCCAACACCCAATGTTCTAACTCGGATAATTGACGCCAAGGTCAAGGAAACCAAGGTCAGAACTATGGTAACTACAATAGAGAGGGTAACTATGTTTGGGATCAGAACTACAATCACGACAACAACTACAATAGGAACAACTATGGCAACATAAACAAGAGAAGTGGGCATTATGTTCCTCCTGCAAATTGGGATTCTGGCAATAGGGAAGTTGGGAATATGATGCAGAAGATGATGAAAAGGTTTGATACGACTGATGAGAATGTGAAGGAGATGCGAAATGACTTGTCGAGAATTGGTAAAAAAGTTGACGCCTATGCAGTGTCGATCAAGCAACTTGAGCAGTAGATGAATCAGTTGTCCACTACAGTTTACCCACGTCAGCCTGGCACACTTCCTAGCAACTCTATCCAAAATCCAAAGAATTATGGGCATTGTATGATAGTCACTACTCGAGGGGGTAAACAGACCATTGATCCATCTATGCCGTCTGAGGTTGAAATTGTGGTTGAGAAAGATGATGATGAGATTGAGGTTACTGGAGAGTCCAAGAATGCTATAGAGAAGGAAGTGAAGATAACCCAAAAAGTTGTTGCCATGCCTAGACCTCCACCTCAATTCCCACAGAGGTTGGTAAAGAAGAATGAAGAAGGAAAATACCGCAGGTTTATTACTATATTGAAATAGCTTTCCATCAATGTTCCATTGATAGAAGCTTTGGAGCAAATGCATGGGTGTGCAAAATTTATAAAGGATTTGGTGACTAAGAAGAGGGTTGTCAGTTTTGAAGATGATGGTAGGTTGCAACATTGTGTTATTGCTACTAGGTCACTTGTGCAAGAGAAAGAGTATCATGGTGCATTCACTATTTTATGCACCACTGGGTTATTGCATTTTGCGAAGGCATTGTGTGATTTGGGTGCTAATATTAATCTGATGTCATTATCTACTCATAAAAAGTTGAGTTTAGGGGCTCCAAAACCAATTGCGATGTGATTACTCATGGCCTATAGAACTGTGAAGAGGTCCATTGGTGTTCTCCAAGATGTACTTGTCAAAGCGGAGTCATTTATTTTTCTAGCGGATTTTATGATACTTGATTGTGAGGTTGATTTTGAGGTTCCCATCATCCTAGGGAGACCATTCTTTGCTACTGGATGATCCTTGGTCGATAGGGACAAAGGGTAGATAAAGTTCTGATTGAACAGTAAAGAGGCAACCTTTAATAAATGTAGGTCCATGAAGCAGGAAAGCGATATCAAGTCAGTGTCAGTGCTGAATCATATTGTGGAGTAAGGTTCTGATGTCTCTATTGAAGCATGGTTGGGTGTTGATGTACTTGCAGCGGTAATGATGAATTTTGAGGGTGATGGTATTGAAGACTATGATGAGTTAGTTGCCGAACTTGATAGGTTTGAATTTTGTTCCAAACCAAAGAAATTAGAGTTAGATATAAAGAATTGCGACTCTCCACCCGCAAAACCATCTGTTGAAGAGGCTTCAAAATTAGAGCTTAAGGCTTTACTATCACATTTGAGGTATGTATTCTTGGGGAGAGATGGTTCTTTACCGGTCATCATTGTGGCCGATTTGAATACGTAACAAGTTAAGGCATTAGTTTCTGTGATGAAGAGGTTCAAGCAAGCTATTGGGTGGACTATTACGGACATTATTGGAATTCCTCCCGGCATTTCTTCTCATAAAATCCAATTCATGCCGGATCACAAGCCTAGTATCAAGCACCAGAGGAGACTAAATTTGTCTATGCAAGAGGTAGTGAAAAAGGAAATCATTTAGTGGTTGGATGACGGAGTCATTTATCCCATTGCAGATAGTAGTTAGGTTTGTCATGTGTAGTGTGTGCCCAAGAAAGGTGGGATTATTGTGGTTCCTAATACAAAGAACGAACTTGTTCTGATGCGGCCTATGAATGGATGGAAAGTATGCATGGACTATTGAAAACTGAATGCTTGGATAAAAAAGCATCACTTCCCTATGCCTTTCATGGATCAGATGTTGGATCGCCTTACTGGTAAGGGTTGGTATTGCTTCCTTGATGGTTATTCGGGCTACAATCAGATCATCATAGCTCCAGAAGACCAAGAGAAGACCACATTCACTTGCCCTTATAAGACTTTCGCCTTCAAACGAATTCCATTTGGGTTGTGTAATGCTCCAGCAACACTATTGAGGTATTTATGAATTATTTCTCTGTGGTAGGTGACTTATTTTATGGTTGTTTGGATCATTTGGCAGAGGTACTTAAACGGTGTGAAGAGTGCAATCTTGTGCTCAATTAGGAAAAGTGCCACTTCATGGTAAAAGAGGGGATCATTCTGGGTCATCGAATTTCTGAGAAGGGTATTGAGGTTGATAGAGCAAAAGTTGAGGTAATAGAAAAGCTTCCACCACCTATCTTTGTTAAAGATGTTAGAAGTTTTCATGTGCATGCAGGTTTTGTTTTCGCACCGATCATTTTTTCACCGAATTGCGGGCAACCGTTTAAAGTGATATGTGATGCGAGGGGAGTGGCACTTGGTGTGGTATTGGGACAGATAAAAGAGAAGATTCTTCATCCTATTTAATATGCTAGCAAAGCTCTCAATGTGGCCCAAAAGAACTATATGGTAACTAAACAAGAACTCTTTACTGTAGTTTTTGCATTTGAGAAATTTTGATCCTACTTGCTTGGTACTAAGGTCATAGTGCATACTGACCATTCTACATTGAGGAATCTGATGGCTAAGAAGTATGCAAAATCAAGGTTGATTAGATGGGTATTTTTGCTGCAAGAGTTTGATTTTGAGGTGAAAGATAGAAAAGGGACAGAAAATCAGGTTGTCGATCATTTGTCCAGATCTGAAGAGGATGTTATGCTCAAGCTAGGAGATGGTGCTGAAATTAATGATGGTTTTCCAGACGAAGGGTATTTGCTACTTCTCATGATCTGATTCATTGGTTTGCAAATCTGGTTCCATCGGATTTGTCTTTTCACCAAAGGAAAAATATTATGCATGATGTGAAAAAGTTATTTTGGGATGAGCCTTATTTGTTCCATATTTGTGTTGATGGGATTATTCATCGTTGTGTGCTCGAGGATGAGATAATGATTATACTAGAGGCATGTCATTCTTCACCTGTTGGTGGGCATCATATCGGCTTGATTTAGGATGAGGCCAATGTAGCTGCACCTCATAGAGAGTCATAGGTTGAGGTGCCATCCTTAGAAGCAGACCTTGTAACAGATGTGGAGCAGATGCAGGGTGATGATCCTACCCCTCTAGCCACTACAGAGGATACCCCGACTTCCCCATATCCGGCAGCAAGGCAGGCCCCTAGCTCATCCAGAGCCACCCCCTCCTTAGGGTCTATTACCATGCCTCTAGCCCGTGTCCAAAGGCTGGAGGCCCAGATGGCTACACTACTTTAGCTTGTGCGGCCTTGGATGCAGTATGCGATAGAGAATTTTAAAGCAAAGATTGAGCAGCGGGTGGAGCACATGATAAACCAGAAGGTGCAGGTCGTTCATAAGCGCCTGGATGCCTTTGGGTTAAGAGTTCTAGAGAGGTCGGCCCCAACTGTTGATGTGACCACTCTTCAGAAGAAGATAGAGACCCTCTGTGCTGATATCACTGGACTTCTTGTGCCACCAGAGACTAATCCTGAGTCTGCTCCCACAGCACCGATTGATAATACGTGGTGAGTGTCTTATTCGGCGATGAGATGCTGCCACCAGATTCTTCCCGTGCTGCTGGGAAGCGCCCCCGCTCCAATCGTACTTTTGATGTTAATGAGGCTGAGAGAGCGAGAAAAAGGGAGCGCTAGCAGTATGAGGTGGCTCAGCGGGTTTTCATAGTTGATGAGGAGATGAAATAGCAGGAGGCCTGGGAGAGAGGGGCAGGCCAATCTAGCGGTGTGAGCACTACTGATGGTGCGGTGAGAGTTGATGAGAGCACTAGTGAGGGTGCTGAGAGGGTACATGGGAGCGCTATTAATGGCATTCCACATGTTGATCCAGCGGGCTCCGGGAAACCAAACCCACCTGCTTCTTGAGTAGTCTTCAGCGCATATGCGCCACAGGTTTGCTTCACCCGATCCTTTGTTTTTTACTTTTTGTGCATTGGGGACAATGACACGTTATTTTGTTGTGGGCAGGGTAAATGGATTGTGAGTGATAGGGTGAAGTCTGAGTAACCCAACTCATAATCCTCTCTTAGGGTTTTCTTTCCTGTGTTCTTTTTTCCCAAGAGACTGTTTAATGTATGTTGAACCGGCATGTTTAGGAATGTATGTGTAGGAGTAAGTACAAAAATGAAATCATGATGGCATGAAAAGCATGAGAAAAATTATCCATGTCCAAAAATGTTGAATTGTGCTAAATTTGTAGTCTTGATTAGTTGAATGTGTTGGATCTCAATGTGACATGATGAGAACCGACTTGTCCTCATGACTTAAGCTAAAACTTGAACTGGGTAATTGATAATGTAACAATGTGCCAAGAGTGTGTGAAAAAATTTGAATGTTCAGACATTATGTATCAATCTAGAACTTGCCCCATTGGTCGTGCTAAGATAATCTAGGCTAGAAGTTGAGAGGTGATCATAGGCGTTTGTTCAAATTAGTCCACATAAGCCTAAAATGATCCAACCAAATGAAATCAATGTTCCCTTTGATCTAAATATTTGAGCCTAAAGTAGACCATTTCTTTTGATTCACCTAACTCACATTTCCTAAAATAATTGTTTTGGCCCCGATCCCTCCTTGGACAAGTGCACCTTGACTTAGGCCAAAAGCCTAAGTTGAGGGTGGCTAATGCAAAAAGTTACCTCAATCTTGGCACTAGTCTAACATCGGATATTGTGCACCTCAACTAATGTAAAATCCATTAATTGAGGGTGGCTATGAAAGAGGAAACTGAAATAAAAATGGTATGAAAAGAGCTTTGTGTTGAAAAGAGAAAAATAAAAGATATAAAACGATGTGACTTTGTGCAAAGGAAGCAAAAAGATGATAAATAAAATTGCTGAAAAATAAAGAAAAATAAAGTGAAAGAAAAAGAAGAAAGTGAAAAACAAGAGCCACAAAGTCAAAAGTTGCATCCATGTTGAAAAGAGTCAAGGGAAAGAAAGTAAATGCAAGGATGTCAAAAATAGGTTGAGAAAAGAGGTAAAAAGCCAATGTAATGTCAAGGAGGGCAGAAATTCACTAAAAAGTACCCAAATTTACCACACCTTACCCAGAGCCTACGTTACAAACTAAGAAAGTCCTATAGTGATCCTAGCAACTAGTTTGGAGAGTCTAAGCAGTAAAAATATGGGTAAGCCTATGGTATTGAGCACTAATTGTACTTGAAATCACTTCTACGCGTGAGTGTTGAATGAATCCTCAAACTCTAAATTCATGTCTTCTGTGTGAAAAGGATTTCGTTTGAAGTGAGGACACTAGTTACACTATCGGAAAGTTGGTACCTTGGTGATTGTGAAAAAAGTGTATGTTGTGTTGTCTCTTGGTCGATCTTTGTCATATCTTGATCCGCATGAGTTAGCTTATTGAGTCTAAGAGAAAAGATTTGCATTGATAAAATGGAATGGATTGAAATAGCCATGTGATTGCTTGAGTTTGTATGTTTGCTTCTACAGAAGTGTCGCTTAAAGTTTAGTGCGTCACTTGAGGACAAACAACGAGTTTAAGTTGAGGGTGTTGATATACCGTGAGTTTAAGGTATTTCTAAAACATTTCACTTAAGAGTTGTGTGTGTCTAGGGCCATATTGCACTATGAATTAATGTTTTTGTGTGATATTTGTAGAAAATAGGCTTGGACGTGGAAGAGTGAGAGGACAGCTGAAAATTTGCAGAAGGAGCCACCCACGGACGTGACCTACGGACGTAGGCCAAATCACGGTCCGTAGATGGAGCATCAAGGAAGTCTAGACCAAGTGTGGAACTACGGTGGCAAGTGATGGAGCATAGGTCGACCAACGGGCCTTCCTGCACATCCGTCAATGATCATTGGGAGTTGAAGTTCCAGTACCTGATGAAAAGTTCTAAGTATGGAGCCACAGAAAAGGACCCACGGACCGTGGATTGACCTACGGTCTGTTCTGCAAGTTCGCCATTTGTAACTGGGAGTTAAAGGTTCCAGCCATCTGTGGAAAAGTTCTAATTATCGAGCTACGGAAGGGACCTACGGACTCACGGTCCGTAGGTCAGTCTCGTCAATCGAAATCGCGTCCAGAAAGCTTCTTTCCATATTTCGTTTCCTTTTTGTTTAGGACATGTTTTTCTATAAATAAGGTATGTAAACCTCATTTTTGGGGGTTAGACACCATTGTATAATTTTAGTTCTTGGTATTTTCTTGGGAATTAACTTGCTAACTTTGGCAATTTGATTTCCTAATTTCGGTTTATAAGATTTTTGCTTTGAATTTCAATTGAAGATTACGGGTTTCTTCTACTCAATACGTAAGTTCATGAATTCTTCTTCTAAAAATATGAATTATGTTCTTTCAAGCATGAGTAGCTAAATCCACAACTAGGGTTGTGGGAACCATGAGCAATTAACAACGTATGAGTAATAACTAAGTAATTCTTGAATAGTTTGATGCATGTATTGGTAATTTTTTCGCTTAGAAGTCTTTTTAACGAGTGCACGCGTTAGAAGTCGCCTTGTTGCTACTTGCTGGACCAAGGAGGTAGTTAATAAGAAAAGAATGATCAACAGAGATTTAGTGTGATACTATCTAATAGTCTAGTGTCAATTGGTGCGAAGGTGAAAACTAAGTCATACATTGATGTGATGTCTAATCTGAGGTAAAGGTAAGGATTAGAAAATTATACACACGTAGCCAGACCAAGGTGCGGGGTGAAATTCCCTATTTGGAGGACCAATCACTTAGGGATACTTATCTTACCAACTTTGCATATAAAACACTAGGAAAGAATTACTATTATTAGGATTACTGCATTAAGAGCTCATGGGAACACATATGCCCTTGTTTCTCTCTCTCATTGATAACAACAAAGTTTGAATCTTGCTAACTTTTTACTTAAACAACAATCGGTTATTTGTTTCACAATCCCCCCCCCCTTTAATTACTTGTCTCGAAAATAAGTTGACTAAACGAATATAATTATGAGTTAAGTTTAAGTCTAAACCATATTCCTCATGGGATTGACCCCAACCTACAGGTTGGGTTCTTTATTTGATAATGACCACTTATGCTTCTTTAGGGAGGCGTAATTTGAGTGTATCAATTACCATTTCCTCTACCTCCACGGCCTCACTGATTACCTCCTTGCCCACCTTGTGCACGCCCTCGACCATTATTACTGTTTCCCGCGGGTACCACTGCTATAGTCTACTGTTGCGCGGACTCTATCATGCACGGGTGGAGACAATCTCTCCTCATATGTACAGGTTCTCCATAATTGTAGCAAGTACAATCAAAAGATGAACTGTTGCCCGCCGAAGGTACGGCTCTCTGGCTATCCTGAATCAAAAATCTGAGGTGAAGTTCCAGAGTAATTACCTATAGAAGCATGTATAGTGGACTGAATTGGTTGGGCTACAAGTGTTGGTCTACCAGATCCTCTAGAATAGGAGCCCTGAAAGTTACCAAAATTCTTAGCTTTCTTAGCCAATGCCTTAGCCTGACTGTCTCACCTCACCCCCTCCATTTTTTTCACAAAGTCTGTCACTTCATTAAAACTTTTTCCTGCAGAGGTCATATGAAAAGACAATACTTCTAACTCAGAATTTAGTGCCCTCACAAACAGATTAATCCTCTATTCCTCAGCAGTCACCAATTGAGTAGCATATCTAGACAAAGCATGGAAATTCGCCTCACAAGCAGCCACAGTCATACCACCTTGCTCCAAAGCCATGAACTCATCCTTCTTACGATCTCTCAAAGTCCGAGACACATATTTTTCTAAGAATAGAGTGGGGGAAAACTAGAAGATCTGCACTCCATATAAGCCCTCCACCACTGCTTAGCCTCACCTTGAAGCTGAAAAGTAATAAACTCAACCCCATGCTGATGGACAATTCCCAACTTATGAAGCCTCTCATAGCAATCTAAAATAAACTCATAAGCATCCTCACTCTCAGAACCAAGAAATACAGGAGGCTTTAGCTTCAAAAACTTAGTCAACACTTTATGTTCATTACCAGTCATAACAGAACCCAACAAAGGACAGAGAAAGCATCATTACCTCTAGTTCCATCCGTCTTGGGACAATGTTAGAAACTGGGGGATAGATGGGAGCCTGAGCTGCTTGAATAGAGGGAAGCACACCAGGACCAACCAATCCTTTCAAGAACGTCATGATCTGTTGAGCTAACACAGGGTCCAAGGGAGAAATACTTGTAGTCTCAGCATGCACCTCTTCCTCTTGTCCTACATCCTCCTCATTCTAAACCTCAAGATCCTCCTTTATCTCTTCATGATGCGCAGGAGGGGCCATATTTCTGGGAGCATTCTCAATAGGAGCTCCATCCCCTAGTAGGTGCTATTCTTCCACAACCTCTACCCCTAACTCTTCCTCTACCCCTGCCTCGACCGCGACCTCTCGTTGCAGATTACTCAGCTGGAGCATTGATGTGAGCAACAGGGTTGACGTTGTTGAATCTAGTGTTAACCATATGTGGACAAAAGAGTAAAGGAGGCTAGATACCAATTTGTATTGCCAGATACCAATTGGAATCAAGTTATAGCATGAAAGGAGACAAAAGAAAACAGAGAAATTTCCTAAAGTCCTATAGCCTCTCGAAGAAAAGTATAGACATCTCTATACCATTCTCCAAGACTCTACAAGACTCATTTTGATACATCGAGATCAATGAACCTAGGCTCTGATACCAACTTTATCACATCTCAGACCATCGTGATTGACACCCACACTAACCTTGCAATGGGAGAACCATTAATACTAATTAGTTAACCAACTTTAATTAAAACACTAAGGCATTTAAGTTACGAAACTAAGTTAAATGCTAAGGAAATAAATTAGAGTTCCCATAAACTCCAAATGAAAGTCTAACAACTTAAAAAAAATGCGGAAATACTACCTAGAACCTGAAAGTCAATATATCAAAACTCTAACAAGATCCATAAGTCTAAACAAGAAGATGGGTACAACCTAAACTATCATACTAACAACTAACTAGAAAAGTCTAAGTCCGAAATATGGACATAAACATAAAGAGAACTCATGGCAGCCCGGAAGAATTGGCTCACCCTTAAATTCAATCGGCGATCATTGATCTTCTAGTTGAGGTCTGTTAATAGTTTCCTGAAGATGCCTTGTACTCAACAAAAATAAGAGAAAGTGTAGTATCAATACATAAACACAATGTATCGGTAGGAACACGTGGCTTTCCCACTAAGTGCAACATAAGCAAGTCAATACAACATTATAAACATGTAAATACCGAACATGTACAATATCATCAACATTTACGCACAACGAAGAGTTTCACAATTCACAAATATCGTAGTTATATCAAGTCGTTGGTCCTCTCATGGAACCCAATCCCAAACTATTAGCATACCGAAACGTGGTACCCAATCCCATGTTAATGCCAGAACATGGAACCCGATCCCATAATTATGGAGGAACGTGGCAACTGATCTAAGTTAGTGTGTCAAAACACAACACCCGATCTATTCAATAAGCCGCAATCACAATCACAAAGTACATTCTCATAATCATACAATCAAGTCATGATTCATGGCATTCATCATTCATATATCCTCATTAATAATTTATGTGATCAATAATGCAATATTTGTATACATACATGTATCATAATGAAGCAAGAACAAACATATTTCACACGACCATAGAATCACAACCATCACCTACCTCAAACAAAGCTTGAATCCCCTAAGAAACTTGATTATTCCCTTTTTAGATTCGTTCCGCTTGTTCTTGGTCTACAAACAATCAATATAATACGGGAATCAATAAACGATAACTAATTATCCGAACTACTAACAATCCCATCAAACCCTTGATCCGAATATCCCAATTAGGGTTGTTTCCACCATAAATTCCAGATCAAAACCCTTCCTCATCAATAATTACCTATTAAATTACGTTCTACGGATCGAAAAACGGATTTGGGGAGTTAAAACCTTACCTTTAGTGTGAAAAATGGCGGAAAATGGTCAAGAAGTCTCCTGGGTTCGTTCCTTAGCTCTCACGTTCAAAATTGTAGAGTAAAACGTTTTTGGGGTTTATTTCTGGCTTTAAGTCGCGACTGCCCTGTCATAGCAGCATTAGCCCGCTACAGAGGCCCTGCCTTGGCAGTAGAAATCCTCGCCAAAGCGGCTTGCACAAAACAGTGAGCAAAATAATAGTTCCAAAACCCCCTATTTCACAACACACCTTCAACCAACAACACTCAGAAAATACTCGTTCACGTGAAGGTTAGTTTCGGGAGTTTTACTCACCCGAATTTAATTTCGTAAAGTCGTACAGATTTCTTAACATCTTAGATATCTACTCAGGTAATCAAAATCATATTCAAATCACCCAATTGCTACCATATTTCCCTAGACCTTACTGACTCCGATTTCGTCCAAATCTGAACTAGGTTGGAAAATCCCAAGTTACTACGAAAAAGTTCTCCGACCCAAAATCTTTCCCCGTTGGCTTTTGTATAATGATGGGAAGCGGTCGTTACAGTTCGGGTCAGTTTGGGATAGAGTTTATCTTCATTGCTGATAAATATTTCTACTTGATTGGTTAGTGCTTTACTCATCAATTTAAATTTCATTTTGCATCATCTATTATGAATATTGTTTTACATTTGAAACAAATAAAAAGAAAGCATACAGGTCAATCTTCTTCTCCTTTGGATATGTGATGTTATGTTTACTGCTCCCAACAATTGTTTGAGTTCGATATGAGTAATTTTGCTTATAAAGTATTATATGTTATACTTTGGTTTAGACATGATAATCATATAATCTGTAAGTATTATGTAGTATTGTACCTATTGTTTGTTTAGTAGGTTATATAAGTTTGGGAGTTCGAAGAGTCTCCATGGGAAGAGATGTCGAATTAAAACTTTTCCTTATTTAGTTTTAATATTCGTATTTTTATTATTGAATCGGTTTAGTAATAATTTGTATGAACTTAACTCTCTCTATATATGAAATATATTTGGAGGGATCGTCTAAAGGGGGAGGAAATTTACGTGCTAATTGTTTATTTTTCTTCTTTTATTTTATTATATGTGATTGTTAAAGATAATCTGCCTATTTCTAAAATCACAAAATCAGGTAAGCATATCAAATTTTCTTAAAATCAACCCTTAATTATTGAGTTAATAATTATTGTATAAAATTGCGGATTGTTCAATTGATTAGATACCATGCATAAGTTTTAAACTAGTTAATTTTCAGAATGTAAAAATAAATATAAAGAATTAAGTTGATCTGCTTTGACTAAATCACTGCTAACCTATCCATAAATTATTTTCCAATCTGTTAAGAGTTAAAATAAGCATAGTAATATTCTCTGAATTTTAATCTGAACTTTCTTAAAATAAAGCTATTGATTGATTAAAATCTGCCTGAAATATTTAGTTTCTGCATTTAATAAACAGATATGCCACTTAAAATCAGCTACTAAATCATTTTCCGCATCTGCTAGTTGCTTGGGAAGTGGGGAGCGACCATGACTGCAAACAAATAAACAAATTCTAAAGTCTATTTTGGCATATATTAGGCTTGATTTAGTTATTATGACCACATTGACACGTAATATGCAATTTGTCTAAAGGGTGCTGGACCCTTTAAACGATGGGGTGGCAACTAAAAGTGTGAATTGACACCAAGGGTCAAACCACCTAAGGTTTATGCAGCACATATGACTTAATTAAGATTTCTAAGAGTTGGGTAGATACGGACTTAAAGAGGTTCTACATGAGAACGAACATGGTTCCACGGTAGTAAAACTATTCGCGTCTAACATGCCTCAACCATCTCTCTAATATAGGGTGTTTGAAGAGTATTTTGTGAGATGTGCAAAGTCACACACCATCACTAGAAAAAAATATAAAAAAGAAAGGAATAGGGTCCTAATTGGGGGAAGTATGAGCGGAATGCTAGTTTATCAAAGAAGTAAACACTTAGCATGTAGATGGAAAACAGTAACATATAATCGATTTTAAGAAAAACAGTAAATAAATAAATAAATACATAAATAAAAGAAAGAAGCATATAAGCATGTAAGAAATCCAACAAATAAGGAAGGAATATGGGATTAAACATAGAAATATTCACATAAGGGAAAAAGGGAAATGGCGAAACATGGAAATAAACAAATAAGGAAGAGGGAAAGGGGTGGAACATGGAAATATACAATAAATAAGAAAAGAAAATAAGAAAGGAAAATAAATAGCAATTAGACATGGTAATAATCAAACAAGCAACGAAATAAGAAAATATAGTAAACCCCACATAAATCAAATGAAACACGTAATGGTTAGAACCTAAGATCCCCAGTAGAGTCGTCATTCTATCGCACCCCATTTTTCACGACCTAACAACTCTTTTGGGTTTTGTTTGGATTGAAGAGTCGTCACCTAACGAATTAAGGCATGTTAAGGAATCTATCTTGCCTAACTAGATATACCTTAAGGTCAACGAATTAGAGATCGGGTAAGGATTCAAATTACCGCGAGGGAAAGGTTTTAAGCATCCCTCGAGTTCCACAAATGTGGGTCTTGGTTGTATCTCATACAATTTATCTGTGGGTTACAAGTAGCAATTAAGGTCTCATTTATTTAATATTTAATTAAACATTCTTACTAGATGATAAAAAAAATAAACATTAATATAAAATAAGAGATAAGCAAGGAGAAAGAAGATGCACAAATAGATAGGCGAAACAATTTTATTTTATTAAACTACCCCAAACTTTTATAATTATAAAACAAATAAAAAGGAAAAAGGGAAGGGAGACCATGGAATCTAGATTACCACACTTTACAGATCAATGCTCGGCTTATTAATTATTAAGTCGGCTTAATATTCGGAAAACACAAAATCAATGTTTGTCGTTTTAAGCTTGAATCGGTTATCATCATCTCCATAAAGGTCCTAACTACCCCTACCCCAGCTTCCACATGCATTATGTCCTAAATGGTGTCTAGCGTTCCAGCTTAATGTCCAAGAGGCATTGGACTACTATTTAGGGAGGTTTTAGACTAAAAGAAAATATATGCTCCTAATTAGGCCCTCTAGACACCAAATAAAACATGTTGGACAAGCATTTAGCACATAAAATCTCATAGCTGCCTCTAAATTTTAATTAGCATGCTCGCAAACATAAATAATTAGTGAAAGGTTTCATTCTTAAGTGTGTGCGCACAAATAGACAACCATTCAATATAACAAAATTGAATTAATTTTAAAAGGGCAGAAAGTAGTTACAAGTGCATAAAAAGCTTATTAGACTAATTTTGAGTGGCTAGAGTTATTCAGAATGCATTATTTATTATTAGTCAGATTACTCAGGGTGGATCAGTTTAAGTGGGTAGATATGCAGGAAAAGATGTTCCAAAATAGTTGCAGATTCAATCGGTAATAAATAGCAAAAAGGCAAATTAAAATGGACAGATTATTTTAAACAATTTAGCATGCTGGAATTAATAATACCTATGAACATGATTTTTAGGTGACTGAGAAATCAAAACATTGCATAGCACCTATAGGCATGATTTTCTAACCCCAAAGGACATAAAATAAATTTAATCTTTAGGCATGATTTCTAAATGCGAACATGCTGAAAATTAGTAATATTCAGAAAACCTATAGGAATGGTTTCAAATGATTAACATGATGCAAATTTATTAGAACTTGATTAGTTAACTGACAGGATCAAGTTATTAAAACATGCTGATCTACTTAGACTAATTAATTAACATAAGAAAGAAAAGCATTTAAAATAATTCAGATTTTAGTTAAATTATTACCATACTGCTTTAACTCTTAAACAAGCAAGAAATATTTAAGCATTAACATAGCAGAAAATAGTAATGCATTAATTTTATTTAATTATAACATGCAGACAATATTTATTGGTCTATTTTAAGTTGCAAAATATAATTTCGTTGTAGAACTTGTAAAAGTGGACAGAAAATATGCTAAACAAAAATTGATTCAGTTCATAACATGCTAAAAATATTATACAACTCTCTACATAGAAAAAAAATATATTAATAATATCAAATAAACACGCTTCCAGATTTTAAGCATTGGGTTATTTGATTGCATGTTGATTGACTTCATATTCGAATAGGATGAAGTTATAAACAAACCAGTGCTTGATTTTAGATCGATTATTTAGGAGACAGTATACCTTATTCATCTGATTTTATGATTAATTAATATAGAAAGATTATATTCAACAATCACAAGTAACAAAATAAACAAAAGGAAAGTAAACAATTAGTGCATATTCTCCTCCTCCCTTAGGTGATACCCCCAAATATGTATTATATATAGAGAGTTAGAGTGTATACAATAGCTTACAAACCAAAATAAAGAAGAAAAAAAATGACTTAATACATCCACAAGAACATTTAAATAGAAACTAAATCTATCCGGTATACCATCCTAGGCGACTCTGCATGTCTTTAACTTAATGTTCAAACCCGTTAAAAGAAAGCAATATAATACAAAACACACATAACAATATATATTTTATATACCTAGATAGAATAAGACATACATACACTTATTTTAGCAACAAATTACACATATAAAATCACACGTACAGAGAAGAAGAAGAAAATTGACCCGGATGCTTCCTTTTATTTATAAATATTCATTTTTTGAACTTATGTATAATAAATAAATAATGATGTAGAACAGAAAATTAAATATATATGAAACACTGGCCCGTTAAGAATTTAAAGAAAACAACAATGAAGACACACTCTAAATCCAATAATCGACCCAAACAAAGCAAAACAGCAAGGGAGAATGCTCAAAGTTTTCGAGAGTTCTTTATATATATTTTTTTAGAGAGTAATATCTTTCTTAAAGTATTCCAGAGTGAATAATGTAAACATGAATAAATAATGAAGGGAGGGGTCCTTCTTATAGTCACTAAAGACGAGCAAATAAGGACAAGGAGTTAATTGATTCAATCAAAATTTTCCTTATTAATCATGAAGCAATAACCGGTCTAAGAAAGGAAACAAATAAAGTTTATTTACCCAAAAAGACTAAAAAAAACAATAATTTATTAAGGCATGTGATCGGCTAGAATTTTACAAAAAATAGAGCAATTAAGAAATCTATTCAAACTTAACTTAAGTAAAGCCACTCAATTAATTAATCATAAAGCAATCAATCGACCCTTGTTACCCAAAATAGATTTAGGTAAGAATCTTCCTATTTTGATTAAGGCAACTACGATCAGTTTACAAACAAATAATATGCAAAAAATCAAGTAAGAGAAACAATACGTGTTTAAAGGAAAGAGAATAATTACCTCTTACAGTCAAATATCAACATCCATGTATCAATAAGTTTACCATATAACCGGAGCAATTAAAGATCTTTCCTACACTTAAATACGGGTAAAACACTAAAATACACAAGGAAAACAAATCAGTACCATAAATAATAATATACTAGCAGCTATTCAAAAATCACAAGAAATCAAATGTATTGAACCTAGCCATAAATAAGCTTCAATCAATCAATTATCAATCAGTTTGTACCATAATTAAGCTAGAATTTATTTTAATTCTAATTTCAATAAAATGTAAAGATCAATTAGGGCCTGAAAATACTGAGAATATACAGAGATCAGTGAACAAGTAAAATCAGCTAATAACGGATAAATTTTGAAAACACGTATGAAATAAATTAGTAAACCTTCAAACAAGCTCCAGTTGAAACAGGTTCAGGTTGAATAGGCTATCAATTTAATTTATGTGTAATCATGAAAAAATGTCTATCAATCCAGCATCAAGCGATATAAAGCAATCATAAAATTATAATCAAAGTAGTGACAACATAGGGTTGAATAGAAGAAATAAATGCTGATTTAAAAATACCAAAGACAGATCTGTCGAATTCCATCTAACGACCCAAAGCTTGGACCTCATTAGAGCTTGCTTGGTCGGATTCTCGCCGATTGCTGGAGTTATTGTTTCTTCATCTTCGCCAGAAAGAAACAGGCAGAGGGAGGCGCTGGGGCTGCTGTTCTCAGAGCTGTTGGTTTCCCGTGGATTTCACCAGTCACTTGGTTTGCGAGGTAAGAGAGAAGAGAGGGGTGGTGCTGCTCGGCTGCTGCTCTCGCTGGCTGTTCAGAGTTGCTGGTCGAAATAATGCTTGCTCGAAGCTGGCTCGCCGCTGCTACCTTATCCGGTGTCACCGGCAGCTTCTAGTTTCAGTGGCCTTACCGAAAAAAGAGAGGAGAGAGAGGTGCGGCAGATTTCAAAGAGGAGTGGAGAGAATGAAAAATTTTAGATTTTGGGATCTTTTTTAGGTCAGATATGGAAGGTAAAAGAGGCTTAATCTCATCCGTTAGATTAAACTGAGATGAGTGGTTGATATCGAATAGAACGTGATCAATGGTTAGGATTAAAAGATGGGGTTTTAAATTAGATTGGATTGGATTTGGAATGGCCAAAATTGAAATCAAATTAGCTAGAATTGAAATGAAAGGGTGGTTACTATTGAACTAAAATTAGAATTGAATGAGCTAGAATTGAAAGGAGTTAGAACAGAAATGGCTAAAATTTAAATGTTTTGGAGGAAAATTAAGGAAATACTATTCAATTAATAAAATACTACACATGTTAAAATATTTCATATAAATTATATACATCTAAGTTTTTTGAAAACATTTAAATAAAGTAATTATTTCGAGTTTAACTATCGATAAATATAATAATAAAATAATTTCATAATAATTATCATAATTTTTTATAAATCATGCATACTAAAATATATACTTTTAGACAAAATCGATTAAAATTTTAAACTCGAAATATGTTTTAAAAATACGTATTTAATCGAATAGCACTCTCGAAAAGGTTATAGGTCGGTCAAAATTGAGTGTCAATAGCTACCCATTGGTTGCTTGAGAATGAAGAATGAATTGTCGGGTAACCAACGTTGACTTTGTAGCCGATTTTGTCCAATCGACGAGAGATGTCAGTGGGATCAATTGAAATTATATAAAGTTGGAAAGGGGTATGATCAAGACTATGGTATTAAGTCGCCTACATGTCTCTGGTTATACGAGAATCAGGTCGTGTGTAGTTCTAAATTTAGGAACAAACGAAGATCCTAAAATTGAAAAAGCGATATGATATTCAAACGAGAACAATATCGGCTTGAATGGATAGGATTAGAGTACCGAGAAAGCATGACAGAGCAATTTCCATTTTAAGCAAAGAATCGTATGAAAAACGGTAATACAAGTAGCAAAGAATTGAGATGGCCTTTGTTGCGATGGATATTGGCATGATAATCGTGTCCGAGAGGGAAATTGATCTTGACTGCAATACATTAGTCTCTGCAAATTTGTAGCTTGTGATACGACTAAATAAAGTGATTAGAGCAAATATATCAAATAAACTGCAAATGTAATCATGATGCAATTTCCCATATCAACCATGATATTTGCCTTAAGACTATGAAGATGATGTCTTAGGCTATGATGTATAGGGTCATGATACGTAAAATTATATCCTCAAGTCATGAAAATATTGTTTGTGGGCCATAAAAATGATGCTCTTAGACTATGACACCTTTAGATCATAATAGACAGAAATTAAATTCTTAGGCCATGAAATAATGTCCGCAAGCCATGAAAGATGATGCCTTTGGACTATGACGCCTTCGAAATATAAATGATGAGTAAAAAGAATGTATATGTTTTAATGTAATTCAAGCATCTTGTGGCTTGAATCAATAGTAACTTTGTACAGATGTATTCAGGCACATGAAGTCCTCAGGCACAATGCAATCTTGGGCTCATGTATTGGGCACATGCAATCTTTGAGCACAATGTAATTCGGGCACATATAATCTCCGGGCACAATGCAATATCGAGCATATGCAATATTGGGCATAAGACAATTCCAGGCATAATGCAATCTCGGGCATAATGCAATCTTAGGCACGATGCTATTCTCGAGCACAATGCAATCTTGGGCACATGCAATCTTGGGCACAATACAATTTTGAGCACATGCAATATCGGACATATGCAGTATCGGGCACATGCAATCTCTGAAACGATGTAGTATTTGAGAGCATGAAGCATCTTAGACCTTCGCCTATCGAAATGGTTGAGTAACTAGCTTGGCCTTTCCTCTTGTCGAAAGGATATTGTGCCATTTGCTGGCGATTTTAAAGCTTAACATTATGTGGCTTGATCTCTTTCCTATTAGAAGGACATGGTGCCATTGACTGGCGATTGTCGGGCTTAATATAGTGGTATATCGATCCTTGAAGTGATGTTGAAGTTGCTTTTGTATATGTACCTATCTTTCTTGTATTCAAAGAAAAATGGTGAGTTTATAAATGGGGCGGTTGATCTGTTTCGACTGGCATGCTCTCTTTGACTTGCTATCCAGACCTTTCTGGACATTTTCTTTGAGGAAAATGTAAATAGAGGGGGAGAGAGAGTTTTGAAAAAAGATTTTGAAAATATTAATTTGTAAAAAATATTGTTGAATTTTTTACTATGGAACAGTTTGAGACTTTACAATCATCCTGATTAAGAAAGGGCCTTTCGAATTTTATATGGTTCAACACTTTCTACCCCAGGAAAACTTTTGTTATCCTGATCTTCGTTGTATATTGTAGCTTGATTGCCATGAATTTTTGAGATCCTTTCAAAAATTCTACCCCAATCCTGATTTGTGTGGAAAATATATTTTGAAGGAATTTTTGAGACCCTCTCAAAAATTCTGCTCCAGTTACTGATTTGTGAGAAGAAATGCTTTCGATGGAATTTTTGAGTTCCTTTCAAAAATTTTGCCTCAGTATCGTGACTTGCAAGAAAATGTCCTTCTGATAGAATTTATAAGGCCCTCTAAAAAATTCTTCCCCAGTTACACAGTCAAAGGGGAAATTGAAATTTTTATTATGATAAGACCGAACTCCATATGAGCGCCTATGTATCTCCTCTTAAACAGGAATCATGTCTAATGTAGTTCCAATACAAAGCAAAAGAGCACGAAACAAACTTAAATGTAATATCTCTTCACAACATCTGAGTTGATAGGTTTGGGCCAAATTTCTCCATCCATTTATGCAAGTATGAGTGTTCCACCTGTAACGCCCGAGAGACTATGTATGGTCTTTGCCAGTTTGATGAGAATTTACCCTTTGCTTCATCTTGATTTGGGAAAATCTGCTTCAAAAGCTAGTTGCCCAGGTGAGAAATGTCTGGGTCTAACCTTCTTGTTGAAAGCTCTGGCCATTATATTTTGATAGAGTTGACCATGACAGACAACATTAATCCTTCTTCAATCTATTAATGCCAGATTCTCTGACCGAACTTCTATCTATTTAGCATCACTCAGCTCCTCTTCTTAACTAATCCTCAGAGATGGTATCTCTACTTCAGCAGGTACACAATTTCATTACCATATACTAGAAAATAAGGTGTAGCCCCAGTAGAAGTTTTGATGGTAGTACGATATCCCAACAATGCAAATGGTAGCTTTTCATGCCAATGCTTGTGATTGTCGATTATCTTGCATAGTATCCTCTTGATGTTCATGTTTGCAGCCTAGACTGCACCATTCATTTGTGGCCTATATGTTGTAGAATTTCGATGACTGATCTTGAATTTCTCACACAATGATCTCATCAAATCACTATTTAGGTTGGTTCTGTTATCAGTGATGATTGACTCAGGAATTCCAGACCCACAAATAATGTTATTTTTGACGTAGTCATCTACAACTTTCTTCGTCACCAACTTGTGAGAGGTAGCTTTGACCCATTTGGTGAAATAGTCAATTGCGACAAGAATGAATTTGTGTCCATTAGATGTTGCTGGCTCAATTGGACCAATGACGTCCATGCCCCAAGCTGCAAATGGCCAAGGTGAATTAGTAACATGGAGTTCGTTGGGAGAAACTCGGATCATATATGCATGAGTTTGGCATTGGTGACATTTTTGAACATAGCGAATACAATCTGTCTCCATAGTTAGCCAATATATCCCGATCTCATAATCTTCTTCGCCAATGTAAAACCGTTCATGTGTGGACCACCTTAGCAAACCCAAGTCGGGAGTCCTCCAATGAAGGTATTCTCCACTTAGAAAGAATTGATTCGCTAACCTCTGAATTGTGTGCTTTTGTACACTTGTTGCATCTTCTGTATACTCACCGTTCTTCAAATATCCTCGAATGTCATTGTACCAAGAATTTCCATCAGGCTCTCCTCAACATGAAAAAAGTATGTTGGCTGCTCATATATATGAATGTGAATGGGATCAATGTAATTATGATCAGGATGTCGAATCATAGAAGACAAGGCGGCTAAGGCATCTACAAATTCATTTTGGATTCTTGGTACATGTTTGAATTTTGTCTTGAAGAAAACTCTCTATTCTAAAAATATAAATCTCGATGAATATTCTCAGAAGTACTTCTCCACTTTGTTTTGTTGTGTTCGGGTCGGTTTGGGATAGAGTTTATCTTCATTGCTGATAAATATTTTCACTTGATTAGTTAGTGATTTCCTCATTAATTTAAATTTCGTTTTGCGTCATCTATTATGAATATTGTTTTACGTTTGAAACAAATAAAAGGGAAGCATACAAGGCAATTTTCTCCTCCTCTTGATATGTGATGTTATGTTTACTGCTCCCATCAATTGTTTGAGTTCGATATGCGTAATTTTGCTTATAATGTGTTGTATGTTATACTTTGGTTTAGACATGATAATCATATAATTTGCAAATATTATGTAGTATTGTACCTATTGTTTGTTTAGCAGGTTATATACGTTTGGGAGTTCGAAGAGTCGCCATTGGAAGGGATGTCGGATTGAAGTTTTTTCTTATTTTGTTTTAATATTCGTATTTTGATTATTGATTCGGTTTTGTAATAATTTGTATGGACTTTACTCTCTATATAAGAAATGTATTTGGGAGGATCGTCTAAAGGGGGAGGGGATTTACGTGCTAGTTGTTTATTTTTCTTATTTTGTTTTATTTTGTGTGATTGTTATAGATAATCTGCCTATTTTCTAAAATCAAAAAATCAAGTAAGCATATCAAATTTTCTTAAAATCAACCCTTAATTGTTGAATTATCTTGTAATTAGTAGTCAAATGAGCATGTGTTAAAATCAGTTCTAAAATAGTGAGCTGGTCTTGTATAGTAATTGTGTCGAAATTCATAATTTGGTCATCGTATATATTTTTAGTATTAGATAGCATGTTCATGAGTTAAATTTGATTTCAACATGTTCACACTTAGTACCATACCTATAGGACTCAAAAGAATAAAATCAATATTAATTAATCAGATTTAAATAAATCTAGCATGTCAAAATTTTATTCTAATAACTGGCATGTTAATTGATTGGATTATGACTATAGGTCTCAGCTTAATTTCTAGAATGTTAAATAAATAATTTGTGTGTATAATTATTGTATAAAATTGTTGGTTGTTCAATTGATTAGATATCATGGCTAAGTTTTAAACTAGTTAATTTTTAGAATGTAAAAAAAAATAAAAATATAAAGAATTAAGTTGATCTGCTTTGACTAAATCACTGCTAACCTATCCATAAATTATTTCCCTATCGAGTTAAAATAAGCATAGTAATATTCTCTGAATTTTAATTTGAATTGTCTTAAAATAAAGTTGTTGCCTGATTAAAATCTGCCTGAAATATTTAGTTTTTGCATTTAATAAACAGCCATGCCACTTAAAATTAGCTACTAAATCATTTTTCACATCTGCTACTTGCTCGCCCAACATTTAGCATTAATAATCTGCTACTGCTTTTAAATATTTATGTCCATATGCTCCTATTTAACTAATCTATCTTAATTAACCTGGCCAATAATTAAGTATTTTTTGCATTTTGAATAGTGTTCTGCCCCCTTAAAATCAGCTAATAAGTTAGTGTTTTCTGTCCCCTTAAAATCATCCAATAATTAAGTAATTTATATATTTTGATTAGTGTTCTCCAGATTGTGCTTCAAACGTAGACTCTTCAAGAACTTCTTCGGTGATTACTTGTGCGACACGATCATTTGACGCCCGTGACAGGGAAGGTTTACAAACCCACTAATATCCTTGAGTGTTGGAGTTAGCTCAAAATCCCTAAATTTGAAGACCAATCTTGCGAGATCCAATAATTTCAGCAAGGCCATAATCATGTAGCGATCAAGAGCAACAAATAAGAGAGAGGTCAATCCACCCAGTAGTTTGCGGATTTTCAACTCATGGTCTTTCTTCATACTCACCCACCATCTTTTCAGAAGATCATTCACATTTACAACCATTTGCGTGTTTGGGAAGTTGGGAGAAGCCATGACTGCAAACAAACAACAAACAAATTCTAAACCCCATTTTGGCACATATTAGGCTTGATTTAGTTATTATGACCACATTGACACATAATATGCAATTTGTCTAAAGGGTGCTGGGCCCTTTAGATGATAGGGTGGCTACTAAAAGTGTGAATTGACACCAAGGGTCAAACCACCTAAGATTTATGTAGCATGCATGACCTAATTAAGATTTCTAAGAGTTGGATAGATACGGACTTGAAGACGTTCTATGCGAGAAGGCACATGGTTCCATGGTAGTAAAATTATCCGCATCTGTTATGCCTCAACCATCTCTCTAATACAGGCAGTTTGAAGAGAATAAGAGTATTTTGTGAGATGTACAAAGTCACACACCATCACTAGAAAATATTAAAAAAAGGAAGATGGTCTAAATTGGGAGAAATATGAGTGGAATATCAATTTATCAAAATAGTAAACACTTAGCGTGTAGATGGAAAGCAGTAACATATAAGCGATTTTAAGGAAAACAGTAAATAAATAAATAAATAAATACATAAATAAAAGAAAGAAGCATATAATCATGTAAGAAATCCAACAAATAAGGAAGGGATATGGGATTAAACATAGAAATATTAACATAAGGAAAAAAGGAAAGGGCGAAACATGGAAATAAACAAATAAGGAAGAGGGAAAGGGGTGGAACATGGAAATATACAATAAATAAGAAAAGCAAATAAGCAAGGAAAATAAATAGCAATTAGACATGGTAATAATCAAACAAGCAACGAAATAAGCAAATAAAGTAAACCCCACATAAATCAAATGAAAGACGTAATGGTTAGAACCTAAGATCCCTAGCAGAGTCGTCATTCTGTCGCACCCCATTTTTCACAAAATGAATTTCGGTGCACGACCTAACAACTCTTTTGGGTTTTGTTTGGATTGAAGAGTCGCCACCTAACGAATTAACGAAGAGTCACAAGTAATAAAATAAACAAAAGAAAAGTAAACAATTAGCACATATTCCTTTCCTCCCTTAGACAATCCCCCCAAATACATATTATATATAGAGCAGAGTTAGAGTGTATACAATAGCTTACAAATCGAAATAAAAAAGAAATAAAACGACTTAATACATCCGCAAGAACATTTAAATAGAAACTAAATCTATCCGGCATACCATCCTAGGCGACTCTTCATGTCTTGAACTTAATGTTCAAACCCCTGTTCAAAGAAAGCAATATAATACAAAACACACATAACAATATCTATTTTATATACCTAGAGAGAATAAGACATGCATACACTTATTTTAGCAACAAATTACACATATACAATCACACATATAGAGAAGGAGAAGAAAATTGACCCGAATGCTTCATTTTATTTATAAATATCCATTTTTTGGACTTATATATAACAATAAATAAATAGTGATGCAGAAAAGAAAATTAAATATTTATGAAAGTCACTGACCGATTAAGCAGTTAAAGAAAACAACAATGAAGACACACTCTAAATTCAATAATTGACCTGAACGCAGCAAAACAAAAAGGGATAATGCTCAAAGTTTCCGAGAGTTCTTTATTTTGCTTTTTTAAGAGAGTAATATCTATTCCAGAGTGAATAATGTAAGCATGAATAAATAATGAAGGGAGGGGGTCCTTTTTATAGCCACTAAAGATGAGCAAATAAGGACTAGGAGTTAATTGATTCAATCAAAATTTTCCTTATTAATCATGAAGCAATAATCGGTCCAAGAAAGGAAACAAATAAAATTTATTTACCCAAAAAAACAAAAAAAAAACAATAATTTATTAAGGCATGTGATCGGCTAGCATTTTACCAAAAATATAGCAATTAAGAAATCTATTCAAACTTAACTAAAGTAAAGCGACTCAATTAATTAATCAATAAAGCAATCAATCGACCCCTTTTACCCAAAATAGATTTAGGTAAGAATCTTCCGATTTTAATTAAGGCAACTATGATTAGTTTACAGACAAATACTATGCAAAAAATCAAGTAAGACAAATAATAAGTGTTTAAAAGAGAGAGAATAATTACCCCTTATAGTCAAATATCAACATCCCTGTATTAATGAGTTTACCATATAACTGGAGCAATTAAAGATTTGTCCTACACTTAAATACGGGAAGAACACTAAAATACACATGGAAGACAAATCAGTACCATAAATAATTATACTAGCAGTTATTCAAAAATCAGAAGGAATCAAATGTATTGAACCTGGCCATAAATAAGCTTCAATCAATCAATTATTAAGCAGTCAATACATAATTAAGCTAGAATTTATTTTAATTCTAATTTCAATAAAATGTAAAGATCAATTAGGGCCTGAAAATATTGTGAATATATAGAGATCAGTGAGCAAGTAAAATCAGCTAATAACGGACAGATTTTGTAAACACTTATGAAATAAATTAGTAAACCTCCAAACAAAATCCGGTTGAAACAGGTGCAGCTTCAATAGGCTATCAATTTCAGAAATTTATGAGTAATCATGAACAAATGCCTATCAGTCGAGCATCAAGCGATATAAAGCAATCACAAGAATTATAATCAAGTAGTGACAACATAGGGTTGAATAAACGAAGTTTATTTATTTAAAAATATCAAAGACGGATCTATCGAGATCAGTCTAACGACCTAAAGCTTGGACTTTGCCGTAGCTTGCTTGGTCGATTTCTTGCCGGTCATTGGAATTGATGTTTCTTCATCTTCACCGAAAAATAAAGAGGCGGAGGGAGGCGCTAGAGCTGCTGCTGGTTTCCGGTGGATTTCACCGGTTTCTTGGTTCACGAGGCGAGGGAGAAGAGAGGGGCGCAGCTGCTCGACTGCTGCTCTCGTTGGTCGGAACAGAGCTTGCTCGAAGCTGGCTCGCTGCTGCTGTTGCAGTGTTCGGTGTCGTCGGCTACTTTTGATTTTGGTTGCCTTGCTGAGTAAAGAGAGGAGAGGGGGGTGCGGCATATTTCAAAGAGGAGAGAGTGAAAAAATTTAAATTTGGGATCTTTTTTAGGTCAAATATGGAAGATAAAAGAGGCTTAATCTCATACATCAGATGAAACTGAGATGAGTGATTGAGATTGAATAGAACAAGATCGATGATTAGGATTAAAAGATGGGGTTTTAAATCAAATTTGATTGGATTTGAAATGGCCAAAATTGAAATAAAATTGGCTAGAATTGAAATGAAAGGGTGGTTATTATTAAAATAAAATTGAAATTGAATAGGCTAGAATTGAAAAGAGTTAGAACAGAATGACTAAATGATTTCGAGGAAAATTAAGGAAATGTTATTCTATTAATAAAATACTACACATATTAAAATATTTTCATATAAATTATACACATCTAAGTTTTTTAAAACATTTAAATAAAGTAATTATTTTGAGTTTAACTATCGATAAATATAATAATAAAATAATTTAATAATAATTACCATAATTTTTTATAAATCATGCATACTAAATTAAATTCTTTTTAGACAAAATCGATTAAAATTTAAACTAGAAATATGTTTTAAAAATATGTATTTAATCGAATAGCACTCCCCAAAATGTTATAGGTTAGTCAAAATTGAGTGTCAACATATATATATATATATATATATATATATATATATATATTTTTTTTTTTTTTTTTTTTTTTTTTTTTTTTTTTTAAAAAAACAAATAGTATTAACAATTCAGTATTTAGAGCTATAGACAAAATCTCATATATTCAGATGCACATTCAAATTCAGACCTCTTGATCTTAATAAAAACAAATGAGGCCTAAGGAGGTTGACTTAAATGTTTTGGAAAATATTTTTCAAATCAGCTTGTTTTCCTCAAATTTAAGGAAAATGATTTCCCCTAAAAGAAAATTAAGGAAGACATTTTCAAAACTTTATCTCATACTTAAATTATAATATTTGTTTTCTTACCCTATCCTGTACTCCCCATCCAAAAAAATTTAAATTTTTTAAATTTCAAATATTTTTTTTACCTCTACCCCCAACCAGCCCCCCCCCCCCCCCCCCAATCCAAAAAAAAATATTTAAAATTATTTAAAAATATAATTTCAAATTTTAAAATTAGTTTTATCTCATCCAACCCCTACCCTCCATACCCCCCACAAGAAAAATGTTTTGAAAAAATATTTTAAATTTTTAAAATTTCATTTTTACCTCATCCCATATCCTAACCCTACGACCCCCAGCCCCTCTCTCGTCAATTTTTTTTTAAAAGAACACTTCCTTTTTATGCCACCCGCCACCCCTACTCCCCCACCTAGGCCACCAAATCAATTTTATTTTTTTTAAAAAAATTGTTTTTGATAAATATTTTAAATTAAAATAAATTTCATTTTTACGCTACCCATCACCCCTACTCCCCCACCCAGGCCACTTCCGCCATTTTTTTTTTAAAATTATTTTTGATAAATATTTCAAATTTAAAAAATTTCATTTTTACGCCACCCCAAACACCCCCCGGGCCACCCCATCAATTTTTTTTAAAAAAATTGTTTTAGAAAAATATGTCAAATTTTTTAATTTTTTTTACACCACTCCTACCCCAGCCACCCCTTTTCCCCTCCTCCCGTTAATTTTTTTAAAAAAAATTATTTATGAAAAATATTTTAGCTCTGACTTTCAGTTTTCCATCGACGTGCTTGTTTCAGCATGTTTTTGAAAAAATATCAATTTTTTTTGTTCTACTTTAATTTACTTAGTGTATAACTTTTTTTGAAACTATAGAATCCTTTTTAGCTATGACTTTTAAAATCGACGTGCCTCCTTCAACATGCTTCAGATTATTTTTTTAAGAAAAGTTTATTTCTTTTGTTCTACTTTAAAATTTAATTAGTGTATAATTTTTTCAAAATTATGAAATCCTTTTTAGCTAAGACTTTTAAAATCGGCGTGCCTGCTTCAGCGTGTTTTGGAAAAAAATTTCAAAAATTCATTTTTTTTGTTCTACTTTAATTTAATTAGTGTATAATTTTTTCAAAATTATAGAATTCTTTTTATCTCTGACTTTTAGTTCTCCGTCGATAACTATATAAGAAATGCGAATAGGCCTAAGCAGGCACCACTCCATCAACATGCCTGCTTAGGTTTATAAGGGCATTTCTGTCATTTAACTTGTAATGAAAATTTTGATTAGATAGAAAGAAATCTAGCCATAACTTTTTTATGCCTATATTTCTATCTTTCCTATTTTATCCTTCCACCTAAGATTGGGTTGTCTCAAACTTATTCTTACATGTGTCGTGTCACATGTAAAAGCAAATTTACTGTTGCCAAATGACATAATACTACAAGAATTTTGGGCTTTAACAATGTTTTACATCCTTCTTTAATTATAACAAAAAAATATTCACATATTCATCAAATTTAATTCTATTTTCTTATTCAAAATTTAATTTTTATTAAAAAACATTGTGAAATTAATCACTATAAATCATTGCTAAATTAATGATTAATATAAAGAGTATTATTATAATTTTGTCTTACATCCTTCTTTAATTATAACAAAAAAATATTCACATATTCATCAAATTTAATTTTTATTAAAAAACATTGTGAAATTAATCACTATAAATTATTACTAAATTAATGTTTAATATAAAGTATATTATTATAATTTAATCTTAGATTTTGAAAAGTAATTTGAAAAATAAGTAATTAATATTGAGGATAAAATATGAAAAAAAATTGATACATTGAAAGTGAAAAGTAAAAGTAAAAAGATATTACTATATAATAGATAAATAAAAGTGAACGCATGAAATATTTGACAGCTTTCTACTATTTTTTCATATTGTAGCAATTGCGTGTTCTTTTTGTTGACATGAACAAGACAAAAAAATTGTTTTTGCAGTTGCTCATTTCTTTTCACTTCTAAATTATCCGTTTGGATATAAAAATTACGATTCACACTTTAGCAAAATAAATTTTACTTTATTTTTAAATTTAGTGTTTAACTGTGAAAAATTCAAATTTAGTTAGAAGTTTTGTTTCAATTTTGAATAATAACTTATAACTTATTTTCTAGCTCACCTTAAAATAGCAATGCATTTAAATATGAATTTGTGGTATAAAAAGAACATAATTAAAATCTACTTTCCACTACTGTCCTTTGAAAAATTATAAACATAACTTTGTAAGTAGTACAATTTATCTTCTAGAAAATATAAAATTTGATTAAAGGAAACAATAAATATGAAAAAAATTTCAAACATCCATCTTAAATTTTGAAAAATAAAAAAACCCATAAAATTCAGTTAATATAAAATAGAGAAAAAAATTTCACTTAATATAAAATAAGAAAAAAATATAATTAATCGATATAAAAATTAATGTTATTTGGCCCGTGCAAAGCACGCACGGGCTACCGTGACTAGTAGGTAAACAAATGAGGCCATAATTCTCGGCCCTCGCTTATAAGTTTTTAAAAAACCAATTAAAGACCATGACTCTTTTAAGGTCCAAACTCAAGTGATACCCGCTCATCTAATTCAAATATTTCCGCCCTATTTTGATGTATTAGCACAATAATAGTGAACTGTTTACTATACCGAAGAAGAAATGGAGACTAAAGGGTCTTCAGTATGTCCGTACACGGCCACCGTTCGACGGAACCCTCACCGGAAAGCAAGAGCAACACCGTCCTCCACCGCGCCTGTTTCGCTTCTCCAACCTTCATCATCACCGCCGCAAAACATCTCTTCATTCCCTATCGAAGACATTCTGGCCATGGAAGTCCCTGAAAAAAAACTTACGGAGGCATCATCGGAGAATCTCAAGGTATTTATGAGAATCCGAACATTAAAGATTCAACGAGAAACACTGAAAAAAGTCGCGGAAATGAAGAAGACAAAAAATGCTTGGCCTAAAAACCCTAAGTCCACCAATGCGTTGCCTAAGAAGCTCAAAAAGAGCAATGAAGTTTGTGTGACAGTGAAGGATGCACATTCTGTAACTGTATCGCCTCCGCAGAGCTTACAAGATGGCAAACGTATTAAATCAGAAGTTTATCAAGGTTTTTCACAAGTCTTCTCATCAGAAGCATCTCAGGTTATTTGCTTATATTTTCAGAAAACCAGAAATTACATTTATGTTAAATTACTTTTTGTATTAAATTGAAATATATCCAAGATTCTCTAGTTTGAGGTTGAGAAATTGCGATTTGTGTTGCAGAGGGAAGTGTATGAAAAAATGGTGACTCCTTTAGTTGAGGATTTTCTGAAGGGTAGGAGTGGCATGTTGGCTGCATTGGGACCAAGTGGTTCTGGGAAAACTCATACCATCTTTGGGTGTGGAAGGGACCCTGGTATGGTGCCTTTGGCTCTTAGTCGAATTTTATCACAAGATGAAGGCAACAAGATGCAGTCACAGAGGTGCTTTCATTTCTAATATATGTTTTAAAGGATTTTCAATATATTTTAGCAGTTTCCTAGTCCGTGAGGTTTGAACTTTCTTAAAATTGTCATTGCATTCTTAATTGTGGGATAAAAAGTTGCATTTCTATGTATGTCCTTCAAATGCTTGCATTCAATAACTGCTTTTTTTGCCCATGATTTATCACGTGCAGGATATTTTATCTATCCATGTTTGAGATCTCTTCTGAGAAAGGAAAATCTGAAAAGATATTTGATTTACTTAAAGATGGGGCTGATTTGTTTATCCAACAATCATCGATTAAAGGCATGCAAGAGGTTGTCCTTTGAATTGCTGTATAGCTTCTCTTTGTTGCATTTTTTTTCCAGTCTATAACTCCTGCGGTTCAAAGAGATCAAATAATTGTGTGCGCTCTGGTGGTTCTGAACAGGCTATACTTTATGATCCTCAACAAGCTGAATCTCTAATCACATCTGGACTTTTGAAGCGTGCTACAGCTATGACAAATTCAAACAATCAATCTAGGTAAGTTTTGGATATAAATACTTATGTTGGTCTGTGGCTGTTGTTTTGCTTTATGCTCTGGTTTGTGATATTTGAGACACTGTTGCTAGTGTCTCTCCCTAAATATATCCTGAAACATATGTTTTATTTTCTTCAAAGGTTGGATTTCTTGCTTAAGTGACTTTTCTTTGATACAAAGCTGTGCTTCTTGTACTTCTTAAACTTGAAATGATTGATGGAACCATTAACGATAATGATCTTTTCAATTGCGAAAACCAACCTTTCGTCATTAATCTTCGGAGGCGAATTACATATTTATATACGCAATGTGGTTTGCAAGCTATTGCATAGGAGCAGGGGTTCCCAAAGGGTAGCGGCTGCGGGTTTCCTTGTCATAAAAAAAAAGAATTAGTGAGACTCCCTTTCTTTTGATAAACCCAATTTGGGATTTAACATTCCAAGGGAAGTGGACAACTCTAGAATTAAAATAGTAGGTATTGAATTTGAATAAAGAATTAATAGAAGACGGAAAACCGAAATCTTGTTTTGAATCATTATCTAGTTTACGTACATGATGGACAGGTTAGGTTTACACAGTCATGTTCCAATTGTATTTATCATGATGAAAGTTTTAACATCATTGCAGTCGTTCACAGTGCATCATAAACATCCGCTGTGAATATAAGGAGGTAAATGGAAAAGTTGGTGATAACTCAAACAGTGCTGTCCTGACCATAGTTGACCTTGCTGGAGCTGAGAGGGAAAAGAAGACTGGAAATCAGGTACAGATTGTCTTTGGCCACTGAATCATATCATTACACAAAAGCTGTTTTATTGAATTTTAAAAGATCCCTTTCTGTTAGTATCTTTGATTTTACTGTCGAGACATGTTAGACCTCGATCTTCAGACCACCTGAAGAAGATTGTGACTCTTCAGTCTTTCTTAGATCTAAGATATTATGTTGTAAGTTTGGCGGTTAATATATTTCTCTGGCTTGCAACATCTCACTGATAATATTACTCATGTCTAGGGGATTAGACTGCTCGAAAGTAATTTTATCAACAACACATCAATGGTGTTTGGCCTATGCTTAAGGGTATGTAGCATCAATCTGGTTTTCTGACTTCCGTTTCATGAATATCGAGGTATGCCACTCTTCTTTTTTATTCATCTACTGGAAGTTCTGTGCAGTCATTACTGGAGCATCAGAAGAACCCCAGGAAACCTATGCAGAAGCACTTTCAAAACTCTTTGGTAATGTTTTACTTTCTTATCCTTCTCTGTCACTTTCCAGTAAATTTTATTGGTCTCTAGTTACTGCTTGTTACTTTTATATTTGCTTCTATTTGTCGAAATAAATCATTTTGCTTCTATCCAATGTTATCTAACACAGTTCCCTATAAAATGCATAGGAAGGTGTAATAAATGTTTCACACAGTAGATCTATTAGAGTAATATCTTGTGTCAAGTCATATTTCAGACAAGTTTATGTTAAGAAATAGATTGAACAAATATGTGATTGTAGTGCTAGATTTGGTGTCGAGGTCACTGCACAGTTAATTAGAGATTAATATTCAAGGTAGATATGTTCTGTACTGCTATATTTTCTTCCTTCGAGTCTTTGATTCCCAGCCCCCAAGTCAATGTTGAGGCTGTTTGTAAAATGGTTTTATTCGTTGGATAGGTGATATTGTATACTCAGCTCTGGTAGCTATTTTTCTCTCAGATAGAGTATCCTTCATCTTACTTTCCTTAGTAATTTTCTGGGTTCTTCTTTTGCATAGTTGACCAGATACTTGCGAGATTATTTGGAAGGCAAGAAGCGGATGGCATTGGTATGCATTTACTCCTGCAGAAATCAGTTTAGATATTTGAAAACTGTCATGAACTGCTAAAAGTATTGGAAGTCCATCAATTTTTTCTTCTCCACAATTTTCTTAACATTGTCCTTTGTGGCTTTCTATGTCCATGCTGCAGCTTCTAACTGTAAGACCCGGGGAAGAAGACTACCTTGATACTTCTTTTCTGCTAAGGCAGGCTTCACCATATACAAAAATCAAGTATGACGGCTGTTGTAACAATTGCTTTAGCATTGACCTTTTCAATTATTTAGAAGTAATTCTTGAACAAGGAACTGTTGATGCAGGTTTGATACCATTGAAGAACATGGAATTTTAAACCACAATAAGAGGCCTGTGCAAAGAACACCTAGCTATGTGCAGCTTAAAAGAATGAAGTTGAGCAAAAGTGAAGATTCTGAGGTATATCTTATTTGTCCCATTTTTCTATTTTACATCCTGCACCCTAGGCTTTATGCTTAAGTACATGTTTCACCAGAGGCTTGGCGCGAGGTGATTGTCTAATCCAGTTTTTTGTGTGAGGTGATTGCTTATTGAATTACCAGTTTCAGTTAGTCTCTTAAGATTATCCTTGAACCTTCAACATAGAAAGAAAAACCATTCTGATCTTTTTGAGCTTTACAGCGACTCTTGTAAGAAAACATCTTTTGACAATGTCTTGGGTCTCAACTTTAAATAACCAAGTTAACTAAACATTCATACTGCTTAGAAATAATATCTTGTTCTACTTCCAGGGTTTTGGTCAAGTGGGAGGAGTGTGACACGTGATGTGTGGGTTGGGCTGTCACAGGTTCAAACCTTTCTAGAGACAAAATCTTAGTATTTAAGTGGAGAAGGGTTAGAGGGATTGCCCTATTATACACTGAATTCATAATTTTGTGGTATTGACCCTCCAGGATTTCTTTGTTGTAAAAAATAGTCAATATTTTGATCCAGCGCTCTTTCATTAAGATGATTTTCATATGTTTCCTTTGCAATTTTCTTTCAAAATTGTTTATTTATTGTTCATTCACCTATTATGGTTAAACAGAAAATATTATTTAAAAATAGAAACAATACAATCACAACACCAGGAGGTGTAGTGAACTAAAAATCAAAATTATCTGTGAATATGCTGAAAACTGAAAAGTTAAATAAAAGCCTAAAATTACATGGAGATACATCTGTAATAATATTGATCTCATTGTACAAATGGGAAAAGATAATAATTATTTTTATATACATGGATACTATCAATTAAAATGAGGAGACAAAATTACTACTGTTGATTACAGACTAGGAAACAAAATTAAATAACATATTATCATTATAGGAGAATGCAAACTTGTCGACATTATCAACTACACAGTGACTCAAACAAATACGTGTGATGTATTGGGCTATGCTTGTGCTTTGTATCCAAAGTTATATCATGAGCTGTTCATAAAAATTCAAGCTACAGCTTTGGGGTAACTAATCTTCTGCTTATTGTAGGTGTAGGTTTTCCTTACTAGCAGCTTCGGCTTTCAAAAAATTCATAGCTATTATTTATTCATGTCAGCTGTTATTTTCATGCAGATCAATCAAGGAAGTGATGAATGTCCTCAACTTTTGAATAAAGGTTATCAAAATGTTCAATTCTTCCATCTCTCTTTTTCCTTTTTTCCTTTTTTTTCTTTTTGTAGAATGGACTATAAAATATTTCCAGCAGAGGATTGTGGTTAAAATTGATTGCTTCTGTTGGATAGAGGTGGCTGCGAAAGGAATGAAGGATGTCAGCTTGACAGACGTTCGTGTTCAATCTGAGGAAATCATCACTATAGAAGCAAATGTGGGGAATATTCTCAGAGTTGATCAGGTTGAATTGGAAAGGGAAGAGAGAAATCATCACATTCTGCAAAATTTTGGTAAAGCTTTGTGGAAAGTCTTGAAAGAATACAAGAAAAAACTTGAGGTATATTGCACTTACAATTACTTTTGTATAACTTGCTAATGTTGGATTTTAATATACTTAAGGTTCCATTATTGGGCTTTACCAATTAGGAACTACATACATTTGGTTATACTGAGTAATTGTGTTCATGTAACAGGTGGCAGAAAATGAAATCTGCACCCTCAGAAATAGCTTAACTAGTGAGAAATCTAGATCTGCTGAATTAGAGAATCAACTGAGGGATTGGCAAAGTAATTGCTGCTGTAGGGAAGGAAAAAAATCGTTAGATTATGAGGTACATGTGCCAGAATCATTTTTATATTGCTAATACTTTCCTTTTCTTGTCCACCATATATATTTTAGTTTGGATCTTCTCTTTTATTTCACGTTGAGATGAGATTCTGAAGTAGATAGGTAGTGAATTTCTTAACTATATACTCTTTGTTCAAGGTTTTCCTAACTAACATCTTTATGTGTTCATTCTTGGGCTTTGCCATTGAGGAACTATATTTGTTTATACTGAATAGTAATTTTCATGTAACAGGTGGCTGAAAATGAAACTTGCACTCCTAGAGATCATATAACCGACAAGAAAACAAGATGCTCTAAACTAGAGGATGAATTGAGAGATTGGCAAAGTAACTGCAGCAGTAGGAAAGGGATTTTAAGTGAGGTTTCCTCTAGAGAAGTGGATGAATTTGAAGGAAAAAATTATTCAGATTTGGAGGATCCTCAGTCCAATGACTACAATCAGGTAAATAAGCAAGATTCATCTTGGAGAACAAGTTTTCGATCCTTTAATACTTACCTTTTGTTAGAATAGGAATAGGAACAAGAATAGTACATAATAGAATCCTAATTTAAAAAGAATTAGTATATAGAATCCTACTTGGAAAAGGAGTGTAATGTCTATAAATAGGGTTTCAATGTAATTATGTAGAGACTCAAAAATTCAATAATAATATTTTTTGTTATATTTCTCTCATGACATTAGTGCTTCTACAATCCTGGTAGAGAATCAAAGAGCTTTCTTTGCTATTCAAAATCAAGTTCTGCACTCTTTTTGTTTCCTAAGTCAACCTTATTTTCTCTTCCACCACGTGTCTTTGGGAGCATCTGTTTTGTCTATATCATCACTCCAGGAAATGACAAATTGGCTCCTCGTGCACTAAAATGTGTCTTTCTCACCTAATAAAAAGAATGTGTCTTTCTTTATTAAAAGGTATAGAGGGATTTCTCTCGTCTGACCTCTAGTGATACTTTATGCCTGCTAATGTTACTTTCTTTGAAGGCCAACCCTACTTTGTAGAACATCTCATAGAAGATGAGGGCATTCTATTAACTAAATAACAAGATTTAAGGACTGCATTGCCTAAAAAACACAGCCAAAACATGGGATTCAATTAGAAGAGTGCTAGTAGTCTCAATGAGATGCCTATTCTGCCTTTCACCTACATCATTATGCTGAGGTGTATGGACAAGATGTTTGGTGAATAATTCCTTGGTGAGTCATAAACTCCTGAAACTAGAGAATAAGTATTCTAAGGCATAAACACTACGAAAAGTATGAATAGAAACACCAAACTAATTTTGTATTACAACAAAGTAACTTTTGAATATAGAAAAGAACCTAGAATGACCTTTCATTAAGAAAACCAAAGTGCATCTTGAATAATCATCAATGAAACTAACGAAATCCTAAGGTTGAATTGACTCTACTAGGACCCTAAATACCAGAATGAACTAATGAAAATAATGGTCTTTGAACAATCCTTAGTATTTTGTGAAAATGTAACACAGGTGTGTTTCCAAAATTGACACGACTCACAATCTATTTTGAATAAACTAGACAAACTAGGCTCCATCTTCCGCAGCTTGGATAGACTCGAATGTCCTAAACGTTTGTGAATTAGGTCTGGAGGATCTGTAATAGAGCATGTTGTGAAGAAATTTGAAGAGGTAAGATAATAAAGGCCTTGTGATACATGTCCCGAGCTAATCATCTGTCCCGTATTGCGGTTTTGCATGAGAAAAAAATCATCAAAAAAAGTTATGCCACAATGTAGGCCACGCGTTAAACAACTAACAAATGCAAGAACCTGGGACATAAAGAACATACGGGTGGGGTGACATAAGAAAGAGGTTTGGTCTTTCCAACCCCTGTTGGTTTTGTTTGGATCCCATTAGCTAAAGTAATAGCAGGAAGAGATTGTGAATAAACAATATCAGACAAAAGTGATTTGTTACCAAAAATGTGATTAGGAGTGCTTGAGTCCATGACCCATGATCCAAGAGTGCTAGACTGGAAACACAAGCAAAAGAATTACCCGCAACAAAAATATCAGGTTGAGAAACTGAAGCTACTTGTGGAGACGTTTGCTTACTTGGTCGATACCGAAGGAACTCATCATTCTGTTTGAGCAATACGCGCATTATTGATGGTCGATTATGATGATCAATAGATGCTACTCGTGGATATGTCTGGTTACTTGTGCGATTTCGAAGGAACTCAACTCATTATATTCCTTTAGAGCAATAGTATCATAACTAGGTGGTAGGCCATGCAAAATATAATGTCATGAGTGTGTCCAAGCTTAGGACAATAACTACACTAGGATCGAGATTTTCCAAGACGACCTCATCATCGCTGATTTTCCATAGATTGATATATTCATTTTCTATGGTGTAAGATGCGAGAACAGAGGAGTCAATGGTGGGTGATGAAACTACTTTGTGACTGGGAGGCGAGGCAACATGAAGTAGATGAGATAAAAATACATCAATTGTAAGGACCTGCAGGACTAGCTAATATCTGATCACGCACTAAATCATGGTCTGTAGGAAGTCCAACAAGTGTAAGAACTAGAAATAACGTCTGCCTGTGCTCTTGTTGTTTTTCCACATTCGTAGTAGTTGACATTTACGTTTAAATTCCTCCATGACTGCCTGTACCTATCCCAAGTAAGTAGACATATTAGATTCTTGTTTCTTTAAGTTGGCCATTCGAAATATTACATCAGATAATCTAGATATGTCTATGAGTGTATAAAGTACGAGCCTTTTCCCAAACTGAATAACATGTCTGGAATAGGGGAAACAAGGGGATCAATTTGGAATCAATAGATCACCTTAAGTGACTACATAATTAAGCATCAACCTTCTCCCATTATGCTTTGGCTTTTGCATCTTCTTCACTAGCCTTTACCTTTTTATCTACCACACAAAGTGGTCTTTGACACTTTTACCCTTGCACCACAACTCAGTCGAGAAAGCCCAAGCTAAATAGTGTGAGCTTCTTATTAATAGTTCTGAAGTGATCATGGGGCTTGAGCTTCCTATATTTTTGGAGTCAAAAATATCAATCTTGAAAGACATTGTGAAATTAGGGGTTGTTTGGTAGCTGGATAGAGTTATGCAGCTATTAGTAATATGGGTATTAGTTATGCAAAGTTTAGTTATACATGTATTAGTTATGTAGGTATTAGTTATCAGGGTTTAGTTATATAGAGATTACAATACATTAGTGAGTTATCTTTTTTCTTAATAACAAAAATAATTAACAAGAATTTAAGCAAATAAATTAAAAGTAATTAAGCAATTAACAAGACAAAAAATTTAAAGAAAAAAATTTGGTAGTGATTACATGTATTAGTTATTTGATTTGTTGTAAATTAATACTCCCTCCGTCCCATTTTATGTGTTGCTTTTCGAATTTCGAGATTCAAACAAGTTTTACTTTAACCGTAAATTTTTCACAGATCTTTTAAATATTTTGAATTATCAATTATTGTGACTTATATTACTTTTTACGTAGTTTACAAATATATCAATTTCATTTCAAAAAATTTGAAAATTCCATGAGCAAATTTTCAGTCAAACTTAAACTGTTTGACTCTCAAAAAACGAAAAGTGCCACATAAATTGGGACAGAGGGATTATACATTTAAAAGTAAATTAATAGGGGTGAATATGTAATTTACTATTTTAATACATGTATAACTAATACCCACATAACTTATTTCACTTTCTATCTTGCAGAAGTTATACATAAATTCCATCATAAGTTATGTAAGTATTAATTATGTAGGATTACAATAAACGCAACCAAACACCGTATAAAAATAATACATGAATAATTTTTATACAACATTTGAAAACGTACCAACCAAACATTGTTTCAAATTATACATGAATATTTTTTATCATATTTGCAAACCAAACATGGTATAAAATTAATACATGAATAACTAAGTTATTCATGTATTAGCTTTGGGCTTATCTAGCTACCAAGCTACCCCTTAGAATTTTCTTACAATTTTTATTTTTGGAAAAATGGTGCCGGAATCTGAAAAAAAAGGTTCAGTCATCGGAAATAAGATTTGACTGCTGGGAACTGGTCGGAATAAAAAAATAAATATATGGTTAGCCTCAAAATGGTGAGGCGTCCTCACCAAATATTTTTTTGGTGAAAACTGGCCGCCACTTTGCGCCGGCGTGTGAAGCGCATGGTGACACAAATGTGAGTTTTCCGGCGGCCTGTGACTCACCAAAACTCAGAGGAGCTCAAGGTTTGCTCAACTGAGTGTTCCGCACCTCGTGGTGGTGGTTTCCGCACAACACATATAAAACAAAAAAAGCCAAACCAACCTTTGACAGACAGTGGAAATTGACTCACGCTGACCCATTTTCTTTCTGTAAGTTTCTCACCACTGTTGTGATACCATGTGAGAGATATTGGAGAAAATATTTTTGAATTGTTTATCTACATTATTACATAGAGACAGGGGTAGACCTAGGTGGAGCCTAGGGGGTTCACCCGAACCCTCTAGTCAAAAAATTACACAATATATATAAGGTCAAATTCTAATTTTATGCGTATATATATTAAAATGAACCCCCCCGAAAATAAGGGACATGCTTGGCTCAGTGGATAAATGGTTTAGTAGATGCCCCTATGTCACGGGTTCAAATCCCATGCGCAACATTTTTATCCCTCTTTTTAATGCTTTGGAAATTGGAACTCTTGGGCTTAGACCTTTTTCATTATTTTTTCCTTTTATGCCATTCTTCTTTCTAATTTGTTTTTGTTTATATTTATTAGACACATTCTTTTTATTTTTATTTTTTATTCTTCTTATATCTATTATTCATTTTGTTTCAACGTAACTCTTTTTTCATATACTAACTTGAATAACTCTTTTAAAAAATGATGAATTATATTAAACTTGAAATTGAGATAGAAATAAATATTTTTTTAAAAAAAGGTAAATTAGATGTAATTGAATGAAAAAACTTAAATATCGTCAACATCCTTTTAAAAATTAATTTAATAGAATTCATGAAATTTCTTTTATATTTTTAATTCTATTTTAGAGAGATGGAAACTAAAATTATTTGATTTATTCTTTATTTGTCTTTTTTACAAATTATGACTAACCTAGTAAATTGAACTATAAGAACTAAAATAATTGACAATGTTATTTATTTTTCTTTGGAATATACATTATAATATTAGTAACTCTAATCTTACACACTTTTAGAGAATCTTGACGATTTTCATAGTAATATGTGATTGAATGAATACTAATTTTAAATTTTTAAAAAGTGAAAAATATAATAAAAAATTACAAAATAAAAGTATAAAAAGCACAAGAAATTTTAAGAATGCTCAATGGAGCATGATAAAAGTAGAAAAGTAGAAACAAATGCTTAATACGGGATGAAAGTAAGTCAAATTTAGCGTGATAAGGTAAATATCCTTTTTCTCGTCTCGCTCCCTTTTTCATCATTTAATTTTCACATGTTTTAGGAATTAACTTATGTAATACAATTGATCCACTAAAATTCTTATCAATGTATCTTTATCCTCGGTATTTTTGATTAGCTTAGTTTTTACTTTTATGAACCAATAATGAAATATCTATGGTTCTTGTCCAAAGAGCATGACGAGGGGCTACTACGCTTACCGCACACTTGCATTACCACCTAGACTTCTTTTTTGTACTTTGAACCTCCTGAGCAAAAATTCTGGGTCCACCATTGCATAGAGACCCTATTTATAGACACTACAATACAATCCTTTGCCAAATAAGATACTATGTTCTAATCCTATTCCTATTTAAGTAGGATTGTATATACCTATTCCTATTCTAATAACAACGTCATCAGTTTCTGGTAGACAAATTGATGTCTTTTGATCCACCAACATCAATTTGAGGGGAATGTTAGCATGTTGGACAGATTCTAATAGTTGTACATATCTGTATAATAGCTCTAAATAGTTGTGTTATATGATATCAATTGCTTTCCATATGTAGGAGATATCAGGGATTAATGTAGCATATTTTTAGAGATATAACAATGAGGAATAACAGATATTAGGGGCGTAAACAACAAATTTTTGGGCATATAAATCAGAATTCTTTCTATTTAATGGAAGAATATTCATTTGAGAGCATTCATTCAGCAAACCTGACAAGTATAATTTGTTATGGACTGCTCAACAGCTTGAAAGTTCAATTGGAGATGCTAGTGCTGTTGAAGATCTGAAGAACACAAATGAACTGAAAGCAGAGAATACACATTGGAATGGCAAAGAGACTGCTGTGTTAAGTGGGTCATGCTCTTCCATTGATCAGGAGTACGGGCGAAAAGAGGAAAGCTTTGGTAATAATAAAATTCTGAATCTTCTATTCATCTTCAATAGTAATTGTATAAAAATCTTTTTGACGCTACTTCTCCCTATGATCTGTACCATACCTCTTAACTTTATTTCTTTTTGTCACATGTCTGTGATGTTTGACTCAGGTGCACTAATTACTATTATCTGTTCTATGTTTGGAGATTCTATAGTCAGCACTTCTCAAGCGACTTTCATAGATAGAGACACTAATACCCTGTTGGAAGAAGATCATTCGCCTTTTGATTCAGTACTTCCAGAACGTTGTACAGTCATCACTTCTAAGTCATCTCTCTCCTTTGAAAATAACAGCTCTTTTCTAGTGGGCGAGGACCAAACAGAAAACAAAGAGGACAAGGTCAGTTCAGTTATGCTATTAGTCACACTTAGTTATAAATTTCTATTTCACAAGTAATTCACTTGTTTAATCTCTATTTTATTTCACAAGGATACTTATGCTAATTATCGCTCCTGCTAATGCTTAATCTAAAATGCATTAAACATAAATTTCTAACAATATAATGTTCTCAAGCTACTATTGTGTTTCTTCTTTAAGAAAAACAACACAGTAAAATTACTTTTGATATTTTTGATGTCTTCTGTGTAACAGCTAGTAGTTTGCTTCCCCTTACCATCATGTGCATGGAGGATGTTTAGTGGGTTTCTTTGGTGAAGAAACTAAGGTTAGACCCACCCTTGCTGATATAAGGAGATGGTCACCTGCAACTTGGAAAAATGTATTTGGGGGGAACATCTATGAGATGTATGGAGGGATGTTCTTGTTTAAATTTCTGAATAGATACATGGCTGAGAAGATCATTCAAGGGCAATGGCTCTAGAAAAGACCAGAATGGAGTGAACTCCATTACAGTTAAAAGAACATGGATTAAAGTGGTTGGAGTTCCTCTCCATCTGTGGTGGCTGGGTGGCTACTGAAGAAGAATCAGAGCTCAAAAACCATTTAAAATGGGCTAGAAATCTTGTGAAAACTGATGGTAGGAAATTGCCGAGGGAGGTTTGCATAACTTGACATGTAGAGCCTAACTCGGGGACATCTATAAAATAATGAGAATGATAAGAAGACTTAAGAAGCCTATAACTCCTTTGTTCTACTGACGTATACGCTAATGAGTTTATATAAGTTTACAAAGTAAAAGGGATAGCTACAGGGGATAACAATTAAGAGGGCAGAGGATATAAAACAGAGACGAAGTTTGCTAAAATGCATAGAGACGAGCTGTTGTCCAAGCAGTTTGGTAATGATATCTATGATTTGGTCAGCACTGGAAATGAAGCGAATTGAAAGCCTACCTAACTTGATTTGCTCTCACACAAAGTGATAGTCTAATTCAATGTGCTTGGACCGGGCATGTAATATAGGATTCACACTCAAATAAATTAAACTGATGTTATCACAGCACATGATAGCAGGGACAACAGGTGGAAGACCAAATTCGAAAAAAGAGAGCTTACCCACATGATTTCAGCTGTGGCATTGGTCAGTGATTTGTATTCACTCTCTGTTGAGGCTTGGGCAGCAGTGGGTTGTTTCTTTGACAATCAAGAGGTCAGATTGCTGCCATGGTACACAAGATATCCATTAGCAGAGCGCCGGTCATCTGGGCAGCCAGCCTAATCGCTATCTGAAAAACAGTGAAGTTTCAAGGTAGAATTCTTGGAAAATAAACAAACCAATTTGGTTGTGGCATGAATATAGCGCAGTAGATGCTTCACGGCTTGCCAAAGAACCTCAGTTGCACAATCCATAAATTGAGCTAGTTTGTTGACACTAAATACAATGTCTGGGCAAGTCTAGTGTTGTCAAAGGCATGCTTAAAGCATGTTTAAGCCCTGAAGTGAGGCTCAAAATGTGTTGAGCACCTCACTTATTGTAATTTTGTGTCGTCATCAATGTTCTAAGGCATACTTCCCTTTGCCAATGCGCATCTTCTGAAGAGGTGACACTAGACAATTGATATTTCACATTGTCTTAATTTTTTTTTCAATATATTTGTCATTTTTGCTTATAATCATTAGTCCTGGACTAGACATATATATTTGTATTTTTTTCTTCCTTTGTGCCTTTTTTAATTAAAGCCCACAATATAATTGGACTTAAAGCCCTAACAACCTTATACATTTTTTGCATTTGATTACACTAGACGAGTCAAGGTCATGTATTGCAGGGAACTTACAATTTGACAATATTGCTCAGAATTTGACAACGGCTCACCCATTGTCTTGCTCAAATTCGTAACCACTGCCATCAGTGTGATATACGACCTAGATTCTTTAATATTTGTCTCTTTCAGTAGATCAGCCACATATTTATTTTTTGTCAACAATAGGCTGTCTGATACCCTTTTCACCCTCAATCCAAGGAAATAATCAAGGCACCCAAGTCGTGGACAGGAAAGATTTCCTTAATTTTGGTTAGAAACCATGGCAACTTAAAGGAATCTGAACATGTAATCACTATGTCATTGACATAAATCAATATATAGATTTTTAATGGACCTAGAATAAAAACAAACAATGATGTTGGCCTTGGAGGAGTGAAAACCATGACCCTCAAAAAATATGTTAAGCATTGAAACTAAGCTCGAGGAGCTTGTTTAAAGTCATAGAGAGCACAATGAAGCTGACAGACATGATCAGGCTTGGAAGGATCAACATACCCTAGCGGCTGTTCCATAGAAAATTTAATGTCTAATTGGGCATTGATGTGCCTCAAGTTATAAAGGCTTATTCTAGGAGGCCAAAATAAACAATTAAGAAACTTAGTAATTGTCACGAGATAGTTACGGGGTGGTTTATGTAGAAAAAGGGGCAAGGCAATTAGAAGAGGGCGTTCAAAGAAAGGAAAGGGAATTCTTGGAGAGTTCTAGCCTCTTGAATGTCTAGAAAGTTTGTGATATGTAATCGTTCATGTCTTAGGATGTAATTTATGGTGTTGGCAGTGTCCAGTGGTTGTTCTTTTTGAACTTCTTCTTGTAGTATCACTGTATCTAGTGTGAAACAACATTATTTATTCCTTTATTTACTATTTCTGTAGTAAAGTCTATCAATTTGGTATTAGAGCAATAACGTTTAGGGATGGTAAGTAGAATTGAGGGACAAGTTGAACAAGTGAAGTCTAATTTGACATTTTCTGGAAGGATGGTTGATTGGTTTCAAGAATTGAGAGTGTTTCTTGGGAGAAACATGGGAGAACCATGATGGTAGAAGCATCCCTTTCTCAAACCAGATCCATCGGGAACCAAGAAAAGGGAAGCAATGTCAACTTTGTTGGAGAAAAAGGTGCGAGGAAATTTCGGAAGCTACAACTATCAGTTTTAGGAGAGGATCCTTTAGGATGGATTTTTAGAGTGGAACGCTATTTTGCAGTAAATGTAATTTCTGAAGCGGAAAAATTAAAGGCAACATGTGTTTGTTTGGAAGGAAAAGCCTTAAATTGGTATTATTGGATAGAATCTCGACAACCATGTTAACTTGGGAAGACTTCAAAAGGGAGTTGTTGAATAGATTTCGTCATTCTCAAAAGATCAATCAATATGTGTCACGACTCAACTTCCTGAGTCATGATGACACCTACTATAACTCACCAGTAGGTTAGTCAACCTGTACCTAGAACGACAAGTAATGAGTACAAGGGTAGAACTAAACAAAAATAACACTATCAATAAGGAGACAAAGGCGGAGCAAACCAAAAGCTATACATATAAAAGAAAACCTCTTAGAACTTGGAAGTCACGAGTACAAAGCTGTCTAAACATGAAAAAATACAAGTCCCAAAAGTGGACCACAACAAGCCGTTTCAGAGGCAAAAGACTAGCAAACATATATACAGAAGGAGACAGGCTGATCTAGGACGCCAAGTGCTCACCCTCGTCTCCGATATCCACAAGCTGCAAGAGATGGCACGAATGATCACCATTGGTAGCTGGTACTAGGACCTGCATCATGTAAAAGATGTAGAGTATAACATGAGTACCAAAACAAAGGTATTCAGTAGGCATCATAGGCCGACTAAGCAAGAAATGTACAAACACTCTGAAAAGATAGAATCTATACACTCATAGAGGTCAAAGTGAATGAAAAGAAAGGACATGGCATACCAAAAGTAAATGTAGGATTAACTAAACTAAACCTAACTGGACCCATAAGCCCAAAAGGTACACTCGTGCGCAAGTTTAAATAAAACCTGAACAGACCCCCATAAGCCCAACAGGTACACATAATAGCTAAGTCTACTGAGAAAAGAGTACCATGAATTGAAAGCCGGGCTCCCAGCCCAAGTAACCACCATATCCAGTCAACTCTCAGCCTAGCTAGCAAGAGTGACAATCAATCTAGGCTGCTCAACCAGCCAGTCCACTCCCAGGGCCGTAAGCTGCACAGCTAGCAAGAGTGCCCCGGGGGCGTGTTGAGGCACTAAACTCCATGTTTTAGTTTGGTGTAGTGCATCCAATTCCTATTGCGTAGTGTCACACCATTCTTGAAATTTCTTAGCTTGAAAAATATTTTTAGGTTCCTCCAATCGATAATTTGGTTTGGTTAAGGCTATATGGTTTTGGTGTTCTTGCCTGGTGGTGGGGCGAAGTTGCGTGGAGTGGGTGTGAGATGGTTCTGAATTGTGTTCTAGGGAATTAAGTGGGCATAAGGATTCAGGAGGTGTGCTAGATAAAAGAGAGAAATGTAAGGGATTAGATTGAGATGGGCTTCTTTTGGAGAAGATAAGGACACACAATTAGGTGGATGAGAGAAAAATTAGGAGGTTGAGACAGAGAAAAAATCTTACCATATAGTGATGCAGTCTAAGTGAGGTTGGAATGAACATGGATGTGCAACCATGAGTTATTGGTTCCTTGCTAGATGAATTGGCCTTATTTTTCTTTGTATGGGAATTCTTGTGGATGAAATTTGACTTGTCTGTCTAGTTATACCTGAGCTGTGGATTTATCAAGACACTTATATGCACTATGACTTGGACTTTGACCAAGACAGACACAAGGCGATGTTCGAAATGAAAATTTATGATGATTATAAGTCCGAAGCAATGGAAAAACCAAACACCCAAAAGGTTTAAAAGAAAGGTAGTTTGGGTTTTTGTTGAATAAAATTTGATATGGGGACGTTTTCTTAATGACATTTGATGGAAGAACTTCTATTAAAATGACACTGTGCTCAATAGCAAAATTCCAATATTTAAGAGGTATGTTTGCATGACCAATAAAGTAAGACAAGTATCTACAAGTGCGAATTTTTCTTTCAGAAATGCCATTTTGTTCACGTGTGTAAGGACATGTCATGCGGTGTATGATACCAGTTTGATCAAAGTATTTGTTCAATTTTTGGTAATTACCTCCCCAATCAGAAGAGCTTTGATTTTTTTTTGAAATTGCCTTTTATCATTTTGTCGAAATTATGGAAAATGGAATGAACATCACTTTTACTTTTAAGAAGATAAACCCATGTAGATCGAGTAATATCATCAACAAATAGAACAAAATGACGATGATCTGTAGAAGAAAGAACTGGGGCCGGACCCCAAACATCAGAGGGAATAATTTGAAACGGAGCTGTGCTAGCAAGTTCGACAGACGCTAAAGAAAAAACAAGATAATTTTCCTGAATTAAAACTAGCACAAGGACTAAGTTAATTTGTAGAGCTAGATAACTGCTGAATTGTGCCTGCTTTCATTTTGTGGACAATTTGTAAGGAGAGAAGTTCTAGATGTTTGAATACTTCTTTCTAATGCTATAATAAATCTGCATAATTAGTCCTCAAATCTTTGTTGGAAAGGTTAGGTAGAAAAGCTGCTTGACACTGAAGCATGTTTCCATCCTTCCACAACTTTCAGATCTCTTTCCACTTGAAGACTGGTATGCCCTTTCTTTTTGTCGGAAGGAGGCTACTTATTTTGTGGTTACATCAATGTTTCAGGTGAAATCAGAAGTTTATTCTCGCCATTTGGAAGGGTCTGCACATACAAGAAATGAGAAGTGGCTTGACTCCACTGTAAGGCATATGTTTTCCTTTCTTGTGGTCTTTTCTGTATAGAACACTTTTGACTGCCAGCTATCCTAAATAATTAGGTATTTGTTGTCATTCATGGAATGAAGTTGAATACCTCAAAAAATATTTCCATCAGTTTAATGAAAATTTGGGTATGTAAAACTCAGAATGATATTCTTTAGAAGTTACAACTTTGAGCATAATCTGTTATAGACTGCTCAGCAGCTTGAACAATCTACTAGAGATGCTACTGGTGTTGAAGATCTGAAGAATCCAAATGGAATGAAAGCAGAGAGTGCAGATTGGAAGGGCAAAGCAGCTGCTGTATTAAGTGGGTCATGCTCTTGCATTGATCAAGAGTACGAGCAAGGAAAGGGAAGTTCTGGTAAGAGTAAAATTCTGAATTCTATTCATCTTCAATAGAGTACTTGTATAAAAATCTTTCTGATGTTATTTCTGCTCTCTTTGAGCAGTATCATATCTCTTAACATTCTTCTGTTTGTCTGTCTCATCCTCCTTCATGTTTGAGTGTACTAATTACCAATCTCTGTTCTCTGTGTGGAGATTCTGTAGTTAGCACTTCCCAAGCAACTTCCATAAACAGAGATGAGAACTGCCTATTGGAAGAGGACCACATGCTTTCTATTTCAGTATTTCCAGAATGTACAGTCAGCTCTTCTAATTCATCTCTCTCCATTGAAAATAAGAGCTCTTTTCCGGTGAGGAAGAACCAAACACGAAACGGAGAGGACAAGGTTAGTTCAGTTATGCTATTAGTCACCTCATTATAAACTCCTGTATCACAAGTAATTCACATATTGTATCCTTTATGCTTCTTATCACTCCTGCTTAGGTATAACCTAAAATGCATTAGTGCTAGCAATGCAATGTCTCAAGCTATTATTTATGGTCTTCAAGAATAACAGTACATTAAGTTAATGTTCTTGGTTTGATGTCTTTTTGCTGTGTAACAACCACTAATTCAGTAGAAAGGTGCAATAGTTTTGCTGTTATATCTAATTATCCTTGTCAAGTTAGTTCCACATTAGTTTAGGGGTTAGTTATTTAAATGAATTTGCATCTTATTGATAGTTGGCACCCTTCATTTCTATTTTGCAACATGTTCTTTGTTACTAATGTTACTCAAATTTTAAGCTAAATCGCTGGAACAGATTACAGACATCCTACCAAAGTTCATGTGAAACTAATGATGCTGCTATTAGTAGTTTAAGCATGGCCTTGTTTTGTTACAGTATTTGTTGTGAACTTCCATAAAGATGTAGCTCATATTTCCCATGTTTGTATTAAAAAAGGCTTAATACATAGCCAACTCCTTAAACTTTCCGGGGAAAAATATTCTATTTAGACACTCAAAAGTCATGTTCCCATTTGCACACCTCAACTCCTAATCAAGTGTTTCAATTAGATACTTTCGGTTCAAATTTTGGTAAAGAAAAACTTTTACTCGTGTTTCCATTTGTCTATTCGATAATTAAGTTAACCACATAAAATATGTCATCTATGCAGCAACCTCAAGTAGAAAACACCCGGGTATTACAATTTATTGAAGCAAATATGCCTAATTAAAGGAGACGACATATTTTATGTAGTTAACTTAACCACGTAATAGATGAATGAGAACACACAAAAAAATGAAAGATTTAAACCAAAAATGTCTTATTGGAACACTTTATTAAGAGTTGAGGTGTACCATTGGAACATGACTTAGTTCGGGTGTGTAATGGAATATTCTAACAAGTTTAAAAGACTATGTATTAAGCCATTAAAAATGTATATTTTCTGAATGCTGATTGTTGTTAGATGTAATTCTATTTTATTGCTACAAGAAAAAATTGTCTGTTAAAATGCTCTAAGAATGCAAGTATGTATCATTATTTAGTAGAACAAGAAAACTCAATTCTGTAGTTGATGACTGTTTCATCCCATGGTTCAGCATCATGTGTTTCATCTGACTGTTTAAATCTTGAGAAATAGGTAATATAGGTTATTTTCTTATGTAATTCAGAGACTATTTGGTCCATCAACAATATTAATGCCTGGGGAAGTTGTAGGCCATGGTGACAACAATGTATCCGGCACTAAATTTCAGAATGCAGATAAACCAAAAAGGTGTGTAACATGTTCTGCTTTCTTATGCCAGCTCCTAGTAATGCAGCTTGTTTATTCCTAGTGATTCTGTAATATTTTTATCCAGGACTAGGAGACTTCTACCAGTTTCGTCCATTTTATTAAAAGATATAGGCAGCATAAACTTCAAGGACGAGAATGAGAAACCAAAGGTGAATTTCTGGTGGTTGTCATTTCTTTCCTTTTCCTTTTATTAACCATTATCTGTATCCATTTTAAAACAGTTTGAATTAGCATGCCAATTTTTGTCCTTTCCCTGGGTTTGAGATACTATATTTTCTACGTCTAGCTCTTTTTTTTTTTAACAACCATGTGTGTAATGTTTGACGAAAATTTACTGCAGGGAGTTAAGCCAGAAAAGAAAGGAGCTTCTGGTGAAAACAGAACTCAGGGCAGCATTTCACTTCTTCGTTTGCTCAAGGATAATCTTGCTATCCAGTGCATTAGTGCAAAATGATAATTGCATTCTAAGGTTTCATCTGCAATAAACAACAGTTTGATCTTGCAATTAAGTTCTCAAAATGCTACTCTGATTATTTTTGGAAGCTCATAAGCTTTTCTGAGAATTGTACGGAACAATGTTTGAAAAGAACAAGACCAGACATGGAAGAGTTCATGTAGCTTATGTTTCTTCTAAGGGTAGATCCCTTTTTGGTCCACGGGTTCATTTATATTGAAGTGTCTAGTTTGGATAAAAAGGTTCATGGAAATATATTTTTCGTAGAAAGTTTTTTTGGATTACTTTTAATATTTGGTTGGGTATAATTGTAGGTGACATTAATCAATATAAAGGGAAAGTTAGATAATATGATGAATTATGAAACAATACGTAACAATAGTTCAAACAAAGACTTAGCTACCTACTGTGTGTATTTGGTTAGTAAAACTTTTGCTCTGGGGTCGATTAATGTGGGAGTGAGATTTTATGTATTTACTCTACACAACTATAGTTTAAGGGGTCATTTGGTGTGATGGATAAGGAGAGTTTATCTTAGGATAATTTTTGAGTCCTTTAATCCCTTGTTTGGTTGCAAAGGCTTGGATAAGTTATCCCTACCTTTGGATGGAAGATAAAATGACAAAAGTATCCTTTTAAACTCTTTTTATACATTAGTTTTTATAACATTTATATTCATTCACATTATTTTTAATATCATTATAATAACATTCACAACCTTCACTACTTATTTTTATGAAAGTTCATATTTTTCGATTAAAAAATTTTGCTATATAAATATAATTTTTATTTATGAATTTATTTGACTAATTCTTATGTTTATTTATATTTTGATTTCTCTACTATAGAATTACATATTTTTTTAGTCACTTGAAAGTTTGTATTTTATATATCTAGGTAAATACCAGCGCTTCTCGAGGTGTTGAATGACCTTGTTAAAATAATGAATGATTTTTTCCTTGATCATTATTTAAACTATATATTTATTTTTAAAAAAGCTGTCATAAATCAGAAGATTTGAAATTGTCATCTGACTATAACATGCATTTCTCGATGACTTTCTTTTCCTGAATGATCTTTCATGATTTAAACAACGGAAAATGACCTAAAATACTATTGAACTATTGAAAATGGTACAAAACTACCGTCAATCCATCTATTGGCTCCCAAATACCTCTTATATCCACCTATTGACTCTCAAATACCCTTCCATCCACCTTTGGGTCCAATATTTATCACTTTTATAGCGGATTACCATTTAAATACTTTTTTTAAATACATGGCAACTATCTATTGACTACAATTTAATTACTTAAATTAATTTACAAACTCATCCATTATACCCTATCGAAATTGACTACACTTGACTCAAGATAATTATACCCGATCCTAATTAACTACACCTACCCCAAATTACATTTACCTCATCGATTAAAACAAATACACACTTCATTCCCAACATTTCACTCTCTTTCAACCTTACTTCCCCAATGTATTCACTTAAATCTCAAAAAACACTACCTAAATACACTCGTGTATCACCATAAAAATTCATGAGTGTTTTGGTGATTTCTTATGGTGATACATGTGTGTATTTAGGTAGTATTTTTCGAGATTGTAGGTGAATTTATTGGGGAAAGAAGGTTGAAAGATGAATTGAAATGTTGGGAATGAAGGGTGTATTTGTTTTAATCGATGGGGTAAATATAATTTGGGACGCGTGTAATTAATTAATTTGGGTCGGGTGTGATTGATTTGGGTTGTGTATAATTAATAATGAGTGAGTTTGTAAATTAATTTAAGTAATTAAATTGTATCCAATAATTGGTCGCCACATATTTAAAAAAAATATTTGAATGAGAATTCGTTGTAAAAGTGATCAATATTGGACCCAAAGATGGATGACAGAGGTATTTGAGAGTCCATAGGTGGATGAAGGGTAATTTTGTACCATTTTCAATAGTTCAAAGGTATTTTAGGTCCTTTTCCGTTTAAACAAACATGCATTTCTCGATGGCTCTCTATTCCTAAACGATCTTTCATGAATCAATCAAACATTGATCTATCTATTTTCGTTTTTATAAAGTTTACAAGATTCAATTCGACAGCATAGAGTTTATATTTTCTCAAGATATTCACAAGTTTTCAAAAAATACCACTATGAAAATTAATGAGCAATTTAAATAAGTTGGCACTGTTATAACACAAAATTGGGTAAATAATAAGTAAATGATCGTTTTGATTGAAAATTGTTGATCATAACATTCGTCCATTCATCAATTTGCACCATTCAAGTTATAATATGAACCCTTTGTGTTAGTTTTTTTAGGATAATGAAGAAACATCAAAAAGTAAAGAAGACACTTAATAAAGTAAAATATAGAGGCAATCCTAATTAAATCTCTACAGTTGAGTATGAATGCCATTTTCTTTTCTTAGCGTACAAAAATTATATTTACACCGATTAAAGCCACAATTCTCCTTATCATCCATTTCAAATTTGTTGATACAGGTAATACAATACAATTAGTCATAGTGGCTTCCAAAATAATGCATAAATAGTAAAAAGAAAAGAAGTATCTTACTAACACTTGTTTTATAAGTTTAAATTTATGATTGAGTAATGCTCGCATTGAACATGGAATGAATTGAACTTATATGTGGTTATTATTTTTTCAAAACATTGCTTATTCTTATCCTGTGTAAAACTCTATAGCGACCTAAAATATTTAAAAGTACCTCAGTCCAATTCACTTGTAGAATAGATATAAACTATCCCAGGGAAGCTTTTATCAATCTCCTCACAATTTTTAGTCAAGTTGAACAATTTTCGGATTTTCTTTTTAAATTCTGGATACTTCGTCTTATATTTTGCTCTAGTTACATAAGGAAAACAATTTACCTTGCAATATAAAAAACAAATGGTTTTCCAGAAGTATAGTGCAACATTGCAAAACAAAAACCAGATAGTTTCTTGATTGTCGAAAGCTGTGGCATAACAAACATAAATGATCAACAATCATACTTCATTTGACAATTCTATCAACTATAAGTAATCTATGTTGCAGATGAAACCACATTATGGATAAGTAATATGTGTGACCTGATACATAGTTGCTTCTTAGTGGAGGGGGATTCCTAAATACTTGAATGGCAAAGCAACAAGGAAGAAGAAGCAACAGAATGAAGCACAAAGGAAAAAATCGAGCCCATTGAATGCACTTCTTAAAGAAATTATTCTCCTTTAGTACTCGAGGTTTAAAGAAATAAATCCTCTTAGTATAGAATGATTTTATTCACCATTGTATTGATATAAAAACAATGGTGTCAGTGAACCACTCAACAGGAGCAAAGTACACGAATATTTAATTGTGCAGAAGAAAAAGAAGTTCAGAATTTTTTGTTGTTTTAAAATGAGAGGAAACCCATCTATTTATAGACAACAAAGGGTAGCGTGAACAAATGTTTATTGTACCTTATCGGAAAGGTCACAACTTTTCGAAGAGGCCACAACCTTTCATAAATGTTATAACCTTTAATAAAAGTCGTAACTCTTCATAAAAGTCACAATTGTTTATTAAAGTCACAATTTTTCATAAAAGTCACAACTTTTCACGAAAGGGGAAGACTAGTTTTGGAAAATAAATGAATTAAAAGGAAATTCTGGTTTGTGGTGGCGCATATAGGAGGCCTTAAGGTTCTCTTTATATATATACACACACACACGGTAGATTCCTCCTAGAACCTAGAAGTCACAAGTACATAACTGACTAAATAAAAGAGTACAAGTCCCAAAAGTGGACATACATACATAGCTTGTCTCAAAATGCAAAAGACTAGCTATTCAAAATACTGAAGGAAACAAGCAAGTTTAGAATGCTAACTGCTCACCCTCGCTTTCGATCCAAGCTGCAACAAGCTCGAGTAATCAACGGTGGTAGCTGGTGCTCGGACCTGAATCACGAAATAGATGTAGAGCGTAGCAAGTATACCAAAACAATATGTACTCGGTAGGCATCATAGGATGATTGAGCAGGAAAAGTAAAAGCAACTATGAAATGATAGAATCTAGACACAAGTAAAGTCAAATAAAATTTAAAAGAAAAACACACGATCGTACCAAGACAGAAAAGAACAAAGTACAACTAAACTAAACCTAACTGGACCCTTGTAAGCCCAGAAGGTACACTCATGCACAAATTTAAGTAAAAACCTAAATGTACCCCCATAAGCTCAGTAGGTACACAAAATAACTAAAACTACTAAGAATAAGATACACTCAGAGAAGGCATAAATCAGACCTTTAATCATGAATAATGTCCAAGTAACCAACAAGAGCCGCCCAGCTAAAGAGTATAGAGCCCAAACCTCGAACCACAGGTGAATCTCCCAGGGGCGTTAGACCATAGCCAAAAGTGTGTCGACTCCATAGAGGATAATACCAAACCTTAAATCTACGAAAAATAAGGGTTGCTAAAGGATATCATGCCAACCATCATCATAGAATCACCATGGAGCGACATCCACTCACAAGTGGTCAGTACGACTCTCCAAATTCGCACCAACTCTAGTCCAAGTCGCTTGGTGAAGCCTGAAATCTGAAATGTAGCAAATAGGGTTGTTGAAGGAGGAATAATGGATAGAAGGTCGTTAAAGCTGAGTCAACGCCTAATCTAAGGCTCATTCTATCAGACTTTAGTCTGCTACACCAGTTTACAAGGAGCTAAACTGTGTGAATCGACGTTGGAGTAGAAATAAGGCCAAACAGGCTCCAACTATTGCAAGTCTATGACAAGCACTAGTCTAAGCCTATACTAAGGCCAATCATGCTCATACGATTAACAAATAGCAACAAACAAAGCCAACCAAAAAATAAGAATGATCAAGATCACAACTAGCATGCTCCTAAACCCGAAATTCCTAAAAATAAGCCTAAACATGATTTCTGAGTAAGGTAACATGATCAACTAGGTACCCACCCCCATTTCACTCAAATCAACATGAATTTACATAGTCCAACTCAATTTAAATGAAAGAAAGTCGTAGCCTACCTTTAGACTGACCGCATGCTCCAAATCATATTTCTAGAGCTTATGTTTTCTGTGTGACCTCCAAACGCCGCCACACTATCAAAAAAATAATCACAATGTTAATACGCTCATTTAGAAACCAAGTTCACTTAAAATGGACACAAATCCATTTTAGAGTCAAAACGGGAATTATGGGACCCATGTTGGGAATTTCGGAAACGACTCCATCGAAAGGTCCTAAGCTGTCTGCCGAACTTGTGTTACCAATTGGAACATAACTTGGGGGTTCAAAACACGAGAAACAACACATGCAACATTCTCACATAAGGCAGTCGGGAAACAAGGTATTTACCTCATATAATGCTTCCTCAACACTCACCGATCACACACCCAAATTTCATTTTAGTCCAAAATCTAGAAGGGTGCTCAAAATCATCTTGGGAGCCTCGAGATCCACACGAAGGGTCGTTCTAGACCAAACTTGACATTTCAAAGCTAACCGTGCTAACATAATTCTCATTTGGGCATATTTTCCAAGAATGTTGACTAACGTCAAAGTTAGGACAAAACTCAAAAGCTAAAATTCCTAATGACGCAAACTCGCCCCGAAAGAAAAAGCTTTGAAAACGTGATTTGGAGTGCATGCTGTCGGCTACAAATTTCCTTCGCTAAAGGACTATGACTTCTCTATTCTATATCATCCAAGCAAGTTGAATGTAGTAGTGGATGCCTTGAGCTGGAAGACATTGAGTATGGGTAGTTTGGCCTTCTTGTCTACCGTGGAGCGACCTATGGCTTTGGACATTCAATCCTTATCCAATAGGATGATTCAGTTGGATACTTTCGATTCTAAGCATGCGTTGGCCTATGTGGGAGTCTAGTCTTCCTTACTTGAGCGTATTCGTGGTCGCCAGTTTGAGGTTGAGACCTTGGTGGGTCTTCGAGATCGAATTTTAAAGGGTGATGCCGATTAGGCTACCTTAGATTCAGATGAGGTTTTGAGATTTGTCGGCCGCATTTGTGTTCCAAGAGTTGGGGATTTGATTCAGTTGATCCTTCATGAGGCCCATGATTCTAGATACAATTCATTTGGGCATCGCGAAGATGTATCATAATTTGAGGCAGTATTATTGGTAGGGAAGCATGAGGAGAGATATTGAAGATTATGTATCCCATTGCATGTGTTTCCAACAGGTGAAGGACGAACATTTGAGGCCTGGTGGCGAGTTTAAGAGATTACCCATTTCGAAGTGGAAGTGAAATCGCATCACTATAGACTTTGTTGTGGGTTTGCCTCGAAATTCTAGAGGTGTTGACAACATTTAGGTCATCATTGATCGATTGATCAAATCAACACACTTCCCCCAATTTAGTGTTCATTCAACGCTGAGAGGTTGGATCGTATTTATATTCGAGAGGTGGTCTGTCTTTATGGTGTGCCTTTCTCAATTCAGTTCTAGCTTTTGGAGGACCTTTCAGGATGAGTTGGGCACTCGAGTTGACCTTATCATAACTTTCCATCTGAAGATTGATGGGCAGTCAGAGCATACTATCCAGGTTCTTAAGGATACTTTGTAGTCCTATTTTTTGGAGTTTTGAGGTCATTGGGACCAGTTCTTGACTTTGGTGGAGTTTGCGTACAACAACAACTACCACTCTAGTATTCAAATGGCCTTGGTTGAGGCCTTATGTAGTAGGCGTTGTCGCTCTCCGGGTTGGTTAGTTTGAGTCTGCAAAGCTAAGGCCACGTGGTGCTAACTTGATTTAGGAGGCCTTGGACCAGGTGCGGGAGATTCATGATAAGCTCAGGGCGGCTCAAAGTAGACACCGGAGCTATGCTGATTGTAGTCGTCTTCATTTGAGATTTTGATTTGGTGATTGGGTTATGAAACAAAGTTTGCAAGTAAATAAAAAACTAAATAATGTGAAGACTATTTTTGTAAACAAACAACTTAATTTTAGAATTTGTCCGATGCATATTATTTTGAAATATAGCAAACCAACAGTCAATAAGAAATAATCTGAGCATAACTCATCCCAGCGTAACTTAGTCTAGCATAACTTATCTTACCATAACTAATCCATGATGACTTGTATTCAAAACAAACAACCCTAAAAGAATTATAATTCGTAGCTATATTTAGTGTTTCATAGAAAATTTCTCTCTTCTCTGCCTTTGCGCTCTATAGCTTGCCTCTCTCGCCCAAAGAATGTTCCACATAATAAGGCAAACATGTAATTTGTATCAACTATATTTGTATTTGATATCAATTGTATTATGACAATTTGTGTTCTACCAATTGTATCGTTAATAAACATAATACAAATATATTCGATGATGCAAATCAACGTATCAATTATATTCTTTATACAACAAATATAACATGTGTTCATCCTTTTTCAAATATATTGTATATCAATTGCATTTTTTTTTTAACTATAGGTGAGAAATTTATATTCTAACAATTGTATTTGTATTCTATATCAATTATATTATGATAATTTGTATTTAGCCAATTGTATTTGTTGATACAATTGTATTCATTGATACACTTGATATAATTATATTCGATGATATAAATCAGTTGTATCAATTGCATTCTCGATACAATGTATATCACATATATTCACCCCCTCTCTTTCTCCCAAATTGTGCCCGCCTCTACTTTCTCTCCCAAACTCGCTCGCCTCTCTTCTCCTAACATGTGTCTAAATACAATAGTTTTTGATATAATTGTATTCATTGATACAAATCAATTGCATCAATAGTATTTGTGATACAACAAACACAACATGTATCTAACCTCTCTCTCACCTCTCTTCTAGATATCACTTGCCTTTCTCCTCCTCCTAACATGTGGCTATGAGTCGTTATTAAGCAAATTATATATATATATATATATATATATATATATATACTAGACAAAGCACGGGCCCAATATTTTCCGTTTAATAATTTTGTTTTAAATCAATTAAAGTACAACACTTAACATTTGAAACATCTATCAATATACCAATATCTGTACTTCCATTTGCAATTATATTATTCATTTTTAATATTTTAAACTCTAATTTTTTATCATATTATTTTCTTTTATCTTTTTCCCCTTAATGTTCCTTGCTTAGTTATATAATTATTATTGTCCCTTCTTTTACTTTTTGAATATGTTCTCTGTTTATCTTTTGCCAATTTATTTTTATTATTCTTCTATTATGTTACCTTCTTATTTAACTACCTAACATAAATACAGTGAAAAAATAAGTCTCGCTTTAAACTTGTATTTTCATCAAAAAGTGTGAGTGACAAATTTAATTCATTAGTTTCCTTTTTTTAATAAAATATAGATATTATGATAAATTTAAACAAAATAGATATTCAATGATATATTGAATCAAATTGATAGATAAAACAAATAAAACATTAATGACCCTAAGTACTTTTATTTCAAGTCAAGAAATATTTAATTCACACCCAAAATAATTTTTCTTTTGCTATGTACAATAATTTTAACTTTAAAATTCTCATCTTATCCTTAATGAGATGATTTATAGCACATAAATATACGTGAAAAATTTTAAATCAAATGTTTCAAGTGTTTTTCTTTCTTAAACTTATGTCTAATAAAAAATGATATTATATAAATTGAGATAAAAGAACACAAATAATTACGATGATATTCATGGTATCATAGTTCTATAAATTTTTTAAAGTTGAATTCAACAGTACGTGCAAAAAATTAAAATTTTAACATTTACTCTAAGTATCTATGACATTTTTACATTATATATTATATTATATTATACCATATGATAATAATCAAACAAAAATACAATTTCCATGAATGAGAAAATCAAAAGGTACTCTTGGTGAAACTAACAAAACCTTTTTTTAAAAAAATATATGTTGCAGTTGCTAACTTTAGTGGGACCCACATGTGAAAAGACAAACTAAATATGATGTACTTTTTTACCTGCAACGAAAAATGTTCACACAGCACAAAAGTTGGTATAACATAATTAAAGCCTGAAGTTTAAAGTAGGATGCCTTAAATAACCAAAAATACCCCTTAATTGTGGCACAATTGTGGCACACCTTTCACAAATCTTTTAGTTGGATTACTTTCCATTGAGATTTGATGTTCCGTAATGTCGATTTGATGGCTGATTGTGGGCCAACAACAATATATTTATATGTATGTTGCTCGAAGTAATTTTTTTTACATGTTCATGCATTTATTACTATTTAGATATCTTGGTAGCCTTGACAATTTACATAACGATTGCATACATTTAAATACCATGATGGTCTCATCGGTCCATGTAGTGATATGTATATGTTAAATATCCTGGTGGCCTCAAACCGCATGGCGACTTATATATTTTTATGAACTGTTTAGTTAACTGAGATTGTTCTAGTGAAATGATTTACTTATTATTTATCTACATACATCTACATGATGCATATTCATTCCCTTATGGCTGCGAATGATATGTTCACTTATACAACATGCAATTTATGCCTTTGAGACTAGGGATAACAATGTATACCTATACCACATGCATATTATGTCTTTGGGCAAGGATCAACGTGTTTGCCTACACTAGATGCATTGCATTGCTTTGCCTTGCATTTTATATAATTCTGCATTGTGGCTTGAAAGTGTGGTTGTGAATTTTGGCTTATGTGTGGGGCTTCTATTATGGCGATGTAAGATAAGTAAGAAGATGGTCGATTTGACTGTGAGTTATCAACAATAAGTTATTCGTGTTGTAGTTGCTATGATTGGGTCTCCTGATGTAGGGAAAGGTAAGATTGTTTGTGGTTGCAATTGATTCTATTATAATTGTATTGCATTGCATTCATTATCATATGCTTGTGGTTGTTACATGTTAAACTTATGATGCATCGGGTAGGTCATTGTGTGACGGTTGAACTATTTGTTATTTTTGTGATTTGAGTCAGGGAAGAGAAGTGAATACAAACTGCGCATATGGTGAGGTTTTTTTGAGTTGTGATTCTATGTAGACTAAATGTAATGATCGGTTCCGTCATTATAGAAAAGACAATGGGGAAAAATTTTGGGTCGGAAAACTTTTTTCGTAGTAACTTGGAATTTCCCAATCTAGTCCAGATTTGGATGAAATCGGTGTCGGTAAGGTCTAGGGAAATCTGTAACAATTGGGTGATCTAATTTTTAATTTGATCACATGAGTAGATATCTAAGACGTTAAGGAAGCCGTACGACCTTATGGAATTGAATTCGGGTGAGTAGAACTCTCGAAATTGATCTTAGCGTGAACGAGTAGTTTTTGAGTGTCGTTGGTTGAATGTGTGTTGTGAAATGGGGATATTGGAATTATTAAATTTGCTCACTGTTCTGTGCAAGCCTCTATGGTGGGAATTTGTGCTGCCAGGGCGAGGCCGTTGTAGCGGGGTGAGTACTACTGTGGCAGGACAGACGCGACTTAAATCAGAAATAGACCCCAAAAACGTTTTATTCTGAACTTTTCGACTTTGAGAGCTAGGAGACTACTCCAGGTGATTTCTTGATGGTTTTCACCATTCTTAAGGCTAAAGGTAAGATTTTAACCCTCGAACCCCTTTTTCAATCAATAGAATGTAATCTAATGGGTAATTATCGATGGAGAAGGGTTTCATATGGGAATTATGGTGGAAAAAGCCCTAATTTGGATATTGGGATTATGGGTTTGATCTAAGGTTGATAGGATTATTGAGAATTCAGGTAATTAGTTATTGTTTATTGATTTCCATGTTATATTAATTGTTTGTAGACCAAGAACAAACGGAACGAATCCGAAAATGGACGAATCAAGTTTCTTAGGGGATTCAAGTATGTTTCGAGGTAGTGATGTTTGTGTTTTCATGTGGTGTAATGTATGTTGTTCTTTCTTTATTATAATACCTGTATGTATGCGAATGTTACTTTATTGATCACACTAATTGTAAATGAGGATAAATGAATGATGAATGCCATGAATCTTGACTTGATTGTATGATTATGAGAATGTACTTTGTGATTGTGATTGTGGTAAATGGATCACGTGTTGCGTTTCAATACACTAACTTGGGTCGGTTGTCACGTTCCGACATAAACATGAGATCGGTTGCCATATTCCTGCATAAACATTAGATCGGTTACCACGTACCGATATGCTAACAGTTTGGATGTGGGTTCCATAAGAGGGCCATCAATTTGACATAACTGTAATATGTGAGAATTGTGAAACTATTCGTTGTTCATAAGTTATATTGATATTGTATATGTTCGGTGTATGCATATTTTTCTTGTGTGGCATTAGCTTATGTATGTTGCACTTATTGGGATAGTCGCGTGATCCTACCAGTACACTGTGGTTGTGAACTGATACTACATTTGCTCTTTCTTTGTTGAGTACAGGGCATCTTCAAGCGGCTATTGACAGACCTCGATTAAAAGATCAGTGATCGTTTCGAATTCAAGGGTGAGTGAGTTTTTTCGGGCTGCCATGAGTTCTCTTTCAATTTATGTCTACCTTTTGAACTTAGACTAGTTCTTTAGATTTTTTGTGTTTAGTATGGGGTTGTACTTCTTCTTGTTTAGACTTATGGTTGAACCTTAGATGTTTTGGTACATTGACTTTCAGGTTTTAGGTAGTATTTCTACATTTGTTTTGTTAGACTTTTGTTGGAGTTTATGGGAACTCCCTATTTTTTTTTTCTTATACATTTAAACATGCTTCCGTATCCTTAAATGCCTTAGTTTTTGGTTAAGTTATTTATTTGGGTTGTTGTAGTGGTTCTCCCACCAGAGGGTTAGTGTGGATGCCAATCAAGATGGTCTGGGTCGTGACAAATTTGGTATTAGAGTCTAGGTTCGTTGATCTCGATGTACCAAAATGAGTCTAGTAGAGTCTTGCGGAATGGTACAGAGACATCTGTACTTTTCTTCGAGAGGCTATAGGACTTTAGGAAATCTCTCTGTTTTCTCTTGTTTCCTTTCGTTCTATAACTTGATTCCAATTGGTATCTAACCTTATTTACTCTTCTGTCAGCAGATGGTTAACACTAGGTTCAACGGTGTCAGGCTCGTAGCTCCCGTCAATGCTCCTGCTAAGGAATCTGCAGCGAGAGGTCGCGGTCGAGGCAGGGGTAGAGGAAGAGTTAGGGGTAGAGGCCGAGGAAGGGTGGCACCTACTAGGGATGGATCATCGGTTGAAGATGCTCCATGGAATGAGGCTCCTCCTGCGCATCATGAAGAGGTAGAGGATAATATTGAGGTTGAGAATGAGGAGAATGTAGGAAAAGAGAAAGAGGTGCAGGCTGAGACTACAAGTATTCCTCCCATAGACCTAGTTTTAGCTCAATAGATCATGTCATTCTTGAAAGGATTGGTTGGTCCTGGAGTGCTTCTTTCTGTTCAAGCAACTCAAGCTCCCACCAATCCCCCTATTGCTATCATTGTCCCTAAGGTGGATGAAAATGTAGGTAATGATGCTTTCTTCCGTCCTTTGTTGGGTCTTGTTATGATTGGTAATGAGCATGCGATGCTTACTAAGTTTTTAAAGTTGAAATCGCCTGTGTTCCATGGTTTTGAGAGTGAGGATGCATATGAGTTCATCCTAGATTGCTATGAGAGGCATCATAAGTTGGGAATTGTCCATCAACATGGGGTTGAGTTTGTGACTTTTCAGCTTCAAGGTAAGGGTAAGCAGTGGTGGAGAGCTTATGTGGAATGCAAATCTTTAATTTTACCCCCACTTACTTGAGCCCAGTTTCATGCTCTGTTCTTGGAGAAATATGTACCTCCGACTTTGAGAGATCACAAGAAAGATGAGTTCATGGCTTTGGAGCAAGGTGGTATGTCTGTGGCTGCTTATAAGGCCAAGTTTCGTGCTTTGTCTAGATATGCTACGCAATTGGTGACTACTGAGGAAGAGGATCCGTTTATTTATTAAGGGACTAAATTCTGAGTTGCAAGTATTGTTTGTTCATATGAACTCTGCAGGAAAAAGCTTCAATGAGGTAACAAACTTTGTGAAGAAAGTGGAGGGGGTGAGGCGAGACGGTCAAGCTAAGGCATTGGCTAAGAAAGCCAAAAATTTAGGTAACTTTTAGGGATCTTACTCCAGAGGTTCAGGGACGCTAACTCTTACAGCTTGACCAATTCAGTCTGCTATGCCCGCTTCAACAGGTAACTACTCTAGAACTCCACCTCAAAATTTGATTCAGGATAGCCAGAGAGCCGCACCTTCAGCGGGCAGCATGCCCTCTTTTGATTGTACATGTTATAACTGTGGAGAACCTGGGCATATAAGGAGAGATTGTCCCCACCCGTGTATGTTGGATTTTGCGCAACAACAATCTAGAGCAGTGGTACCCACGAGAAATGGTAATAATAGTCGAGGGTGTCCACAAGGTGGGCGAGGAGAAAATCAACGAGGCCATGGCGGTAGGGGAAATGGTTACGCAGGAAGAGGTACAATGCAGCCAGTCATGGAAGTCGCCCGTCACAATGACATGGCTCAGTGTTATGCCTTTTTGAGTGAGACCGAGGCAGAGGCGTCTGACGCAATGATTACATGTACTATTCTTGTTTGTGACCGAATAGCTAATGTGTTAGTTTATCCAGGTTCTACTTATTCTTATGTGTCCGAGCGATTTGCCTTAAAATTTAATATGAATTGTGATATACTTGATGCCCATATCCATGTATCTACCCCAGTTGGAGAGTTTGTCATAGTCACCCATGTCTATCGTGCTTGTCTTATTTGTTTATGGGTTTCCAGACTTGGGATGATTTAGTGATTTTAGATATGACTGACTTTAATATGATCTCAGGCATGACTTGATTGTCCCCATATTATGTTGTGCTTAATTATAATACTAAGTCTATAACTCTATAAATTTCGAGAAGGGAAAAATTAGAGTGGGAAGGGGTGTACAATCCTAAGCAAACTAAGATCATATCCTCCATTTAGGCTAGGAAACTAGTAGGGTAGGGTTGTTTAGCTTATTTGTCCCATATTCGGGATATGGAGGTTGAGTCTCCATCTATTGAGTCTATTCTTGTGGTGTTAGAATTTAGAGAAGTGTTTCCTAATGTTTTGCCTGGTATGCCTTCGGATAGAGATATAGATTTTTGCATTGATTTAGAACCTGGTACTCGTCCGATTTCCATCCCTCCATATCGCGTGCTCTAGCAGAATTAAGAGAGCTTAAGGCTCAAATCCAATAACTTCTTGATAAAGGATTCATTCATCCTAGATCTTCCCCTTAGGGTGCTCTAGTTTTTTTTCTGTTAAGAAAAAAGATGGTAGTATGAGGATGTGTATAGATTACCGGCAATTGAATAAGGTCACCATTTGAAACAAGTACACATTTCCTCGAATAGATGGTCTTTTTGACCAATTGCAAGGTGCATCAGTTTTCTCTAAGATTGATCGAAGGTCTGGTTACCATCAGTTAAAGATTAGTCCTAGGGATGTGCCCAAGATGGCATTTAGAACCCGTTATGGGCACTACGAGTTCCTAGTTATGTCTTTTGGTTTGACTAATGCACCTGCAGCTTTCATGAGTTTGATGAATGGGGTGTTCAAACCCTTTCTCGATTTGTTCATGATAGTCTTCATTGATGACATTTTGGTCTATTTGAAAAATGAAGAAGAGCATGCCAACCATCTTCGTATTGCTTTGGGTGTTCTTGGGAAACAAAAGTTATATGCGAAATTCTCTAAGTGTGAATTTTGGTTGACTTTGGTTGCATTTTTGGGGCATGTAGTTTCAAAAGAAGGGGTAATGGTAGATCCCTAAAAGATTGAGGAGGTTAAGAATTGGGTTCGGCCTAGCTTTGTGACATAATTTAGTTTGTGGGGATTGCTAGCTACTATCGTCGATTTGTGAAGAACTTTGATTCTATTGCCACTCACTTGACAAATTTGACCAAAATGGAGATAACATTTGAATGGACTGAAAAATGTGAGGAGAGTTTTCAAAAGCTCAAGACTCTCTTGACCACCGCACCTATTCTAGCACTTCTGGTTGAAAGTAAAGATTTTATTGTTTATTGTGATGCTTCATATTCCATTTTGGGTGTTGTGTTAATGCTGGATAAGAATGTTATAGCTTATGCATCGGACAGTTGAAGGTGCATGAGAAAAATTATCCAACGCATGATTTGGAGTTGGTAGCAGTAGTGTTTGCTTTTAAGATCTGGCGGCATTATCTCTATGGTGTTAAGTGTGAGGTGTTTACTAATCGTAGTAGTTTGCAACATGTATTCACTCAGAAGGATTTGAATTTGAGTAAGAGAAGGTGGATGGATCTACTTAAGGATTATGATGTCACCATCCAATACCATCCGAGTAAGATTAATGTAGTGGTAGACGCTTTGAGTCGAAAAACTGTGAGTATGGGTAGTTTAGTTGGCTTGAGTGTAACCAAGAGACCTTTGGCTAAGGAAATTAAGACCTTGGAGTCTAAGTTCATGCAGTTGGGCATCTTAGAAAAAGGTGGGGTGTTAGCTAGCATTGAAGTAAGGGCCACATTCATTGAGGAGATCAAGGCCAAACAATTCGAGGATGAAAATTTGAATGAACTTAAGAAGAAGACTGTGATTGGTAAGGTACAAGAGACCACTCTTGATGCAGAAGGTGTGCTTAGTTTTAAAGGAGGGATTTGTGTTCCTAGAATAGATTACTTGAGTTAGAAATTATTGACAGAATCCCATGTTTCGCGATATTCCATTCATCCGGGTGTGACCAAGATGTACCAAGATTTGAAGTGATTTATTGGTGGCCGGGCATGAAGAAGGATATAACACAGTTTGTGGCTAAGAGTCAAAATTGCCAACAAGTAAAGTATGAACATCAAAGGCCTAAGGTTTGCTTCAAAGAATGCCAATTTCGAAATAAAAGTGGGAAATGATAGCTATGGACTTCGTGGTTGGTCTTCCCAAGACTTTGGGGAAGTTTGATTCTATTTGGGTAGTGATTGATAGAATGACTAAATCAGCCCATTTTATTCCGATAAGAATGTATTATAACGCTGAACAATTGGCTAAGGTTTATGTGAAAGAGATAGTGAAGTTGCATGGGGTGCCCCTTTCTATCATCTCAGACCATGGTACCCAATTCACATCCAAGTTTTCGACGAAGTTACATGATGAATTTGACACATAACTCAATTTTAGTACCGCTTTCCATCCATAGATGAACGGGCAGTCAAAGAGGACTATTTAAGTGTTAGAAGACATGTTGAGGGCATGTGTGATTGATTTTGGAGGGCATTGGGAAAAGTTCTTACATTTGTGTGAGTTCTCCTATGAAAATAGTTATCACTCCAACATTGATATGGCACCATTTGAGGCACTTTATGGGAGGGGATGTCGATCACCCATAGGATAGTTTGAGGCCGGAGATGTGAAACCTTTGGGGGTTAATTTAGTGAAAGATGCTCAAGATAACGTGAAAAGCATCCAAGCTAATCTTTTAGCAGCCTAGAGTAGACATAAGAAGTATACAGACCATAAGGTAAGAGACGTGGCATTTTAGACTGGTGAAAATGTTCTTCTTAAGGTATCACCCATGAAAGGGGTGATGTGATTTGGTAAGAAGGGAAAACTATGTCCGTTATACATTAGTCCCTTTGAGATTCTTGAATGTGTAGAGCCAATGGCTTATAGATTGGCTTTACCTCCTAACCTATTGGGAATTCATCCGGTATTTCACGTGTCCATGTTGAAGATATATCATGGTGATGGGGATTACATCATAAAATGGGACTCAGTTATGTTAGACAAACACCTTCAGTATGAGGAGGAACCAATTGTGATTCTTGATCGTGAAGTGCGTAAGCTGACGACCAAAGAGATTAAGTCCGTGAAGGTACAATAGAAGCACCATCCAGTTGAAGAAGCTACTTGAGAAATCGAGAAGGACATGCGAGATTGTTCGTCGATCCAGGTACTACTCCATTCTTTCTTTAGCCTATTATTCCTAAGTCTGTCACTCCGGGACGAATAATGGGTAAATTGCTATCTATTGTAACGACCGATTCTTGTTGTTATAGAAAAGCCAATGGGGAAATTTTTTTGGCCGAAAAACTTTTTCGTAGTAACTTGGAATTTTCCAACCTAGTCCAGATTTAGATGAAATCGAAGTCAGTAAGGTCTAGAGAAATCTGGCAACAATTGGTTGATATAATTTTGAATTTGATCACATGAGTAGATAACTAAGACGTTAAGAAACCCGTACGGCCTTATGAAATTGAATTCAGGTGACTAGAACTTTTGAAAATGATCTTAGTGTGAACGAGTAGTTTTTGAGTGTTGTTGGCTGAAGGTGTGTTGTGAAATGGGGATATTGGAATTATTAAATTTGTTCACTGTTTCGTGCAAGCCGCTATGGCGGGAATTTGTGCCGCTAGGGTGGGGCCGCTATAGCGGGGTTAGTACCGATGTGGTGAGACAAACGTGACTTAAGTCAGAAATAAACCCCAAAACATTTTACTCTGCACTTTTCGACTTTGAGAGCTAAGAGACGACGCCATGTGCTTTCTTGATGTTTTTCCACCATTCTTAAGGCTAAAGGTAAGGTTTTAACTCCCCAAACCCATTTTTCGATACATAGAATTTAATCTAGTGGGTAATTATCGATGGGGGAGAGTTTTGATCTGGAAATTATGGTGAAAAAAGCCCTAATTTGGATATTCGGATCATAGGTTTGATCTAGGGTTGATAGGATTTTGGTAATTCGGGTAACTAGTTATTGTTTATTATTTTCTTGTTGTATTTTATTGTTTGTAGACCAAGAACAAGCAAAACGAATTCAGAAAGGGAAGAATCAAGTTTCTTAGGGTATTCAAACTTGTTTCGAGGTAGGTGATGGTTGTGATTTCATGTGGTGTGATGTATGTTGTTCTTGCTTCATTATAATACGCGTATGTATGCGAATATTGCTTTATTGATCACACTAATTGTAAATAAGGATAGATGAATGATGAATACCAGGAATCTTGATTTGATTGTATGATTATGAAAATGTATTTTGTGATTGTGATCGTGGCTTATTGAATGGATTGAGTGTTGCGTTCTGACACACTAACTTGGAGCGGTTGTCACGATTTGGCATATGCATGGGATCAGTTGCCACATTTCGGCACAAACATTGGATCAGTTACCACGTATCGGTACACTAACAGTTTGGGTGTGGGTTCCATGAGAGGACCATCGATTTGACATAATTGTGATATTTGAGAATTGTAAAACTGTTTGTTGTTCGTAAATGATATTGATATTGTATATGTCGGTGTAAGCATGTTATTATTGTGTTGTAATGACTTATGTCTGTTTCACTTATTAGGATAGCCGAATGATCCTACTAGTACACTGTGGTTGTGTACTGATACTGCACTCGTTCTTTCTTTGTTGAGTACATGACATCTTCAAGCGGCTATTGACAGACCTCGCTTAAAAATCAGTGATCATTTCGAATTCAAGGGTGAGTGAGTTCTTTCGGGCTGCCATTAATTCTTTTTCAGTTTATGTCCACCTTTCGGACTTAGACTAGTTCTTTAGATTTTCTTGTGTTTAGTATGGGGTTGTACCCCTTCTTGTTTATACTTATGGTTGAACCTTAGATGTTTTGGTACATTGACTTTCAGGCTCTAGGTAGTATTTCAGCATTTTTTTGGTTAGACTTTTGTTGGAGTTTATGGGAACTCCCTATTTTTATTTTCTTAGACAGTTAAACCTGCTTCCGTATCTTTAAATACCTTAGTTTTTGGTTAAGTTATTTAGTTGGGTTGTTGTAGTGGTTCTCCCATCGGAGGGTTAATGTGGGTGACAATCATGACGGTCTGGGTCGTGACACTAAATATATCGTATTGTGGTTTATGTTTTGGGTCATGCTGATTCTATGAATCTATTGCCTTATATATACATTACATTATATTTTATAGACGTTTTCATTGCTTGGTGCTGCTGCATTCATGTATGTAGGTTATGTGTTTCACAAGGATCCTCATATATGTGGTTGAGTTAAGTTTATGGTTGATACACTCCATTCTTTATGCAATTATTTGAGTCTAAAGTATTCTCTTTGCCTTGTGTTACTAATGGTTATGTAGGGACCTTTACCTGACTAGTTATTATTATTGTTTTATCTTAAAGGATTTTATATGTTTGTTATGGGATTTGCAATCGATTGTGACTATGTTGACCTTCTTGTTAGTTTTGGCTTTTAGATAGTAGCCTGGGCGACTTGTATTGTATTTCTCTTATATTTTAAGTTTCTCCATTGCATTTATTTCTGTATAGCTTTGCCTTAATAGTGTGTTTTAATTTCAGTAGTTTGCTCGGTCAAGTAAAGCAACGGGTGCCAATGGCCCTTCTCTAGATTTAGAGTGTGATAAACTTGGTATCAGAGCAATGTCATATCTTAGGGTGTCAACAAGTTATGTCTAGTAAAGTATTGCTTATAGGTGTGTTTTGAATCACACTTATAAATTGTTCACCTCGAAAATTGCTAAGTTGAGTTGGAAAGGAATTTGCAAAACAAATTTGATGGTGCATGTTTTATGGAGCCAACTATAGAACATACAAGGTCCTACGGTCCTTAGAAGATAGTCGTGGAAAAGGAGTCCTGGAAGTTGAAATTGTCAAGTATTTGATAAGGGTCTATAGACCAATAAGACAGTTTATAGGAGAGTGTATATCTTGTAGGAAGGAGTTGTAGGATGTTCCTATACTTGGTGATATTTTGATACCTCAGGTTATGCTGATAAGGCTTACAGACCACAGTCCATGGGTCTTGGAATGATGTTGAGACTTGGAGGGATTTCTAAACTTTGGTTATACCGAAGGGACTTACGAGCCATAGAGTGTTCGGCGGACCATAGGTTTGGGCTCGTGGTTTGATATCAATAATTTGGTCTATAGTAAATGGACCTATGGATGATTAGGACGATCTGTAGCCTTTTGTACGGATCGTACATGGGACCGTAGGTGCATTTCGACAATTTTAATTAATTTGACACCTAAACTACATTGTTTCTGGCCTATTTCTAAGTCCAATAACTGAATTTACTCTTCAAAATCTCCCATTCCCTCTCATTCACTCAACCCCCCTCTGCCCCCCTCCCCCAAAAAAAACCCCTCAAGGTTTTCTATCCAAATTCTCTCCCAAGGATTCAAGAGAACTTCTAGAGTTCTTTAAGCTTTCTTCTCCAATTCAAAATCTAGGATTCTTCAATGTATGTGTGAAATTCATCAATGGAACCTCTTCCATCCATTGAGTCCCAAGATTTCTCTATTTCTCTTCTATGATTTCAACCCAAATTCTAGGGTTTTGCATATTTTCTTACGGGTTCAATTTTTTATGATTAAATTCATTATATTTGATATTATTATGCATGATTTGATCGTAACTACATATTTTCAATGTTTTTCACATGAATCCATACAATATGCCTATTTTATGATTATGAACTATGTTTTGAGGTTATACGCACATCATGAATTGAAGAATTTTAGGAATCAAGGATGCTTTTAGATAAAGTATCTATATGTTTTATGAAAGGGTTGCTTCCAGTTGAAGTATTCTCATTATGAAAGATGATCATGATTTTGATGCTTCAGATAAGTGTCTTTATGAACATATTATGAAATCATGATTTTGAAAGGAGTTATTATATGATATGAAGTTTATGATTGGATTGGTATTACTAAATTCTTACCCTTCCAAATATTATTATTATGATTATGCTTATTTTCGTAGGGAGTTTACTTAGCACGGAGTGAACTTTGGGATGGAGGCTCTCGCGTTAGTAGAGGTGGAGATTTTTTAGTATAAATCCCCTTGTCCCATAACTACGTGCTCCGTAGGATTTTGTCCTAATTGGACATAGCTAGTGGATTCACTTAAGCTTAAGAACATGGTCCTTACCTTGGCAAGTAGTTCACTCTCTTTTCAGTGTGGGAGTAGTACACCAGATTCCATGTAATAGCTCACATGGTTTATGTTAGTTAAAGGTAAACATCCCAAAAGATTTAATGGTTTTCTCTCAGAGTTTATGATTTCCTCAAAAGAATAAATCTTATATTATGGTTTTCAAATATTGCATTGACCTTGTTCTACAATTTGTGACTTTAACTTACTAAGATTTTACATGTTTTACTTGGTCATTCATTATCATGTTTTCCTATGATTCATGTTTATGTTTATGTATATTCCCCATATTTAGTACATTCCAAGTACTGACACATATGTATCTTTTATGCCTATATTATTTTATAATATAAGGTCTGACGTTCCTCCATCCAGCCGTGACTAGTGGATTGACAGTGTTTGTTTAGCAGTTTGATAAGCCCTCATGGTTCGAGGGCATGACCACTTATCAGTTTTATGTTCTTTCAGTAGTTTCAATTTTTAGGCTTATTTCTTGAGCCATGGTTTGTCCTAGTCATACCTATGTAGTAGAGGCTTATGTCAGACTTAGTAGATTCATCATTTTAATCATGTACTATGATTTTGGTATCTCTTAGGATTTGGACTTTGAAACTTATATTTTGCTTTATGATTGATTTTATTTCTTGTGTTTATTTTAGTGTCATGCTTATATCAAGTGTCTTGTTTAAGTTTTCTCGAGATCCTATTTGCCATGTCGCGCCTAGGGGTAGTTTGGGTCGTGACATAAATGGGAGCCTACAAAACATTTTGGATTGATTACCATTATTTCATCTTCAAGGTTTTGTTGTAGAGTAGTGATGCATGCACACCAAGCCTAGATATAAAGGTCAAGAGGTTTGTATCAAGTCAATAGTTTGGAGGTTTGGACGGAATTTGGAGTGAAGGATTGAAGCTTAAATACATATTAAAGAGGAAGTATAAGGAAGAAAGATGAAAAGGAGTGTGTGTGCAAAATTTCTATTCTAAAAAATAAGTCCTCATGCTCAAGAAGACCCTTGTTTCATTAAAAGTATTTATGTAATAGCTAGCTTAGATTATAAATAGTATACACTAGCTTCTTTAGAGTGGGAATGATATTGATAATATGAATTTGATGAGTGATACTCGTGTGAGAGTAGGTTATGGCCTTTGTTGCTATTGAATGTTCAAGAGATTGTTCACTTGAGGATCATTCCTCTTGTGGTTTATCAAGTGATAAATTTTGTGCTTTGGGACTTTATTCCTCTTGTGTGAGTCCTATAAGTTTGGTGCTTGTTTGGATTCTTAATTGAGGGTTTTAACTTTAATATCTCTGTTGTTGTCGATTAGTTTTCTTTCTTGCGTCTATCTTCTATTATTATTCTAGTGTTCTTAGAATTTAGGATTTCTTTTGTTTTCCCACATTCTCATAATGTATCAAGCGGAGTCCTAAATGTTGAGTTATCAAAGTTATACAATAGAGATTCACAATCATTAGACCTTAGCAAGATTTAATGCATCATTACATTTCTAAGAATAGAGTTTCTTCCATTAAGGTAAGCATTAGTTCTTGTGATGAGTGAGTTTCATCAATACTCATGTTGGGCCCTATAAGTTGTTGATAGTTAGAGTGGCCTTGTTGTAACACCCCAGATTCGAGAAAGAGCCAAAAGCAGACTCTCAAAATTTTAGGTGCAACTGATGGATGCCGAACCACAGCCCGTGGATGGGACCACGGACCGTAAGTGTGGTCCGTAGGTTGGCCACCCAGAACTGTAACACCTTGGTATTAGAAAGAACTAGAAAGATCTAGAAATAGAAAGTCATTTTTGGAAAGAAAAAAAAATCTAGAAAATTGGTTAAGTTATGTTAAGTTTGAGTTTTGGGTCAACTTAAAATGACTATAACACCTAGCTCAGGATGAGTTAGGTGTCCTACAAGATACCATACAAAATATATTTGAATTATCTTTCCAACGCCACCGAGTTTGCATGATTTCAAGTTCGTATGAGGGAGATATGCCTATTTGAAGTTGGACTGTTTAGATAAGGAAAGTCTAACCCGAATTTTGAAAGGGTATTTTGGTCTTTTCCATACCCAATTAATTAATTTCATTTTTAGAAGTTTAATTGAGGTCTAATCATAATTATATCAGTTTACTCTTTTACCAAAACATGCTAGGGCATGGAGAAAAGATAAAAGAGGAGAAATGAGAAGAAAGGTTCAAAACTCATCAAGTTCTTGCAATTTTGGAAGTAGATTTTGCCAAGGATTCAATCCTACGAGGTATGTGAGATCACATAGCATTGAGTTAGTTCACCCACGTGCCAATCATGATTCAATTCAGCGTAATTGTGTTTTTGAAAGAAAAGATTATGAGTTCTTGATGAAATATGTTTAAGTTCTTGTGGGTTCTTGTTATTGAAGTTGTTGAGAAGTTTCTTGAGTTTGATTTATAATATTAGGTGTGAGTTAGTGTATATTCTTACATATTTTGGTGATATAGTTGATTCTAAGTGTTTGGGGAAAGAACCAATTGAATTTTGAGGGTTTAAAGTTGAAAAATGAGCAAGAAAATTCGGGGATATTCTGGGGAGGGGGCTGGGGCGCCGCGCCTCTCAGAGAGCCCAAAAGGGAACTCTGAAGTTTAGGATCTGGGTCGCCTCTCCAGCCAGAGCGCCCCAACCAAGACTCTGAAGTTTCAATGTTGGCACCCCGCGCCACTTAGAGCGCAGGGTTGCTAGGCCTTCTACCTTTTCCCACTTCTTTCTGTTTAAGTTCCCTAGCAACGTGCCTCAATTTTCTAGTTGATTTCTACCCTCTAAGGTATGTCTAAAAACCATGAAATTATCCATAAACATGTGATCATGAGCCTTGAATCCATATTTCAATTCAATGAAAGTTAAGAGTCAAGTCAAGAGAAGTTCTTAGAGTCTTCCAAAGTCTTTTACAACTGTTTTGACTTTGTTTTAAGGCTTGAGTTTTGAGTTGAGGAAAGAGTAAGAGTAAGAGTAAAGTTCATTTCTTCAAAAGATTGTACGGGAACTAAGTATTCCCAAGAGTTGAAATGCTTTCACATTTAAACAAGAAAGGAAACACCAATTTCCAACAGAGCTTTTAAGCTAGCTCTGAGTAATTACCTCAAATCACAGAAAGAGTTTTGTTTTTAAAAGATATGAGTTGAGTATATTTTTGGAGTAGTATTAAGCACTGATATGGGGACGAGTTCATAATAACTCAAGTCTCCATAAACCATGTAGCCATCGTGGGTAGAAAGGGTCATACTTTTTAGATGATTCCTTAGTGCTTTAGACTAGTAGATCCACTTAATTGAGGCGTTCTATATCACGACAAGGTATAGGACAGTTCTGGCAGCGTGGTCGAGATGTTGTATCTTCAGTTTAGCTCATAATGATGGTTGTCGGTTAGAGAAAATCCCACAGTATTATATTACTTTAATGTAAACTGAGTTGTTATTATATTTCTTTAATACATTGAGTTGTCACCTACTGTTTTTAAATGCTTTGTATAAACTGAACCCTTTATTGTTGTTTTACTTTACATTTGAGTTGAGTATTCATGAGATGAGTAAAGCTAAGGTAAGTGTTCTTTTCATAGTCCTTTCAAGCTTATGTTATGTTTAGTTTTCCCCTCGCATACTCGTACATTCAATGTATTGATGCCATTTGGCCTACATCTTTTAATGATAAAGATACAGGTAACCATGATCAACATCCAGCGCCTTGTTGATCCAGTTGAGCACTCAGAGTTAGTTGGTGAGACTCATTTCTTCTGAAGGATTCCCTTTTATTGCTTTGTTAGTCAGTTGTTAGGATGGTAAGGGGCCTTGTCCTGACATCCCTCTTAGTATTTAGAGGCTTCATAGATAGCTAGATATGAGTCCTTTAGTCTTGTGTTTCAGATGTTTTGCTATAAGACTTGAGTTGCCACTTTGGCTAATTTGAATGTTTATCCTTAAACGTTCTAAGCTTATTTAAGACAGTTGTTTTAAAGTGCATTTGAATCCTTGTATTAATGATTTAAGTTTTTCGCTATGAGTTAAACCAGGCCAAGGGTTCGCTTTAGGCCAGCAATGATTCTCGAGTGCCAGTCCCGCCCAGGATGTAGGCTCGGGGCGTGAAAAACTTGGTATCATAGCACAAAGTTCAAAAGTCCTAAGGAGTCTATGAAGTCGTGTTTGTAGAGTTCTAGTTATCGGTGTGAAGTGTGCCATATCTATAATTAGGAGGCTGTAACATTTAGGAAATTCCTTCACTTTTTCATATTCATTTCATGCGATAAAGTTTATGTCTATAAAGTTTCCTTCTAACTCGTGCTTGCACGTATCTTCCAGTTGATCATGCCTCCATGAAGAGATGTTTGAGGTCATCCTGCTAGGTGTAATGTTGAGGATCAAGGGGTACCAAATGTACTTGAAATGCAACCTCAAGGAGAGGTCACCAATGTTGAATTTTGGGAAGCAATCCGAATGCTAAGTCAAGCGGTGACCAACCAAGTTGGGAAATAAAGAGGGGCTCGACAAGAAAAGGCTGATACTTCGAGGATGCACAAGTTCTTGAGGATGAATCCTTCAAGCTTTACTAGTTCAAGCACTACGGAGGATCCAGAAAATTTTATTGAGAAACTGTATAAAGTGTTTGAGGTTATGCACGTTGTTGATGTTGAGCGAGTGAAACTAGCTGCGTATCAACTGAAGTTTGTTGCTAGGACTTGGTTTGACCAGCGGAAGAAGAGTAGGATTGCGGATATACCAGTTTTGAGTTGGGCTGTGTTTGAGAGGGCATTCTTGGGGCCTTTTTTTCCCCGCGAACTGAGAGAAGCCAAGGTACGGGAATTCCTTACCCTTAAGCAGGATTCACTAAGTGTTCATGAGTACAACTTGAAGTCCACCCAACTTTCTCGCTATGCTCCGGAGATGGTTGTGGATATGAGGAGCAGATTAAGTCTATTTGTTACTGGGTTTTCCCATCTGTCAAGCAAAGAGGGCAAGGCGGCTATGCTAATAGGGGACATGGATATAGCAAGGTTGATGGTATATGTGCAGTAGGTCGAGGAAGATAAGTCAAGGGATAGAGAGGAACTTAGAAACAAGAAAGTTAAGACAAGGAATGAGTCTGAGCAACAAAGGAGTAATGTGATCCGTTCTTTCTTTCAGCAAAAGCAAAAGGGACCTGCTCCATCATCTACTAGTGCCCTTGTACCCAGAAATAAAGGTGAGTATAATAGTCAAAATTCCCATAACTTTAGAGCTAGACCTGCGCAGTCTTAGGGTAGTGTGGCCCAAAGAGGTAACTGGGTTCCTGCATGTGCTAAGTGTGGTAGGAACCACCCAGGTAAGTGTCGTGATGGCTCCACTGGTTGTTCAAGTGTGGTCAAGAGGTTCACTTCAGGAAAGAGTGTCCTAAAAACCGACAAGGTAATGGGAATTAGGGCAATAGAGCCCAATTTTTATCTGTTGCTCCACCAGACAGAGCTGCATCCAGAAAGGATACTTTAGGGGTAGGCGGAGGAGAAAACCACCTATATGCTATCATGAGTCATCAAGAGCAAGATAATTCTCCTAATGTTGTCACTGGTATGATCAAAACCTTTACTCTTAATGTTTATGCTTTGATAGACCCAGGAGTGAGTTTATATTTTGTGACTCCTTACGTTGTGATGAAATTTGATTTTCTTCCTAAGAAGCTTTGTGAGCCCTTTTGTGTTTCTACACCTGTTGGGGAGTCTATTCTAGCTAAGTGAGTCTATCGTGATTGTACCATTTTCGTCAATCACAAGAACATCATGGCTGACTTAGTTAAGTTAGAGATGGTTGATTTTGATGTCATTCTGGGTATGGATATGCCTCTATTGATTATAGAACTTGAGTTGTCAAGTTCCAGTTTCCTAATGAGCTAGTTATAGAGTGGAGTAGTAGTTAATAGTTCCTAAGGGTTGTTTTATTTCGTACCTTAAGGAAAGAAAGTTAGTTCCTAAGGGTTGTTTTATTTCGTACCTTAAGGAAAGAAAGTTAGTTTCCAAGGGTTGTGTCTATCACTTAGTCAGAGTTAATGTCTCTAGTGTTGAGACACCTCCTATTGAGTCATTTCCAGTTATGAGTGAGTTTCCAGAAGTCTTTTCTGATGAGCTACCCAGAGTCCCTTCTGAGAGAGAGATAGTCTTCGGTATAAACCTTCTTCCAGATACTCATCCTATATCAATTCTGCCATATAAAATGGCTCCAGCAGAGTTGAAAGAGCTAAAAGAATAGTTGAAAGATCTCCTTGTTAAGGTTTTATTCGACCAAGTATCTCACCTTGGGGCGCTACGGTCTTCTTTGTAAGGAAGAAAGATGGTTCCCTTAGGATATGTATAGATTACCATCAGCTGAACAAATTTACCATCAAGAATAAGTATCCTCTTATGAGAATTGATGATCTTTTCGATCAGCTTCAGAGTGCTACCTGTTTCTCTAAGATAGACCTTAGATCAGGCTACCATCAATTAAGGGTGAGGTAATGTGACATTCCAAAGATAGCATTCAAGACCCGTTATGGTCATTATAAGTTCCTAGTTATGTCCTTTGATTTGACCAATGCACCTGCATCATTCATGGACCTTATGAATAGAGTATTCAAGCCTTATTTAGATATGTTTTTCATCGTGTTGGTTGATGACATTCTAATCTATTCAAGAAATAAGGAAGATCATGCTACTTATCTTAGAATAGTTCGCCAAACTCTAAAGGATAGAGAGTTGTATGCCAAGTTCTATAAGTGTGAGTTTTGGCTTGAGTCTGTGACATTCTTAAGCCACACTATTTTCGGTGATGGAATTAGAGTTGATACGCAGAAGATAGAGGTAGTGCATAACTGGCATAGAACCACATCTCCAACTGATATTATGAGTTTCTTGGGGTTGGCTAGATATTACAGAAGGTTTGTATATGGGTTCTCATCTATTTCATCCCCTTTGAACAAGTTGACTCAGAAAACAGTGAAGTTTTAATGGTATGAAGCTTGTGAGAAAATCTTTTAGGAATTGAAAAAGAGGTTGACTACTGCCCTGGTGTTGATCTTACCAGAAGGTACTCAAGGTTTTATCGTACATTGTGATGCAACTAGAGTTGGTTTGGGTTATGTGTTAATGCAGAATGGCAAAGTGATAGCTTATGCTTCCAGGCAGTTGAAAGTTCATGAGAAGAATTATCCAAGCCATAATTTAGATTTGGCAGCCATAGTATTTTCTTTGAAAATATGACATCATTATATTTATGGTGTTCATGTGGATGTGTTCACCGACCACAAGAGTCTTCAGTATGTGTTTAGTCAGAAAGAGCTTAATCTGAAACATTGAAGGTGGTTAGAGTTACTCAAGGATTATGACATGAGTATTCTTTGTCACCCAGTAAGGCTAATGTTGCTGCCGATGCCTTGAGTAGATTGTCTATGGGTAGTACCACCCATTTTAAGGAAGATAAGAAAGAGTTGGCAAAGGATGTGGATAACTTGCCCGATTAGGAGTTCAACTAATGGATTCCACAGAAGTAGGAGGAGTGGTGATGATTAGGGCTAAATCATCATTAGTGTCAAAAGTAAAAGAGAAGCAAGACCAAGATCCCATTTTACTTGAATTAAAGACAAATGTCCATAAGCAAAAAATACTGGCTTTTGAACAAGGGGGAATGGTGTATTGAGGTATCAAAGTAGGTTCTATGTACCAAGGGTGGATGAACTCCAAGAGAGAATCATGGAGGAAGCTTATAGCTCCAGATATTCTATTCATCTGGGTTACAAAAAATGTGTCGCAATTTGAGAGAAGTTTATTGGTATAGTAGTATGAAGAAGGGCATTACAGAGTTTGTTGCTAAGTGTCCGAATTGCCAACAAGTTAAAGTAGAGCACCAAAGGCCCGGTGGTATGACTCATAATATAGAACTTTCGAAATGGAAGTGGGAGATGATCAATAGTTATTTCATCACAGGTTTACCAAGGTCTCACATGTATCATGATTCTATTTGGGTGATTGTAGATAGAATTAAAAAATTTGTCCACTTTTTGTTGGTAAAAACTACCTATTCAAGAGAAGATTATGCTAAGTTGTATATTCAAGAGGTAGTTAGACTTCATGGGGTTTCGATATCGATTATTTCAGACAGAAGAGTATAATTTACTGCACAATTCTGGAAATCTTTCAGAAAGGCTTGGGTATAAAGGTGAACTTGAGTACTACCTTTCATTCTTAGACAGATGGTCAAGCAGAGCACACCATTTCGACCTTAGAGGATATGTTGAGGTCCTGTTTAATTGATTTCAACGGCAATTGGGATGAGCACCTACCTCTCATTGAATTTTCTTACAATAATAGCTACCACTCTAGCATCCAGATGGCTCCGTATGAAGCTCTTTGTGAGAGAAGATGCAGATCTCCTATTGGATGGTTTGAAGTTGGTGAAGCTGGGTTGATAGGACCAGACTTAGTTCACCAAGCTATGGAGAAAGTGAAAGTCATTCAAGAGAGGTTGAAAACAGCGGAGAGTCATCAGAAATCCTACACTAATGTTAGGAGAAAGGAGTTAGAGTTTGAAGTAGATGATTGGGTGTACTTGAAAGTTTGACCCATTAAAGGTGTTATGAGATTTGGTAAGAAAGGAAAGCTTAGTCCTCGGTATATTGGCCCTTACAAAATATCCAAAAGGATTGGCAATGTAGCTTATGAGCTAGAGGTGCCACAAAAGATAGCAACAGTCTATTCGATATTTCATGTTTCCATGTTGAGGAAGTGCATGGGAGATCCTTCACTTATCATACCAACTAAAGATATTGGTATCAAGGATTGCTTGTATTCTGAGGAGATCCCTGTTAAGATTCTAGACTGGCAGATTTGCAAGTTAAGGACCAAGGAAGTAGCATCAATCAAAGTTATTTGGAGAAATCAGTTTGTTTAGGAAGCTACTTGGGAAGCTGAGGAGGATATGAATAAGAGATATCACATCTCTTTGAGCTCGGAGAAATTCCAGATCAAGGTACTAATTCTCTTCTTAGTACTATTTAAATTAATATGCTTAATGTGTTATATTTTCTTGTTGGGTGTTTGAGCTGAATGTTAGATGTTACACCCTTAGCCTACTAAGAGTAATCTCATTCGAGGACGAATGTTCCTAAGGGGGAGATATTGTAACACCTTGCTATTTGAAAGAACTAGAAAGAGCTAGAAATAGAAAGTCATTTTTGAAATTTGTGGGCATGTCTGAGCAACTCAACTCAGTTAGAGGCTTTCAGACATAGTAGTAGAATCAACTTGAATTGTTAAGAATATCTTTCAGTTATTATTAAACTCACAGTATGTTTTATACATTTAGACTAGTTGTGGGTTTCTCACTTTGAGTTATCCATTGTTTTAGCTTCCGTATAGTATATGTCTTATTCAGTTATTCTCAGTATGCTTGATATATGCCAGACACAGGGTTAGCTTGGGGTCACTCGTGATCCTAGATCACGTGTTGCGTCAAGGAGGTAGCCTCGGTGTGTGGTAAACTTGGTATCAAAGCATTAGGTTCAAGATTCCTAGGATGTCTGAAAGCTGCACTAAGTAGAGTCTCTTTCATGGGTGTGAAGCGCGCCACATCTATGAGGAGGAGGCTATAAAGTGTTTTAAGAAACACTTCACTTTCTTTGATAGTCTTATCATGCATGGGTATGATCCAACTTCTCCTTTCTAATCCATCTTTATGTGATGCCTTCTCGTGGAGCTAACACACGGAATGCTAATGCACGTAATGCTGATGTAGTTCCTCCAGTCTTGAACTATGAGGTTACGAATGCAGAATTTCAGAATGCGATCCAGCTCTTGGCTCAGAGTGTGGCAAATCAAAATAATAAGCAGGTCCTAGTTCCTAGTAACACAAATGGTGGATCAGCTGCAACTAGGGTTCGAGACTTTGTTCGGATGAATCCGCATGAGTTTTTAGGGTCAAAGGTTGAGGTCAAAAAAATCCTAGAGGTGATGCAAGTATTTGGAAATGACAAGGTGGAGCTGGCATCCTATCAAATTAAGGATATGGCATACATCTGTTTCACTCAGTAGAAAGACAACAGGGGTCCAGATGTAGTTCATATGACTTGGGATTATTTTACTGGAGCTTTTCGGGATAGGCTCTTTCTAAGGGAATTGAGAGAACCTAAGGCACAAGAGCTAGAATTTGAAACAGGGTTCCATGTTGGTCCAAGACTATGGGCTAAAGTATACCCAGCTCTCTAGGTATGCTCCACACATGGTTGCCGATTCAAGGGCACAAATGAGTAAGTTCTTGTTTAGGGTATCCGATCTAGTAAAGACTAAGTGCAGGAATGCTATGCTACTAGGGGATATGGATATCTCCAGACTAATGACTCATGCTCAGTAGGTTGAGGGAGATAAGCTTAGGGAATTGGCAAATGATAACAAAAAGGCCAGAATAGGAAACTACTGATACTCACATCAAAGGTCGGATGGTGGAAATTGCTCACAGTTTCAGCAGAGGTATACAACCCCAACACCTTCATTAGCAAATGCTCCATCCCTCTGGTTTCGACAGGATCAGAAAGGTAGTGCATCAGGCTCTAAGTCTCAAGGGAGTGCTTTAGGTAACATGTCTTACCCAACTTGTCCAAAGTGTGGTAAGAACCATCTGGGCGAGTATCTTACAAGCAAGGAAGGGTGATTTGGATGTGGTCAGTTTGGCTATAGGTTGAAGGATTGCCCTTCTACCAGGAAGGGGCAATGAGGTAACAACAATAGGGCTCAATTTACAGCTCAATCAGCACCAGCAAGTCGCCCAACTCAGCAGGGGTGCTTCATCTGGTACATATGACGGTCATCACCATAATAGGTTGTATGCTCTCCAAGCTCGCTAGGATCAGAAAGATTCTCCTGATATTATCACTGGTACATTACGATTCTTTCATTTAGATGTTTATGTATTGTTAGATATAGGGGCTACACTGTCTTTTGTAACTCCCTATATAGCAGTAAACTTCGATGTAAGTCCAAAAACTGTCTCAGAACCCTTCTCAATCTCTATTCCAGTTGGTGACCCAGTTATAACTAGACGAGTATATAGAAATTTTCCTATCATAGTCTCTCAGAAAATCACCTCAGCAAATCTTGTAGAGTTTGAAATAGTAGATTTTGATATCATTCTAGGCATGGTTTGGTTACATTCATGTTATGCCTAAGTCGATTGTAGAACTAGAATTGTTCGATTTCAGTTTCCAAACGATCCAATCTTAGAATGAAAAGGTAGTAGCTCACTGGCTATGGGTCGATTAATACCTTATGGCCAGAAAAATGTTCCAAAGGGTATATCTATCATCTTGTTCGGGTTAAGGATTCAAACTCCAAAATCCCAACTCTTGAATCAATTCCAATAGTAAATGAGTTTCTAGAAGTGTTTCCAGAAGATCTTCTCAGAATTCCTCCCAAAAGGAAAATCAACTATGGAATAAATATCCTTTCAGATACCCAACCCATTTCGCTTCCTCCTTACAGAATGGCTCCAGCTAAGCTTAAGGAATTGAAAGAGCAGTTGAAAGACCTTTTGGATAAGGGCTTCATCAAACCTAGTATCTCACCATGGGGTGCTCCAATGTTGTTTGTGTAAAAGAAAGATAGTTCTCTGAAAATATGCATTGACTATTGATGTTGAAAAATGTCACAATCAAGAATAAGTATCCCATCCCTAGGGTTGATGACTTGTTTGACCAACTTCAAGGTGCTAGTTGCTTTTCTAAGATAGACCACAAGTTTGGCTATCATCAACTTAGAGTTAGAGATAGTGACATTCTGAAGACAGCTTTCAGAACTCGGTATGGTCATTATGAATTTGTAGTTATATCTTTTGGACTAACAAATGTTTTTTCATCTTTCATGGATTTAATGAACAGGGTGTTCAAATATTATTTGGACTTGTTCGTCATCATCTTTATTGATGATATCCTCATTTATTTTCAAAGTGAGGAAGAGCATGCGACTCATCTGAGTGTTGTTCTACAAACTCTTAAAGATCGCTAGCTATTTACTAAGTTCAGCGAATGTGAATTCTGCTTATAGTCCATCACTTTCCTTGGTCATGTGGTATCTAGTAAAGGGATTCAAGTGGATTCTCAAAAAATTAAGGCAGTTAAACACAAGCCCAGATCCATCTCTCCGACAGATGTCAGAAGTTTCCTGGGTTTGGCCAGTTATTACAGGAGATTTGTTGAAGGATTTTCATCCATAGCTTCCCCATTGACCAAGTTGACTCAGAAGAAGGTCAAATTTTAGTGGTTAGATGAGTGTGAAAAAAGCTTCTTAGAACTGAAGACTAGGTTAACTATAGCTCCGATCTTGACTCTACCAAATCATTTAGATGGTTATGTGATTTATTGTGATGCATCCAGGGTTGACCTAGGTTGTGTGTCGATGCAACGAGGTAAGGTCATAGCTTATGCTTCTAGAAAATTTGAGGTCCATAAAAACTTCCCGACTCATGACCTCGCGCTTACAACCGTAGTATTTACCCTAAAGATTTGGAGACACTACTTATATGGTGTTCATGTTAACGTGTTCAAAGATCATAAGAGCCTCTAGTATGTGTTCACCCAAAAAGAGTTGAATCTTCGTCAGAGGAGATGACTTGAATTCCTCAAGGACTATGACATGAATGTGCTTTACCATCCTGGTAAGGCCAATGTAGTGGCTAATGCTCTCAGCAGGTTGTCTATGGGTAGTGTAGCACATGTTGAGGAAGAAAGATAAGAGTTAGCATCGTGGGATAGTGGGATGATAGTTTAGAATGGGTCAGCATCCTCTTTGGTAGTGGAGGTTAAGGAAAAACAGGATAGTGATCCTATATTACTTTAGTTGAAAGGTGCAGTTCATCAGCAAAAAGTTGAGATTTTCTCCCAATGGGGAAATGGTGTGCTTCGTTACCAAGGCCGCTTATATGTTCCTAATGTGGGTGAGTTGAGGCAGCATATCCTTACAGAAACTCAAAACTATAGGTATTTTATTCATTCAAGTGCCACTAAGATGTACCGTAATCTACGAGAAGTCTTTTGATAGACCATCACAAAGAGGGATGTAGTAGACTTCGTGGCTAAGTGTCCTAATTGCCAACAGGTTAAGGTAGAACATCAGAAACCAAGAGGTATGACTCAAGAGATTAACATTCATACATAGAAGTGGGAAGTGATAAACATGGACTTCATTATGGGTTTACCTCATATTCGCAGACAACATGACTCCATTTGGGTGATAGTGGACAGAGTTACTAAGTCCGCTCACTTCTTGGCTGTCAAGACTACAGAGTTAGTGGAGGACTACGCCAAACTCTACATCCAAGAGATAGTAAGGTTGCATGGGATCCCATTGCCTATCATCTCAGATAGAGGTCCTTAGTTTAACTCTCATTTTTGGAAATCGTTTTAGAAAGGTCTTGGTACTCAGGTAAATCTCAACACAACATTTCATCCACAAACGTATGGTCAGGAAAGGCATACCATTCAGACCTTAGAGGACATGTTAATAACTTGCACGATCGATTTCAATGGTAGTTGGGATGATCACCTATCTCTCATAGAGTTCGCCTACAACAATAGCTTTCATTCTAGTATTCGGGTGGCCTCGTATAAGGCACTATATGGGCGTAGATGTATATCCCCGATTGGTTGGTTTGAAGTAGGTGAAGCAACATTGATTAGGACAGTTTGGTTGATGAGGCTATGGAGAGAGTTCAACTCATTAGAGATAGACTAAAGACATCCTAGAGTCGTTAGAATTCCTATGCAAATATGAGGAGAAGTGACTTAGAGTTTGAAATTGATGATTGGGTTTTCCTGAAGGTGTCACCTATGAAGGGAGTGATGAGATTTGGCAAGAAAGGGAAGCTCAGTCCAAGATATGTAGGTCCTTAAAGAATCCTGAAAAGGGTTGGTAATATGGCTTATGAGTTAGAGTTGCCAACATAACTAGCAGCAATTAATCTAGTCTTTCACATTTCTTTATTGAAGAAGTGTGTGGGTGATTCGACATTAATAGTACCATTAGAGAGTGTGGTTGTGAAGGATAGTCTCACTTATGAAGAGGTATCGGTTGAGATTCTTGACCATCAGGTTTGTAGGTTGAGAAATAAAGAATTCACTTCAGTGAAGGTTTTGTCAAGCAGTCAATCCGTAGAGGGAGCTACTTGGGAAGTAGAAGCAGCCATGAACGCCAAGTATCCTCACCTCTTTCCTTCTAATTCCGTTTCAGCTTCAGGTAATAGTTCCTCTCCAGTCTCTTAGTTTACTCTTGCGTAAACTTAGTCTCAATATCTTGTTCCTTCAGTTGTTTTTGCACTTCAACATAATTGCATATTCTTGGAACTAAGTTCAGTTAGATATCGGTTTTTAGTACTTAGTGGTAGGGATTGTAGCTCCTTCCCTCCTTACTTAGCTTGTATAGACTACATTCGAGTTCCCAAGAAGGAGATAATGTAACACCCCAGATTCGAGAAAGATCCTAATAACAAATTTTCAGAATTTTAGGTACCACCGACGGAGGCCAAACCACGGCCCGTGGATGGGACCATGGATCGTAGGTGTGGTGATACGCTCAAATTACACTTCCCTAAAGAAGTATAAGCGATCGTTATCAAGTAAAGAACCTTAACTTGGAGTTGGGGTCGATCCCACAAGGAATATAGTTTAGACTTAAACTTAACTTACGATTATATTCGTTTAGTCAACTTATTTCTGAGACAAGTAAGTAAAAGGGGGGGGGGGGGTTGTAAAACAAATAACTGAATGTTGTTAAGTAACAAGTAAGCATTTGAACTTTGTTGTTATCAATGAGAAAGAGAAACTAAGGTGTATGTGTTCCCCATAAGCTTTTAACGCGGTAATCCTAATAATAGTAATCTTTTCTTAGTATATCACATGCAAAGTTGGTAAGTTAGGTATTCCTAAGTGATTGGTCCTCCAAATAGGGAATTTCACCCCACACCTTGGGCCGGCTATGTGTGTATAATTTACTAACCCTTATCTTTACCTCATATTAGACATCACATCAATGTATGACTTAGTTTTCACCCTCGCACCAATTGACATTAGACTATTAGGTAGTATCACACTAAATCTCTATTGATAATTCTTTTCTTATTAACTTCCTCATTGGTCCGATAAGTAGCAACAAGGCGAGTTCTAATGTTGGCCACCGTTAAAAAGACTTCTAAACAAAAGAATTACCAATACATGCGTCAGCACTATTCAGGAATTACTTAGTTATTATTCAAACATTTTAAATTGCTCATGGTTCCCACAACCCTAGTTGTGGATTTAGCTGCTCATGCTTAAAAAAACATAATTCATATATTTAGAAGAAGAATTCATGAACTTACGTATTGAGTAGAAGAAACCCGTAATATTCAATTGAAATTCAAAGCAAAAATCTTCATAAACCGAAATTAGGAAATCAAATTGCCAAAGTTTGCAAGTTAATTCCCAAGAAAATACCAAGAACTAAAAGTATACCATCGTGTCTAACCCCCAAAAACGAGGTTTACATACCCTATTTGTAGAAAAACTTGTCCTAAACAAAAAGGAAACAAAATAAGGAAATAAAACTTCTGGACGCGGCTTCGATTGACGAGACTGACCTACGAATCGTGGATCAACATACCGTCCATAAGTCCATTCCATAGTTCGATACTTAGAAATTTTCCACAAAGGCTGGAACCTTCAACTTTCAGATACAAATGAAAGATGTGCATTACGGAGCCTGTGGGTCCCCTTTCGTGGCTCCACACTTAGAACTTTTCATCAGGTACTGGAACTTCAACTCCCAGTAATCATTGACGGATGTGCAGGACGGCCAGTGGGTTAACCTACGCTCCGTCACTCACCTCTGTAGTTCCATACGTAGTCAGACTTCCCTGATGATCATTCCACGCTTACCCACGATGAACTGTGACTGGACTCCGTAGGTCATCTCTGTGGGTGGCTCCTTTTGCAGAATTTCAGTTGTCATCTCTCTCGACCTAGTCCAAGCCTATTTCCTGCAAATATAACACAATAAACATTAGTTCTAATACAAAATGGCCCTAGACACACACAAATCTTAAGTGAAATGTAATCAAAATATTGTAAACTCATGGTATATCAACACCCTCAACTTAAATTTGTTGTTTGTCCTCAAGCAACACACTAAGACTCTAAACGACACTTGTGTAGAAGAAGACATTCAAACTCAAGAAATCTCATGGCTTTCTATCCCAACTCCCTTATCTAGTGTAAATCTTTTCTCTTTGACTCAACAAGCTAACCCAAGCGGATCAATATATTACAAAGATCGACCAATAGACACACAACATACACTTTTTCACAATCACCAAGGTACCAACTTACCGACAATGTAACTAGTGCCCTCACTTCAAACGAAATCCTTTTCGCACAGAAGATAAGAATTTTCAGTTTTAGGATTCGTTCAACACTCACGCTTAGAAGTGACTTCAAGTACAATTAGTGCTCAATACCATGGGCTTTCCCTTATTTTCACTACTTAGACTCTCCAAACTAGTTGCTAGGATCACTATATGACTTTCTTAGCTTGTAACGTAGGCTCAGGGTAAGGTGTGGTACATTTGGGTACTTTTTAGTGACTTTCTGCCCTCCTTGACATTACATTGGCTTTTTACCTCTTTTCTCAACCTATATTTGACATCCTTTCATCTTAATTTCTTTCCCTTGACTCCTTTCAACATGGATGTGACTTTTGACTTTGTGGATCTTATTTTTTTTTCACTTTATTTTTCTTTATTTTTTAGCACTTTTATTTATCATCTTTTTGCTTCTTTTGCACAAAGTCACATCCTCTTCTATCTTTTCTTTTTCTCTTTTCAACACAAAATTCTTTTCATACCCTTCAGTTTCCTCTTTCATAGCCACCCTTAACTTATGGATTTTACATTAATTGAGGTGCACAATATCCGAAGTCGGACCAGGGCCAAAATTGAGGTAACTTTTTGCATTAGCCACCCTCAACTTAGGCTTTTGGCCTAAGTCAAGGTGCACATGTCCAAGGTGGGATCGGGGCCAAAACACTTATTTTAGGGAATGTGAGTTAGGTGAATCAAAAGAAATGGTCTATTTTATGCTCAAATATTTGGATCAAAGGGAACATTGATTTCATTTGGTCGGATCATTTTAGGCTTAAGTAGACAAATTTGAACAAGGGCCTATGATAACTTCCCAACTTCTAACCTAGATCATCTTAGCAGGACCAATGGGGCAAGATCTAGATTGGCACAACTGTCTGAACATTCAACTTTTCTCACACACTTTTGGCACATTGTTTCATTATCAAATTACCCAATTCAAGTTTTAGCTTAAGTCATGAGTTCAAATCGGTTCTTATCATGTCACATTGAGATCTAACACATTCAACTCATCAAAATTATAGATCTAGCATAATTCAACATTTTTAGATAGGGATCATTTTTTCCCATGCTTTTCATGCCATCATGCTTTCATTTTTCTACTTTCTCCCACACATACATTCCTAAACATGTCGGTTCAATAGAAATTAAAACAGTCTCTTGAGGAAAATGAACACAGGCAAAAAAACCCCAAGAGAGGATTATGACTTGGGTTACTCATACTTCACCTTATCACTCACAATCCATTTAACCCACCCCCAAAAAAATAAAGTGCAATTGTCCCCAATGCACAAAAAAAAAAAAAAACGTAAAGGATAGGGTGAAGCAAACCTGTGGCACATAGCGTCGAAGACCTCTCAACAAGCGGGTGGGTTCGATTTCCTGGAGCTCGCTGGATCAACACTCGGGTCATCCTCAGTAGTGCCCACATCTACCATCTCAGCACCCTCAGTAGTACTAAGATCAACTCTCGCCACACCATCACTAGTGCTCACGCTACTAGATGCACCAACACCGGCCTCTTTAGTCCGTTGCTGGCGCATCTCCTCATCTACTAGGGATGCACTCTGGTCCGCCTCAAACTCCTGGCTCTCCCTCTTGAGAGCTCTCCCAGCCTCAGTGTCATTAGAAGTACGACTGGAGCATGGGTGCTTCCCAGCATGATGAGAAGAATCAAGCGGCGGCAACTCATATCTAAATAATGCATCCAACACCGTATTGTCACCCGGTGATGTGGGGGCAGACTGAGGCTTAGTCTCTAATGGAGCTAGGAGTCCAGTGACATCCTTATAGAGGCTCTCTATCTCCTTCTAGAGAGTGGTCATATCAATAGTCGGGGCCGACCTCTCTAGGACTCTGAACTCAAAGGCATCCAGGCGCTTATGAATGACCTGGACCTTCTGGTCCATCATGTACTCTACTCACTGCTCAATCCTAACCGCGGACTCCTCTATTGCACGCTGCATCTACGGTCGCACATGCTGCAGAAGGGTAGCCATCTGGGCCTTCATCTTCTAAACACGGGCTAGAGGCACGGTAACAGACCCTAAGAAGGGAGTGGCTTTGGAGAAGCTAGGGGCTTGATTGGCGGCTAGAGATGGGGAAGTTGGGGCATCATCTATAGTGGTTGGAGGGGCAAGATCATCACCCTGCATCTACTCTACATCTGCTATAAGGTCCGCTCCCAACGGTGGCACATTAACCTATGGCTCCCTATGAGGTGCAGCTACATTAGCCTCATCCCTAATCAGGACGATATCTAGGGTCTTGGTCTCCTGAAGCAACCTGTCACAATGCCACACTGGTACTCCAGCATCTCTGCAAAGCTGGAAAATAAGGCATGGAAAAGGTAGGGTGGTGGTGGCCTTAAAGTCCCTCTCATGTATCTCCGCAATCAGCATACGGGCAAAGTCGACCTCCATCCCAGCAACTAAAGTTGCAACCATGACTGCTCGATCCCATGTAAGTACATTATTTGCCTGAGTAAGAGATACATAGTTCCGCACTAGCAACTAGAAGAATTTGACCATAAATGTCAGGGTGGCCTTCTTGATACCCAAGCTCGGGGTGCTGACCCACTCGGCACGTTCTCCGTCTGTAGAAAGATGACGGGCTAAACAGCGCAAAAGAGTCTCTCTCTGATCGACATTTCTCTAAAATGCTCCGCTCCTAACGATGTCGCAACGATAGTCGAACTCGATCGTGTTGATTGGTAGAGTGCGGTTCGTACTGTAGAGGAACCTGCGGAGAGTGGTCTCAGATATATCAACTGAAGGACCCTGGGCTACAGACTATCCATTCGCACCTATGCCTCTTGAAAAGAGTGTGGATGTCAGGCGCGGTGTGGAGACTATCTATGAGAACTCAGCGCTCATCGGTGACAAGTCGAGCCATCTTGTCATTCTTATTCAACATTCGAGACTCCTTGTATATCTGATACTAGCCACTCACACACCAGCGATTGGGTTCCTCAACAATTGGTTCAGGATTGATGTTTCGTGGCATTGGAATGTCCCCCGCACTAGTAGCCTCAGAGGATAAGGCGGTGATGCCACTAGAGCTGGAGCCGGAGATGAAGTCGGAACCTTATGCGGACTCAGAGCTAGCCAGTGAATCGATCGGTGTATCCCCTTCATCAGATTGGGGGGGAAGTGATCATGTTGACTTGCACATGCCGGGCTTAGTTCCGTGTGGTGTGTGGTGCAGTGGGAGATGTCATGGTAGGAGGTGGGACATATGCAGGGTCAGTCTGCACATCAGTATCCTCATCGATAAGCTGAAAGAATGGTGCCACTGATTTCGACTTGCCCTTCGTGGTGTAAGTCGGAGCTTGTTTAGGAGCCATAATACCTATTGAAGCTTAGTTAGTACCAAAACAAGCCAATAACACACTCGAAAAAAATTTAGAACAAGAAATGAATCAAAATGAAAAAACAATAAATTTTTGGGCAGTAGCTGAATTATCGAACCATGGTGGGTACCTAAGGTCTGTGGTTAGACCTACGGTCTGTAGGTCCCCTCGATAGGTCAAAGAACCCATAAGATAGGTCTCTAATGTGAACCATGGATGTGCAGAACGGTCAATCGATGGAACGATGGACCGTATTCCACCTCCGTGGTTTGACATTTAATGATTTTTTTGTGCAACAGACCCACGGACCCGACCTATGATCAGTGTACAGGGTCTCGTGGGTTAGGTATGTGCCAGGTTTCAGATATGCTCCTCATTATACACATTATTTCCACCAATCAATTAGACAACCTAAGTCTAATTATGCATTTCAACACAATATATGGTAGTTTGTCTTCCTTAGGGTTCCTTTAACATACAATATGGCTTATTATCATACCAAAAGTAGAATCTCCTAAGTCAAAACTTTCATTTAGACCATTTACCCTGAGTTATTTGATTAAAAAGAGCAACACAATCACATTTTATCATTCCAAGGGTGGTTCTAGCATACAAATCATTGTTTACACACAAAATTTACCATCCAAGGTCAATTTCCACTTCGGGACTTCATAATACAACCATGAACAGTGAATTCAAAGTCAGGATGAAGCCGTTTACCTTACAAGTAATGGAAGTGGGTGATTGTGTGATGCAATAGACTCCTTAGACCCTTTGACAAGCCTTTCACACCGAACCCGAACCTAGAACCCTTTTTGAAGGGGAAATGGGGTGATTTTGGGAGAGAAGAAGGAGAATTATGGAAGACAAAAGTGTTTTGTGGGATTTGAGAGTGATATTGGAGAATTAATATGGAAGTTTTGGATTTTGAGGGGTTAGAAATGGTTAGGAGGGAGTTTGGGTTATGGGGGATGATTTTAAAATGAAGAGTTTTATTAAAGGGGGGTCCAGGTCGGGTCAACAGAACCCTAGGTTTGGACCCACAAAACCCCGTCTACGGGTCGTGGGTCGACCTACTGACTGTAGGTGACTCAGACACTTAAAATTTTGGAGGACTTACCATGGGTCTACGAACACCATTCACGGTCTGTGGATGGTCCCACGGACTGTCGATGGGGTCCGTAGACTTCTGCACAGCCTATTATCTGCAGATTCAGCTGTTCGTCCCTGCGCATGTAACAACCATGAGGTCTTTCTTTTTACATTTTCTGGACACTTTTTATACACAAACCCTATTCTATATCTAGCGAACACTAATACAAAAATAAAAACACCTATCTAAAGAATTACAGAAATTAAAATAAAAGAAGAAAACTCCTAAATCAAAAAGAAAAACCTATAGTTGGCTAGATTGTACATCTTAGGTTTCTTCCCAAGCAATGCTTGATTTAACTTTGCGGCACGACGCATGCCCCTTGATTACTCAGACTTCGTCAAGGTAGTAGGCCTCAACCACTTCTTCCACACTCTTCTCTTTCCCCATGTAGACCTTGATCCTTTGTCCATTTACCTTGAACCTTATTCTCACCTTGTTCTTGAGCTCGACCGCTCCATGTGGGAACACTTGAGTGACTATGAATGACCTGGACCACTTCGATTTGAGCTTGCCAGAAAACAAGCACAACCTTGAGTTAAATAGAAGCATCAGATCACCAACAGTAAATTCATACTTTTCGATCTTTTGATCATGAGACTTCTTCATCTTCTCCTTGTACAAGGCTGAACTTTCATAAGCTTTTAAGCGAAACTCATCAAGCTCATTCATGTCATTCACTCCATGACTCGATGTGGCACCCCAATACAAATTCAACTTCTTTAGCGTCCACATAGCCTTATGCTCTAGCTCTATCAGCAAATGACATGACTTTCCATATACAAGTTGGTAGGGGGCATACCTATGGGAGTCTTGAGTGCGGTGTGATAGGCCCATAGAGCATCATCAAGCCTCCTTGACCAATTGGTTCTATTTGCATTCATAGTCTTAGCAAGGATTTGTTTTATCTCTCTTTGGACACTTCAACTTGCCCACTAGACTGCGGATGGTAAGGAGGGGCTACGTTGTGATGGACTCCATATTTCTCTAGAAACGTGTTGAACAACTTAATTCATTGGTTTTAATTTTCCCCCTTGTTAATTCACTTGTAATTATGAAGAGAAAATTTCATAAATGGTCTCTGAACTATTGTAGTAGGTCTAAAATAGTCTCTTAACTATACATTACCAGATTTAGTCCTTTAACTATCGCAAATATTATCGTTTGGTTCCTTAACTATACACTTACCGGTTTTAATCTTCTTTTTAAATTTTGAAATATATTTCAGGTTTGGTCACTGTCTATTTTTCATACAAAATAACTTAGACCAATATTAACAAACTCATGCCTTCGTAAAATTAATTGTTTAACCCATTTTTCAATTGGTTTTTTCTCCCTGCTACTTTTTCTTTGAATTACTCTTATGAAAAGAACTTAACTTCAACAATTCAAATAAAATGTTCTCTTCTTTAGCAGTTAGAGGTTCATAATCAACGTGATTTTATTAAATTCTTTTTTCATATAAATAAATAAAAACGGCGGCAAGTCTACCATTTTATAAATTTTAACTTCTAAACAATTAAACAAATTCCCTTCAATAAAGTCATTGGAGTACAAAATTTGGAATCCAAATATGTGAGTAAAGAAATTTTAATTTTGTTCTAATTGCAAGAAATTCATTTCTATTAAATATTAATAAATTTCTCTCTACACTTAATGGGTAATAATATTTTTCTTTTTATAATAAATTCTAGCATTTTCAAGTTATTAGCAACAATATATTTTATTGATCCTCCATTGAATAAAATTAGGACTTCTATCTTCTTTCTTCGTGAATTGTTTATTTAATCATTGAGGTTAAGATTCTTTTCTTAAGAGTAATTGTAAAAAAAGTAGTGGAGAAAGAGAAACAATTGAATAATGGGTTAAAGATTAAATTTCACATAGGCATGAGTTATGTTAATATAAACCTAAACTATTTGTATAAATAATAGTCAGAGACCAAACCTAATAAATTTTTAAATACTAGGGCTAAAACTAGTAAGTGTATAGTTACGAGACTAAAAATGGTAAGTACATAGTTAGGGGACCAAACTTGATTACATTTTAATAGTTAAAAGACTAAATCAGATAAAAGTATAGTTAAGGGATTATTTTAGACCTATTTCAACAGTTTAAGGACCATTTATGACATTTTTTTTTGTAATTATGAACAATCATAGACAATAAAAATTTTGTATTTAGCTATAAATTTTTTCGTAGAAAATAGTTGAATTATACAACTACAAATTTTAAGTCGTCACTATTTATCACCTTACATATTTTATGAAAAATTTTTGGTGTCACTAAATCGCAGGTTGATTAGAGACAATAAAATGATTGTCACCAATTGTTTATATTATTAGTGACGAAAATAAATATCACAGTTAATTAATCTAAATTTTTATAGCTAAAACTTATAATTTTTAACTACAAACTCTGATTTGTCGCTATTGTAACGACATCATTTTTAGACGAATTTTTTTTGTGGCCAAAAATTAATTAATTATAAGACAAACAATAATTTGTCACAAATTAGATACATCATTAGTGATGAAATAATTTGTCAGTGGTAACTTTAAATTCGTGACTAACAGTTTCAGTAAATGACGCCAATTTATTTTTTTGTGGAAAATTTTAGTCAAGAAAACTTTGTTATGATTTTTTTTATTTCATCACTAAAAGTATGTGTCTCATATATTTAAGCACGAAAAGTAATTTTTGTCACTATAAGCGAACAATTAGTGACGATTTTCATGTTGTAGCTAATAATTTCGTAGCTATATATCATATTTCTTGTAGTGTTATATGAAGTCAAAATTATATATTGCAGATTCACTAACTAAACCCGTAGGACGAAAATTAATTCTCCAAACCTTAATAGAGATGGATCTAAAGTCAGTTGAACCTCTCTCTCTCTCTCTCTCTTCTCCATTCTTTGTTCTTTCTCCATCTAAAATTTTCATGATTAATTTATAATTTGCGTTTTTGATTTTGATCCTTCATGGGTTTTTAGGAGAACATGTAGGATCCTTCTTTAAAAATGTAGAAGAAATTATTTTGTTTTAGTTCCTTTTAATAAGCTTGAAAATATTATTTAAATATTCAATTACTTCACTTTGATTTTGTTGCTCTTGGTTCCATGACTTAAAAAAATAATAATTAATGGATATTTTTTTAAAAAAAAATAAATTTAATTTGTTAGATATGTTCTAAATAAGTCTATTGAAAAATAATTTATTCATAAAATGCATTAGTTGTTGATAATTTTTATACCAAACATCCATTAAAAAAAGCTTCAACAATGATAATGGTGAAAAATGTATAGTTGTATAGATAAATAAGAAGAAACAAAGATAAAGAAGATATAAAATCAGAAAAATAATGGAAATTAAAAAAAAAAATAGGCAACTCACTCTCTCAAAGAGAGTGAAATACACTTTCTATACCAACTCAGCACTTAAGGGGTTATTTATTCTATTTTAAAATAGTTCAAGGGGTAATAGGACTCCTGTGAAAGATAGGTGCGTAGTTGAAAATTTAGTAATTGGCTGGGAGGGGTCATTTGACCATTTTCTGCTTTAATGAATGATGAATTACCAGCTGATCCCTTTGATAAATGATGAATTGCCAGTTGGTCCCTTGATAAAGGATGAATTGCCTCTTGATCCCTTTAACATTGTGATTGTGAAGCCGAAATTATTGCGAATAATAAATCTTATAATTATACGAGCAAATACATGAAATTGAGGCATGATTTCATAAAAGAGTTGTTGAGAGATGGAGTAATTTCCATTGATTATATGAAGTGGAAATTGAATATGGCCGATTCACTAAAATAATAATAATTAATGGGTATGTTTTTTTTAAAAATAAATCAATTTGTTAGATATGTTCTAAATAAGTCTATTGAAAAATTATTTATTCATAAAATGCATTAGTTGTTGATATTTTTTATACCAAACTTTCATTAAAAAAAGCTTGAACAATGATAATGGTGAAAAATGTATAGTTGTATAGATAAATAAGAAGAAAGAAAGAGAAAGAAAATATAAAATCAGAAAAAAAGAAAAAAGAAAAATAAATAAAATAGGCAACTCAGTGAAATACACTTTCTGTACCATCTCAGCACTTAAGAGGTTATTTATTCTATTTTAAAGTAGTTCAAGAGGTAATAGGACTCCCATGAAAGGTAGGTGTATAGTTGAAAATCCAGTAATACGTTGGGGGTCATTTGGCCATTTTTTCCTTCAATAAAGGATGAATTGTCAATCCCTTTAATAAATGATGAAATACCAGCTGATCCCTTTGATAAATGATGAATTGTCAGTTGGTCCCTTTGATAAAAGATGAATTGCCTCTTGATCCCTTTACCATTGTGATTGTGAAGCCGAAATTACTGCAAAGAATAAATCTTGTAATTATAAGAGCAAATACATAAAATTGAGGCATGATGTCATAAAACAGTTGTTGAGAGATGGAGTAATTTCCATTGATTATATGAAGTCAAAATTGAATATGGCTAATTCACTAATTAAACCCGTGGGAAGAAAATTAATTCTCAAAACCTCAATAGAGATGGATTTAAAGCCAATTGATTGTCGATAGAGATGGTAACCCAACATATGTGATTGGAGATCCCATGAAGTAGGTTCATATGAGTAATAACAAGTCAATATTGACACTGCGCACTAACTAAAAGTACTTGAAGTGCTATTGAAAATGAGGGATGAGTTATTAACTCTTAATGATTTTTTATTATTATTATTATTAAGGCAAATAATAATAAATATATATATTTTTGACCTCACATCTGCCATTACGAAGGTAACAAATATCAAACATATGCAAAATCAGCCAACTCTCAAACAACAAAAGGACCCTCGGATTCGTTCGGAACCTCATACATACAAATCACATATGCAAATCAATTGTATTTGACGTTCTAGACTCAATGAATCCGTTAAAATACAAATTCGAGGTCTCCTTGACCCGACATCCGTGAAAACCACAAGAAATTAACTCAACGTCAAAAAAAGGCTAAAACAAGCTCGGAACATCTCAAAAATCAACCAAGATCTCACATGGGCCTAAAATCATCCCCTAAATCCAATGAAACTCTCAAAATTTTGATCCGAGCATCAGAACCTTGAATGTTAACCAAAGTCGACCCAAAGGTTAAGTTTCCACAATTTCACAACTTAGGACCTCAAATTTCCAAAAAGACTTCGAATCTGAAACCGACAACTCTCACAGATCAAATTCCAATTTCGAGATTGATGGAATCAGCAGAATTCCATTTGACACTCGAAACTCCAAAAAACCTCTTTCTTAACAAAATTAGTCTTTCAAACTCAAAACTTACAAAATTTTCAACCTTAAACTCAAAGTTCGAAATCAACTTTCAAAACTCGATCATTGAAGACTCGGGGTCGATATCAGGAGGGGCAAAATGATAAATTCATGAAATTTTTCAAAAATGACCAACTGGGTCATTACAAGATACTTGAATTAGTATTCTATCTTTGTGTTTAACGGTGAATTGCTTTTAGATTGAAATCTGTTTAAGTTTTACTTAGAAAATTAGACAATAATGTGCTACTTGATAATCTTAGTCTAGAATCAATGATTAGTTAGCGAAATTAATTCTTGAGAAAATTATATAAATTTAATTTATCATCAAACTTTGAATCTTATTGCATATAACACAAGATCTTCGGATAGTTTTAGAAATACAAAATATTCTTTATTTCTATGTTAGCCTTTTTATGAATGTTCCTGCAACACAAATTAATATGATCAAATAAATAAATAATATCTTTTTTCAAATGCTTCCTCGCATCGCGCGGGTACTCAACTAGTTTTTCTTTTAATTACAAAAACCTCCCAATTTTTTATTTTTTTTTTTTATAAAAAAATATATGATTAACTATTATACACCGTGTAACATTTTTTTACACTATTAGGGGCTGTTTGGTTATTAGTTAAAGTTATGCATGTATTAGTTATGTAGGGTTTAGTTATTCATGTATTAGTTATGCAATATTTAGTTATGTTGGGTTTAGTTATGTTGGGTTTGGTTATACAGGGTTTAGTTATGTTGGGTTTAATTATGTTGAGTTTAGTTTTGCAGCGTTTAGTTATGTTGGGTTTAATTATGTGAGTATTAGTTATGCATGTATTATTTAGTTATGTAGGTATTATTTAGTTATGTAGAAATTACAATACATGAATTATTAAATATTGAGTTTGTTGTAAATTAATATATATTATATACAAATAAATAAGTAAGCAAATAGTATAAATTATCCCTCTTTATAAATGAAAAGTAAATAAAAAAAAGAATTCTCCCTTTATGCTTAAGTGGGAATTCTATTTATTTTTTTGTTATTTTATTTTTATGTTTATAGCTTATAAAAATAAAATATCATTAATACATTTTTTTAAAACTCAAACGAACACTAAAATTAGCTCTTACAATTTAATTTCTTGATTTATTGGGACAACCGAAGGAAGGTGAAGCTACATTATGCAACTTTTCACTTTTTATATCACTATTCAACGTTCATTACCCTATTTAATATTCTACAACTTACTTTTTTTTAAAAAAAAAAAAATCCAATATTGGTATACTGATGATCAATATAATTAGGTGATGTTCTCAACAAAAAAAAAAAAAAAAAAAAAAAAAAAAAAAAAAAAAAAAAAGATTTAAAAATAAATTAATAGATGTATAATTTACTATTTTAATACATATATAACTAATATCCAAATAACTTATTCCACCTTTTATCCTACACAACTTATACATAGATTTCCTCATAAGTTATGTTGATATTAATTATGTAGGACTACAAAAAATGCAACCAAACATCGTACAAAGTTTAACACATGAATAACTTTTATACAACATTTAGAATCCTATCAACCAAACACGGTATAGGTTAGATTGACTTTTCTACCTAAATGAAAACTTCTACAAAACATAGTAAATGATAACGCTCAAATCACCCTCCAAAACCAATTAAAAGAGTGAGTGATCTTTGTCAGTAAAAAATTTTCGAATCCCACAAGGAATGGTGTATCGTAGAGGATTCCTTATCAAGATTGTAATAGTAAGAACAGTTGGGTGGATGGAACCATCAACTTAATAGAAAACTTTGGTTATCAATTATCAAAATTAAGCTAGAAATTAAACGAAATCAAGAGTTAATAAGGAATCTATGGTGTGGGGATTGGAAGTCAATCTCACTTGGGGGTAATTGTGTTGCTCTATAGTTATGAACATTCATGAATAGGCTAAATCGTCTTCATTGACGCTAATCATCTTTTGATCTCAAAACATCTATGCATATAATCTCCTTTCTGTCTCATCTATATACTAGTTCAAAACAACCCAATACCTTACTCTATCCTATCTTTCGAGAATAGAGCAAATAGATCCGACCCATAACCTCTCTTTCAAGAAAGTCATAGACATCAAACCTAAATTGCTAGTATTGAACTAATTATCCACTCCAATTAATCTCTTTGTCAAGCCCCGAGCCTACACCCTGGGTGGGACTGGCAATCGAGAACCATTACTGGCCCCAAACGAACCCTTTGCCTGACTTTCTTACTCAACGAAAGACTTTATTCAAGATAAATACTTTTAAAAATAGTACACTAAACTGCTTAATAAATAATTGAAAATGTAATAAATAACATTTACTTTCAAAATGGCAACTCAAGTCTCAACTTAACTGAAAATGAAAAGTAAATACTCATGAACTAACATCAACTAACTCTGTCTATGAAGCCTCTAAACTCTGAGGAATGTTGGTACAAGACCCCCGATCATCCTAACAACTAAAATAAGCAAGCAATAAAACAAAACATAACGAAAGGGATCCTCTGTAAAGCAAGGAGGCTCATCAACTGATTCTGAGTGCTCAACTAGAATCAACGATACGCTGGATACTGATGCTGATTACCTGTGTCTGCATCATAATAAGATGCAGGCCAAATGACATCAGTACATTCAATGTATGAGTATGCAAGGGGAATTCTAAAACAAGACATAAGCTTAAAAGGAACTGAAGAACTTACCTGGCTCAACTCAACTCAACATAACTGAACTCATTTCAATATAAAGCAATTTAAAACAAGTACAATATAAAAAAAAAAAGTTGTTTAAAATATGATGTCAACTCTGTGTGTATGCAAAGATGCATAGAACTCTAAAATGTATGTAATAATACAATAAACTGTGTATATAAGAATACAATTATTTCTGTGGGAGTTTCTCTAATCGAAAACCATCACTTAAGATCTATTGTGATAATACGGTGTTTTGCCTTACGCTGCCAGGGTTGTCCTATACGTTGCTGAGGGTATATAACCTGAACTACTAAGTAGATCCACTAGTCTATGCTAAAAATCACTAAAGGAATCATCTAAAAAGTATGTCCTTTTCTACCCATGATGACTACATGGTTTATAGGGTTGTGAGTTGTCTGAACTCTCCCTCATATTGGTGCTCAATACTACTCCCAAAATATAATACTAGCTCTTATGTTTAAAAACATAGTTCTTTCTGTGGTTTGAGATAATTTCTCAAAACTTAGCTCAAATGCTATCTTGAAAATCAAAGTTTCCCTTCTTGCTTAATTGTGAAAGCATTTACTCTTTCCTGAAAACTAGCTCAAAGGCTATTTGGAGATCTCAGTTTCCGTTCTTATTTAAATGTGAAAACATTTTAAACTTTTTGGGAATACATAGTACCCATATACTTATTTGAAGAAATGAACTTCAATCTTTACTCTTTACTCAACTTGAACTTTAAGTCTTAAAACAAAGTTAAAAGCATTTACAAAAGACTTCTTGGAAGGACTCTAAGAACTTCCTAGACTTGGCTCTTAACTTTCCTTGAATTTGAATTTATGGATTCATGGTTATGATTCATGTTTCTAAATGATTTCTAGATGTTTAGAAGTCATTTAGAGTAGTTAGAATCAATAGGAAGTGATAGTACACTTGAGAAGGACTTAAACGGGCAAAACGATGAAAAGCTGGTGGAAAACGACGATCCGGGCACGTCCCTGGCGTGCTGCGCATACCCTAACTTATTGGGGCTCCAAAATGGCGCACTACTAGCGTGCCGCCCTAGCCTGCTGTAACACCCCGTAAATTAGTGAGTTGAACTAGTGAGTACTAGAGCCTTTCGTAAGAGTTTTGGAGTGTTGTATGAGGATTAAAATCAAAAGAAATGATTCCCATACTTAGATTAGGGGTTTTAGGGGTTAAATGTCTGGGTACGACCCCCCAAGGACCACCCAAAATAGTCCCCTAAATCTAGAAAATTTGATGAACCACGGATGGCCATCCATGGCCAGTAGACCAAACCACGCCCCGTAGGTCATGGGCATAGGTCAAGGCATGTTGATGCCTGCCTAAACAAGCCTCATGTCCAATTCACGAGACCACAGGACGGCCAATAGACTCATCCACGATCTGTGGATGGGTGGGCGTGGATGCTGCCAGTTTTTGTCATTTTAGTTTTAAGTTGGGGTTTGGGAATTAAGTTAGTTATTAATTAGATGAATAGGGGGGTCGGTTAGTTAGTTAATTTACCTCCTATATAAGCTTAATAGGCCCCTAAACTAACTCATTAATTCATTCATCTTAGAACTCTCAAATCACTCTCCAAATATTCTCTCTCTAAAAGGAAAGAAGAGCAGAAACTAGGTTGAATTCACCATTGATTCAATCATTGTTTAGAAGAAGAAGAAGAAGAAGGGCAGAAACTAGGTTGAATTCACCATTGATTCAAGCATGGTTTAGGGCTTTGATTGAAGGTATGTGAAGCTTATTCATCTATGGGTTCTTCCACCCATAGAGGCCCCATAGTTTTCCCCTCTTGTGAAATCAAAAACCCAATTCTAGCTAGGGCTGTGCTTGCATTGTGGGTAAGGTTTGGGTGTGATTCCAATCTAGTGGATATCTCCCAATTATGATTTATTTATCTTTGTTTAATGATAATATGATGATTTCATGTGATTTATATGATAAACCCTAATCTAAATTGATGAATGTAATCTTTGTGGGTTTATGCCATTAGAGGCAAAGTTGAAGGTCCTAAGATGATCTTCTTAAATGAATGTCTTGAATAGTAATTGATCATAGTTAGGATCATCTAATCATGAATTGAACTATACTTAATTGAATATGAAGGAAAGAAGAAGAAGAAGAAGAAGAAGAAGAAGAAGAAGAAGAAGAAGAAGAAGAAGAAGAAGAAGAAACTAGGTTGAATTCACCATTGATTCAAGCATTGTTTAGGGCTTTGATTGAAGGTATGTGAAGCTTATTCATCTATGGGTTCTTCCACCAATAGAGGCCCCATAGTTTTCCCTTCTTGTGAAATCAAAAAGAAACTAGGTTGAATTCACCATTGATTCAAGCATTGTTTAGGGCTTTGATTGAAGGTATGTGAAGCTTATTCATCTATGGGTTCTTCCACCAATAGAGGCCCCATAGTTTTCCCCTCTTGTGAAATCAAAAACCCAATTCTAGCTAGGGATGTGCTTGCATTGTGGGTAGGGTTTGGGTGTGATTCCAATCTAGTGGATATCTCCCAATTATGATTTATTTATCTTTGTTTAATGATAATATGATGATTTCATGTGATTTATATGATAAACCCTAATCTAAATTGATGAATGTAATCTTTGTGGGTTTATGCCATTAGAGGCAAAGTTGAAGGTCCTAAGATGATCTTCTTAAATGAATGTCTTGAATAGTAATTGATCATAGTTAGGATCATCTAATCATGAATTGAACTATACTTGATTGAATATGAAGGGTCTTGACTTGTAAAGTTAGAATTGAACCTTTATGAATCAATGATGACTAGAATCACTTAGTAGTAAAGAATGTGATTGAATAGCTTGTAATTTAGAAAAGGATCATGATAGAATGAAGTTAAGCTTGAAAGTAGGGCTTGTAGCCATCATTGTTAGGGATTTGGGGTAAAGTCAATATGATGTGATCTTATTGTGTATTCTCTTTCTCTTATACACTTAGACATGAATATGCTAGGATTCAAGTTCTCTCACATAAAAGGATTCTAGGGTTGCTTGATAACCTAAAATGAATCAAAGCATGTTACACTAGAATAACTTGAAGTTGTGACATATGTTCCCTGCATGTATAGCTTGGCTTAGTAGGGTAATACCAAGGTTGATAGCTTGGGATGGAGGATTTACACTCTCCTAAGGGATAGCTTGACTTAACATTGTAGAATGCATGCCATGGTAGCATGAGTTAGATGTAGTCATGGTAGCCTAGGATTGAGGATGTATACTCTCCTATGGGTAGCTTGAACTAACATTGTTAGGATGCATTTATGGTAGCTTGACTTGGTTTGGCCAAGAACATTTCATGGTAGCTTTAGGATTGAGGACTTATACTCTCTGAAGGGTAGCTTAGGATTGAGGATCCACACTCTCCTAAGGGTAGCTTGACCTTGCATTGTAAGATCCATGGCAAGGGTAGCTTGAGTTAGGTTAGTCATGGTAGCTTAGGATTGAGGACTCATACTCTACTAAGGATAGCCTAGGGTTGAGAATCAAACTCCTCTATGGATAGCTTGCATTTGTATTCTAGTACTCTTGTAAGGGTAGCATGACTTAGTTGGTTAGGACTATTTCATGGTAGCTAGGATAGGACACTTGTACCTTTCCTAGAGTAGCTTAGACATGCATGTTAGTGTGTCCTCCAAGGTAGTTAGCTAGGCTTAACCTAGTCATGTTAGTAAGATGATAGCATGGTCTAACCTATTAGGGGGTTATTCCTTGGTAGCCTTGAAGAGGTAAATAGAATAGAGGGATTGGTCCCCAACTAGTGAACATTCATGGTAGTCTAAATATGTACTTATTGTGGGTAGTAGTATGGGATGCTATCCATACATGGCACAAGTATGACTTAAGGCTAGGTATGAAGGGTTCCCACATATAGTATGACTTAGCTTTGGTCGTTTCCATAGTTTCCTTCCAAGATATGATTGAATAAGGTGGTAGTTCCCTTGTCTTTATGAAGTAATCTAATAGTAAGACCAAAAGGAGGGTGAATATGACTAAGATGACTTCAAGGCTATGCTTAGCGTGAAGGGTAGTATGGGAAGCCTTTTCTACATTGCACAAGTGTGTCTTGAGGTTAATTAGAAATATGGTGCCCTTATGGTAGAAAGACTTATGACTTAACCATGCATATAGACTGTGATTAAGATGACCAAAAAGGGATACTTGGCTTGAGTAGTAGTATGCGATGCTATTCTTGCTTTGCACATGTATGTTGTGGAGGTTACGTGAGAATGGTGCTATTATGGTAAATATGACCAAGAGTCTATTATGCTTATATGATTATGAATTGTCTCCTATTCTCATTAACTATGTATTATGTTGACTTATGTTTATATGGATCTTATGTTGGAGATCATGCTATGTCTATGATGATTATGTTATGACTATGTTATTATCTCTTATGCTTATGTCTTATGTTGACTAACCATTTGAGATGCTCTTATGATGTTGTGCTAGCTTTCATACTTGGTACATTTTGTACTAACGCATATGCCTACATTCTAATCAAATGTAGGGTTGAGGAGATTGAGTTACTTTAGAGACTAGGTTTCCAAGGATCAAGAAGAGTTGAAGAATTAGTGAGTCCTCATAGCTTCGAGGACAACACCATTATGTTCCTTTATGTCATTTCTCTATGTTTTAGACTTTGTATGGGGTGTGTCCTAAGAGTTTTATTGAAGTATTGTGTTAGATGGTTTCAGACAAAGGTTTAGTTAAGACTTCTACTTCTTTTGTTATGAAAATGACTTCAAACGTAAAAATTTTAAATTGTCCCAACTTTTCTTGTATTTTATGTTATGATTATGCTAAGGGCTTGTATGAGACCCCTTCAGGGTCAAGTACGCATGTTACTTCTAGGGGGTAACCCTGGGTCGTGGTAAACTTTGTATCAGAGCATAAGGTTTTGGGATAACTTTAGGATGTCTCAAACCATATCTAGTATAGTCTTGTTCATAAATGTGTAGAGCACCACATTTTATGAATAGGAGGCTATTGGATGCTTAGGAAATCTCACTTGTTCATTCTTTAAGTCGTGCTACAGAGTTTGGATCTAGTAGGTCTTTCTCCTAACCTTTGCCCTATGGTTTTTTAGGTTATGGCTAATACTAGGGCTAATGCTAGGAGGGATGAGGAAGATAATGAAGAACAATAAGTTCCTCTACAAGTTCCAAACCAAGCTCCTCCCCAAGCTCCAAATGACCCTCCAATTGGAGATGCCACTCTAGCGGAATTTAGGGCTTCTATGCAATTATTGGCTCAAGCCTTGACGGCTCAAGCTAATAGAGAGGTGGTGGCTCCGGCAAACCTAATAAGGGGGATGGGTGCTTCTAGAATAAGGGAGTTTTTGAGGATGAACCCTCCGGAGTTTAGTGGCTCCAAGGTGGAAAGATCCAAATGGGTTTATAGATGAGGTTTATAAATTGTTGGCCGCCATAGGGGTAACTTCTATAGAGGAAGCGAAACTAGCCACATATCAATTGAAAGATGTTGCCTAAATTTGGTATGATAAATGGAAAGATAGTAGGCCAGTAGAGGCAGGTCCCATAAATTGGGAGATGTTTAAGAAGGAATTTCTAGATAGGTTCTTCCCTCGAGAATTGAGGGAGGCCAAATTGGGAGAATTCATCAACCTCAAGAAAGGTAGTATGAGTGTTAAGGGGTACTCATTGAAATTCACCCTTTTGTCTAAGTATGCCCCAAGCTTGGTAGCTAATCTAAGGGATTTGATGAATAGGTTTATGATGGGGGTGTCTGATTTGGTAGAAGAAGAATGTCGTATGGCAATGCTTGTTGATAATATGGATATCTCATGCCTCATGGTGTTTGCCCAACAAATAGAAGAGTCAAAACTCAAGAAGGAGAGTCCTAGAGAGAAAAAGAGGTCTAGGATGGATAGTGATAAGTCATTTCATGATGGGTCCGATGGACATGGTCGGTCTAGGAATCAATAAAATTTTTCCGAACAAGGTTTTTCTAATGCTCCTAACCATAAGGATGAGAGGGTATCTACCCTTAGGTCACAAGGGATGAGTAATGAGTCTCTATGACCCTCTTGTGCTAGGTGTGGTAGGAGGCATGAGGGTAGGTGTTTGGCCAGTAGAGAGGGTTGCTTTAGTTGTGGTGAGAGTGACCACATGATGAAAGATTTCCCTAAGGTTAAGGTTACAAGAAGAGAAGGTAAACAAGTTGCCTCTAGTAGTGGGGATGTGTAGCCTCAAAAGAAGGTTTTATGCTCTCCAATCTAGAGAAGATCAAGAGTGATCTCCTTATGTCCCTTTCGGTATGTGTTTCATGCTTTAGTAAATTTTTGGATTTCTTGTCTTTTGTGAATTGTTATGTTGGACTTTGAAGTTATTGTTAGTATGCATGATGTTTAGAAAAGTTGGTGTAGGCTTACTACCAAGTGAGGGATGATGTGCCTATCTAGTAGCGTTATTGTGTGCTTTATGTGTTGTCATGATTTCCTTATATGCATGTTCATGAAAATGCTTAGGTCTTGTTAGAAAAAAATTATTTGTATTGTTTCTTCATGTTGAAGTGCATTTGAGTAATATTTGCACATAAACTTCATGAATTGATTATGAGCATGCCTTAGTTTTGAAGTTGAAAGGTTCCTCCTTGGAAAAATGCATTTTTTTTTTTGAATAATTTGCATTTAGGCTCCATGATGTTGCATTGAGCATATTTTAGCTAGGAGATGTTAGTTCCTCCTTGAAAATGAGTAGATATAGAGTTTCATGCATTTTCAGTTAGTAGAAGTAGTTCCTACTCCATTGTGTTGCATTGTATATGTTTAGCTTGGAATTGAAGTTTTCTTCTTGGTTTTGTGCAATAGAAGTAGTGCATGCATGATGGGCTGTTATATTAGAGTTTGGACATTAAGAAGTGTTTAAAGTGTCATTCGAGGATGAATGTTCCCAAGTGGGGGATATTGTAACACCCCGTAAATTAGTGAGTGGAACTAGTGAGTTCTAGTGCCTTTCGTAAGAGTTTTCGAGCGTTGTATGAGGGTTAAAATCAAAATAAATAATTCCCATACTTAGAATAGGGGTTTTAGGACTTAAACTTCCGGGTATGACCCCCCAAGCACCACCCCCTTGAGGAGGACCCCAAAAAAGTCCCCTAAATCTGGAAAATTTGATGAACCACTGATGGCCATCCACAACCAGTAGACCAAACCATGCCCTGTAGGTCATGGGCGTAGGTCAAGGCATGTTGAGGCCTGCCAAGACAAGCCTCAGGTCTAATCCACGAGACCAAAGGACGGTCAATAGACCAATCCACGATCCGTGGATAGGTGGGCGTGGATGCTGCCAGTTTTTGACATTTTAGTTTTAAGTTGGGGGTTTGGGAATTAAGTTAGTTATTAATTTGGGGATTAGGGAGATCGGTTAGTTAGTTAATTTACCTCCTATATAAGCTTAATAGGCCCCAAAACTAACTCATTAAGTCATTCATCTTAGAACACTCAAATCACTCTCTAAATATTCTCTCTTTAGAAGGAAAGAAGAAGAAGAAGAAGAAGACGAAGAGGGGTGGCAACTAGGTTATATTCACCATTGATTCAAGCTTTGTTTAGGGATTTAATTGAAGGTATGTGAAGCTTATTCATCTATGGGTTCTTCCACCCATAGAGCCCCCATAGTTTTCCCCAATTGTGAAATCAAAAGCCCATTTCTAGCTAGGGTTGTGCTTGCATTGTGGGTAGGGTTTGGGTGTGATTCCAATCTAGTGGATATCACCCAATTATGATTGATTTAGCTTTTTTTAATGATAATATGATGATTTTATGTGATTTATATGACAAACCCTAATCTAAATTGATGAATGTAATCTTTGTGGGTTTATACCATTGGAGGCAAAGTTGAAGGTCCTAACATGATCTTCCTAAATCAATTTCTTGAATACTACTACTTGATCATAGTTAGGATCATCAAATCATGAATTGAACTATACTTGATTGAATATAAGGGTCTTGACTTGTAAAGTTTGAATTGAACCTTTATGAATCAATTATGACTAGAATCACTTAGTAGTAAAGAATGTGATTGAATAGCTTGTAATTTAGACATGGATCATGATAGAATGAAGTTAAGCTTGAAAGTAGGGCTTGTAGCCATCATTGTTAGGGCTTTAGGGGTTAAGTCAATATGATGTGATCTTATTGTGTATTCTCTTTCTCTTATACACTTAGACATGAATATGCTAGGAGATTCAACTTCTCTTACTTAGAAGGATTCTAGGGTTGTTTAATAAACTAAAATGAATCAAAAATGTTAGACTATAATAGCTTGAAGTTGTGACATATGTTCCCTTCATGTATAACTTAGCTTAGTAGGGCAAAACCAAGGTTGATAGCTTGGGATGGAGGATTTACACTCTCATAAGGGATATCTTGACTTAGCATTGTAGAATGCCTGCCATGGTAGCATGAGTTAGATGTAGTCAAGGTAGCCTAGGATTGAGGATGTATACTCTCCTATGGGTAGCTTGAACTAGCATTGTTAGGATGCATTCATAGTAGCCTGACTTGGTTTGGCCAAGAACATTTCATGGTAGCTTTAGGATTGAGGACTTATACTATCCTAAGGGTAGCTTAGGATTGAGGATCCACACTCTCCTAAGGGTAGCTTGACCTTGCATTGTAAGATGCATGGCAAGGGTAGCTTGAGTTAGGTTAGTCATGGTAGCTTGGGATTGAGGACTCATACTCCCCTAAGGATAGCCTAGGGTTGAGAATCATACTCCCCTATGTATAGCTTGAATTTGTATTCTAGTATTCTAGTAAAGGTAGAATGACTTAGTTGGTTAGGACTATTTCATGGTAGCTAGGATAGGACACTTGTACCTTTCCTAGAGTAGCTTGTACATGTATGTTAGTGTGTCCTCTAAGGTAGTTAGCTTAGTTTAACCTAGTTATGTTAGTAAGATAATAGCATGGTCTAGCCCATTAGGGGGTTATTCCTTGGTTGCCTTGAAGAGGTAAATAGAATAGAAGGATAAGTCCCCATCTAGTGAACATTCATGGTAGTCTAAAGATGTACTTAGTGTGGGTAGTAGTATGGGATGCTATCCATACATGGCACAAGTATGGCTTAAGGCTAGGTATGACGGGTTCCCACACATAGTATGAATTAGCTTGGGTTGTTGCCATAGTTGCCTTCCAACATATGATTTACTAAGGTGGTAGTTCCCTTGTCTTTATGAAGTAAGCGAATAATAAGACCAAAAGGAGGGTGAATATGACTCAGATGACTTCAAGGCTATGCTTAGCGTGAATGGTAGTATGGGATGCCTTTCATGCATTGCACAAGTATGTCTTGAGTTTAATTAGAAGTATGGTGCCCTTATGGTAGAAAGACTTATGACTTAACCATGCGTATAGACTATGATTAAGATGACCAAAAAGGGATACTTGGCTTAGGTAGTAGTATGCGATGCTATTCTTGTTTTGCACATGTATGTTGTGGAGGTTACTTGAGAATGGTGCTATTATGGTAAAGATGACCAAGAGTCTATTATGCTTATATGATTATGAATTGTCTCCTATGCTCATTAACTATGTATTATGTTGACTTATGTTTATATGGATCTTATGTTGGAGATCATGCTATGACTATGATGATTATGTTATGACTATGTTATTATCTCTTATGCTTATGTCTTATGTTGACTAACCATTTGAGATGCTCTTATGATGTTGTGCTAGCTTTCATATTTGGTACATTTTGTACTAACGTATATGCCTACATTCTAATCAAATGTAGGGTTGAGGAGATTGAGTTGCTTTTAAGGTTAGGTTTCCAAGGATCAAGAAGAGTTGAAGAATTGGTTAGTCCTCATAGATTCGAGGACAAACCCATTATGTTCCTTTGTGTCATTTATTCATGTTTTAGACTTTGTATGGGCTACGTCCCAAGAGTTTTATTTAAGTATTTTGTTAAATGGTTTGAGACAAAGGTTTAGTAAAGTCTTCCACTTCTTTTGTTATGAAAATGATTCGATTGTAAAAGTTTTAAATTGTCCCTACTTTTCTAGTATCTTATGTTATGATTATACTAAGGGATTGTATGAGACCCCTTTGGGGTCAAGTACGCCATGTTACTTCTAGGGGGTAGTGACACCTGCCTGGTGCTATGGGGGCGCGTCGCTCCAGCCTCCCTTTAGGCAAAATTTGACGAACTTTTGGTCTCATTTTTTGATCTTAAATTGATGAAGTCTGATTTATTTTTTTCAAATTCACTTTAGAATCAGATACCCAAGGCATATACACAAAATCTAACTCAAAAAACTCGAGGAAATAACAATTTAATAGCAAGAAACTCCTTAATCTCAACTCATATTCAAGAACAAAAGCAATTCAAGAACAACTATCAAGAACATCAAATTCTCAACCTTTTTAGGATGTAAATACGTTGAATTAAACATGTTTGGCATGTGGGTGAACTAACCCAACACTATGTGATCTCACATACCTCGTAGGGATCACCCCTTGACGAAATCCACAATCAAACTTGAACGTTCTTGACGAATTTTGCCTTTTCTCCTTCTTTCTCCTTTCTCCAAACTCTAGCATAGATTTACAATTTTATAAACTAACCAAATTTAGTTTTTGACCCTTAATTAATTCACTAAAACGAATTAAATTAATTGGGTAAGAAAAGACCGAACTACCTTTTCAAAATCCAGATTGGACTTTCCTTATTTGAACTGCCTAACTTCGAATGAGCATATCTCACTCATAATAACTTGAAATCATGCAAACTCGGCATTGGCAAGATTATTCCAAGATATTTCCTATGATATTTGAAAACACACCTAACTCATCCTGAGCTAGAAGTTATGGTCATTTGAAGTTGACCAAAAATCTAACTTAACATACTAATAAAATTTTCTAGATTTTATATTCTTTCCAAAAATGACTATTTCCATTTTTTAACTTTTTTTCTAGCTCTTTCTAGTCACGGGGTGTTGTAATATCTCCCCCTTGGAAAAATTCATCCTCGAATGATCTTACTCTTAGTAGGCTAAGGGTGTAACATCTAACATTCAACTCAAACACCCAACAAGAAATGCAAATACACCATGCTAACTTATAAATGAAAGAGTATTAAGAAAAGAATTAGTACCTTGATCTGGAACTTCTCTGGTTTTAAAGAGATGTGGATATCTCTTCTTCATATCTTCCTCAGCTTCCCAAGTAGATTCTTCAACAAATTGGTTCCTCCAAAGGACTTTGATTGATGCTACTTCCTTAGTCCTCAACTTGTGAACTTGGTGATCTAGAATCTGGATCGAAATTTCTTCATAAGATAGCTATTCTTGATCCCAATATGTTTTGTTGGTATGATCAATAAAGGATCACCCATGCACTTCTTTAACATGGAGATGTGAAAAAAACGGATGAACCGCGGCTAACTCTTGTGGTAGCTCCAACTCATAAGCTACATTACCTACCCTTTTTGATATTCTGGAAGGGCCAATATATCGGGGACTAAGCTTCTCCTTCTTACCAAATCTCATACCACCTTTAATGGGTCAAACTTTCAAGTACACCCAATCATTTACTTCAAACTCTAACTCCCTTCTCCTAACATCAGTGTAGGATTTCTGATGACTCTGCACCATTTTCAACCTCTCTTGGATGACTTTCACCTTCTCCATTGCTTGATGAACTAAATTTGGTCCTATTAATCCTGCTTCACCAACTTCAAACCATCCAATAGGAGATCTGCATCTTCTTCCATAAAGAGCTTCATAAGGAGCCATTTGGATGTTAGAGTGGTAACTGTTGTTAAAAGAAATTTCAATAAAAGGTAGGTGATCATCCCAATTACCTTTGAAATAAATCACACAAGCCCTCAAAATATCCTCTAAGGTCTGAATAGTACGCTCTGCTTGCCCATTTGTCTGAGGATGAAAGGTAGTACTTATGTTCACCTTTGAACCCAAACCTTTTCGGAATGACTTCCAAAATTGTGCAGTAAATTATGCACCTCTTTCTAAAATAATGGAGAACGGAACCCCATGAAGTCTTGACACCTATTGAAGATACAACTTAGCATAATCTTCTGTTGAATGGGTAGTCTTTACCGGCAAAAAATGGGCTGATTTTTTCATTCTATCGACAATCACCCAAATAGAATTATGCTGCCTGCGAGACCCCGGTGAACTTGTGATGAAATCCATATTAATCATCTCCCACTTTCATTCTGGAAGTTCTATATTCTGATCCATACCACCAGGCCTTTGGTGCTCTACTTTAACTTATTGGCAATTCAGACACTTAGCAACAAATTCTGCAATGCCCTTCTTCATATTACTCCACTAATAAACTTCTCTCAAGTCGCGATACATCTTTGTGGAACCAAGATGAATGGAATATCTGGAGCTATGAGCTTCCTCCATGATCTTCTCTTGGAGTTGATCCACCCTTGGTACACACAAACTACCTTGATACCTCAATACACCATATTTCCCTTGTTCAAAAGCTATTACTTTTTTGCTTATGAACATTTGTCTTCAATTCAAGCAAAATGGGATCTTGTTCTTGCTTCTCTTTTACTTTTGACACTAATGATGATTCAATCCCATTCATCACCATCACTCCTTCTTCTGTGGAATCCATTAGTCGGACTCACAAGCGTGCAAGTCTATGCACATCTTTCGCTAACTCTCCCTTTTCTTCCTCAACATGGGTGATACTACCCATAGACAACCTGCTTAAAGCATTAACAACAACATTAGCCTTACCTGGGTGGTAAAGAATACTTATGTCATAATCCTTGAGTAATTATAACCACCTCCTTTATCTGAGATTATGCTCTTTCTGAGTGAACACATACTGAAGGCTCTTGTGATCAGTGAACACATCCACATGAACACCATACAGATAGTGACGCTATATTTTCAAAGCAAATGCTATATTAGCCAATTCTAAATCATGGGTTGGGTAGTTCTTCTCATGAACTTTCAATTGTATGGTGGCATAAGTTATAACCTTGTCATTCTACATTAACACACAACCCAAACCAACTCTAGACGCATCACAATAGACAACAAAGCCTTGCGTACTTTCTAGTAATATCAAAACTGGGGCAGTAGTCAACCTCATTTTCAATTCCTGAAAGCTTTTCTCACAAGCTTCAGACCATTGAAATTTCATAGTTTTCTGAGTCAACTTGGTCAAAGGAGACAAAATAGACGCGAACCCCTTTACGAACCTTCTATAATTGCCAGCCAAACCCAAGAAACTCCTAATATCAGTTGGAGATGTGGGTCTAGGCCAATTCTGCACTTCCTCAATTTTTTGAGTATCAACTTTAATCCCCCCCTCCAAACACAATGTGGCTAAAGAATGCCACAGACTCAAGCCAAAACTCACACTTAGAGAACTTGGCATACAATTCTCTGTCTCTTAGAGTCTGGAGAACTATTCTGAGATGACTAGCATGATCTTCTTCATTCCTTGAATAGATTAGTATGTAATCAATGAAGACGATAACAAACATATCTAAATAAGATTTGAATACTCTATTCATAAGGTCTATGAATGCCGCAAGCGCATTGGTCAAACCAAAAGACATTATCAGAAATTTATAATGACCATAACGGGTTTTGAAAACTGTCTTTGGAATATCACATTCCCTTACTTTTAACTGATGATAGCCAAATCTGAGGTCTATCTTAGAGAAACATGTGGCATCCTGAAGCTGATCGAAAAGATCATCAATTCTTGGAAGTGGATACTTATTCTTGATGGTAACCTTGTTCAACTGACGGTAATCTATACACATCCTAAAGGAACCATCTTTCTTCCTTATAAACAAGACCGAAGTGCCCCAAGGTGAGACACTTGGTTGAATAAAGCCCTTATCAAGAGGTCATTCAACTGTTCTTTAAGTTTTTTCAACTCTGCTGGAGCTATTCTATATAGAGGAATAGATATAGGATGAGTATCTGGAGGAAGGTCTATACCGAAGTCTATCTCTCTCTCAGGAGGGACTCCGGGAAGATCATCTGGAAAGACTTCTGTAAACTCTTTTACTATTGCAACTGACTGAATATGATGTATATCAACACTATAGTCATTAACTCATACTAAGTGATAGATACACCCCTTTGAAACTAACTTCCTTGCCTTAAGGTACGAAATGAAACGACTCTTAGGCACTGCTGAACTACTTTTCCACTCTAAGACTTTCTTATTTGGAAACTGGAACTTGACCAATTGAGTTCTACAATCAACTGAAGCATAACAACATGAAGCCAATCCATACCAAGAATGACATCAAAATCTACCACATCTAACTTAATTAAATCATTCATGGTATTCTTGTGATTGACAGAAACGGGACAATCATGACAGACTCTCTCTGCTAGAATAGACTCACCAGCAGGTGTAGAAACACTGAATGGTTCACTAAGTTGCTCAGAAATAACATTAAAATTCATCGCAACATATGGAGTTACAAAGGATAAACTCGTTCCTGGGTCTAGCAAAGCATATTAAAGTTAAAGACTTGGATCAGACCAGTAACCACATCTGGTGAATCCTCCTACTCTTGGCGATTTGTGATAGCATATAGGTGGTTTGATCCTCCGCCAGTAACGGAAGTAGCTTCTCTAAGTGCAGCCCTGTCTGGTGGAGCAACTGAAGAAGACTGGGCTCTATTGACCCCATTGCCACTACCCACCTTGTTCTTTGTACATTCTTGCATGAAATGACCATTCTGTCCACACTTGAAGCAACCAGTGGAGCCCTCACGACATGTACCTGAGTGGTTCCTACCATACTTAGCGCAGGCAGGAGCTTTACTACCCCCTTGTGTAATACTACCTTGAGAATAGGCAGGCTTGGCTCTGAAATTCTAACTATTGTACTCAATTTTGTTCTTAGGTGCAGGTGCACTAGTAGATGATGGAGAAGGCCCCTTCTGTCTTTGTTGGAAGGATGACCGGTTGGCATTACTCTTCTGCTGTCTGGACTTATTCCCTGTCTTAGCTCCTTGTTCTTAAAATCTTCTCTATCCCTTAGCTTCTCTTCCTCAACCTGCTACACATAAACCATCAACCTTGATATATCTATGTCACCTATTAGCATTGCAGCCCTACATTCCTTACTCGACAGACGAGACAACCCAGCAACAAACAAACTCATCCCGCTACTCATGTCAGCAACTATCTCTTTGCTTCTCTTAGCTTACGAGGAAAGAAACGCCCCACGAAAGACTCTCGAAACAGTCCAACTAACAATCGGTTACGCACGAGCATGAGTTAGAAAGAAACTTTTTAGAGATAAAACTCTAACACACGAAATGAGTATGAAAGAAGTGAAGGAATTTCCTAAATGTTGTGGCCTCTTAATTATAGATGTGGCACACTTCACACCGATAACTAGGACTCTAATGACACAACTTCATAGACTCCCTAGAACTCTTGAACTCTATGCTTTGATGCCAAGTTTGTCACGCCCCGAGCCTACACCCTGGGCGGGACTGACACTCAAGAACCATTGCTGACCCCAAGCGAACCCTTGGCCTGACTTTCTTACTCAATGAAAGACTTTACTTACGATAAATACTATTAAAAATAGTACAATTAACTACTCAATAAATAACATTCACTGCCAAAATGGCAATTGAAGTCTCAACTTAACTGAAAAGTAAAAGCAAAGACTCATGAACTAACATCAACTAACTTTGTCTATTAAGCCTTTAAACTTTGAGGGATGTCGAGACAAGACCCCCGATCATCCTAACAACTAATATAAGCAAGCAATAAAACATAACATAACCAAAGGGATCCTTCGGAAAGCAAGGAGGCTCACCAACTGACTCTGAGTGCTCAACTAGAATCAACGATGTGCTGGATGCTGATCCTGGTTACCTTTGTCTGCATCATAAGAAGATGCAGGCTAAATGGAATCAGTACATTAAATGTATGAGTATGCGAGGGGAATTCTAAAACAATACATAAGCTTGAAAGGAACTGAAGAACTTACCTGGCTCAACTCAACTCAACATAACTGAACTCATTTCAATATAAAGCAGTTTAAAACAAGTACAATATAAAAAGAAGTTGTTTAAAATATGATGTCAACTCTGTGTGTATGCAAAAATAAATATAACTATGAAATGTATTTAAAAATACAATAAATTGTGTATATAAGAATACAATTACTTTTGTAGAAGTTTTTCTAACCGACAACCATCACTTAAGAGTTATTGTGATAATACAACGTTTTGCCTCACGCTGCCAGGGCTGGCCTATACCTTGCCGAGGGTATAGAACCTGAACTACTAAGTGGATCCACTATTCTATGCTAAAAAGCACTAAAGGAATCATCTAAAAAGTATGACCCTTTTCTACCCATGATGACTACATGGTTTATGGGGGCTGTGAGTTGTTTGAACTCTCTCCTATATCGGTGCTCAGTATTACTCCCAAATATAATACTAGCTCTTATGTTTAAAAACATACTTCTTTCTGTGGTTTGAGATAATTGCTCAAAACTTAGTTCAAAGGCTATCATGGAAATCAAAGTTTCCCTTCTTGCTTAATTGTGAAAGCATTTACTCTTTTCTGAAAACTAGCTCAAAAGCTCTTTGGAAATCTCAGTTTTCGTTCTTATTTAAATGTGAAAATATTTTAAACTCTTTGGGAATACATAGTCCCCATATATTTATTTGAAGAAATGAACTTCAATATTTACTCTTAACTCTTTACTCAACTTGAACTTTAAGTCTTAAAACAAAGTTAAAAGCATTTGCAAAAGACTTCTTGAAAGGACTCTAAGAACTTCCTAGACTTTGCTCTAAACTTTCCTTGAATTTAAATTTATTGATTCAAGGTTATGATTCATGTTTCTGGCTAATTTCTAGATGTTTAGAAGTCATTTAGAGTATTTAGAATCAAGAGGAGGTGATAGTACACTTAAGAATGACTTAAATGGGCTAAATGATGAAACACTGGTGGAAAACGACGATACGGTGGCGCACTGCGCCAGCCCCAACCTACTGGGGCTCCAAAATGGTGGCTGCCTGGCGTTTTGAGGGCACGTCGCGCCAGCCTCCCTTCAGGCAAAATTTGACAAACTTTTGGTCTCATTTTTTGATCTTAAATCGATTAATGCTGATTCCTTTTCTCAAATTCACTTTAGAATCAGATACCCAAGGCATATACACAAAATCTAACTCAAACAACTCAAGGAAGCAACACTTTAATATCAAGAAACTCCTTAATCTCAACTCATATTCAAGAACGAAAGCAATTCAAGAACAACTATCAAGAACATCAAATTCTCAATCTTTTTATGCTGAAAATATGCTGAATTAAGTATGTTTGGCGTGTGGGTGAACTAACCCAATGCTATGTGATCTCACATACCTCGTAGGGATCACCCTTTGACAAAATCCACTATCAAACTTGAATGTTCTTGACGAATCTTGCCTTTTTCCTTCTTTCTCCTTTCTTCAAGCCCTAGCGTAGATTTCCAATTTTTTAAACTGACCAAATTCAATTTTTGACCCTTAATTAATTCACTAAAATGAATTAAATTAATTGGGTAAGGAAAAGACCAAACCACCCTTTCAAAATTCGGATTCGACTTTTCTTATTTGAACACCCCAAGTTCGAATGGGCATATCTCACTCATATGAACTCGGAATCGTGCAAACTCAGTGGCGTTGGAAAGATTATTCCAAGATTTTTCCTACGATATCTGGAAACACACCTACCTCATCCTGAGCTAGAAGTTATGGTCATTTGAAGTTGACCAAAAATCCAACCTAACATACTAATAAAATTTTCCAGATTTTATATTCTTTCCAAAATTGACTATTTCCACTTTTTAACTTCTTTCTAGCTCCTTCTAGTTACAGGGTATTACACTCTTTCGAGCATCAACTGGAGATCAGAATTAGGAATTAAGTTTTCAACCTTAATCCATTAGTTAACCCATGTTAATTAGATCAAATTCATATATGAACAACACAAAAATAGAGCATAACACCATACCCACTAAATTAAATTAACACCCAACCCCATTAGATCACGCCTAGATCATGGAATTTTAGCCAACCATAACAAAAGGTAAAAAAAATTATATCTTTTATCAAATCAACCATAAATAACATGAAATCAACCAACAAATAGCAAACCAGTTTGAATTCAACTTCAAATTGTCAAATTCAAGTACAAACTCGTAAGACACCAAAATCTAGAAAAGTGTTCTTCAAAGATAAAAATATTCTCTATCAATTTCTCAATATGTTTTCGTACTCCCTTACAATTCTATTCTTTGGGCTGTTTATAATTTACCAAAATTTTGTCCAAAAATCTAACTAATGACTGATTCAGCGACATTAGTCAGGCTCACCAAATTGGCTCGGCGGATCGCCCTTCGTTCCTCAGCTTGCCTTGTGATGCTCTAGGCTTCAGGTGTTTGAACCTCAGTTGGCATACTCGATTGAGTCAGCCTTTCACATTCGAGGAATCACTGAATGCCATCTTAGTCCGTCATTCGATCTTTAAATTTTTGTCTTGCACACTGTAACTTTGGGAGATGACTATCAAATTCGCTGTTCGCACTAACTAGGCACATCGCCTTTTCTACTAGAGCTCACCGATCTTTCTTGGTAGAAACAAGTGCCTTGCACTGTCAGATTGGGCGATGTCATTCTCAGTAGGTGATTCGCTCTTCATCTTAGGCAATTAACAATGTTCACTTTGCACTTCTTTTTGCATTTTTGGCTCTTCTATCAAACATCAATTCTTGCCTTGTCCAATTGCCTTCATAACTGAAAATAAACAACACTTTACTAGAAATGACAAAGTTAGGCATTAAGGACACTAAATATACAATTTTTATATATGAATAAGATGTAAGTTATACAGTAACCAAACGACCCTTAAGGTATTTAAAAAGAGAAAATAGTCAAATACTCCCGAAATCTATTATCGAATTTTCAACTACAGACTTATATTTTATGGGGGTTCTATCACTCCTGAATATTTTAAAAGTGAAATAAATACCCCCTTACAAATGCATACTCAGATTTGTATTAGGCAGTGATCTGCACTCGCTCTGCCACGTATTATTTTTTTATATATAAAAATAATTAATTATTTTTGTTATTCTTTTCTTTTTATATTACCATTTTCTCTTTTTCTCTTTCCTTTCCCATTCCTTTTTTTCTTTGCTTTGACGAAACTTTTGCAGATCAAAGAGGAGATATCGTCCATGACTACAACATACTCTTCTACTTTCATTGAACTTCTAAGCAACATCAGAATCTCAATATTCTCTATTGAAGTTAGAGGGGAAGGAAAACTACATCGTGGGGACTGTTTCTTCTTCCACTGCTATAATATTAACTAGAGAATAATTCTTCGAAGAAACTCTACAAAATGATATCAACTTATGGAACGAAGATATCGAGATAAAGAAGGAACTAGTGTTGATTTCAATTTAATAATGTTAACATGAGAAATTTTATTAATACTTGCAATAATTTTAATAAATGGATCTTCTCCATTAATGGGTCTGCTACACAACAAATTTTCTAATAAATTCTTCTCCATTAATTGAATTTGTTATCCAACAAACTCTTCTCCATTAATAGTAATAAAGTTTGATCCTCCTGACTTTCAATTTTGATTTTAATTTTGAACCACCGATAAATTTTCAAATTGAAAAGAAATGTATAATTTGAAGATGAGAGTTAACTTAGTGGTGGAGGTGAGCCGCCACCAATACCGATGGATCTGTTTAATAGTAAAACGCCAAATCTGTTGAAGAGCAAAAGAAAGAAGAGAAAGAAGGTTAAAAAAAAAGAGTAAAATAAGAATAAATGGAAATATTTATTTATCATAAAAAAATTGAAAACATAATATGAATTAAAAGAAATATTATTAAAATTAAAGTTTTAATTAATTTTTGCCTCTCTCGAGAGTGAACTATACCTTCTTTGTCACCTCAATAGTTATGGAGCAATTAACTTCGCTTTAAAATAGTGTAAGGGAGTAGTAAGATTCATGTTATGAAAAAGTGTGTAGTTGAAAATCCACAATAGACCAGGGAGATACTTGACTAATTTCTTTATTTAAAAACCTATATTAGGTAACTTTTCAAGTATAATTACTTTTTTGTTGTTTAAATTTCAATTATGGAAAGTAACGGTATAAAGTAACTTAAATACTATATTTACTCTATCATAATTTATTTAGGAATTTGACTCTGTTTATTGAAAATTCTAAGCACTCTATTGTCTCTTTTTTATTTTATTACATTCAGTCCTCGAATTTTAACACCATTGAAGGAAGAAGCATTCTTGAATTGCAATTTATTTGTACGTGCTTTAAATATATTTAAGAAAATTTGAACACTAATTAAATATATTGAACTATCTTTTTTATATCATTTTAACTTTACAAACCAGAAAAAAATGTACAAATAACTTCAATTCGAAAATGGTCACAAAAAGAAACAATACACAAAAGGATTTAAATATAATCATATGCTTGTACTGGTACTAAAACTACAACACTGTTTCATGAAACCAGAAAGAAAAAACTTTGCTTTGAAAGATTTGAAGTAACAAATCTAAAAAATATTTCTCCCAAATCTTATAGTATAAAAATCTTTAACTTGGCAAAATTGGTATCATATCTTGCAATTTTACATTTAAATGAAGCGAAAAGACTCAAATATGCCATCGAACTTTTAGAAAAGGCTCATTTATGTCATTCATTAAAAAGTTGGCTCATCTATGTCATTGCTATTAAAGAAAAGGCTCATCCATGCCCTTTTTTTTAACTTCGAATTTGCAAAACCATTTTTTACACTCCAAACAAGATTCACTCGGGCTCTAACGCTAGGAGAATATGAATGCTTCAAGAGGATCTACTTGTCAAGCTCACTTCACAAAACAAGAAAAGAACCAATCTCCAGTACTCACAAAATAAGAACTTTAGAGGACAATATGGATATTGCCATCTCAGAAACCCCACCAAAACAACACCAACCTACTCAATAACCTAACCCCCATAATCTCTGATCGTACTCAAGAAAAGACAAAATGAAACTCCCCAAAAGACCCAAAAGATTCCCATCCTGAAGAATGTTTAGAAGAACAAGAGGAAAGTGCTGCATAAAAAGGAATCTGTATTCCTAGATGCTCAATATCAGAATCAAGTTTTAAACTCTAAACTAGTCCACGTAAGTGACATTCGAAAACAAAAATTGAGTAAAGGCAAAAAAAATTCCACTCCACTCCACATCCCTTTTGATGTAGTATTGGATACAGAAAAGATGAGCTTGGATGAGAAAGAATTATTTGCCAACTCTTGTGCTCCTTTGTTAGGCATGAACCACAAGTTATTATCAAGACAAAGAGGTAGAAAAGATTAATATAAGGATCATTTGACTTTGAATTTTGTATTAAATCCACACCAACCTACTGGACTAGTTTTCGAGTCCCTTAGTAACAAGGAGAAAGGGAGGACACCTCTTACAAAAACTGTGTGGAAGACTTGAGTTCAGATATAATGTTGAGGATCCTAAACCTTCCCTATCTGATGATGAGCTCATTAGAGGTCAAAAGTCTATTCTTTCTAAGATAAAGACTGTGGGCAATGACTTTCAGGCGCAATAAAATGTTGCTTATTACAACAACCTATCTCTAATATGTAACTTTGATTCCAATTATTTTGTAGTGGATCAAAGCAAATCTCCAAATTCAAATGGATGTGATCTAGACCCAACTTTTCATGATTAATACACTATTTATGGAATATAAGGGGCATAGGATCTTTCGAAGCCATTGAAAGACTCATTTCTCTCAAGCATCAATACAAGTTTCCTTAAATATTCATTCAAGAACCTATGGTGAACTCCAAGAAATTTGACAAATTTAGGAAAAGATTGGGATACCAATACTGTTTCCATAATACATCTAACAAATATGGATCTTTTAGACCAATGGATATCAACTAGACATTATTGATGATAAAGTCCAACATGTTCCAGTATGCATTAATCCCCCAAAGACCAAAATGATTTTCACTTATCCATTGTCTATGCCAAATGTGATGAACTCCTTAGAGTTGAACTATGGGATAACCTCAAGGATATATCGGTAAGAATCAATGGTCCATGGGGAGTTGTTGGAGATTTCAATGTTATCATAGATGCTAAAGTAAAGATCGGGCATAGACCATACAAAATTGAAGAAAGTTTTGACTTTGTTGCATGTTTGAATGATTGTGATCTATAAGATCGAGGGTATATTGGCTCCAAATTCACTTGGAGTGATAATCGGGACCCTCCAAATACTATATGGGAAATACTGGACAGGCTTACCTATAATTCCAGTGGTTTGAAAAATTCAGTGAAACCACCGTTACTCACCTAACAAGGACCTATTCGGGTCATACCCCTCTCCTAATTAGATATATCCCTGAGGTTACCAATCAAATTAAATATTTCAAATTCCTCAATATGTGGACTGAACACAAAGATTACTTAGAAGTAGTACAAGATGCTTGGAGGGATACTCAATAGGGCAATCCTCTACACATTCTGCATAAAAAAATCAAGAAGGTTTTCAAATCCCTCTGTACTTGGTCCAGAATAGCTTTTGGTGATTTTTATGAAGAACTAAAGCGACTTGAGAACCTTATCAAGAATTTAGAAGAAGCCTCCATAACCAACAACAATCAAGACAACGTATAAAATTTGTCCAGATCTAAAGCTGAGCACACTAGATTCCTAAATTTACAAGATAAATTGTTGAGACAAAAAGCTAGAGTGAAATGGCTTGAAGAAGGTGATACTAATTCAGCCTTCTTCCACAACATCATCATGGACAAGAGAAAGAGACTATATTCATAAGATCAAAGATCAAGATGGAAACAGGCTCAAGTTGTTGAAGCAACCATTAAGTTCTTTGAAAAGCTTTTCAGTGCAGAAGAGACTAATGAAGACTATACAATTATTAATATTTTGCAAAGATCAGTTACTATAGAAGACATCATTTCACTTACTATGGTTCTGACCCTACAAGAAGTAAAAAAGTGTGTCTTCTCCATTGACCCAGACAATGCCCCTAGACCAGATGGTCTAATTGCTAAATTTTATCAATCTACTTGAAAAGTTGTTGTTAATGATGCCCATGTTGCCGTGGTTGCTTTTTTCCAAGGTGCTATCTTTCCTAAATTTTTCTCATACACCTGCATTATCATGTTGTCCAAAGTTAATTGTCCACAAGACTTTTCTAACATTAGACCCATTAGTTTATGCAATACTTCTAGTAAAATTTTTGTTAACCTTATCAATGCTAGACTTTTTAAAATTCTTCCTAGAATCATTGGTCATAATCAAAGTGGATTTGTCAAAGGTAGGGACATTACTGAAAATATCCTTCTAGCCCAGGAAATTGTTAATCACACTAGGATACCAAATCAAGGTGGTAATGTTATCATTAAACTTGACATGTCTAAAGCATATGATAGAGTGTTGTGGTCTTTCCTCTACTTTATTTTAGACAATTTGTTTTTTCTAAAAATTGGATCAACATCATTTACATATTTATCTCTAATAACTGGTACTCTCTTATTATGAATGGTAGCAGACAAGGCTTCTTTAAATTAGGGAGAGGTCTTAGACAGGGTGACCCTTTTTCCCCCTCCTTATTTGTCCTTACTACTGAACTTCTCTCACAAATGCTTAACTCCTTGCATAATAATCCTGCATTGAAAGGTTTCTGTATGAATGTTCATGGTCCACTAATTAATCACGTTCTTTTGCAGATGACACAATCATTTTCAGCAGTGGGAACAAGGCGTCCCTCTAATTAATTCTCAAGACTGGAATCCTATGAGAATGTATCAGGGCAACTTGTCAACAAAAATAAGAGCTTCTACTCACTAGCTCCTAAAGCACCACAAAGGACCATTAGACAAATTGGAAGGATCCTGGACATGAGATTTGAGAATCTCCCAATGAAATATTTAGGGTTCCCCATTTATTTTGGGAGGAAAACCCTAGACATTTTTTCTAATATCATAAACAAGGTTATTAACAGAATTAAAGGATAGAACCTCAAGTTCCTCTCCACTGGTGGAAAAGTCACTCTTATAAGGCATGTCCTCCATTCTCTTAACATTTACACACTGGATGTACATCCTCCTAAAGGCACCATAGAGAGCGTTAAAAAGTATATTGCTAGATATTTTTGGTCAGGACATGATGAAGGTGGAAAACACCACTAGATATCTTGAGAGAATTTGTGCTTTCCATACAATGAGGGAGGTGCTAACTTCAAAAGTTTAAAAGACATCTACAAAGCCTTCATAGCTAAACAATGGTGTAAATATAGAACCTCCAATTCAATATGGACCAACTTTTTGAAAGAAAAGTACTGAACTAATGTTCATCCCACTACTTTCTATTAGTATCCTTCTCAATCACACAGTTGGAAGGTTATGAGTGAGTTGAGAGACATAGTGGATGACTATATTTGGTAAAGGACCGGCAAAGGGAACATTAGCTTTTGATTTGACAATTGGACCACCCAAGGGCCACTTTACTTTCTCATGGAGGATTTCATAGAATATCAAGATGTTAATGTGAATCATATTTTCAGGGAAGGTGTATAGGATTGGACAATACTGATACTCAGCCAAATGACTACATCAAAGAAATTATAGCTAGGTTTCCTATTACCATCAATCAAGACAAAGAAGATATCCCTATTTGGACGGTCTCTGAATCAGTATTTCCTCTAGTTGGGAAAGTCTTAGAAAAATGAGAGATATTTCTCAAATTGCCTCAAGACTATGGTACAAAGATGATCCTTATAAAATGTCATTTGTAGCTTAGAGAGCTATTCACGCTAGACTACCTACAGATGAAAAAATTTCCAAATTTAGAATTACATTAACTAATGATTGTTCTTGTTGTATTGGTGCTGGTATGACCTCAAGATCTTAAAGCTCTGAGCACCTATTTTGCGCCAATCAATATGCGTAAAGGATTTGACAATCTTTTGTTTGGGGTATAAGCATCAACTCTCATCAACTCTAAAAACACTAATCTTAGACAACTCATGTATAAAACCTGGAACTTCAAAGGACATAACTCCATTGCAGCTTATGTTATGAGAATTTTGCCAATGATTATCATGTGGGAGCTTTGGAGATCGAGATGTAGCTCAAAATATGAACATGAGAAACCTTCAATTTTCAGATCCACCTCTATGATATCTTTCAACATTTTCCATCTTACCAAGTCCACCTTCACGAACTTGTTTATTCCAGATAATTGGAGAAGCTTACTTACAATACTGGACACAAACTTACAATACTTCCAAACTTCACAACATGCCCTCACTCTTGTTTGTCAAAATAATCATGTGTTGGTAATTCATGTGGTGGTAGGGGAGTAATCAGGGACTCATTGGGCAGATTCATCATGGCCTTCATTCTCCCATTGGGCCAAGGCACTAGCAACTTAGTTGAAGCCTCTTCGTTTCTTTTTGGGCTCAAGTGATGTGTGGACAATGGTCTTACCTTTATCTTGGGAGAAATAGATTCACTACTTCTTCAAAATTGTATAAATGACTCTTGGAAGGTACCTATGAAGATACATGAAGAGGTGCAGGAGATCAAGAAACTAGTAATAGACCATGGAGTGATTACTAGGCTCTAATTTAGAGAAGCTAACAAAGTACCATAACACTGATGTAATTAAGGTATATACACAGTATAGAGACTTACAAACAACCATCAGAGGTTTTCTAATTGCTAACTACTGGTAGATGACAATTTTCATCATTCAGAGTCAAGATGAGAAAACTGAGAATGCTTTAATATGAGCCTACTTGAAGCTTTTCCTTTGCCACTGTTTTGGGCTAACTTTTATGGTTTTCGTTATATCTATACATCTTCTATAGAAGGCTAGGCTAGCCCTCCTTCTTCACATGTAATCATATTTCAGTGGCAATCAAATAAGCTTTTGGAGTGAAAAGAAACACTTTTCAATTAGAGTTTTGGGATCAAATGTACACTTTTTGCTTCTTTTTCTTTAAGAACACCAAAAACACATGAAAGAACATAAACAACTGTCAAATTTTCAACATCTTCAATTCTTCATGAAATCATCTCTAATTTCAACTACATCATTATTTTCTTTTTTTTTTTAAAAAAAACTAAAATTCTAAAATCATTTTTAGAGTTTAAAAAATGCACCCGTATTTAAAAAAATATTCCAAAAAATGGAAATCAGTCCCAAAATTTCAAATTTTTTCTTTGATTCGTAATTTTGTAGTTGTTTTTGACATTGGATCTATGTTCCCTAGTATTTTATGTGTCTATGTTCAAAATTTCAAATGATTTGAAGTTGTAGAGAAAATTCTACCATTAAAGTATGTTGAAGTTTTGAAACTTTGAAGAAATTTCAAGTGGGTCTTATTGAGTTAGGTTAAATTCGAGCTTAAAAGATATTGAGTTTTGGTATCTAGCTCAGAGGGAAACTACTCTTGAAATTTGAGGCGATTTCGTGAAAAATTGATCAAGTTTGAAATTTGGGAATTGTTAATGTTCTTTATGTGTTCTTGGTGTTTTTAAGGAAGTAGAAGCAAAAAGTGTACATTTGATCCAAGAACTCCAATTGAAAAGTGTTAAACCTTATTTGGGGTATAAAAAATGATTTTGCAAAATCGGAGTTTAAAAGAAGGCATGAATGAGCCTTTTCTTTAACATCAATGAACAAAATTTTTAACCGATGGTATAAATGAGCCTTTTCGAAAAGTTTGATGACATTTTTGAGTCTTTTCCCTTAAATGAATAAATAAAATTTTGAATACTTTGACGGTGTTAGAAGGATGATCGTAAGTATTGATGTGGAGAGATAACATATGAAAATATATTTGAAGTGTTATAAGGGAAGAGGAAGAGTGGTGGGGGAGTTGCAGATGGGATAGTTGAGAAAAAGAAAAAGAAAAAGAAAAGAGAAAAACCTGAAAACTAAAACAGAGGGCAACTTGCCGATAAAGTTGTGTAAAAAAACATGTTACGTCGATGATGTATATTAGTTAATCTCTTTAATGCCCAGTTACTTGGTAGTGACCATCAATTTTATGAACAATCTTGATTTTACATACAAAATGACAAATAATTTCATACTACACTGAAAATGGTGGAAAGATTAGATTTTCAAATAGGGAGGTAAACGTTATATCGTAAGTTACAAGAAAAAATAGTCTTATGAGGCCTTATGATTTTATTAGAAGTAATATTAGTTCAACACATTTTGATTAAGTCAATTTTAAAAAAGTCATTGACACCCCTACGTAGGGGATTGAAGCTTTAAATTACTTCCTACTTGTTTATTAGTTAAACTAATTTTAAAAGAAGAAAAAAAAACAAGAATATGACTCTTTAAAAGTTATGGAATATATATATATATATATATTTTAATCATGAAAGAGATATATTTGATCTATTAAATAACAATGAGAGTATTCTAGACCAAGCTATTAGCAATATCAGCATTTTAAATCAAGCTCAATGACATTTTTGAACCAAACTATTTAACTAAAGACATTTTTGTTAATTTCATAGTTTAAAAATATTTTTGACCATTTTCCATTATTAAAATACTTCCTCTGTCCCTAATTACTTGTCCACATTTCCTTTTTTAGTTGTCCCTAATTACTTATCTATTTTGACAAATCAAGAAATGACAAATTTTTTTTTTCTATTATACCCTCAATTAATTACTTCTGAAAAAGGTAGAAATTCTTGAAATCTTAAGTTTTTAATTCATTCATTTCATTATTAATAGGAGTAAAATGGTAAACTGACTATGTCAATAATTATTTTCTTAATAGGTGTATCAATTCAAAAGTGGACAAGTAATTAGGGGCAAAGGAGAGTAGTAATTTAGAAGAATGAAACAATATGCATGTTCGGAGAGACGAGTAATAATAAAATAGGATACCCCGAGGCACTTTAGTATTGTCACTTCCATATTGTTAGCTAGATAAAGCCAAATGCAACAAGCTTGGGACAATGAGTATGCAGAATTTAGTGGTACCACAAGTATTACCCTGAACCTTGCTTACAAATTACAAAAATAGAGCATATTCGACAAGCCCCAACCAAAGCTGCACCTGTTTCTCAAAGATGGGATATAAATTGGAAGACACTGCAGTCTTGACATATTTATACTGAAAGTTGATATATCTTACCCTACTTTACCTACAACATCAATAAACTAAGAGAAAATAACTGGCAACTGATTACATGCTTCAGAAACAGAAAATCAATTAATCATCGGCAGGGCCATGTGAAGCTTTGAGGGGATGGTGCTATCTGGAGGGAACAGTCTAGGATCTTGCTGTTGCTCATATGTATCACATATACTCAAAACTCCTTTATCTTCACTGCTGGCTTTGACAGGAAATAGCGCATACAATGAGATGTTCAGGAATGGCAGAAATTGTCACCCACATACAATTACTGCACCAAGGATGATGAGGCAACCTATAGACCTAGTAGTCCCTTTTGTTAGGGCATTCAGATGCTCGGTGACCACTGCGCCCACAATTGAAACATGCACCACCAAAGCTTCTGCAATAGAAACCAAAAATTATAGCATGTTACAGGCGACGAATGTGAGAAAAAAAAAACGTAAAGTATAAGGAAAGGGTTATTTTGGCCCTTTACAAATAACATTGGACATAAATAGTCCATCTTCACTAGCATTTATTGACAGAAAAGCCAACTAGTACCGTAAAAACTTAACAGCAGTAATGGAACTAACAGAAAGAGCTTAACAGTGATTTCTTGCATAGAAACAAGGCCTATTGTTTTGATAACTGTAGTGTCCGGACCAGGGAATACCTGCCACCTCCCACCAGCAACAAGTACTGAGCTAGAACAGATGGGAGAAATCACCTAGTGTTTTGTCTCTACTGGGATTTGAACCTAAGACCTCATGATGCTCAACTCACTTCAATGACCACTAGGCCACACCCTTGGGTACGCACCTTGAACAAGGCCTTTGCAAGTATCAACGGTAGAGCATTTGCTTACCAGCTAATAGATAAGTGACTAGCAATTAATTATGTTCCTCTTTTCTACTCTAAGCAAATGGTTTGTTCTCTCAACTGTTGAAGGACACAAATCCATTGCCATTGTCCGAGTAACAAATCAGACTTCTAGTCTTTTCTTTCTTTTCTTTTTTCTTTTAAATTATGTACTGGGCAGATATAAATTAGAAACGGCGCTTGCTTCAAGTTCTGTTCTTCACAGTGCCCAGCATCAATGCCTTCATTCACTCGTGTCAAACTTTTCACAAGTACGTCTTCTTTGCAATTCCTATCAGAAGGGTGATCGTGATAGCAACTGAGAGCAGTCCTTCTCAATGGTTAAGAGGCCGAAAAAGAAGTGTCAAAGTTGGAAATCAGATTCAGTCTCTGTAAAGCTAAATCCTTAGCACATAATCTTGTTGGGAAGGAAATTGAGTCTCTGTACTTAAAAATTTTTCTGAAAACAGGACCAAGAGGGAAGAAAAAAGATTGAATGCACCTCAAGAATGTCAGATTTGATATAGATGAAGAAAATAAGACCAGAGACACTTCTGAATGGAATTTTAAACTCTTCAATAGTCATGATATTTAATGATTCTCTAACTCTTTATGTTACCCTACTTCATTAGCTTTTAACATTAGTTAGCAGCTTTTCCATTAGTGAATGGCTTTCTCTCTGACCTTGTACCAAGAGTGTCCACTTCGTGCAAAGATATTCCCAATGTTATATATAAAGGACCAAAATAAGTCTATCCCAAATTAAAGAGTGAGCTATTTATGTCATTAAGTAGCAAGAACATATAATAATATAGGTGAAGGATTGGGTTGTGGCTCACTACGATTAGAAAAAACAGGTTAGTTAAAATGCTTGCCAAGCTTCAGTAGAAGCAGGATCTGTTCCAATGAGAAACAATAGAGGAGCCGCAGAGAGGGGGAGGGGGGAGAGAGAGAAGAGATGGGGAATCCAATCCCAATATACAAAGGTATGATCCCAGGTACTATTTTGGATTAATATGCATTGATTTCTACAAGATTTAGTCTTCAAAACGTGATACTTGGCTTGGATATTCATAGGTTTCGCCCTAACATCCCAAGTTGAGAATTCCATGGTTTGAATAATGGTACGATCTCAGTGCAATGTAGATAGTGGTTCAGTCAGTGCTCCTTCCTCCCAACAGAGACAACTACAGCCGCAGCATCAAAGACGTGATGGGTCGTTCCATTATGGACCCCACCAACATCTGTTGATTGTTACAAAAGCCACTGTAGTCAGTGTAAGAGGAGCTCAGGAGTTTGCTATTCTTGTGGAGAACAGGGACACTTTGTAAATTATGAACAAGGCATTCGGGTATTGGTGAGACTAGATCATGGATTCAACCTCAGGTACTTGCACGAGGTCAGACAGCCAGTGGTCGCTCTTAAAGTCACATGATGTAATAGTCAACAGGGTGCACAAGGTGGGTACCACCCCATTTTGAGCCTATTTGGCCAAGCGGCTAAAAACTGCTTAAAGTCGCATGATGTAATAGTCAACAGGTGCACAAGGTGCAGGGGTACCACCCCATTTTGAGCCTATTTGGCCAAGCGGCTAAAATCTGCTTGATTTTACAAGCACTTCTATTAAAATAGCTTTTCAGACAAGTGCTATTGCGTTTGTCTAAATTATTTGAAAAATGCTTTTGATAAGTAGATTGCATTTGACTAATTTTTTACAAAGTGGTTTTGAGAGTCAAATTACTAAAAAATGACAATTATCAACGCACTTCTAATATTAAGAATATTTTATATAGTGAGATTATTTTAAATATCTGTTATAAAAGTTTCAATTAATTTTTATTTTTGTTTAACTAAATAATACATATTACAAATTTTCAATCAGTATTTTACATAGATAAATCAAAGAAAATATCATATTGATATAATATTAATATTATGATTTAAATATAATTATAAATATGACGTCAAATAAATTAAAAATCATTCCACACATTAAAGCATATAGTAATAATATATAATATATAATATATAAAATAATTCAAAGAATTTATTGTGAGAAAAATGGTGAATAAAATTCTTAAATGGAATTTAACCAAACTTATGAGATATGCTAATTAATTAACAAGGGATACATTGGTAAATATGTATAAATGGTAGGAATACTTTTGTCTAGAAAAAAATAATTTTCTGCTTCGGCTATTAGAAGCAAAAAAAAAATTAGCTTCATCCCAACGGCAGAAAAATTGCTTTTCTTTTTAAAAGTTGTTTAACCGATTGGTCAAACACCTTTCTTTCCAAAAAAGTACTTTTTCTCAAAAAAGCCTCCCAACCACTAGGCCAAAAAGGCTCTTCTATGTTATGGCTATAGGCAAAATATTGAGGCATCCCATGTTGTGGTGCAAGTCTTCTCTTTTGAGGTATTTGCACTTGTAGATCCCGGATCTACATATGCATGTCTCTGTACTTTGCATATTGTTAAGAGAGGGATCTTGAATTCTTAGATTAGTCTTTGTAGTTTAGACTCAAATAGGGGAGTCTATAGTCGTAGATAGTCTTGGGGTAGGGAAGGACCACGATCTATTTGATTGTATTACAAATGATTAATTTTGATGATATTATGAGTATGGATTGACTAGCATCATGCCCTACTAATAATCACTGCAAATATTAGTTGAGGGTGGAAAGGACTAGTAAATGTGGAGATGGATACTAATTTTATTTTAAAGATTATCTCAACTATAATCATTTTTTGTGGTGTTATCTTTCTCATAACTTTTATATATTATTGATGATTTATTTATATTTATTTGTAGAATTATTGAAAGTTTTTCTTTTGCTTATTTTCTTAATAATAAAATTATAAAATTGAAGATATATGATATATACGCCCCATAGATCCATGGAACTTACGCGTCGCCCCGTACTGCATAAAACACATTGCCTCCCACCCCTGCCTTTTGAAACACTAATTCTTGCTACTGAGGTGAGCCATCCACTCTACTCATGAAGGTTGTTACCTTTGCTTTCACCTTTCTTAGTTATGATATTGGATTTTTTTTATAATTCAGACAGTATTATATTCTCCATGACTAGATTGTTGGATTATGAGATTCATTATTTACTCATGTTGTACTGCTGAGACATGGTTTCCACCGTCATTTAAATTGTGTTATGGTATTTGGATTAAGCTTCTTGTTATGAATGCTGATTTGCTTACGGAGAGTAGCTGCTCGCTAAGTGTCGGTCATGACCTAACCAAGTTTCAGTGGTAACAATGACCATCTAAGCAATTAACAATACAATGCTGATAATCCATCCCATCATACAAATAATGCCAGCAGTAACTGGGTTTGCTTGTCCTTTTTAATAAGATATCAGCAACTGGATTAAAGTCCCAGGACTATGCTAATAATGCAATCACACAAGAGCAAGTTGCTTTGGAAGAAAGGAGAGAATTAGATATACAACAAAAGTAGAAAAAATCATATTAAATTGTGTGCCCATTAAGATGAGAAACAAACCTGTCTCTGCTTCCTCCAGATAAAGACCTGCTAGAGCGCCTATCACCACTGATGAGCCAATCATTTCCTCCCCTTCTTGTCCGGCCACCTCGCGACCTAGAGTCATTCCCCCAATTATCATCATCATTATCAGAGAAACGGCCACCAGAAGAACCCTGAGAATATCTGCCTCTGCGGTCTCTAAATCCTCCTCGTGCCCCCCTAGTATCCCTGCTTGAAAACCTCCCATAGAAATCACCAGCTGGCCCATCGTCTTGTAAAGCAGGTAACTGCAAGACAGAGGATTATAAAGATTACTATCCTGTCTCAGATCTAAGAGTTAACAGCAAATGAACTGTGCAACTAAGTCACAAAATATATACAAGAACCATAGTAAGAAGCAGATTAACCTTGGTAATCTTGGAAATAGTATTTCCAGGTGGTAACTCCTGATTTAGTAGATCTGCAGCAATCTCCTCAGGAAGATCAAAGATGGCCCCCTGAACCTGAGCTCAAAAAATGTGAAATGGTTCTGGTTAGAGCAAAGACACCGAGAAGGGGATCAGAAAACAAGACACCACATCTCCCTAGGGGCATCAACAATGTGGAACATATAGCAACATCATTAGCATATTGGTTACACACCCTTTCATCTGCAATTAGGTGAATTTTGCCAATTTCATCAGCAGCTGGTGAATAGACATCAGAGAGGAAACCAGTTACAGATCTTGCCGACAGGAATCCTCGGGAATTTTCAAAATCACGTGTCAGCTGTAATGTAGTCCATCCCTGCAGTGAAAATATGTTGATCACAAAAAATGCAATGGGCATATACTTTATATCTGGAGGCATAAAAGAAAGTGAAAAGAGGTGGATCAAAATCTCAAGTCATGGTTGCTTATACTAGCATTTTGAGCACAGTGGTAGCATCCGGTGGTTGGCATCATCAAATGAGGAAAGACCCAAATTAGCGGTTGAGATAAAAAAAGGAGAAGCATATTTAACGTTGGGGGAGCTATCATCGAAGAACCAGGTATGCCTTTTAGGCAGTTGAATAGGCCAAGTAATGGCCCACTTGCAGGCCAAGGAACTCACCCAACTAACAAGGAGTGCAGAGTGGCCTTGGAGCAGTTCAATTGCACATATCACTTGTTGATACTACAATTTTGCACCACAATGAGGATATTAGTGTCAATTACTATGACAGCCCAAGAGTGAGTTAGGACAAGGCAGTGTTATGAATGGCGAGCGCCATTCGCCAAAGGCGATATGGCGAGCGCCATTCGCCAAAGGCGATATGGCGAGGTGAGGCGAGCCATTCTCGCCATTCTACACTGAGGCGAGGCGATATCAAAAAGGCGACCAGAAGGCGACATAAATGGCGCCGCAATTTTGGTTTTTTAATTTTTAAAAAGATTTGACTTAATATATTAGTCAAAATTAGGTTTTTCTTTCTATTTTCAAATCACGCTATCTCTTCTCCACCTTCAGTCGCTTGCTGCTGCTCTTCCCCTCGCGTCTCTTCTCCTCCTTCATCGCACGACCAGCCGCCAGCCGCCAGCCGCCCGCCAGGTATACCTCTTTTTTTTTCTTCTTCTTTTCAGTTCTTCTTCTTCTTGAGTTCTCTTCTTCTTCAGATTTCTTCTTCTCTTCTCTTCAGAGTTCAGTGACTTCAGTCCTCTTCTTCGTTTCTCTTTCTTCTTTCTTTTTGAGATACAGTAGGCTGCCTTCACTGCTCTGTTTTTTTCCTCTGTCACTGCTTACTTCCACTGCTTATAATTTTTTTGATAAGCAGAGCAGTGATACTTTAAAAAAATTATAATTGCTGCCTTCACTGCTCTTTTTGAGATACAGTAGCTTGCCGCCAGCTGCCTTCACTGCTCTGTTTTTTCCTCTGTCACTGTCACTGGCTCACTGCTTAATATATGTTATTGACTTATTTGCTATTGAGATTTTGGATATTTATATTTTATATATGCAATTAAATATTTTAAATTTTTGGTATTAATTGGCGCCTCGATTCAAAAAGGCGAGCGCCTCGCCCCTCGCCTCGCCGCGTGGCGAGGCAGGCCCTCGTCGCCTTTTGTTGCCTCTCGCCATCCAAAACACTGGGACAAGGGAACACTAAAAAAACAGCTGATGAATAGACATAGGAGCAATATCATATCACTTCATCACCTCACTTGACCATTGAATTGGCCATTATAACTTGCATACAGAAGAAGCCTATCAGTCCGCAGCACAAAGGGTGAAGAAAGGAGGGAAAGAGGAAGTACTGCAGAAATTTCTTAATTCCTGACTAACTCAATATGGAAGCAATCATTAAGATTTATCAATACATATAAGGACCTCAATAACAGAGGCAACCAATAAGATTTATCAATCAACATAAATACCTATAACTGATCATTACCTGTTCATGAGTTATTAGAGATCGAGAAGATGGTGGTTTGGAAAATCCACCCAAAAGAGCAAGTGCAGCAGCAAGGGAATTTACTCCTTGTTCCTCCATCAACTGTTGTGCAGTTGGAATGAAGTACTCAACAGATTCGGGATGAACTCCAGTAAGTGCAGCCACCACATGCTCAGCTGATGACTCTAAAACCTCTTTGACAGATGGAGGACTAACGAATTCAAACTTGCATCCAACATCGCGTTCGAGAGATCTGACAGTTCGCTTTTGACTACCTGTGTACATCAGAATAGCAATGCCTTCTTTTCCAGCACGGCCCGTTCGACCAGAGCGATGAACAAAAGTTTCTGGATCGTTGGGTAGTTCATAATGGATTACCTAAATAACAAGGGAGGATGGATCCAAAGGGTTATTAATGTTAACTGATGCCTATAAACAGAGCATAGAATCGGAAAATACAATGTCCAAGTGACTGTGCAGCACTTTTCAAGCAGAAGAGATTCAAACAGTTAATTCTGGTCATTGTCAAACAATGGAGTATAATGAATACCAACATCAACTCCCCACCACACCACACCCACAAAAAACAAGACTTTAACACTGATTTTATGATTGTAATGATTCTATTACAAACGCCCTTACAACGCAGTCGAAAGAGTATCACCTCAATGTGGCAGAAATTCTACATCAATATAGATATTCCATAACACTGAGCATTCTCCAAGATCTGATTCAGAAGTCAGAAGTGAAAAATTGAAAATTTTCAAAACAAAGGGGGAACGAGAACAAGGAGAAGCTGGACAGAAAGAATATCATATCTATGAAATACAATAACAATTAGTACTATGATTGATCAAACCCATATCTCTTCCACATTTCACCAGTGTATATGCAGCTTTAGGCAATTACGCAAATAGTCAAAATATGCAACAACCTATTTGTGGAAACTGCCCGCTTTCTAACAAAACCAACAGATTCTGTTACTCAAATTTTGACTCTCAGCTACAAAATGTAAGCATTCCTTTCACCTAGATAAACGCCCAAAATTCCAACTTTATCTACAGAAACCGCACCATAAATAGCAGAAGTTAAAAATAAGGCAGTCAAGTTTGTTAAGGATATATATACATATATACACACACACACACACACATATATAACCTTATGAACTTACTAAGTCAACATTAGGTATATCAAGACCACGAGATGCAACGTCAGTCGCAACTAGCACAGTGAATTTTCCTTGCCTAAATCCATTTAGTGTTCTTTCCCTCTGATGTTGAGAAATGTCGCCATGCAGTGCCTCAGAAGAAATGCTATTTGATAATGCCATTGAAACCTCATCAGCATCTCGTTTTGTCTGTGTAAAAACAATTGTCTTTCCACCCTTTGCATAAACCTGAAAATTGTTTAAAGCAAAACTCTAAAGCTCTGAATTCTGCATTGGTGGAAAAATGCTACGAGAATAGGCTGTTGATTCATACGGTAACAAGATCACCAAGTATAGATCGTTTTGATGTTGACGTAGCTGATAGAGCATAAAGCTTGATCCCCTCTGCCAGCTTTTCATCTTGATCACCAACCTAAATGAGTATTTGAAAAGAAGGTAAAGAACAAGAGGTAAGATAACCACCTGGGAAGAAAAGAAATTATATATATATTTGCAAATCTATATGAGCACAATTAAAACCAATTATCCACAACTTCTTTGGAGAAGTAAGGAAATATACTGACGATTTTTATTTCTAATCAGAAAACAACGGCATTTGCTATTAAAAAGAGCAGCTAGAGATCATTCAGGGGCACATCGAAGTACTGCATATATCAAGATGATATCACAATCAAGAAGGACAATGATACGTCACTCTGAGAAAGAACGAAGACTTACCAAGTCAATTGTCAAAGGATTGTTCAAATACTTCCTTGACAGCTTCTTTACCCAGCCAGGCATGGTGGCTGAGAAAAGCATGCTCTGCCTCTGTGGTGGAAGTTTTTCCAAAATAACTTCTACATCTTCCTCAAATCCAACTGCGAGCATTTGATCAGCCTCGTCGAGGACCAAATATTCCACCTCCCCAAGTTTCAAGGTGTTATTGTTTATCAGGTCAATAAGTCTACCTGGAGTTCCAACAACAACATCAACCCCACGGGAAAGTGCATTTTGCTGTGTAGAATAAGAAACGCCTCCGTATATGCAGACAGTGTTCAAGTATGGTGCCGACTCTTTCATTTCCTTCTCAACTTGATTGGCTAACTCTCGAGTAGGTGCAAGTACCAAAACTTTGGGAAACCGTCCCCGTCTAGAAATTAAAAGAGAAAATTAGCATACTCGTCAACAATTAGACTAATAAAAACACTAACCATCATGATAAAACTTATACCTCTGAGTATTTCTCATTTCTTCATCCGTACTAAGCTTTTTCAATACTGGAATACCAAAGGCAAGTGTCTTCCCCGTCCCTGTCTTTGCACGAGCAATTATATCCCGACCCTCCAGTGCCGGCACTAAAACAGCTCTCTACATAATAAGAAAACACATGATTTAGGATAATCTATCTATATTTGCAGTGAAAAAGTCTTACTTCCATTTCAAAATCACCTTTAGTTCAAATAACCTACATAAACAACTGGAATATATCACAGAAAATAGTCCACCGAATCAACATGCACGCCAAATCATGAAGGATAAAGTTAATATAGAAGCACACATTTTGTAAGTGTAATGACTTGCGTTGCATCCCACAGTGAATACTAGCATCTTACGATAATGTATATGCCTGCTACATACGTTATATGGGTAGTTAAGTATATTTCAGTTAGATACAGCTGAATAAAGGGCTTTACCCCACACACACGAGTGCTAGGGAGAATGGGTGCATATCACACACAGCCTTCCCCTTGCACTTCTGCAAAGAAGTTGATCAGACCCTTGAACCCGTGACCAAATGAGCACTATACCCCACTAAACACAGTTAAATACGGATTTTAAATTGTTGTCCAGCTACTTTTGCAGATAGTACAATTAGAGTCACAAATCTGAGGGCGAGCCTTAGTGCAATACTGCAACGGTAGTGTTGCTCATTAGTGACATATAGGTGCAGTCACTTTTGGTATACAAGCTAGCATTTAAAAACAATTACGATATCAAGCAAATAATTGTACCAATTTGGCATAAAATTAGCTAATAAAATTGTACTAAACAGTTGAACAAGATAAATAACCTGAATTGGGAAAAGTTGAGTAATTCCACGCTTCTCAAGAGCCTCAACAAGCCTGTGAGGTAAACCAAGTTTGGATACAGCAAGTTCATCCTCATTTGACTCATTATCCTCAACCTCATCCTCAGAATCATATTCGTTTTCGCTAACATTCAAAGAATCCTTCCCGAAACCCCCAATTCCCTTAAACGCTTCTTCACTAAGCACAGAAGAATTAGGAGTTACTACAGCAGAAGCCAGAAAAGGACGTCTGAGACGAACATGAACATGAAAATTGGATTTTTCAGTGGAGAAAGGAAGAGATAAAGGAGGGGTAGCAGTGGGTCTTCGAGAGAGTTCGAGTGAAGGATTGGTTTGGTATATGGAGGAAACTCCTATAATGGAAGAAGAAGAGGCCATGGGAGAGAAGGGATAAGGAGATAGAAGTGATGATAAGGGTGGAAGGTTTATAGTGTAGGAATGCTGACTGCCCGGGGACTTTTATGGGTTTAGTCACAATAAAAATACCAGAATTACCACTCCTTTAATTGTTTATAGGAATGCTTACTGCCCAGGGACTTTTATGGGTTTAGTCACAATAAAAATACCAGAATTACCACTCCTTTAATTGTTTTCAATATAAATATTAAACTCTCATCCAAGTTTATATTTTCTTATATATAAAATAAAAGGACTCATTGTTTAAAATTTGCAAATAAAAAGGACTCATACTCGGTGTGAAGAGATTTTTTGTAACATGTGAAACGATTATATTAAGGAATAACTAGTTACTACTTTTGTTGACTAGTAGATCTTTATAAAATTATGTGTATTTGAAAAAAAAATTGTAAAGTATTTATTTATAAAAAGAACATGGAGATATGTGATTTATCAATGCGGCACCTTAGGAAATTTCAATATCTTGTGTATAAACTATGATTTGCTCATTTGGTTAGATTGTATAAACACACACATAAGGTGCAACTTTACTAGGCATAATACATACACACGACCCTTAACTTAGCTTCAACAAACAACTATGCCCTCCAACTTTGAATGTGCACAAATAGACACTTAAACTTGTATAAAATTGAACAAGTAGACACAAGTGTCCTACATGGCACAATACATGTAGGACGCCATATAGGACACACAATTGCCATGTAGGGTGTCATGTATGACGATTGTGTCCATTTGCTCAATTTTATACAAGTTTAAGTACCTACTTGTGCACACCAAAGTTAAAGGTCATAGTTGCCAAATGACGCCAAGTTAAGGGTCATGTTTATGCATTATGCCACTTTACTAACGAAGGTGTTTGTTGAGTAAGGTCGGCTTTCGTGCCCAAGCCCCTTGTATAGGTTCAACACTTGAGTTCATCTTTCTCATATTGATCAAGGTTTTTCTTGAGTTTGAAATAAAGGGCAATGAGCAAGGGTGTAGCAGCTGCGTGAAAGTTGTTTCACCTTAGAACACCGTGGTTCACACCCACCTAGAAGTGGTGGACCACAGGACCCTTCACGGGCCATGGACCACCACACGAGTCGTAGGAAGGGCCGTGGAGGCCAGGCAGAACCAACCCAAGCTTATGCCTCAGACCACGGAGCCCACCACAGGTCGTGGTCTTGATGACGGGCCGTGGGAGGGTCTGTAGTCCTAAGCCAGCAGACCCCCAGTCCAAGTGAAGGACTATGGTGACCTTCATAGTCCATGGTCCTCCACAAGTTCCATGGGAGGGCTCGTGAAAAGGACCCTCCAGAACCAGTGGTCACTGTCCATGAACCACGACCCACTTGATGGGTCGTGGTCCATTTGACGGTCCGTTAAGTTAGGGTCATTTTGGTCTTTTCCCCTAGGGCATTTAAACTACGTCGTTAAACTATGTTATTTTACTCAGTTTAAGCCTAATAACCTAGTCAGAACATAACCAAAATCATTATTCACCAAACTTCATCGAAATTAGAGCCAAAAATGAGAGAAAAGTTGACTGCCCTCTCAAAAACACGCAGTAGGTTTGCTTCAAGTTTCAGACCTAAAATCGAAAGATTTCTTCGTGAATTTCATCACCATGTATGTGGGATTTCACTTGTGGGTTCCTTTCACCCATTAGGTTCCTAGAATACAGTCAGATTCTTGATTCTCTATATCTTGTGTAGACCTAGGGTTTCTAAAACCGTGGATAATTATTGTGATTTAGCTATTGTATCATCCTAAATTGAACTAGCTTATTTCTTGGAAAGTTTGCTTAGTTCCTTGGATGAACTCAAAACCTTAGTTTTGTAGATTCTCTTAGTTCATGAATTACACTTGCTAGGTCAGTTAAACAGATAAACATGCTTGAGATTTCGAATGTTACAATGTGAGTTCCTAAATGTTAATTCTCACATTTGGATGTCAGAACATTGAGCTATCTAGTAGTTCAGTTACGTTGTGTCGTACACATTTCCAGTTAGAAGTAGACTTAGCACCGAGCTGGACTAGGCTTTAGCGTACCTTCATTCCTAGAACTACGTACCCTCGTAAGATATAAGTCCCCTCTGTGGGCATCAGATTTAGTGATCATGTCAGTCATGCCTTTATACCTTTGGCAATGTATATTGGGTCCTCTCGATGGGGCGTATACATCGGACTTCATGTTTAGCTCAGGTGGTTTTATGTCGGTTAATAGTAGCTCCTACAGTCAAACTCTAGTGCATTTGACCAGGTTTTCAGTTTATACTTCAGTATTTAGTCTCAGCATGTTTTGTTCATGATTAGTACTTAGTCATTGCATTCAGTTTAGATTTTCAGTTATATAGCAGTATTTACTTCCTTATTCAGATTATATCATTGCTCAGTTATGCTTCATTCAGTTCATATGTGTTTGTTCAGCCCATATCTATATCATACATGTTGAGTACATTACAAGTAGTGACGTATACTCTGCGCTACATCCTTTCATGATGTAGGTTTAGGTACTCAACACCTAAATCATGCTTAGATTGGTTCCCAATTCGTATTCAACAGCTTCAGTGGCGAGTCCTCATATTTCGAGGACAATAGACATGCTTTTTATTTTAGTCTTCTATTTTATTTCCAGTTTTGCTCTGGTTAGCTGGGGGCATGTCCTAACAACTCTAGTCAGTAGAGGCTTTTCAGACATAGTAATAGAATTATCTTGATTTGTTGAGTTTGATCTTTCAGTTGTTATTAAACTCTTTCTATATTTCATATATGCTAGACATAGGGTTAGCTTGGGGTCACTCGCGATCCTAGGTCCCGTGTTATGTCAAAGGGGTAGCCTCGAGGCGTGACAAACTTGGTATCAGAGCATTAGGTTTAAGAGTCCTACAATGTCTAAAAGCCACACTAAGTAGAGTCTCTTTCATGGGTGTGAAGTACATCATATCTAATGATAGGGAGGCTACGAAGTGTATTAGGAAAAAGCTTCACTTTCTCGCTATTCTTATCGTGCGTGAGTATGATCTCCTTTCTAATTCATCTTTATACATTTCAGATCATGCCTCCTTGTAGAGCTAATGCACAGAATGCTAATGCACTCAATGCTAATGTAGTTCCTCCAATCTTGAACCACGAGGTTACGAATGTAGAATTTTGGAATGTGATCCAACTCTTGGCTTAGAGTGTGGCCAATCAGAATAATCAGCAGGTCCCAGTTCCTACTAACACTAATGGTGGATTAGCTGAAACTAGGGTTTGAGATTTTGTTCAGATGAATCCGCTAGAGTTTTTATGGTCACAAGTTGGTGAGATCCCATAAAGCTTCATTGATGAGGTTAAGAAAATCTTTAGAGTGATGCAAGTGATTGGTAATGGTAGGGTAGACTTGGCATCCTACTACCTTAAGGATTTATCTCACATTTGGTTTGCTCAGTGGAAAGAAAATAGGGGTGCCAATACAACTCTTATGACTTGGGATTGTTTTACTGCAACTTTTCTGGATAGGTTCTTCCCAAGGGAGTTGAGAGAAGCTAAGGCACAAGAGTTAATGAATTTGAAGTAGAGTACCATGTCAGTCCAAGAATATAGACTTAAGTTCACCCAATTCTCTAGTTATGCTCCAGACATGGTTGTTGATCCAAGGGCACAAATAAGTAAGTTTCTGTTCGGGGTATCCGACTTGGTGAAGACAGAGTGCAGGAATGCTATGCTGTTAGAGAATATGAATATTTCTAGGCTTATGGCTCATGCTCAGTAGGTTGAGAGGGATAAGCTTAGGGAAATAACTAAGGACAGTAAGAAGGATAGAATAGGGAATTATGAATACTCTCAGCAGAAATCGGGTGGTGGAAACCGCTCATAGTTTCAGTAGAGGTTTATAGCCCCAGCACCTTTATCAACTAGTTCTCCATCCCCAGGTTTCAACAGGATCAAAAAGGTAGGGCGTCAGGCTCTAAGTCTCAGGGGAGTGTTCCAGGTAACAAGACTTACCCAACTTGTCTAAAGTGTGGTAAGAACCATCCGGGTGAGTGTCTTGTAGGCAAGGAAGGGTGTTTTGGGTGTGGTCAGTCTGGCTATAGGTTGAAGGATTGCCCTTTTGCCAGGCAGGGGCAAGGAGGTAACAACATTATGGCTTAGTCTACAACTCTAGCAGCACCAGCAGGTCGCCCATCTCAGCAGAGTACTTCATCTGGTATAGGGGCGGTCGGTGCCAGAACAGGTTGTATGCTCTCCGGCTAGCTAGGACGAGGAAGATTCTCCTTATGTGCTCACTGGTACATTACGAGTCTTTCATTTAGATGCTTATGCATTGTTATATCCAAGGGCTACACTATTTTTTGTAACTCCCTATATAGTAGTAAACTTCGATTTCAGTCCAAAAACTCTCTCAGAACACTTCTCAGTCTCTACTCTAGTTGGTGACCCAGTTATAGCTAGATGGGTATACAGAAATTGCCCTGTCACAGTCTCTCAGAAACTCACCTGAACAGACCTTGTAGAATTAGAAATGGTAGATTTTGATATCATTCTAGGTATGGATTGGTTACATTTCTGTTGTGCCTTAGTCGATTGTAGAACTAGGATCGTTCAGTTTCAGTTTCCAGATGAGCCAATCTTAGAATGCAAGGGTAGTAGCTTGCTGCCTATGGGTTGATTCATTTCTTACCTTAAGGCCAGAAAGATGATTTCCAAATAGTGTGTCTATCATCTTGTTCGAGTTAAGGATTCAAACTCTAAAACCCCAACTCTTGAGTCAGTCCTACTAGTAAATAAATTTCCAGAAGTGTTCCTCCCAAAAGGGAAATCAACTTCAGAATAGATCTCCTTCTAGATAACCAGCCTATTTCAATTCGTCCTTACAAAATAGCTCCAGCCGAGCTTAAGGAATTGAAAGAACAATTTAAAAACCCTCTAGATAAGGGCTTCATCAGACTTAGTATCTCTCCATGAGGAGCTCCCGTGTTGTTCGTGAAAAAAAAATGGTTCTCTCAGAATGTGCATTGACTATTAGTAGTTGAACAAGGTCACAATCAAGAATAAGTATCCCATCCCTAGGATTGATGACTTGTTCGACCAACTTCAGAGTGCTAGTTGCTTTTCTAAGATAGACCTCAGATCTGACTATCATCATCTTAGAGTCAGATATAGTGAAATTCCAAAGACAACTTTCAGAACTTGATATGGTCATTATGAATTTGTAGTTATGTCATTTGTACTAACAAATGCTCCTGCACCTTTCATGAATTTAATAAATAAGGTGTTCAAACAGTATTTGGACTTGTTCGCCATCATCTTTATTGATGATATCCTCATTTATTCCCGAAGTGAGGAGGGGCATGCAACTCATCTGAGAGTTGTCTTGCAAATTCTCAAAAATCTCCAATTATTTGCTAAGTTCATCAAATCTCAATTCTGGTTATAGTCTGTTTCTTTCCTTGGTCATGTGGTATCCAGCGAAGGGATCCGAGCGGATTCTTAGAAAATTGAGGCAGTACAACACTGGCCCAGAACCACTTTTCCAATAAATATCAGAAGTTTCTTGGGTTTGGTCAGGTACTACAGGAGATTTGTTGAAGGATTTTAATCCAAAGCTTCCCCATTGACTAAGTTGACTCAAAAGAAGGTCAAATTTCAGTAGTCAGTTAAGTGTGAGAAAAGTTTCACAGAACTAAAACCTAGGTTGACTACAGCTCCGGTCTTGACTCTACCAGATGGTTCAGATGGCTATCTGATTTATTATGATGCCTCTAGGGTCGGCCTGGGTTGTGTGTTGATGCAGAGGTAAGGTCATAGCTTATGCTTCTAGACAGCTTAAGGATCATGAGAAGAGTTATCCGACTCATGACCTCAAGCTTGCAGTCGTAGTATTTGCCCTAAAGATTTGGAGACACTACTTGTATGGTTTTCATGTTGATGTGTTCACAAATCATAAGTGCCTCTAGTATGTGTTCACCTAGAAAGAGTTAAATCTTCATTAGAGGAGATGGCTTGAATTCCTGAAAGACTATGACATGAATATGCTTTACCATCCTGGTAAGGCCAATGTATTAGTTGATGCTCTCAACAGGTTGTCTATAGGTAGTGTAGCACATGTTGAAGAAGAAAGGAAAGAGCTATCCAAAGATGTTCACCAGCTTGCTCGCTTAGGATTTTGCCTTACGGACATATCAGGTAGTGGGGTGACAGTTTAGAATGGATCAGAATATTCATTGGTAATGGAGGTTAAGGAAAAACAAGATAGTGATCCTATATGTATTACTTTAGTTGAAAAGTGCAGTCCATCAGCAGAAAGTTCAAGTTTTCTCCCAAGGGGGATATGGTGTGATTTGTTACCAGAGTTGCTTATGTGTTCCTAATATGGGTGAGTTGAGGCAACAAATTCTTATCGAAGCTTATAATTCCAGGTATTCCATTCATCAAGGTGCCACTAAGATGTACCATGATCTACGGGCAATCTTTTGGTGAAACATCATGAAGAGGGACATAATAGATTTTGTGGCTAAGTGTCGTAATTGTCAATAAGTTAAGATAGAACATCAGAAACCAGGAGGTATGACTCAAGAGATTAACATTCCTACAATGAAGTGGGAAGTGATAAACATGGACTTCATTACGGGTTTACCTCGTACTAGCATACAACATGACTCCATTTGGATAATAGTGGACAAAATTACTAAGTCCGCTTATTTCTTGGCTATCAAGACTACAGGTTCAGCGGATGACTACACCAAACTCTACATCCATGAGATAGTCAGGTTGCATGGGGTTCCCTTGTCCATCATCTCAGATAGAGGTCCTTAGTTTACCTCTCATTTCTAGAAATTGTTTCAAAAAGGTCTTGGTACTCAGGTAAATATCAGTACAACATTTCATCCACAGATGGATGGTCATGTAGAACGTATCATTCAGACCTTAGAGGACATGTTGAGAGCTTGCATGATTAATGTCAAGGGAAGTGGGGATGATCACCTACCTCTCATAGTGTTCGCTTATAATAATAACTTTCATTCTAGTATTCAGATAGCACCGTATGAGGCACTATATGGGTTTAGATGCAGGTCCCCGATTGGTTGGTTTAAAGTAGGTGAAGCAACATTGATTGGGCCAGATTTGGTTCATGAAGCTATGGAAAAAGTTCAGCTCATTAGGGATAAACTAAAGACATCCCAGAGTCGTTAGAAGTCCTATGCAGATATGAGGAGAAGGGACTTAGAGTTCGAAATCAATGATTGGGTTTTCCTAAAGGTGTCACCTATGAATGGGAGTGATGAGATTTGGAAAGAAAGGAAAGCTCAGTCCTAAATATGTAGGTCCTTATAGAATCTTGAAAAGGGTTGGTAAGGTCGCTTATGAGTTAGAGTTGCCAATAGAACTAGCAGCGATACATCTAGTCATTCGCATTTCCTTGTTGAAAAAGTGTGTAGGGGACTCAATATTGATAGTACCATTAAAGAGTGTTGTTGTGAAGGATAGTCTCACTTATGAAGAGGTAACAATAGAGATTCTTGACTGTCAGGTTCGTAGGTTGAGAAATAAAGAAGTCGCTTCAGTCTATAGATGGGGCTACTTGGGAAGCAAAAGGAGCCATGAAGGCCAGTATCCTCACCTCTTTCCCTTCGATTCTATTTCAGCTTGAGGTAATAGTTCCTCTCCATTATCTTAGTTTACTCTCCCATAAATTTAGTCTTCTTGCATTTTCAGCATATTTGCATGTTCTAGGAACTCAGTTGAGTTAGATATCAATTTTTTGTACTTAGTGGTAGGGATTGCAACTCTGTCCCTCCATATTCCACTGGTTTAGACTTTATTCGAGGTTGAATGTTCCTAAGGGGAGATATTGTAACACCTCAAAATAAGACTTGGACTTTGCAACAGGAAAGCAACAGAATTTGGTGAACCTCGATAGGGTACACGGACCATGAAAAGAACTACGATCCGTCGATCTGCCCGTGGTTTACACCTACCTAGAAGTGGTAGACCACGGGCCGTGGACTACCACACGAGCCGTAGAAAGGCCCGTAGAGGCCAGGTAAAACTAACCTAAGCTTAGGCCTCAGACCACGGAGCCCACCACGGGCCGTGGTCTTGATGACGGGTTGTGGAAGGGTTCGTAGTCCTAAGCCAGCAAACCCTAGCCCAAGTAAAGGACCACTGTGACCTTCACTGTCCGTGGGAGGGCTCGTGAAAAGGACCCCCCAGAACAAGTGGTCACTGACCATGAACCACGACCCACTTGACAAGCCGTGTTCTCTTTAACGGTCCGTCATTGGGTCCGTGGAAGGCCCCCATTAGATTTTAAGTTGGGGTCATTTTTGGTCTTTTCCCTTATGCATTGGGAATATAAACTACATCATTTAACACCTAAACTACGTTGTTTTACTCAGTTTTAACCTAATTACCTAGTGAAAACATAACCAGAACATGGACCAAACTTCATCCAAAGTAGAGCCAAAAGGAGAGAAAAGTCAACAACCCTCTCAAGAACACGCAACAGGTTTGCTTGAAGTCTTAGACCCGAAATTGAAAGATTTCTCAGTGAATTTCATCACTAGGTATGTGGGATTTCACTAGTGGGTTCATTTCATCCATTAGGTCCCTAGAATTTTGTCAGATTCTTGATTCTCTATATCATGTGTAGACCTAGGGTTTCTAAAACCTTAGATAATTATTGTGATTTAGCTGTTGTATCATCCTAAATCGAATTAGCTTGTTTCTTGGAAAGTTTTATTAGTTCCTTGCATGAAACTCAAAAACCTAGTTGTGTAGATTCTCTTAGTTTATGAATTACACTTTCTAGGTCAGTTAAACAAATAAACATGCTCCAGTCTTTGAATGTTACAATGTCAGTTCCTAAATGTTGCATTCTCATATTTGCATGTCAGAACATTGAGCTATCTAGTATTTCAGATATGTTGTGTCATACACATTTCCAGTAGGAAGTAGAGTTAACACTAAGTTTGACTAGGGTTCAACACACCCTCGTAATCCAAGACCTACATTCCCCTGTAGGATATAAGTCTCCTCTGTGGGCATCAAATTTAGTGATCACACGCCAGTCATGCCTTTATACACCTGGTAAGGTATATTGGGTCCTCTTGATGAGGTGTATACATCGGACTCCACGTTTAGCTCACGTGGTTTTATGTCGGTTAATAGTAGCTCCCATAGTCAGACTCTAGTGCATTTGACCAAGTTTTCAGTTTATACTTCAGTATTCAATCTCAGCATGTTTTGTTCATGATTAGTACTTGGTCATTGCATTCAGTTTAGATTTTTAGTTATATTGTTAGACATAGTAGTAGAATCAATTGACTTTTTTAGTTTGATCTTTCAGTTGTTATTAAAATCTTTGTATATTTCATATATTCAAACTAGTTGGGTATTCCCCATTTTCAGTTAATTATTGTTTTAGCTTCCGCATAGTATCTGATTTACTTAGTATATCTTAGTATGCTTATAATATGCTAGACACATAGTTTGCTTGGGGTCACTCATAATCCTTGGTCCCGTGTTACATTAAGGGGGTAGCCTCGGGGCGTGACAGTCTCGTGGAAAGATGATGAATTTTGGGTTTCTAAAATTGGTTCTACAGTTGACAAGTATGGGCCATAAAAAGTTCTATGGAGCGTAAGTCTCAATCGTAGACCACTCCGACAATTATTTATTAAGGGCACTTGGGTCGTTTACAATGTATCTAATACCTATACTATATCATTTTGACCCAGATTCGAAGCCCTACAACTACTTTTCAATTCCTAAAACTATCCAAACCCTTTCATTCTCTCAAATTCCCAATTCCTATCCAAGTTCCTCCTCTCAAATTCTCTCTCAAGCTCAAGGAAGAAAGTTAAGATTTCAAGCTTCAAGTCTCCTTTTCCCTCCATTTATTTTGGGTTTTGTTTATCAAGATATGTGGGAATTCATCAATGAATTCTATTCATCCATTGGTCCTAAAAGATCTCCAAGTTCCAATTCGATTTCACCTAGTTTTGATTGAGGTTCATGCAATTTCCATAGGTCTTATTTGATTTTGATGTAAATTTTTCTATTTCAATTTTCTTATACATGTTTATATTAAATTACATATCTTTGAATTGATTTTATATGGACCCGTGAATTATTCATGATTTTGACTATGAATTTATGAATATATGAATGATTTATGATCTACAGTTTCTTTTAAGATAAACATCACATAAAATGTGAAAGGTTTTATCACATATTATGAAATCATGATTTGGTGAAATGTTTTCTCACATATGCATGATTCATGATTCAAGGAGCTATTTTATAATTATTTTATGATTTGGATTCATATGTTGATTATTGCATATCCTAATGTTTTTCTTTGATAATTGAATTTATCTATTCTATGAGGATGTAACTTAGCATCAAGAGACTTGAGGTGGAGGCTCAAATAGGGTAGTCTCTAGTTGCAATCTATAGTTTCAAACTACGTGCCCCTGTAGGATTATCTTAAATGACCTAACTGGTGGATCCACAAATAGCATATGGATAAATGATATTGAGTTCGACCTTGGCAAGTAAACTCTCCCTTCTCGGTGTGGGAGTTATATTAGATTACATGTTATAGCTCACATGGTCTATTGTCAGTTAAAACTAATATCCCACAAAATGAACTGAAGTTACTTCAAAGGTTTTATGATGCTTTCATTATGTTTTAAGATGCACTGACTGTGTTCATGATTAATTATTCTTCCTTAAAGGTTTTTCAAGATGTTTTAGCTTGGTCATGCATATCATGCTTTCCTCTATGTCACCTTATGATCATGTCTCGTGTTTTCATACATTTCTCCATACTTAGTTTATTCCATGTACTAATGCATACCTTTTCCTACATTATTTTGATATTGTAGGGTCTGACGCTTCTCATCCTCCCACTCGTGGATTGTTGACTATTGATCGCCGAAGACTTGGTGAGTCCTCATGTTCTAAAGATCATATCACCTTTACTATGCTTTCTTATGTCTTTCATTTTTATACGTTGTATGTGGTGTATGGGTTACATCCCAACCACTTTTTTTGATGTATTAGATTAGCTTGTTAAGACTATGATTAGACTTTCATTTTTATGTTCAAACTAGTCAATGATATGAGACTTTTACTTAAATTATACTTTTGTCCATTTCATTGGGTTGTATGTCTATCAAGTGGCTTGTGTAGGGATTCTCGGGGCCATATACACCATGTCACATCTAGGGTGTACTTTGGGTCATGACAATAACTTAGCTGATAGAACATTGTACTTTTAACCTGAAGGTCAAATGTGAGAGAACGCAATCACCCAATGAATGGACAAGCTCAAAAGGGGGAAGGAAGAAAAACCATACTTTCAGAGACCTAACTAACCTGTTTTGAATCTTATATGAATTGCAAGAATAACTAACTAAGTTGTTCTATAAGGGGTCATTCTCCAAATGGGACGGGGTGAAGTCTTTAGGTTGTTTAAGTAGGTTGGGTCACAGATTGACCATAGAGTATTCCTGGATATAAGCTAGGAAAAAAAGTGGAGCATACAATGATGCCACATGTTTAATTTTGAGGAAGTCCCTAGATGCCATATGTTTCAACTTCATGGAAGTCCCAGTAGATCGTGGAAGGGGTTATAGGATATGAAGTGTTATAATTCTTATCTAGAGAGGAGCATTTACCCACTTCACTATAAGAAGAAGGGAATTGATATATGTTCTATTAGCTATTGCATGAAAGTTGATATAGATGATAAAAGGCATGCTTTTTTCAATGCTTATTCTCTTAATAAACGACAAAGAAAAATAGGAAAGAGGTCGAGTTAATTGGTGTGTGCATATTTAGTCTTTGTTTAAATGGATCTCATGTGGAGCTAACATGGTTGTCTACATATATACATAACACCTCAAAAGTTAGAAAAAAATATTGTAGGAAATTGGCTAAGGCAGTGTTCTACAAGTCCAACCTATGTATCGTAAGAAGTCCTACAATTCGTAGAAAGTGAATCGTAGATCTCAGAGTTGAGTTTGGAAAATTTAGTTCCTGAATTTTGACCCACAAATTGAAAAAAGAACTGTTAGAGTTTTGATAAGCTGTAGATCGCATTCATAGGATGGATTCAAAGAATTCGTTTAAAACCTTAGTCATACGGAAGGGTTCGACGGGTCATAGATTACTCTACGGTTCGTAGGATTGTCTCAAAGAACTGATCTTGACTTAGTGAAATTTTGATTTAAAATATTGAGGTCTACAGATGGGGTCTATAGACCATAGGAAGTTAGACGATCCGTAGAAGGATGTCATAGAAAGTTGGCCAATTTTAGGCCCCAGTCACTCAACCTATGGTTGACCAGTATGGTTCATAGGATTTCCTATGAGCCATAGGTCTAAACCATAGGGTCTGTCTGACAGTTATTTTAAAGGATAATTGGGTCTTTTCCTAAGCATCTAATACCTATACTATGTCATTTTGCCTATAAAAAGAGACCCTATAATTGATTTTAGTCCTAAGAAACTACCCATTCCCTTTTATTCCCCAAAATATTCTCTCTAGGTTTTTCTCCAAGGCTCACAAGGTGTTCTAGGGTTCTTCAAGCTTTCAAGTCTCCAATTACTCCATTTCTTGGGCTTCAAGATCAAGGTATGTAGGAGTTCATCAATGGGTTCCATTCATCCATTGAGTCTCAAAGATTTCTCAAATTCTCTAATTCAATTTCCTTAAATTGATTAGGTTTTTATTCAATTCTTCATGGGTTCTATTGGTGTTGATTTAATTGTTTGATTTTGATCTTATTATGATTGTTTTGACTCAATTACACACTTTTCAATTTATTTCAGATGAACCCATGCATGATACATGATTTTGACTATGAACCCTAGAAGGGTTTGAATCTGTTATGGAGTTTTGAAACTATGAGCTATGTTTTCATGAAAGATATGCATGATTTATAAACTGAATGTCTTTGATCTAAGTTGCTTTAAGATTAACATCAACTAAATCGTGAAAGATTTTCTCACATTAAGGGATTATGATTTGGTGAAAGGTTTTCTCACATATGCATGATTCAAGATTTAAGGAGCTATTTTATGATGTTTAAGCTTGGATTAGTAACTTAATTGTCTTTTTCCATGTATGATGACATGCTTATGTTTATGACTATTCCATTGGGATTTTTATTTAGCATCGAGTGGATATTGACATGAAGGCTCTCCTGTTAGTAGAGGTCGAGTCTTTAGTAGCAATCTCCTTGTCCCTTACTATGTGCCCTCGCAGGCTGTCTTAAGTGACATAGCTAGTTGATCCACCTAAGCTAGAAGGTAAGGTCCGTGCCTTGGAAAGTAAGGACATATTTTTTTTACTGTGGGAGCAAGACATTAGATTCCACGTTATAGCTCACATGGTCTATGTCGATTAAGAGTAAATATCACATAAAATGAACTAAGTTGTTCTTAAAGATTTTATGAAACCTTCCTTATGATTTAAAGATGTGCAGGCCATGTTCAAGTTTTATGATGCTTCTTTAAAAAGGCATTTCAATGTTTAGCTTGGTTATGCATATCATGTTTTCGATTATGTCCCCTTATTATCATATTTCATGTTTTATGTATACACTGCATACTTAGTACATTCCATGTACTAATGCATACTTGTGCCTATATTGCTTCACTAATGTAGGGTGTGACACTTTCTCTCCTCTTGCTCATGGCTAGTTGATCGCTCAAAGGATTTGAAGACTTGGTGAGTCCTCATACTCCGATAACCATGTCACCTTTATTGCTTTCATATGTCTTTACTTTTCAAATGTTTTATGTGGTGTATGGGTTACATCCCGACCACTTTCTTGATGTACTAGATAGGTTGTCAAAACTATGATAGATTTTCTCTTATAAATGTCAAACTCATTTATTCATATGAGATTTCCTAGTTTTGTCTATTATATTGTGTATACGTATGTCAAGTGGCTTGTGTAGGGCCTATTGGGGTCTTATATGCCATGGCATGTCTGGTAAACACGGTATTCAGAGCACAAGGTTATAGAAGAGGTCCTACGATGTCTGGCAAGCCGCGTTGAGTAAAGTCTTAATCATAAGTGTGAAGTGCACCACATTTATGAATAGGAGGCTACCTAGAATTTAGGAAACTTCACCTCTTTCATTACTCTAATGTCGTGCTATTTAGTCTATCTCTATAAGATCCTTTTCTTAAATCATATTTGATCCCTTTCAGGATATGGCCCTTCTAAGAGCTTATGTGAGAAGGAATGTCAGGGAGAATGTGGAGCCCAAGGTTCTCAAGTTCCAGCTGACCCTTTGGTCGAGCAAGTGACTCATGCTGAATTCCGAGACAATTTGCAAGTGTTGGCTCAAGCCATGACAACCCAAGATAATAGATAGGCCATTGCTCCCATGAAACCAAAAGTGGGTACAACGGTGACAAGGATAAACGAACTCACTAAGATGAATCCTCCGGAGTTTCATGGGTCTAAGGTTGATGAAGTGTATAAGATAGTGGGAATTAGGGGATTGTCTATGGTTGAGAAGGTCGAGTTGGTAGCTTATCAACTCAAGGGTGTTTCTCAAGTGTGGTTTGAACAATTGAAAAGAGAGGGTGGTTGATGCGGGTCCTCTAGATTGGGAGAAATTCAAAGGAGCTTTTTTTCATTTCTTTTATCTTGAAATGAGAAAAGTGAAAGTATTTGAGTTCATTAACCTCCGACAAGGAAATATGAGTGTGAAGGAGTATTCTTTGAAGTTTACTCAATTGTCTTAGTATGCTACAACTATGGTTGCCGACTCTAGGGTAAGGATGAGTAAGTTCATATCGGGTGTGTCTGATATGGTTATTAAAGAGTGTCGTACCATCATGTTGATTAAGGATATGGATATCTCCCATTTGATGATACATGCCCAATAAATTGTAGAGGAGAAACTCAAAGAGGGCAAGGGTCGGTGATGGTGACTTTTCTCATTCTAGGTCCGGTAGAGAAGGGTGTGCTCTATTCTGGAAAAAAAGTTTGGTCAAGGTTCTTCTAATGTTCTGGCTCTTAATTTCAACAAAGATAGGGTGTCTAAACCTTGGCCTCAAGGAGGAAATGGTTGAAATGGATCTTATATTCTATCTTGCACTAGGTGTGGTAAGAAACATGACGACAAGTGTTTGGCCGGTATAGATGGTTGCTTAAATAAGGAAAGAATGGTCACAGCATGAAATATTTCCCATTGCTTACTACAAAGGGAAGGGTGGTAGGAAAGTTCAACCTAGTGGTTCTGGTTTGGGTGCTTCAAAGCAAAATAGACTTATGCTCTTCAAACTTGACAAGATCACGAGGGTTGTTATGATGTAGTGACTGGTATGTTGAAAGTCTTTCATTTTGATCTGCATGCTTTACTTGATCTGAGTTCTACCTTTTCATTTATTATTCTTTATGTGGCCATGAGATTTGATGTTGGTCTTGAAGTCTTTTTTAGTCCCTTTCATGTCTCTACTCTCGTTGGTGATTCTATAATGGTTAAGAGAGCTTATAGAAGTTGTCATATTTCTGTTTCTCATAGAGTCACTCATGTTGATCTTATAGAGCTTGATATATTATATTTTTATGTTATTCTTGGAATGGATCGACTTTATTCATGTTATGCTTCCATATATGGTAGGAATCGATTGGTCACTTTCAAGGTTCTGAATGAACCTATCATGTCATGGGAAGGGAGAAATTGTATTCTTAAGGGTTAGTTTATATCTTACTTAAAGGCTAGAAAGAAGATTTCTAAGGTTTGCATTTATCATCTTGTTAGAGTTAGGGATACGAATTCCAAAACCCCTACTCGTGAGTCAGTTCTGATAGTAAATAAGTTTTTGGAAGTATTTATCGATGATCATCCTGGTATTCCTCCCAAAAGGGAAGTCTCTCAGATACGCAGCTTATCTCTATCATCCTTATCATATGGCCCCAATAAAACTTAAAGATTTAAATGACCAATTGAAAGATTTGCTAGATAAGGGTTTTATTAGACTGAGTATCTCTCCATGGGGTGCTCCGGTGTTGTTTGTTCAAAAGAAGGATAGATCTTTCTGAATGCGTATTGACTATCAACAATTGAATAAGGTTACCATTAAGAATAAGTATCCTATTCCAAGAATAGATGATTTGTTTGATCAACTCTAAGGAGCGAGTTAGTTCTACAAGATTGACCTCTGGTTGGGTTATCACCAATTGAGGGTGAAGGAAAATGACATTCCAAAGATGAATTTTCGAACTTTTTATAGTCATTATGAGTTTTTGGTAATGTATTTTGGTTTGAATAATGCCCCAATGATGTTCATGGATTTGATGAATTGGGTCTTCAAGCAATATCTCGACATGTTTGTGATTGTGTTTATTAATGATATGTTGATTTACTTACAGAGGGAGGATGAGAATATTGATCATTTGAGGATCTTGTTACGAATTCTCAAGGACCGTGAGTTGCATGCTAAGTTTAGCAAGTGTGAGTTTTGGTTGAGGTTTGTTTCTTTCCTTGGCCATATTGTCTCCAACAAAGGTGTTCAAGTCGATCCTAAGAAAACCAAGGTAGTTAAGAATTGACCTAGACCATTGTCTACTTCATATAGACAGAGTTTCTTGGATTTGGTCGGTTACTATAGAAGGTTTGTGGAAGGATTTACCTCTATTGCTTCACCTTTGACAATATTGACTCAAAAAAGGTAAAATTCTTATGGTCGAAAGCTTATGAGAAGAATTTCCAAGAGATGAAGGATGGACTCACTTCGGCCCCTAATTTGACATTATCGGAAGGGTTTGATGGTTTTGTGGTTTATTGTGATGCTTCATGGATTGGTCTTGGTTGTATTATGATGTAACATGAGAAATTTGTTGCTTATGCTTCAAGTATGTTGAAGATGCATGAAAAGAATTATCTGACTCATGATTTGGAGTTAGCAGTGGTGGTGTTTGCTCTAATGATTTGGAGACATTACTTGTATGGTGTTCATGTAAATGTATTCACCGACCATAAGAGCTTAAAGTATGTGTTCAGTCAAAAGAATTAAAATCTTCGTCAAAGGATGTGGCTCGAGTTGTTGAGGATTTATGACATGAGTGTCCGATATCATCTCGAAAAAGAAAATGTGGTAGTGAATGCTCTTAGTCGACTTTCGATGGATAATGTTGCTCATGTTGAGAATGATAAGAAGGAGTTGGTTGGTGATGTTCATAGATCGGACCGAATGGGTGTTCGTTTGGTTGATTCTAATAAAGGTGGTGTAGTTGTTCATAATGGTTCAAAATCATCTTTTGTATTAGATATGAAAGCTAAGCAAGATCATGATCTGATTATGATTGAATTGAAGAAGTCAGTTTTTGAAAAAACCATTAAGGCTTTCTCCCAAGGGGGAAATAGTGCCCTTTGATACTAATGTGATTTATTTGTTCTGAATGTTGATGAGTGAGAAATCATATTATGACAGAAGCTCACAGTTCTTAGAATTCAATTCACTTGGGAGCCACCAAGATGTACCGCAATGTACGAAAAGTTTATTGGTCGAATCAAATGAAGAATGATATTGCTGAATTTGTGGCTAAATGTCTGAATTGTCAACAAGTGAAAGTTGAGCATCAAAAACCGAGTGGTTTGGTTCAAAACATTTGTTTTCCGAAATGGAAGTGGAAATATTTGAATGTGGACTCCATTACAGGCTTGCCTCACACTCGTCGACAGTTTGATTCAGTTTGGGTTATTATGGACAGAATGACAAAATTGGCTTGCTTTCTTCCCGTTAATACTTCATTCTCCTCAAAAGATTAAGCCAAGCTTTATGTTCGGGAAATGGTAAGGCTGCATGGAGTGCCTTTGTCCATTAGCTTCGATCAAGATACTCAGTTTACATCTAAGTTTTGGAAGTCATTTCATAAGGGTCTTGGTACTCAAGTGAAGCTTAGTATGACTGATAAGTCCATGATTTGGACTCATTTAGGGCTTTGTTTTAATCGATTTAGTGTTCTCAAATGCATATTTTGTGCCAATAACTAATTAAATCCTTGAACTTTAGGTATTCGGATTGAGGAACAAAGCATGGATACTATTAAGCAAAAAGGAACAAGACAGCTGAAAGAATGAAGGAAAGAAGCCCAGAGGATTGCCTAACCCATTAGGCGAGTTGCCGAATAGCTAGAGTCTCGCCTCATGTTCCGGAGTTCCAAGAACTGAAAGAGAAAATCTAGTCGGCGAGAAAAAAGAGGAGTCGACAAGTCGCCGAACGGTTCCGCGATGTAGTGCCATATTGCCCAAAGTTACAAAACCTAAAGATGTCGAAGGCAAAAGCAAAATGGCGATGAAAATGACCAAAGGGTGGATCGCCGATTGGTTCAGCGATCCCGACTAACTGCATCGAATGAACCACCGCAGCACACTTTTTGACAATTATAAATACTTGTTTAATTTTTTAGTTTAGTAATCTGATCTTTTGTTGAAACATAATATTATTCAGTTTTTGAAGTTTAAAACTTAGAACTGAATAGAGAGATAATATTTCCTTAGCTTTGAAGATTTGAAGATTTCCATTTCTAAGAAATTGGAAGTGGGTATTGAAGATTCTTTATCTTAGACCTTTGTAAATACTATATCAATCTTACCCAGTTGATGGAAACACAACTCAATAACGATTTTTACCTTTTTACTATGTCTAGCTAAAACCCTAATTCTTGGGGTGTGATTATGTGATTATTGGTTGATTTAACTGCTTGGTATTGTTAATTGATAGCTTATTTTCTATTTAAAAGTAATTTCGTTCAGTAACTGTGGTTGAATTTAATAGGTTGTAGTTGCAAATACAATCTTAACTTCGTGGTTTTAAAATCAAAATTACTGAATCGATGGTCTATGAGTATTGGGTTTTCATGGGTTCATCGAGAGAGTGAATCCTAAACCCTTTTCCACACATCAGCTCGAGAGTGAATGGACTAAAGCAAAGGTTGTGTTTCATTGCTGCTTATTGGTGTTTGAGAGAAACCAATTTGATTCGGGGTAAATTGTTCAAGATAAAGTTTACCTCCACTAAAGTCTAGCTTATTCACCGATTTGCAGTTGTTTACTATTAATTACAATAACCCGGTTATTTACCTTAGCCCATAATCCAATCACATCCTAAGAAACCCGTCTCCATATTCGTATTTTCGTGTTATTTGTTGTTTTAGTTGATAATACAAACAAGCCCCCTTGATATTTGACACTTGTGTTACCCCAAACTTGAATATGTGTTTCTTCATAAATGTTTTTAGCTATGATTGACTTGAGCATATTTATGTTTTTTTATTGATTCTTGAGTACGAACATGTCACGCCCTGAGCTTACACCCTAGATGGGACTGGCACTCGAGAACCATTGATGGCCACAAGCGAACCCTTAACCTGTCTTACTTACTCAGCGGAAGACTTAATTCAGCAAAGACAAGTCTATGTAATAAACTGGAATGTCATAAAGGAACATTCAACTGGCCATTAAGGCAAACTAAAGTGTTAACATAAGATAATGACAACGAAAAGACTAAAAAACTAATATTTGACAGTCTATTAAGCCTCTAAAACAACTGAGATGGATATCAGGACAAACCCTAGAAAATCCTAATGAGCTAATAAAATAACTGAAAGAATTAAAAAGGAGTCCTCCAGAATGCCAGGAAACTCACCAACTAACTCTGGAGTGCTCACTTGATCAACGATGTGCTAGATGTCGATCCTAGTTACATATGTCTGCATCATAATATGATGCAGGCCAACTAGCATCACTACATTGAATGTACGAGTATGTGAGTTAGAATGCTAAACACAACATAGGCTTGAAAGGAATCTGAAGAACTTACCTGACTCAACATAAGTGCAATATAAAGAAAAGTTGTTTAGAACATGATGTCAACTCTTGTGTATGCAAAGATACATATAACTCTGAGATGTATGTAAAAATACAAATAAACTATGTATTTAAGAATACAATTACTTCTGTGGGAGTTTCTCTAACCAACAACCATCACGTAAGAGCTATTATGATGATACTACGTTTTGCCTTACGCTGCCAGGGCCATCTTATACCTTGACGAGGGTATAAAACCTGAACTACTAAGTGGATCCACTAGTCTATGCTAAAAATCACTAAAAGAATCATATAAAAAGTATGACCCTTTTCTACGCATGATGGCTACATTGTTTATGGGGGCAGTGAGTTTTCTGAACTCTCCCCCATATCGGTGCTCAATACTACTCCCAAAAATATAATATTGGCTCTTATGTTTAAAACATACTTCTTTCTGTGATTTGAGATTAGTGCTCAAAAACTTAACTCAAAGGCTATCTTAGAAATCAAAGTTTCCTCTCTTGCTTCATTTACAAAGTGATTACTCTTTTCTGAAAACTAGCCCGAAGGCTCTTTGGAAATTGAGGTTTCCATTCTTGTTTAAGTGTAAAAACATTTTAAACCCTTTGGGAATGCATAGTCCCCATATACCTCTGAATAAATGAACTTCAAACTTTATTCTTTACTCTTTGCTCAACTTGAACTTTAAGTCTTAAAACAAAGTTAAAACATTTGGGAAAGACTTCTGGAAAACTCCAAGAACTTTTCTTGACTTGACTCTTACTTCTCTTGACTTTTATCTTAACTTTCCTTGAATTGGATTATGTATTCAAGGTTCATGATCTCATGTTTATGGAAGATTTCATGATGTTTATATGTACCCTAGAGTGTTGGAATCAAGTAGAAAACATAGGTACATTGCTAAGGAACAAGTATGAAAAGGTGGGGAACGAATGGGGAGAACTGGCGTCCCTAGTGCTCTGAGAGGCGCAGGGCGCTAGCCATCAAAATTTAGAGAACAAGTTGGGGTGCTCTGGCTGGCGCGTCGTCCCAGAGCCCCACATTCAGAGAATGTTTTGGGGCGCACTGAGAGGCGCAGCGCCCCAGCCCCTTTCCCAAAAAATCCCAAATTTTCTTCTTCGTTTTTCAACTCTAAACCCTCTAATTTCACTTAGTTCTTTCCCCACACACTTAGAATAATTTATAATCTCAATATATGGTAGATTCAAACTGAAATTGCACCCGGAAAACATGAATCAAAGCGCAAGAAACTTCAATAACATAACCCATAAGAATTCTAACGAAACCTTCAACAATGTTCATCAAAAACTCAATTTCTAAACTTTCAAAGACTTAAATTCGCTGAATTGAATCATGGTTGGCACATGGTTGAACTACCCAACGCTATGTGATCTCACATAACTTGTAGGGATCACCCCCTATGAAATCCACAAGCTAAACTCGACTATGTTGACGAATCTTGCTTCTCTTCTCCTTTCTCCTCTTCTTTTCTCTTTTCTCCAAGCCCTAGCATATTTTGGTAAAAGCATAAACTGATCTAGTTCTGATTAGACCCTAACATAATTACCAAAAATGAAATAAAATAATTGGTCTAGGAAAAGACCAAACTACCATTTCAAAATCCGGATTGGACTTTCCTTATTCCAATAGCCTAACTTCCAAAGGGCATAACTCACTCATACGAACTCGGAATCCTGCAAACTCAGTGGAGTTGGAAAATCATTCCAAGAGATTTCCTACCATATCTGGAAGTACCTAGAACTCTCCTGAGCCAGAACATATGGCCGTTTGAAGTTGGCCAAATCTCAACTTATTCTAACTTGACAAAATTTCTAGATTTTCATTCTTTCCAAAAATGACTATTTCCAATTATTAGCTTCTTCCTAGTTATTTCAAATTGAGAGATGTTATAGAACCGCTCCCTTGGGACTTGACCCGAAGTCACTAGTTGGGTTATATTACTATTGATTGATCGTTGGCACTTTGTATTGGATGGAGTGTCCTGATACGTGAAATCAAAATGGTGTCGTTGCCGGGGATTGGTATTGGTTGAGAATTTTCAGTTAAGTGGAATTTTATTCTTGATAGTTATAGTTGAATCTACTTAATTTTAGTTTTGGTTTTGTATTGCTGTTTTGAACAGAAAAATTGAGCATATCTGCTAGTAACGGTGACCCAATGGACCACCCTCCTCTGAAAATGATGATGCTAAGGGATAAAATCCTAAGTTTCAATAAATTGAAGGGTGAGTCAGTTTATGAGTTGTGGCAAAGATTTAAGGCTCTATTGCAGCAGTGCCCGACTCATGGAATTCCAGATAAAAATGCTTCTGGAATGTCTCTACCCAGAGTCAGAAGAGGGGTTTCCTTATGAAAGTGAGGCAAACTCCACTAATGGAACTTAAGTGGGGACTTACATCATTCCACGACGTTAACTAAGGCACTTCTTGGGAGGCAATCCAAGGGTTTGTCACTTTTTATTTTTGTGTTAAAAATAATTGTGTGTTGATTTTGTAGGTTGAAGTGTGGAAAGTGTTTGAAAAGTGCAGGTTGGCGAGCCAAAAGGTCCTATCGGCGCATCGCCGAAGAGGTCGGCGATCGTGATCTTTTTCGCCATTTGGACCCCCAGATTAACTAGAAGTCTTATAAAACTCAGCGAGGTAAGTGACCACTTAGTGTGTCGTCGAGTGGTTCGGCGAGCACGACTAATGTCGCCAAATGGGCTAGAACTGGACGGTTTTTATAAGGCCAAAGGTTCAAATATTTTCAAACTCTTCACTTTCCCTCACTTTAAATCTTCACAAACTCACACCCACACCTTGTTTTATCTATTTTCGCATTTCTAGAAGTATTTTAGTCGTTGATTTTTGCTCAGATATGGATTACATTACCGCCTAGCATTTCAATCTTATCTTAATCGGCATAAAAGATTGGTTTTATGAACCTTGAGTTTATTTTTAACAATTTTGTACTCTTATGCAAATGATATTATCTTGTTGAAGTGTCTTGCGCCTCTCTGATTGGAGTAGAATATTTGAATGCCTATTTTAATTTGATAATCTTGCTCGTCTTGTTTATATTATGGAGTTCCTGTAATTTTATGCCTTAAAATGAATTAAATCTTGTGGGGTTGTGCTTTTATGTTGTTTAAGTTAGTTGGGTGAAGTCTGAGTAGCCTGCATTTGTGCCAAAATATGTAATTTGCCCAATGATAGAGTGAGTGACGTCATTCTTAAGGGCAAAAGTCATCAATTTGCCAAATTTGGCAAAACTGGGAGAAGCTTCAGTATCTCGAGGTAATGGGTATTATGGGTCTTTCTTTGATTTGACTAGTGCATTCTTCAATTTTGTTTTTGGGGGTTACGGGGTTGAATTCAAGATTATGGGTTGAAAGTAGGCACGTTGGGTCATTTGGTGAGCTAGGTCAAGCTCGCTGAACCACTCGGCGGTTCGCCGAAGTTCCCCATCTTGACTCATAGAAAAATAGTTAAAGATAGACTCGCCGAACTAGTCGACTAGTCGCCGAATCGCTTCGGAGAGCTAGATCGGGCTCGCCGCAAGGATTGGCTTTAAAATGTTAGCAGGTCGGTGATAGGAAAGGCCTATTGGTGAATTGTCGACAGCTTTCGACGAGCAAGGGTTAACCCGTCGAAAGTTACAATGAAAAAAGGTGATCAAGAAGACTTTTGGCGAGTCACCGAGTGCTTTCGGCGACCTTAGGCTTCTCACTGAAAGTTACAGAACCCAACATCAAATAAAGGCAGACAAAAGCATCATCCAGGTGACAAAGGCAAGGGCTAGAGGCCCATCTCCGACAAGGTGACTACTGGTTCCCAGGCTGCTTTATCTGAGCTTGAGAATGACCAACCTCTACAGTCCCGACAATCTAAGCTCTGAGCCAGATCTCGCCCTGACTCAGCCAGAGTTCCTCCAGTTCCCACATCAGTAAACTCAGTATTAGCTCCGGTATCTCCCGTGGCTCCTGTGTCACCTGTCATTCCTCCTCCCAGGCTTCTGAACCGGTTAAAAGGTGATGGTTTGCAAACCATCTTAGAGGAGAAGTTGCTATCGACAGAAGGCCTGGAAGGCAAGTACTCAGATGTGAGGGACACCCTCCACTACCATATGTTTGATTAGTTTACCAGGCTTCAAAGCCTTTACATTCTTTCATGGGTCCGAGAGTTATACACAGCCTACGGTGACTTGGTCCTAAAGAGCAAGAAAAAGGTGAGTGAGCTTAGACCGGTGAAGTCTGTCATGGTACGGGGAAATAAAGTTGGGTGAAATAATGAGGCTGATAGGAGGTTCAGGTTACCCCGTCTTTCTCCAATGACATCCAGCGCATTAAGGATGAGTATACTCGTAAGGAGGCTGATAGGAGGAGAGCAACTCTAGAAAATACTTCTATGGAGGTTGATGTTGATTCTATACCTACAGAGGCAACTTTGCCTACTCCGGCCTCCGGGCCTTGAGGTACTTGTGCCCCTACCTCTTCTTTACATGCTTCAGGCATATCCACTTCCTCCCAACAGACCAAGATTACTCAGGTGATGATCCTGAAAATGGGGTATCTAGCTCATTTAGCTAATGTGAGGGCTACCAGACTTGAGAGAGATGTCCCTCTTATGATTGAGGCTGCCAATTAGCTGCACTGACCCCCCTTCAGACTTATTTTAACACCCTCTCCATGGGAGTCAAGGCTTGTGAGAGCATGTAGGGGGAGACCTCCAAGGTTACGACTTTGAAAGCCAAGGTAGCAGACTTGAGAAAGGACGTAAACTATTTAAAGTCTACCAATTTCACTTCATTACTGGAGGCTGCAGATGATTTGGAAGTTCCTTAGACTTTAGAGATTCCTCCAGCTACCATCGAAGATGTACACAGGCATGAGGCAACAATTAATGAGTCGGATGTTGAGACCAACGAGGAGTAGATAGAGATGCGGGAGAAGAGCATATATGGAGACTTACCAGATCCTGAGAAGACAATCAAGCAGTCGGTGATCCAGACATCACTGATCGAGACTTTTATGGCAGCTCTTAGTGGGTCTGGTACTGTTGTTCTTTCTGAGGAGACTCCGTGTATTGATGCCCAAGTCCAGACTGATGTACTGGGCACTGATGCCCAAACAGATGGAGCGACTGTGTAGATAGGACCCACTCTTTACTTTCTGTTCTGTCTTTCTATATATTAACTTTTGGATATTTTTGTTTGCATTTGAGGACAAATGACTTTATTTGTGGTGGGGTGAGGCCTACCTTTTGTGTGACTTTTGGTGAATATTGATGTTTTGTTTATATATTTGGGTTTTTGAGCCATAATTGTGTTTTTACACTATTTTTATGGATGATTGAGCTTGTGGCTCCTTGTTTTAAATGTAAATGATTTTTGACCCTTCTAAAAAAAATTTGCCACCTCTTGTTTGTGTTGAATGTGGTTGTTCATTTGCAAATTTGAGTATCAATTTAATCAATACTAATGACTTGAATAGTGCTCATAATTGAACAAAAATGAATGTGCGGCTACGATGAGGCCAAATGAAGTTGTATAGACAATAAGTGAATTATTTGCATCTCGTTGTGACTAGCCAAGTATCGAATTGAGTCTCTTGTGATGAACTTTGCACATTAGCGAAAGTATGGAGTCTTGTTTGACTTTGATGTCATTGCCTTGTGTGATGAGCTTACCATGAACCATGTATGATGAGACCTAGAATTTTCCCCGTTGGTCCGGTTGACTAAGTGATGCAATCTCTTGATATGATCTCACACAACTTTAAAGAGTGTGAAACAATTTGACATTATACCTCTTTTGTGGTCTACCTTGTGAGTGAGTGAACTCCTTTTGAGCACCCTTTGAGCCTTAACCTTTTCTTGGAAGAAACTTGATGAAAACATAACCTTTCTTTATCCAATACCCATAATCCTCATGATTTGTGGTTTGTTTGAATAGCCAACTTAGGCCAAAAGCCTAAGTTAGGGGTGTGCTAAAAAGAGAAGGTAAATCAAGGAGTGCAAGAAAGTCCCCTTTTACCCATGTTTTGAGAAAAATGGAACCCCTCCATACAAAAAAATGTAAAAGAAGAAAAGAATGAAAAAGAAAAAGAAAAAGAAAGAAAAAGTTGCTAAATAAAGTTGTGAAAATGCAAAAAGAAATGGGGTTTCCAACAATCCATGGAAAGTGAATAATGGGATGACTTGTAAGCATGAATAAAAAATGATGAAGAAAAGGAAATGAAGTGTTGTTCACACCACATTTCATGAGGACTACAACCATTGAGCCTAAATGACCATACATTTGCACTCAGCCCCATTACAAGCCTTGAAAAGACCTTTTTGATCTTGAGTGAGCTGAAACAAATGTTGGTTGGAAAATACGGGCAAACCTATAGGTGAAATCATACATTGTGTTCATCTTTGTGAGTGTAAGCGTTGTATTTGATTCCGGAACTTGAAATTGTTGAACCATTGTGTGTGAATATGGAATCATTCTTTGTGTGAGGGCGTTTGAGTACCTTTGTTGAGCTTGAACTTGCATTTGAAGCAAGTATTTTGAGCTTGAGATTCTTTCATATTGGTGAGTCACAACTTGACTCTTTGAGTGCACAATTGATCTTTGCATGAGTAAGTTGAGTCTTTTCGTGTGCATTCATGATTGGATCTTGTGTAGCACTATTTGAGACATCCTTTTTGACCTGTTGAACTTGAGTTTTACTTGAGGACAAACACAAGTTTAAGTTGGGGGTGTTGATGAGTTGATGATTTAGACTTATTTAGGGCTTTATTTTAATAGAGTTAGTGTCCTCAAATGCATATTTTGTGTCAATAACTGATATAAATCCTTGAATTTCAGATATTTGGATTGAGGAACAAAACATGGACACTATTGAGCAAAAAGGAACAAGGCAGCTGAAAGAACGAAGGAAAGAAGGCCTGAGGATCGCCTAACCCATTAGGCGAGTCGCCGAATGGTCAGGCTCTCGCCTAATGTTCTAGAGTGCCAAGCCTTGAAAGAGAAATCTAATCGGTAAGAGAAATGAAAAGTCAGTGAGTTACTAAATCGTTCCGTGATGCAGTGCCATACCGCCCAAAGTTACAGAACCTAAAGATGGTGAAGGAAAAAGCAAAACGGTGATGAAAATGACCAAAAGGTGGATCGCCAATTGGTTCGGCGCTCCCGACTAACTGTGCCGACTAAACCTCCGCAGCAAATTTTTTGACAACTATAAATACTTGTTTAAATTTTTAGCTTAGTAATCTGATCTTTTGTTGAAACATAATATTATTTAGTTTTTGAAGTTTAGAACTTAGAACTGAATACAGAGACAATATTTCCTTAGCTTTGAAGATTTGAAGATTTCCATTTCTAAGAAATTAGAAGTGGGTGTTGAAGATTCTTCATCTTACACCTTTGTAAAGACTATATCATTCTTACCCAGTTGATGGAAACACAACTCGATAACGATTTTTACCTTTTTACTATGTCTACCTAAAACCCCAATTCTTGGGGTGTGATTATGGGTTGATTTAACTACTACGTATTGCTAATTGATAGTTTATTTTCTGTTTGAAAGTGATTTCGTTCAGTAATTGTGGTTGAATTTAATGGGTTGTAGTTACAAATACAATATTAACTTCGTGTTTTTGGCATACTCAAGAGAGAGGTTTTAAAACCAAAATTACTGAATCGATGGTCTGTGGGAATTGGGTTGCCATGGGTGCAGCTCGAGAGACTGAATCTTAAATCCTTTTCCACACATTCAGCTCGAAAGAATGAATGGACTAAAGAGAAGGTTATGCTTCATTGCTGCTTATTGGTGTTCGAGAGAAACCAATTTGATTGGGGATAAATTGTTCAAGAGAAAATTTACCCCCACTAAAGTCTAGCTTATTCACCAATTTGCAGTTGTATACTATTAATTGCATTTTCCAAGTTTTTTACCTTAGCCCATAATCCAATCACATCCCAAGAATCCCGTCTCCATATTCGTATTTTCATGCTACTTGCTGTTTTAGTTGATAATACAAAGCCCCTTGATATTTGACACTTGTGTCACCCCAAACTTGAATTATATTTTTCTTTGTAAATGTTTTTAGCTATGATTGACTTGAGCATATTTATGCTTTTTTATTGATTCTTGAGTACGACCCGCTCCCTTGGGATTCGACCCTAACTCACTAGTTGGGTTCTATTATTATTGAACGATCGTTGACACTTAGTATTGGATGAAGTGTCCTAATACGTGAAATCAATGATTTTCCACCCTTACACCAATGGACAAGCTGAGCGTACCTTTCAAACTTTAGAGGATTTTTTAAGAGTTTATGTGATCGATTTCAAGGGTAATTAATATGATCATTTGCCTTTGATTGAATTTGCTTATAATAATAAGTATCATTCTAGCATTGGGATGGAACCGTCTGAGGCATTTTATGGTAGAAGGTGTAGGTATCCTACTGGTTGATTTGAAGATGGTGAGGTTGCTTTGATAGGTCTCGAGTTGGTGCATGATGCTACAGAAAATGACTCAAAGTCAAGAAAAGTCTTATTCCAATGTTAGAAGAACATATTCAAATTTAATGTTGATGATTGGATCTACTTGAAAATTCCACTCATGAAAGGTGTAATGAGATTTAGAAATAAAGGAAAGCTTAGTCCCTAATATGTGGGCCCATATCAAATTATGAGGCGTACTTGAAAGGTTTCATATGAACTTAAGTTGACTAATGATTTAGCATCGGTACATCTGGTATTCCATGTCTCCTAGTTAATGAAGGTGTTGGAGATCCGACATTCATTGTTCCTTTAGTAGGTTTGGGAGTTAAAGAAAATATATCATATGAAGAGGTCCAAGTTGAGATTTTAGAACGGCAAGTTTGGAAGTTGAGAAATTAAGAAGTTTCTTCTGTGAAGGTTGTTTGGAGGAATCAATTAGTTTAGGGTTCTACTTGGGACGCTGAAGCTGATATGATATCCATGTATCCTTTTATCTTTCCCTCCACTCCTATTCTAGCTTGAGGTATTAGCTCCTCATGGTTCATTCTATCAGATTCATGCAGTTTCATTATCCTTATGTTTTCATAGGCATGCATGTTCATAAAAAACTTGATTTTGATGTTATGATTAAGCTTGGAGTGATTCTCCATGTTTATGTGCATTATGATGAGTTTCCATTCATGTTGGGTTGTTAGTTTCTCTCCTACTCTACTGGTGCTAGCTTGAGTCCCATTTGAGAATGAATGTTCCCAAGGGAGAGATATTGTAACACCTCGGATGTTGGAAAGTTAAGTTGGAAAGCAAAGTTGTAGAGAAATGGCTAAAGCAGTTCTCTATGAGTCCAACCTACAGGGAGTATGAAGTAAATTATAGAACCCAGAGTTGAGTTTGGAAAATTTAGTACCTGAAGTTTGACCCACGAATTGACAGGACAAACCTAGGATTTTTGACGAGCTGTAGATGGCATTTGTAAGATGGATTTAGAGAATTGGATTAAGATTGCAGTCCTATGAAAGGTTCGACGGGGTATAGATTGTTCTACAGGTCATAAGGTTGTCTCATAGAATTGACCTTGACTTAGTGAAATTTTAATTTAAAAAGTCGAGGTCTACAGATGGGGTCTACAAAACATAGGAAGTTAGGCAGTCTCTAGAAGAGTGTCATAGAAAGTTGGCCAATTTTAGGCCTCAATCACTTAACCTACAGTTGACTAGTACGGTCCATAGGATTTCCTACGAGTCGTAGATCCAAATCATAGGGTCTTTCTAGCCGTTATTTTTAAGGGTAGTTGGATCTTTTTATATGCATCTAATACCTATACAACGCCATTTTGCCTATAAAAGGATACCTTATAACTTATTTTATTCCTAAGAAACTACACATACCTTCTATTCCCCAATATCCCCAAAATTTCCTCTCTAGTTTTCTCTCCAAGGCTCATAAGGGATTCTAGGGTTCTTCAACCATTCAAGTCTTCAATTTCTCCTTTGTCTTGGGCCTCAAGATCAAGGTATGTGGGAGTTCATAAATGGGTTCTATTCGCCCATTGAGTCCCAAATGTTTCTCAAATTCTCTTATTCAATTTCCTTAAATTGGTTAGGTTTTCATTCAATTCTTCGTGGAATCTAATACCGTTGATTAAATTGTTTGATTTTGATCTTATTATGATTGCTTTGACTCAATTACATGCTTTTCAATTTATTTCACATAAACCCATGCATGATACATGATTTTGACATGAAGCCTAGAAGAGTGTGAATTTATGAACGAGTTTTGAAAGTATGATCGATGTTATGATGAAGGATATGCAGGATTTATGAAAAATAATGTCTTATGATATAGATTGCTTTAAGATTAACATAAATTAAATTGTGAAATGTTTTCTCACATTAAGGGATCATGGTTTGGTGAGAGGTTTTCCCACACATACATGATTCAAGATTTAAGGAGATATTCTATGTGTTTAAGCTTGGATTAGTAACTTAATTGTATTTTTCCATGTATAATGATATGCTTATGTTTATGACTATTCTTTTGAGATTCTTACTTAGCAACGAGAGGATATTGAGATGGACGCTCTCTCGTTAGTAGAGGCCAAGTCTCTAGTAGCAATCTCCTTGCCCCTAACTATGTGTCCCCGTAGGTTATCTTAAGTGACATAGCTAGTGGATCCACCTAACCTAGAAGTTAAGTTCCTTGCATTGGCAAGTAAAGACATCTCGTTTTGGTTTAGGATCAAGACACCGGATTCCACGTTACAGCTCACGTGGTCTATGTCGGTTAGACTTGTATAAATTGATTTTTGCAAGAGAGAGTAAGCATTAAGAAATTGTAAGAAACAAAAGATAGAGAGAAAAAGCATTACTATTGTTGACTTCAAGTGATTTCAGCAAGGTTTTTCATTGGGGTTTTGTAATAGAGAAGGTTTTAGTTAAGTCTAACTTTCGAATTTCATTTACCCAACTATGGAAAAAGTGGCAGCTTTTGAATTTCATATTTTTACTATGGTTGCTAAAACCCCAACCTTGGGGGTTTGACAATGTGACCAATTGTTGCATTTGACTAAATGGGTGTTATCGATTAGTGATTTTTGGTGTTAATTTGAAATGGGTTTGAATTATTACTGTGGTTAACTTTCATTATTGCATATTTAGTGTAATATTGTTCAGAGTTTTGTGCTTGATTGAGAGAGAAGTATAGAGCCAACGTAGTAATTTGGCATCCTTAGTAGTGGGTCATGACGGTTTTAGCTTGAGAAAGCGAAACCCAAGATTCAACCTTTGTAACTAGCTCAAAAGAGTGGATTTAATGAGAAAGTAGGATGGTCGTCTTATGGATAGTGTTGAGGTTTGAGAGAACTCAACGGAAATAAGGTAATTGTTCGAGAGAAAATTGCTTTACTTATAGTCCATTCTACCCACGATGAATTAACATTATCGGTAATGATTTATACCCATTAAGTTGAATTTGGCAGCTGGTTAGTTAACCCCCCAAGTGTTTTCTAGTTATGTGATTGTTCCTTGTTGATTGTTGAAGTGGGTTAGTAACAACATACTGAAATTTGACTGTTAAACTCTTAAGTGTTGTGTTGTTCAGCTTCAAAGGTAACTGTCATACTTTCGTATTTGAATTCAAAAGAAAGCTACTCTATGGGATCAACCCCAATTCAGTTGATGGGTTATATAATGACTAATGATCGTTGACACTTAGAATTTGATGAAGTGTCTTTGAAACGTTAATCAGGCGCAACATGTTATCACTGCTTAACTAAGGAAACCTCTGACTGTCCAGACATATCTCCCAAGAGTTATAGTGACCCCTCTAATCGCTAGAAAGCCTAAATATGACACCAAATCAATCCTATGGGAATATCGACCAGACGCCAAGGGCAAGATGATTGATACTGTTGTGGCTTAGGGAATGATTAGGTCGGGAAGGTATTATGCCTCGGAGGATCTAAATCGAGGAGTCCTCGAAAAAGAACATAATCCTAAGAAGAATTTTAGCGATGTTGAAGCTGTAGAATTTTGGAAGGAGATGCAACCTAAAGACTTTTCAGTCGAAGAGCAGCTAAAGAAAACACTAGCCCACATATCCATTTTGTCTTTGCTTATGAGGTCTGAAGCTCATAGAAATGCTTTGATGGATCTATAAAGAGGAGTGAACATTCCAAAAGATACCACAAGTAAAACCTTAGCTTCAACAATTGGATGAACAGTGGAAGCTAACAAGATTTCTTTCCATGATGATGAGTTCCTTGCATAAGGGGTTGCACAAAACAAAGCGCTTCACATAGTGGTCAAATTTTGTGATAAAATTGTGACTCGAGTTCTAATTGATGGTAGTTTTGGATGCAACATTTGTCCTATCACCACTCTGAGAGATGTAGGTGTGAATATGGGAGATATAAGGAAAGTCGTGTAAAAGTTATAGCTTCTGATGGAGCACAAAGAAATGTCATTGGAGAGATCTATCTCACACTGCAAGTAGGGCCGATTGAATTTCCCATCCTATTTCAAGTGAGGGATGTGTCATCCAACTACAACTTGTTATTGGGAAGACCATGGGTTCACATGGAGAGAGCAGTTCCTTCCACTCTTCATTAATGTGTAAAGTTTGAGTGGGGTCGCACAAAAGATACCATCCACAGGGAGCTTAGTCACCCCATTTTTTATGTTAATTCTATCCTAGTCGCCGACGAGTTAGATAGAACCACTTTTCACATTTTGGAAATCATGCAAGCTGTAAGGGTCAATGAGGAAGCAGAGCCAACTTGGTCCTAAATCATCTTTCTTTATTCTACACTTTCATAGATCCTCAAAGTGTCGTGTGGCCTATCCCTTTTGTATGCCTTGTGCTACCCCTGTACTTTCATTTCTTTGCCTTTGATCGCCTACCTCATTGTAATAGCCAAATTGCCTTGATCAATGAAGTTATGTTTGCTTCAAATATAAAATGTGTTTAAATGGATCATTTATTATCAAACTAATTGCAACATAGGCCTACCTCAGTCAAAAAGAGCTTTTATATGAATGTCGCTAAATTGGTGTATATACATGTTGCACTTACATATTTGTTACATCTTTCAATATCTCCCAAACTAACATAGTTTCCCTTTTCCTTTGTTTTCTTTTCCTTTTCATCATTTATTCCCAAAAGTACATTGATTTGTGTTGACTTGCAAAATGGCTGACTCACGAAATAACCTTCGATCAAAAGGAAATATGGCTGATAGAGACGAGTTCGATGTTGCCGCAAACACAAAGATACTTATTGAGAACCCCTAAAGTTTTAGAAACGTAACATACATTCAAAATGAAGAGAAAATGGCTCACATGAAACAAGAACTCGAGATCTTGAAGGAAGAACTACGTCAAGTACGAGACTTGGCCAAACTATCGACTACCACTTTCCCAACTTTCAAAATGCCTATCTACTTCCCAAAGGCTGACTTGCCTTTTGCTGACTTACCAAACCAACCAGAAAAAACTCAACATGCTCCTGATCACAGGTGAGTTCCACCAGGACTGTTCCTGACCTCTCTAATCACGACCATACCATACCTACAATGCAACAAATACTTGGGGCGTATGTCGCCGCTCCCTATGAGCCACACATTCCACCTATATGCTGCTGGAGCTCCTACCTTTACAATGCCTGCGGTGGTTAATGTCCCATACGAGGTTGACCAATATGCAGAAATGGAGAAAGATGCTTTGTTGAAAGAGAATGCATCTATAAATGTCCAACTCCATGGTCTAAGAAAGGAATTAAAAATCTTACAAGTCACTAGGGGAACAGAGAGCCTTGATTATGATGACTTGTGCATCCATCCAGACATTGACATGCCGGTAGGATACAAACCACTAAAGTTTGACATGTTTGATAGAAAAGGAGACCCTCACGCACATTTAAGGGCATATTATGTCAAATTAGTCTGTGTAAGGAGAAATGAGAAATTGAGGACGAATTGTTCATTCGGAGTCTGTCTGGAGAAGCATTGACCTAGTATACGCGCCAGGACCATCGAAAATGACGTGACTGGCAAGAAATGGCTGAGGATTTCATGACTCATTTTAGATTCAATACTGAAATTATAGGCGACAGATTCTCATTGACCAACATACAGAACAAGCCATCTGAGAATTTCCAAGAGTATGCACGACATTGGAGAACTGAAGCTGCAAGGGTTCACCCACCACTAGACGAGATTGAGCTCTCAAAGTACTTTATTCGAGCTCAAGAAGGTATCTACTTTGACAATATGATGTCAATGATGGGCCAGAAGTTCACAAAATTGGTCAAGATAGGAGACTTCATAGACGAAGGTGTCAAATTTGGGAAAATTCAGTCTATGGTTGCATCACAAGCTGCAAGTAGGGCTATACAATCGGGTGCCATTAGCGTCATCAAGAAGAAAAGGGAGGATGTTTCAGCTATCACTTACCAACAGGGAGGACCATCCCACCGATACCCCAACAATCCCCAAATTATTGCACATACTTCATACGTCCCATACCCATCATATACCATCCAACCCCACTATAATCCACCCTAAGCACCAACACACCAAAATCCACAAAGACCATATATCCATGTCCAAGCACAAACACACCAAAATCCACAAAGACCATATATCTATGTCCAAGCACCAATCCACCAAAATAGACCAACATATGCACCAAGACCACGTCCAATTCTTGAAGCTAGAAATGTTTGCGCTTACACATCGATTGCCTAACCTTATGCCCAATTGTTTAAGAGGTTGAGGATAGTGGGAGTGCTACAAGCAGTTAAAGAAAAACTTCCTGATCCAATCCCTCGTAACTTCGATGGAAACAAGTGATGCGCTTACCACTCGGGACCCAAGGACATGATGTTGACACCTCATTTTTGCCTAACATTTTCAAAATTCGTAACTTTTAAGTTCTATTTATTCAATAGTTCAAAATATTTTTTTTATAATTTTAAATAAGTTTATCGATATTTATCATTTCTTGTCAAATTTCAAATTTTTTATCAGTTAATTTTAATTACATTATTTTTTGTCATAGCCGGTTGAATACATTCAAATATTTGTTCATTTTGATTAAATCATTATTTCGGTTAAATTACATTTTTTACATGTCATTAGTTACATTCATTACAATTTTTACATATGTTAATATTCATTTTGATATTTTGCACAGTCTAGAAATCCATTCAAATATAGATAAGATTTAATACATAGATATTTTATTAACTAGTGGTTTTAGCCCACGGTTTTAAGATAATGGTATTGTGTTATAGGTCATTTTCGATTCCCTATTTAAAGAATAGCTTGGTCATTAAACTATGGGGTGCTGGATAAAATTTTAGGGGTAACTTTCAAATTTTTTAGTCTTCAAAAAGTTCTCTTTTATTGTACCTTATTTTTTTGGCTAGTCACTAGAGCTCCGCCAAGATCCGGTGAGTCCACCACCCAAGACCCCCATTTTTTTCATTTTTCCGCTGCTATCACAAGCAACCCACAACAAGAGAAAAATGACCCCATTTTCCCCTTCTTCTCCGACCCAACACAACCAGAAACCAAACCAAACAAGACCCAAAACCACAAGTTAATCGACCACTTCCCTCAACCCACAACTCCAACCACCAAATCACGCTGCTTCCCTTCCCATCTTCCCTTTCACGATTTTTTTCTCCATTTTTGCACATCTCCAGTGAGCTTCAAGCTCCACAGCCAACTGAACCCATTTCCCACCGTAAACCCATTTCACTCGTCTTCTCCGACGATCAAAGCTCACAACAAGCTATATCAAACAACCCTTACTCTGGCGAACACCCATGTCACGAGACCAGTAGCAACCATGAGCTTTCGAAGTCTGGCGAAACCTGTAAAACTCCGACGAGACATCTCATTTCCAGATCTGGCTGAAGAAGTGACAACACAATAACTCATACATTCTAACTATTTCCTGCTTATTTTTATATTAACTATTATTGTTGAGTTATTTCTCATAAAATTTTAGTTCTTGCTTTCTATCTCTGTCATATAATCTTGAGGTTTATTTCACATATGATACATTATTTAGCCATAGTCATGGTGGTTGTGTTTTGATCTAATGTTACTGTTATCATTTTAGACTTTTCTTTTGTTGATTTGGTGTTGAATTAGTTTGAGAAGTTTGTTTTGCTAAGCTTTGTGTTGCTCAGTTTATTGTGGATTTTATTATTTTTTATCCTTTTATTTATTAAACTTTCTTATCCACTGTTATGGTTTTATTGTTATTATTTTATTATGGCGGAATGGTCTGGGAGGCCCTTGTACTTGTCTCAGCTTGTCACTTGGACTCTTCTACTCACGACTTTGCCAACTGAACCTTCAAACCCACTAAAATGCAACATTTTAAACACTTTTTTTTGACTTGTCATCCCATGTGGAAAAAGCAGTTCAAGTGTGTGAATTACACTCACTTTAGGAGCGTGAAATGCTTTGAAAAAGCCAATAATGGTCATTTTTTGCCATCTTCCTCAAATTCCCCTAATTTCTTCTTCAAATATCCAAAAATTCTTTTCTTTCTCACTCGTTTATCTCTCTCCAAATTTCTTCTTGTTGTCCACAATCGATCAGGCCAGTCTATATTTTATTTGTGTTGCCTTTTTCTTACTCGTATTTTTTTTTGTTCTTCACAATGACTATTTTGTTTTTGCTATTATGGGCTTTATGCTGAACTTAAGATGTCAAGAACATCGACTAATCCACGAAGAATGTTTTGGGGCTGTCAAAAATACTCAAATGGTAATAGATGTGGATTTTTTCGATGGGATGATATGGCTAATCCTACATACCAAGAACAATACTACATGAAGAATCAATCAACAAATCTTGATCATGGAAGGCAAGTAAGGCATGGAAGACAGGGGAGATTGAGCATTAGTATTGATATTAGTGTTGTTGTGATTGTTGTCATTTGGTTTCTTTCTTTTGTATTTAAGATGTATTGATGATTTGTTCATTTGAGTACTATGATAATGTAATATAATATATGTAAATATCCAGATTAAGACTTATAATTATCATAGAAAATTCATAAGAAAAAATAGCTTGTTTGTCATAGCAAGTTAACACAACATTTGAAAATTAAGTTAACAGTGGAAAGTGTCGTAGACAATGTCATTGAGAATTATCTAGGCAAAACATAAGTCTTTACTATGAAATATTATGTGTCTTGAGTGTTTGGTGTGGACTGAGTGGCTCATTCATAACTTTGTTTTTGTAGCTGCCTTTGAGTAACTGTAGCTCCACCCTTCCACCTTAGTCCATTGGGTTTTAACCAAGATTAATATTGGTAGGCACTGAACTCTTCAATGTAGCACTATGTAACACTCTATCAGTAGTTCTAGACTGTTAACAGGCAATAATGATATTAATTAGAGATTCTATAGAATCAAACTAAAGGTCCTTAAATGATAATACTTATCCTCTCTATCACACTACCATTTGCTCCAAATAGCACACCAAAACCAGTTGTTCTTGGCTTCTCTGTTCTTGGCCTCTTATATTCAGGATTTGCACCACCTCTTTTAACTTTGCTACTCCTCTTTGAGCCACTAGCACCAATAGTTGACTGTTGACTACTAAATTGACTTGTTGGTTTAGCAACACTTGCAAAATTTACAAAAATATTTGCAGCACTTCCACCAGTAGTTATTGCAATAGTAGTTGCAACTCCAGAAGCTGCTGAAGTAGTGGTTGGTCTTTTAGTAGCTGCACCACCACTTCAATTAGTACATGTTGCAGCAGTAGTTGCAACTCTAGAAGCTGCTAAAGTAGTTGATGGTCTTTTAGTAGTTGCACCACCACTTCCACCAGTAGCACCAACAGTTACACCTGTAGAAGTTGCTGACGTAGTTGCACCACCACTTCCACCAGTAGCACCAGTAGTTACACCTATAGAAGCTGCTGAAGTAGTTGCACCACCACTTCCACTTGTAGCAGTTCTTGCAGTTCCAATAGTATAGCCATTTTTCTACATACACAATTTTCCAAACTAAATTAAGAAGTATTGATAAAATAAATTTCATTAACAAAGTTGAAGAAGTTAAACCAAAACTTACACCAATTGGACATCCTTTCTTGTTATGTCCAAAAGTCTTGCACAAAGAACATTTCATTTTTCTCCCCTTCCTTGTAGCCTTTCCAAACTTCTTCTTACTAGGCTCATCACTATCTTTTGACCTCTTTTTCCTTGGTCTTCCTGGCATAGAAGTGATTTCAGGTGGCTCAATGGATGGTCTTAGCTCTTTGGCCACATATTTATGTTTGTCATAGGTTGAATGAACTTACTGGTACGCCTTCAAATATGTTTCCTTTTTGTACCAGTGATCAACAAATGGCTTAACATATAGATCCTTGTAATACATTGCAGAAATTCCATGTGCACAAGGAATTCCCTTCAGTTTCCATGACCACCAACTACACACTTTCTTTTTGAGATTAACAACATGTTTATATGGTGGATCCTAAATCTCATAGCCATTATCTCCATTAAACATAACATCACATATCTTTAAGAATTTGCATGGCCATAGGTGACACATCAGTTACCCATTTTTCAGAAAATTCTATTTGAGTCATTCTTTCCATAACTTAGACTCTAGTTTCCTCTAACATAGTGATGATTGTTTGAATCTAGCTGCCAAGATCCAACTATTGAATGTCTCACATATATTATTCTCAACTATATACACTTGCTATTTTCCTTGAATAATACCCTACACCATGTCTCTTTATTGTACTTTAACAAAGCTTCCACAATGCCTTCTCCCAACAGACTCATTTCATCATGTTTTGATTGTAAATGAACTTCAAATGGAGCCCTGGTAACCTGCCAAAATTTTTTCCTTCTTTTTTCACCCCTCCATACCTTCTTCCAGTTGGCCCATGTATGTCTAGCACACCATATATGCTGAGCATTTGGCAATAAATCAACAAGTGCTATGTTAAGACCCTATCAAAGAAAAAAGTCATTCCAAGGAAAAACAATAGGAATATAAGTGTAACATAGAAATTTCTATAACAAAGTAAAAAAACACTACAAAGTGTTCTCATATCTTATGCATATCAAACATAATTGTGAGTCCTTCACATTTAGTTTGTGTCAGTTCCAAATCATGTTTGATGCACTTGATAAACCATTACCATGTATCCTTCGATTCTTTATTAACTACTGCCCATGCTATAGGGTACATCTAATTATTTCCATCCTTGGAAATGCAAGACAACAGTTCACCTCTACATACACCTTTTAGAAATGCACCATCAAAACCAATTATCCTTTTACACCTCTCCATCCAACCACTTTTTAAATGCTCCAAGACAAATATAAATCCCTTGGAATACCTTTTTTCCAGGAATTGTATTCTTAGATGTCCTAAAAACCACAGTAGTTCCTAGATTTGTAGACTTCAACTGCTCAACATAGTCATACAATCTAGAAAATTCCTCTATTAAATCACCCATATGCTCATTCATGACTTTTATTTTTGCTCTTCTACAACTTGTTTTACTAACATACAATCCATAATCCTTTCTTACCAAGCCTTGAATCTGATGGAGTCTGATTCTAGGCTCACTCATGATTCTATCTTTGTAAGTCTTACTAATCCAGTTTGGAGTACATAACTTGTTTCTTGTTCTTTTGAAATACTTATGAACAGGAAAATATGTCTGCACAATAAAATTTCCAGTATTACCATCAATACTTCCCAGCATATGCCAAGGACAACCCTTCTTATGACACTTTGTCCTGATCCTCTCCTTTTCACTAGGTTTAAGTTTAATGTTCACACCTTTCTGAATAGAGTAATTATGTAGTGCTTCTCTAAACTGAACATTATTCACAAAAACCATATACAACTGAAGTAAAAAAATTTGGCAGTTGGGTCAAAATAGACCTTTGTACTTGAATCCTAGTTGGTGGATCTATAACCTTATCAGACTCAACAGGATCCCCTTCATCTTTACTAATATCACTGCCAGGATCTGAGCTATCAAAATACAGGTCATCCACACCTAATTTTCCTTCATATCTTCCCCTCTTATTCTTACCAATAACTTCAAAACCAGAATCTATACCTACAGGACCAAAATGTATCTCATCTACATTTATTCTAGCAGCCTTCTCTTTACTAACTTGTTATTGAATGTTTGACTTCCTAGCTTCAACAAACTCAGTATGCAAGTCACTTAAGTCATCAATGTTCTCATCAACATCATAAAATGACTCAGAATTAGATTGTTCAGCGTCTACATCTGTATCAGATTCATCAGATGTGTGAAGGTGGTAGGAAGAAAATTCATTACCTTGACCCTGACCTTTATCTTCATCTAAGTCCTCTAAAGAAACCTCAAGAGTAGTAGTCTCCTTATTCTTACCCTTGTCTACCCTAGGTTGTTGATCTTCTTTTATATTTGTATCATCCTTTTTATCAGATAGTTGAGGGGAAGACACATCAGCCCTAACATTTATAATAGTATGTGGGGGGGGGGAGGGGGGAGGGGGGGCTTACCTTTTTTGGCAGTAAGAAATTGGGCTAGTTTCACCTCATTAGGATCCTCAACAATTAAAGGAGTACTAATTTGATGTACCACATACACATCAACAAAGTCCCCACCCTTTAAGTTGTTAATAAATCTTAACACATCAACATCACTATTCAACATATAAAAACCACCTCTTTTGTTAACTTTTCACCCAAAGGTTTCAACTTTTTTGCCTCCCAATTCTCTAGCTAATTTCTAAAAAAACATGATATGGAGCTCATCCATATCGATTCTTATTTTTTTCAAGATCAGAAATTCCATTAGCATACCTCAGTTCAGGATCTTATTAAAAACAGCCCCCATAATGCATTTGAAGTGTAATAATTGCTAAAGCCATATTCTTACAATGCCTGCGAAGTCACGAGAATACTTTCAAATTATTGACAAAAAGCCCTAAATGACAAAGAAGCCAAAATTGACAAAAAGCCCTTACTGACAAAAAACCTAATTTTAAAGTAATTATTTATGGAATACAACAAAAAACTCTATAATAATCTGATATAATCCAATTGGACCACTAACAAGAAAGAAATCCAACGCAATTGATGAAAAAAATAAAAATGTTTCTGATACGAAAAAACCCTAAATTCAAAACATATTCACGACAAATGCCATTGAATGCATAATACTTCTACAAAGTGTTATTAGGCTTGTTATTACAAGCTCCTCCCAAAAATCACACAATGACCTCTGCAAAAGTACTAAACCCTAAAACAACAAAATTCAAAATTGAACACCAAAAGCACAGCTACAAAACAAAAAGAATGGAAATCAGTCAACAAACTTAAAGCTACAGAGTGAAATGCGAACTCAAACACCTCAGAAAATACAAAAAAAATCACGGTGATCAACAATGTAAATTGCAACTAGAGAGAGTAGAAAGGTCTAGTTGAAAAGGCGTTTGGAAAGAAATGTTTGAAAAAGAAAGGAATTAGCCTATTTTTAACATTTCATTTCTTATGTGACATTTTTAAAACATGTGGAAAGCTACATGTGGCGTTTGTAGTTCACACACCAATCAGTAGTCAAAAAAAGGGTTTAAAATGTTGGGTTTTAGTGAGTTCAAGGGTTCAGTTGGCAAAATCGTGAGTAGAAGGGTCCAAGTGACAAATTGAGACAAGTATAGGGGCCTCCCAGACCATTCTGCCTTTTATTATTTATTGTTAATATTTGTGGGCAGACTAAATTTTGGTTGAAGCTTATGTTTTGTTATTGCTAATATTTGCTTTGTTATTCATTATTTTATGTTGTTTGGTTTGTTTTTCCATATTGTATGTTGTTTTGTTTTCTCGCTAGCCTTTTTTTGAATTTTGGTTGATCAAATTAATATTTGTTTTAGTTTAATGTGGCCTATTTCTTTATGATTTTATATTTGGGGTTTTTAGTTTTATCTCAGAAAATTATTACTGTTCAATTTTTTTTAAGCTTGTTATTTTATTATTATTTCCTTTCAATCTTCATCATTAGTTTTATTTAAATTTTTACAATATTGGCCAATGAAAAAATCTCTCCGTTGGTTTTGGAAGCCTCCACATTAGAAAAGACGAAAATTTAGTTTAAGTTTATATATTTTGTTTGCTAAAATTGGCCGATGAAGATATTACTGTCGATTTCCAAGGTCTCCCATGTTAATAAGACGGATTTTTATTTTTATGTTATTATTTAATTCAATTATTTTTATTCTTAGTACTAACACTTTTACTAAGTGTCTTTACAAGTACCCGACGTTGCTTCCCCTTGAAGCTATTCGAATAGTATTCTAATTATATTTTTTATTCATTATTTTGTATATATCGATGTTAGGAAAACCTTAGGTTGTTTATTATACTAATGCTTAATTTTATTATTTTGGCATATTGCATGTTTATTATACTTGTATATTGTTTTTATCTCCTCCTCAATTTGAAAAAATTAATTCAATTGGGACCCACAATTGTGTATTTCGAAAGATGCCTTACACCTTCCCTTCGAAATGACTTGAACCCTTACCTAGAATCTAATGGTTTCATAGACATTTTTAATTGGTTTCCTAGTTTTTTCGTAAAATTAGGTGGCGACTCCCTTAAAACTCTTTTTTCTTAAAATTCTTTTAAAATTGATTTAGTTGATTATTTTTTTGAGTCACCACGATGTTTCGCCTTATTTGAATAAAGTAGGGATGTAAACAGATGACACAGAAGATTGTTATGGCTTGAAAAACCAAATTGAGTCTTTAATAAAGAGAGGAGTAGTCAAACGCATTGCAGCACCTCCCAATGTAAACAACAACCCCTTGCCAAACCATGAGAATCGAGAGGTCAACATGCTTACTATAGATGATGAATATGAGGGGCCCAACTATCCAAACATAGATGAAGCAGATGCCATGACATCTTTAGCAACGTGTTATCACTTTTCAACTAAGGGAACCTCTGACTATCCAAAAATATCTCCCAAGAGTTGTAGTGACCCCTCTAATCACTAGAATGCCTGAATATGACATAAAAGCAGTCTCATGAGTCAATCAAGCAGGCGCCAAGGGAAAGACAATTGATACTGTCGTGGCTCAAGGAATGAATAGGTTGAGAAGGTGTTATGCCTTAGAGGATCTAAATTGAGGATTCCTCGAAAAAGAATAGAATCCAAAGAAGAATGTTACCTATGTTTAAGAGGCAAAATTTTGGAAGAAGATGCATCCTAAAGACTTTTCAGTCGAAGAGCAGCCGAACAAGACGCCAGCCCACATATCAATTTTGTCTCAGCTTATGAGTTATAAAGCTCATATGAATGATTTGATGGATGTGTTAAGCGGAGTGAACATTCCAAAAGAGACCACAAGTGAAACATTAGCTTCAACGATTGGACGAATAGTGGAAACTAACAAGATTTCTTTCCATGATGATGAGTAGCCTGCGGAAGGGGTTAGGCACAACAAAGAGCTTCACATAGTGGTCAAATGTTGTGATAAAATTGTGACTTGAGTTCTAATTGATGGTAGTTTTGGATACAACTTTTGTCCTTTTACCACTTTGAGAGATTTAGGTGTGAATATGGGAGATATAACTAAAGTCGTGTGAAAGTTAGAGCTTTTGATGGAGCACAAAGAAGTGCTATTGGAGAGATCTACCTTACACTGCAAGTAGGGCCGACTAAATTCCCCATCCTATTTCAAGTGATGGATGTGTCATCCAACTACTACTTGTTGCTTGGAAGACCATGGGTTCACATGGCGAGAGTGGTTCATTCCACTCTCATCAATATGTAAAGTTCAAGTGGGGTGGGTCGCACAGAAGTTACCATCCATGGGGAGCTCAGTCACCCCATTATTTATGTTAATTCTATCCAAGTCACTGACGAGTTAGACGGAGCCACTTTTCACACTTTGGAAACAATGCAACTTGTAAAGGTCAATGAGGAAGCAGAGCCTACATAACCCCAGATCATCTTTCTTCATTGTACTCTTTCATAGCTCCTCAAAGTATCATGTGGACTATCCCTCTTGTATGCCTTGTGCGACCCCTGTACTTTCATTTCTTAGGTCTGTGATTGCCTACCTCATTATAATAGCCAGACTGCCTTGATCAATAAAGTTATGTTTACTCCAAATATAAAATGTGTTTAAATGGATAATTTACTATCAAACTAATTTCAGCATAGTCCTACCTTAGTCAAAAAGAGGTTCTATATTAGGACGCGTTTGAATGTCACTAAATTGCCGTATATATGTGTTACACTTACATATTTGTTACATCTTTCAATATCTTCAAAACTAACATAGTTTCCCTTTTTCTTTGTTTTATTTTCTTTTTCATCATTTATTCCCAAAAGTACGTTGATTTGTGTTAACTTGCAAACTGGTTGACTCACGATACAACCTTCGATCAAAATGAAAAAAGACTAGTAGAGATGATTTCAACGTTGCCACAAACATAATGACATCTATTAAGAACTCTGAAAGTTCTCGAAACGTAACAGACATTAAAAATGAAGATAAAATAGCTCACATGGAACAAGAACTCGAGATCTTGAGGGAAGAATTATGTTAAGTATGAGACTTGGCCAAACTGTCGGTTACCACTTTCCCCACTTTCAAAATGCATATCTATTTCACAAAGGCTGACTTGCCTTTTGCCGACTTACCAAACCAGCCAGAACAAACTCAACATGCTCCTGCTCGCAGTCGAGTTCCACCAGCTTATCCAACCGCAGTCAGGACCGTTCATGACCTCTCTAATCGCAACTCTACCATACCTACAATGCAGCAGATACTTGGGGCACATGTCGTCACTCTCTATGAGCCACATGTTCCACATGTATATGCCGCTAGAGCTCCTACCTTCACAACGCCAGTTGTGGTTAATGTCCATATGAGGTCGACCAATATGCAAAAATGGAGAAAGATGCTCGGTTGAAAGAGGACGCATCGATAAATGTCCAACTCCATGGTCTAAGAAAGGCATTAAAAAGCTTACAACTCTACCATACCTACAATGCAGCAAATACTTGGGGCACATGTCGTCACTCCCTATGAGCCATATGTTCCACATGTATATGCCGCTAGAGCTCCTACCTTCACAACGCCAGTTGTGGTTAATGTCCATATGAGGTCGACCAATATGCAAAAATGGAGAAAGATGCTCGGTTGAAAGAGGACGCATCAATAAATGTCCAACTCCATGGTCTAAGAAAGGCATTGAAAAGCTTACAAGTCACTAGGGAAACGGAGAGCCTTGATTATAATGACTTGTGCATCGATCTAGACAATGACATGTCGGTAGGGTACAAACCACCAAAGTTTGAAATGTTTGATGGAAAAGGTGACCCACCCTCACGCGCATTTAAGGGCATATTATGTCAAATTAGTCGGCGTAGGCAGAAATGAGAAACTGAGGATGAAGTTTTTCATCTGAGAGGCATTGACCTGGTATACGCGCCAGGACCATCAAAAATGGTGTGACTGGCAGGAAATGGCTAAAGATTTCATGACTCACTTTAGATTAAATGCTGAAATTACAGTCGACAGATTCTCATTTTCCATCATACAGAAGAAGCCATTTGAGAATTTCGAAAAGTACGCACGACATTGGAGAACTGAAGCCGCAAAGGTGCACCCACCACTAGATGAAAGTGAGCTCTTGAAGTATTTTATTCGAGCTCAAGAAGGTATCTACTTTGACAATATGATGTCAATGATGGGCCAGAAGTTCACAGAATTGGTCAAGATGGAAGACTTCATAGACGAAGGTGTCAAATTTGGGAAAATTCAGTTTATGGTTTCACTGCAAGCTGCAAGTAGGGCCATACATTCGGCTGCCATTGGTGTAATCAAGAAGAAAAGGGAGGATGTTTCAATTGTCACTTACCAACAGGGAGGACCATCCCACCGATACCCCAACAATTGCCAAATTATTGCACATACTTCATACGTCTCATACCCAACATATACTATCCAACCCCACTATAATCCACCCCGAGCACCAGCACAGCAAAATCCACAAAGACTATATGTCCCTGTCCAAGAACCAATCAACCAAAATAGACCAGCATGTGCACCAAGACCACGTCCAAATCTCGAAGCTAGAAATGATCACACTTACACACCGATCATCGAACCTTATGCCCAATTGTTTGAGTGGTTGAGGATACTGGGAGTGCTACAACCAGTTAAAGGAAAACTTTCTGATCCAACCCCTCATAACTTCGATGGAAACAAGCGATGCTCTTACCACTCGGGAGTACAAGGACATGACACAGAAGATTGTTATGGTTTGAAGAACTAAATTAAGTCTTTGAATAAGAGAGGAGTAATCAAATGCACTCCAACATCTCCCATTGTAAACAACAACCCATTGCCAAACCATGAGAATCAGGGGGTCAACATGCGTACTCTTGATGACGAATATGAGGACCTCGACTATCCAAACATATATAAAGCAGATGCCATGACATCTTCGATGCAACCTGTTATCACTGTTCAACTAAGTGAACCTCTGATTCCCTAGAAATATCTCCCAAGAGTTGTAGTAACCCCTCTAATCGCTAAAAAGCCTGAATATGACACCAAAGCAGTCCCATGGGACTGTCGAGTAGGCACCTAGGGCAAGACGATTGTTACTACTGTAGCTTAGGGAATGACTAGGTCAGGAAGGTGTTATGCCCCGCAGGATCTAAATTGAGGAGTCCTTGGAAAAGAATAGAATCCAAAGAGGAATGTTACCGATGTTGAAGTCACAGAATTTTGAAAGAAGATGCAGCCTAAAGACTTTTCAATTGAAGAGCAACTGAAGAAGACGCCAGCCCACATATCTATTTTATCTTTGCTTATGAGGTCTGAAGCTCATAAGAATGTGTTGATGAAGATTTTAAGTGGAGTGAACATTCCAAAAGAGACCACAAGTAAAACCTTAGCTTCAATGATTGGACAAATAGTGGAAGCTAACAATATTTATTTTCATAATGATGAGTTACCTGCGAAAGGGGTTGGGCACAACAAAGCGCTTCACATAGCGGTCAAATGTTGTGATAAAATTGTTACTCAAGTTTTAATTGATGGTGGTTCTGGATGAAAAACTTGTCCTTTCACCACTGACGGATTTAGGTGTAAATATGGGAGATATAAGTAAAGTCATGTGAAAGTTAAAGCTTTTGATGGAGCACAAAGAAGTTTCATTGGATAGATCTACTTCACATTGCAATAGGGCGGCTGAATTCCCCATCCTATTTCAAGTGATGGATGTGTCATCCAATTATGACTTGTTGCTGGGAAGACCATGGGTTCTTATGGCGAGAGCGGCTCCTTCCACTCTTCATTAATGTGTAAAGTTTAAGTGGGGTTGCACAGAAGTTACCATCCACAGGGTGCTCAGTCACCCCATTATTTATGTTAATTCTATCTCAATCACTGATGAGTTAGACGGAGCCACTTTTCACATATTGGAAATCATGCAAGCTGTAAAGTTCAATAGGGAAGTAGAGCCAGATGATACAAAATTGTAAGGTTCAGCAAAAATGGTTGTGCCAGAGATGTTGAAGTATGGGTATCAGCCAAAGAGTGGACTTGGGCCCAAGTCTAATGGCATAGTTGAGGAAATCCAGATGAAGCATCATAGAGGCACCAACGGACTTAGATATGAGCCTTCCTCGGGAAGAGACCATCACGGGTCAAGCAAGACAATCTTTGTGCTAGAATAAGATTTGATTCTAGATCAAGTAGGCTATGATGACATCGTAAAAGGAATAGGCAATCTATTCATGGCCATGGCCGGAGAAAAGGAAGAGATAAATCTCAGCAAATTGACCATTCGTGATATCGAGCCTGGAGAAATCTTGCAAAATTGGACCATCAGCCCGTCCCTGTTTTAACCAGAGTCCTGGTAGTTTAGAAAAGATGTTTTTATTTTTAAAATTTGCATGATCAAATTGAGGCTTGAATCATGCCTAATCTTTTGTTGCTTGCCTCTTCTAAAAGCTAGAATGCTTTGAAATAAAAAGTCTTTATTTTCTTAAAAAATTGCCTCGTTGTTTTAAATATCTATTTATTTTTACTTACCTTTTGCACTTTTCAGCACTCATATTAATAAAAATCCTCATTCAATGGTTATGACATGTAATGAATCCACCGAGCAAGGTAAAAGCGATGAATAAGATCACGAAGAATACAATGAAAGCATGATGCCTGAAAATCTACCACATGAGATCGAGCAAGTTAAAAGTCAGAAAAAACCCAATATAGATGAAACAGAGGTTGTCAACTTAGGAGATGAGGATATCGTAAAGGAAACACGAGTCAGCATACATTTGAAGGATGAAAGAAAGAAAGATTTAATAGAGTTGCTTAAGCAATATGTTGATGTATTTGCTTTGTATTATGATGACATGCTAGGATTAAGCACTGATATTATCTCGCACAAATTACCAACTAATCCCACTTGTCTACCCATCAAGAAAAAGACAAGAAAGTTCAAGCCGGATTTGAGTTTAAGGATCAAGGAAGAGGTAACTAAGAAAATTGAGACGAACATTGTGAGGGTTACAAATTACCCCACATAGTTAGCCAAAATTGTGCCTGTGCAAAAAAAGGATGGAAATATCAGTATATGTGTGGACTATCGAGATCTCAACAGAGCCAATCCTAAGGATGATGTCCCTCTTCCAAATATTCATATACTCATCGATAATTGTGCAAAACATGAGTTGCAATCATTTGTCGATTCCTTTGTAGGATATCACCAAATCCTAATGGATGAAGATGATGCAGAGAAGAGGGAGTGTATTGCTATATAGTAATGCCATTTGGTCTCAAAAATGTCAGTGCAACCTACATGAGGGGAATGACTACCCTTTTTCATAATATGATCCACAAGGATATTGAACTGTACGTGGATGATGTTGTTATCAAATCTAAAAGAAGTTCAGATCACCTGGATGACCTACGGAAGTTCTTTGAAAGGTTTCAGAAGTATAATATAAAGTTGAATCCAGCAAAGTGTGCATTTGAAGAACAGGCGGGAAAACTATTAGGATTCATCATTAGCAGGAAAGGCATAGTGTTGGATCCATCAAAGATAAAGGCAATCCAAGAGCTACCTCCCCCTAAGACCAGGAAGGACGTGATGAGTTTCTTAGGAAGACTGAATTACATTAGTCAGTTCATAGCACAATCCAAAATGGTCTGTGAACCCATATTCAAATTACTCAAGAAGGATACTGCCACGAAATGGACAGAGGAATGCCAAAAGTCTTTCGATAGAATCAAAGAATACTTGTCTAACCCACTGGTATTAGTCCCACCAGAACATGGAATGTCTTTGTTATTGTATTTATCTATCATGGATAATGCATTCGGATGTGTATTAGGGCAGCATGATGAGATAGGTAGAAGAGAGCAAGCCATTTACTAGTTGAGCAAGAATTTCACACCATACGAGGCAAGATACACCTTGTTGGAATGAACATGTTGCACTTTGACATGGATTGCAAAAAACTTTAGGCATTACCTATCTCCATACACCACGTACTTGATCTCAAGAATGGATCCACTCAAGTACATCTTTCAGAAACCAATGCCTATAGGTAAAATGGCAAAGTGGCAAATTTTGTTTAGCGAGTTTGATATTGTGTACGTAACATAGAAGGCCATCAAGGGACAAGCCCTCGCTGATCACCTCTTAGAAAACCCGATGGACCAGGATTACAGGACACTCATGACCTACTTCCCTGATGAAGAAGTTTTGTTTGTAGGAGAAGACATATTAGAGTCGTATGATGGATGGATAATCAAAATTTATTGGAGTTAGAATAGGAGCAGTCTTAATTTCGTAAATAGGTCAGTATTTCCCAATCTCAGCCAAGATTAGGTGTTATTGTACCAACAACATGGTCGAATATGAAGCTTGTATTCTTGGACTCAAGATATGAACATCAAATAACTCTTAGTTATTGGAGATTCTGACTTATTGGTTCATCGAGTGCAAGGAGAATGGACTACTAAGAATGTCAAGATCCTACCTTATTTGCATTACATAAAATAGTTGAGCAGGAGATTCACAAGGATTGAGTTCAAGCATGTCCCTCGAGCTCAAAATGAGTTTGTCGATGCTTTGGAAACATTGTCCTCGATGATTCAGCATCCAGACAAAAATTACATCGACCCTATTGATGTAGAGATACATGATCAACATGCATATTGTTTTCATATAGATGAGGAACTAGATGGAAAACTATGGTACTTTGTCATCAGAAGTTTGATAGAAGCACAAGAATATCCTGAAAATGCCACAAGCAAAGCAAAAACGGACTTTGAGGAGGATGACCAATCATTTCTTCCTTAACGGAGAAATCATATATTTGAGAACTTTGCATGTAGGATTGCTGAGGAGTGTCGACACTGCAGAAGTGACAAGGCTTTTGGAAGAAATACATGCAGGAACATATGGACGTCACATAAATGGGTTCACTTTGGCAAAGAAGATTTTCAAAGTTAGATATTTTTGGATGACCATGGAGAGAGATAGCATCTGGTATGTGCAAAAGTGTCATCAGTGTCAAGTGCATGGAGATTTTATACGGGTCCCACCAAATGAGCTTAATGTGATGGGTTCCCCTTGGCCAATTGCGGCTTGGGGCATGGATGTTATGGACCCATAGAGCCTCCAACATCAAATGGACATCATTTCATCCTAGTAGTTATCAATTATTTCACGAAGTGGGTCGAAGCTTCGACATACAAGGCATTGACTAAGAAGGTAGTGGCAAACTTTGTTTGGAATTCCAGAATCAATCATAACAGATAATGCAGCCAACCTCAACAGCGATCTTATGAGGGAAACTTGTGAAAGGTTTAAGATTGCTTATCAAAATTCCACAGTTTACCAGCCACAGATGAATGGATCAGTTGAGGCCACAAATAAGAATATCAAGAAGATTTTGAGGAAAATCATAAGCAGTCACAGACAATGGTATGAAAAGCTACAATATGCTTTACTTGGTTATTGCACCACAATCTGAACATCAACTGGGGCAACCCCTTATATGTTTATTTATGGTTCGGAAGATGTAATACCTGGCGAGGTGGAAATACCATCTTTAAGGATTATCTAAGAGGTTGATCTGGACGATGCAAAATGGATACGTAGCAGGCATGACATTTTAAGCTTATCAATGAAAATAGGATGGATGCAGTTTGTCATGGTCAACTCTGTCTAAACAAAATGGCCAAAGCATTCAACAAGAAACTCAAACCTCGATAGTTCACACCGGGGCAGTTAGTATTAAAAAAGATCTTTCCTCACCAAGTACAAGTCAAAGGGAAATTTGCACCGAATTGGCAAGGACCTTACATGGTTCATAGAGTACTCTCTGGAGGAACAGTAATCTTAGCGGAAATAGACGGCAGAGTGAGTACAAAGACAATCAATTCAGACGCCATCAAGAAATACTACATCTGAAGACCTCAATACTAGCGCTTATTTATGGTATTTTGCATTTTTAAATGTAACAAAACTACATCTAGACCTAACTTCCCACAGTGGGGTACATAGGCAAACCACATCGGATTCGGTCTACCTTAGAAAACCCAAAATCATCATTTCCATGTATTTAGAACTACGGTCGACCTAAATTCCTTAGGTGGGATACGTAGGCAATCCTTGTCGAATTTGGTCCTTCGTATTTTTCACTTTCCTATTGTATTAAACTAAGTCCTGACCTGATTCCACTTGGATACGTAGAAAGCCTGAGTAAGGCCCGGTCGTTGCATTTCATATTTATTTTTTTACTTTTATATTATATTCGAACTATGTTACGACATGATTCTACTTGGATACGTAGGCAACCTGAGTCAGGCCCGGTCATTTTCATTTCATATTTTTCACTCTTCTCTATTGTAATTGAACTACGTCCTGACCTGATTTTTCTTGAATACGTAGGCAGCCTGAGTCAGGCCCGGTGATTGCATTTCATATTTTTCACTTTCCTTTTGTATTTGAACTATGTTACGACCTGATCCCACTTAGAGACGTAGGAAACCTGAGTCAAGCTCTGTCATTGCATTACATACTTTTATTTCTTCCACTTGTATTCGAACTATGTTACAATTTGATTCCTATTATTGGGATACGTAGGCAGCCTGAGTCAAGCTTGATCAATACACTACATAATTTCCATTTTTTTCACCCGTAGGAAACACTTCCTCATAGTTAGCGTAACCTCAGAATATGGAGAATCTCGATCGTCATAGTATCTACAAAAGAGCTAAGGAAGCTTCATCAGAAGTGTAGAAGCTACAAGAAGACTATGTTTGATATAGTCAACAAAAAAGAAAGCTCGATTTACTAAAAAAAAGCTATTCCTTTCAAAGAGATTTTCTACTCTTCCACCTATCAAGTCTCTAGGTTAAGAAACTACGTACGGGCAAAGAAGGTGCCGAAGGATTCCAGTGACGAGGCTTCAGTCCGCGAGTCGATACAAATCAACACCCCCTCCCAAACTAAAATTTTTCTTTGAGTGCAGGCACACAGGATTCAAGAAAAATAACATCAAGTCTCAAGGCATGACCAGAAACATCATTCGACTTCTCACAATCATGAGCCAAAATACTCTTTCCCTATTTTATTTCCCAAAAGTACTTCAACTTGCATCTTATGTCTAAGAATATTTCGTTTAAATTTTTGCAGGTACGCTCAAGATCCAAATCAAATACTGAAGAAAAGACGACCCTCTGTAGGATAAATATGATAGTTAGATTTCGTTCAAAATAACTCCACCAACTGGAGCCTATAATCTAACCTCATCAACAACTCCGCCAATCAGAGACCACCGTCTAACAGCGTCAAACTCCACAAGTCTAGGGTTGTACATAGCAAATATCACTCAAAATCCATTGATCAAAAGTTGTTCATAGCAAACATCAACCAAACTCCACCAATTGGAGATTGTACATAGCAAACATCGTCAAACTCCGCCAATCGGAGGTTGTACATAGCTAATGCCGACTAAACTCTGCCAATCGGAGCCTGTATATAAGCAAAAGAAGCAACACTCTACCAATCGGATAATACATCGTAGTGATATCACTTAAGCTCCACCTACCGAGGGCATACACACATAGCAACGTTGTCATATGCCAACAACTAAATTTACATTACAAGCTTTACATAGCCAGATGCAGGCTTTTACATTATAACAACCCCACCAATCGGAGGTCTACATTACAAGCTTTACACAACCAGATGCAGGCTTTTACATTACAACAACCCTGTCAGTCGGAGACTTTACATTACAAGCTTTACATAACCAGATATAGGCTTTTACATTACAACAGCCCCGCCAGACGGAGGCCTCTACATTACGAGTTACTTTACCTACATTACATTCACAACACAAAAAGAGACATCAACAATCGTTTGAACATTTACACTCTACTCTTTATATTACTATTTTCATTTATAATTTTTTGAACCACAACAGGTACTTTTCACCCTTTTACATGTTTTGCAGGACAACACATTACAACGAGGAACTCCCTCTAAGCAGCAAACTAGGGCAACTTAGTGCAATGTCAAGCATCACTAGCTACATCAAGGATTCACTTTCAAAACTCAACTCGACTCGATTTTTTGAAGTTTGGATTTAAATCTTGGTTATAACTCTTTCATGTCTCAATTCATTATGACTCGACACTAGGGAAATATTTTTGAAAATTCATCTCTTTACCGTAGGTCTTCAGTAGAAATTGCTACAGAGCATTTCTCGTTCAAGTTTCTTAAGGACTATATCTCATCCTTCTATTTTTGTTAATCTCTCTATACCTCACCACCAAAATATTTCAGTATTACCATAATTTTATACTGGGGAAAATTTAAATCAAAATTTGCTATGTTCCTACATCCTCGAACTACATATGACCTGATTTATCATGAAACCTAAGATATGTAGGTAGCTCAGAAGCCAGAGTTTGGCCATAACTCCATAAACATTTCTTGTCAAGTTGTTGTTCAAAGTATATTTTGGTGGTCACCTAAAATTGGATTGTGTCAATATTTCTTTGTCCACGTCTTCTTTACTCTCCTCCATGGACAAAGAAAGGGGCAAGCTGTTAACACCCAATTTTAGTTCTCCATATTTAATTAACTAAGCTTCCATAATAAAAATATTAATAACAATAATAAAAATTTAAAAAAATATATATGTATGTATACATATGACAAACTTTTTCAAGAATATGATATTAAAATATATATGTTGCGAAATTTTGTAGGAATACGAAAATATTTTCATTTATTTATTTCGTTAGATAAATTTAAATAATATTTCTTACAAAATTAAATATATTATAAATATTACTTCATTTCTCATTTTTTAGACTTACATCAAATAAATGTCGTTCTTAAGAATTGAATTGATTTTTTGTTTAAATATAATTTCTATTATTAAAAGTAAATATTTTCCATACATTATTCAAAATTATTAAGCTTAATTAATTGATGAGTTACTAATTTATATTAATTTAATTTTCAAAGAATGACTATTTTTGTCAAATAAGCTAATCTTGCAAAATAATTATTTTTAATTTTATAAATTATGGCTATTTAACAAAGAGAGGGTTTATAATTTTAATACATTTAATTTGAGCAAAACTTAGTAATTCAAGTTCTTTTAATTCAGCCAATTTGGGCGTGCCACGTAGGAAGCACATGGATTGTATTTCTTCAGCTTTAATCTTGATCATCCAATTTAATCTAAGGGCTTAAATTAATACCTTTTTTATATATATTAGATTTACCGCAGATGTGTTGCAAGTGGTTGCCTCGTCTTGAGGCTGATACATGTATGAAAATGTATTTGTACTATATTTGGCACAATTAGCTTTGGGCTTCACCACAGGTTGTCAGTCGGAGGGGTCAGTTTTATGTCTAACATCTTGCAATTTGAAATAGCTAGGAAGAAGCTAAGAATTGGAAATAGTCATTTTTGGAAAGAACTGAAAATCTGGAAATTTGTTTAGGTTAGGAAAAGTGAGTTTTTGGTCAACTTCAACTGGTCATAACTCCTAACTCAAGATGAGTTAGGTGTACTTCCAAATATAGTTTGAATGATCTTTCCAACACCATCAAGTTTGCACGATTCTGAGTTCGTATGAGTAAGTTATGCCCTTTCGAAGTAGGACTCTTATTAAGGAAAGTCCAAATTTGGATTTTTGAAGGGTAGTATGGTCTTTTCCTTACCTTTTTTTAAATTCATTTTTGGTAATTACTTAGGGGTCTAAAATGAACTTAGTCAGTCTACACTTTTGGAAAAAGAGTTAGGGTTTTGAAAGAAGAGAAAAGAAAAGGAGAAAAAAGGAGAAAGGAGAAGAACGTTCAAGATTCGTCAAGATCATCGAGTTTGGCTTGTGGGTTTCGTCGGGGGTAATCCTTACAAGGTATGTCAGATCAAATAGCATTGGGTTAATTCGCCCACGCACCAATCATGATTTATTTCAATGAATTTAAGTTATTGAAAGCTTAGAAATTGAGTTATTGATGGGTTTGTTGAAGTTCCATTAAATTCTTGTTTCGTTGAAGAGTTGTTTTATCTGAACCTGTGATTTTAGGTTTGATTTGAGTAGAATCTGATGTACTTTAAACATTTAATCGATTATAAGTGTTTGGGAAAAGAACCCATGGAGTTTAGAGGGTTTAGAGTCGAAAAACGAAGAAGAGATTTCGTCGGAAGAAATCCAACATCTGTGGAGCGTCGCGAAGCTGGTTCCCCAATTTAGGAATTTTTGTTTCGCATCGCGGACTGTCACGGAGTCTTCTACCTTAAAAGTCATTTTTGAAACTAAATTTTAAAAGCTTCTCCGCATCGCGGACCCACCTTCAAATATTGATTTTCAGTCTTTTCTTATATTTAGCTATCTAAAATCATTCCTAAACATCATGAGATCTTTCCAATCACAAATCACAATCCTTGGATCCATAATTCAATTCAAGGACCAGTTAGGAGTCATGTCAAGAGCAGTTAAGATCAAAGTCAAGAGAAGTCAAGAGTCAAGTTAAGAGAAGTTCATAAAATTTTCCAAAAGTCTTTTGCAAACGTTTTAACTTTGTTTTAAGACTTAAGTTTTAAGTTCAGTGAAGAGTAAAGTTGAAGTTCTTTTCTTAAAAGTATATGGGAATTAAGTATTCCCAAAGAGATTTAAAATGTTATCACATTTAAATAAGAACGGAAACTGAGATTTCCAAAGAGTCATCGAGCTAGTTTTCAGAAAAGAGTAATCGCTTTCTAAATGAAGAAAGAGGGGAAGCTTTGATTTCCAAGATAGCCTTTGAGCTAAGTTTTTGAGTACTTATCTCAAATCACAGAAAGAAGTATGTTTTAAACATTAAGAGTTAGTATGATATTTTGGAAGTAGTATTAAGCATCGATAAGGGGACAAGCTTGAGTTCAGATAACTCACATCTCCATAAATCATGTAGCCATAATTGGTAGAAAAGGGTCATACTTTTTGGATGAATCCTTTTCACATAGACTAGTGGATCCACTTAGTAATTTAGGTCCTATACCCCTGGAAGGGTATAGGATGCGTTGGCACGGTATAGGATGTGCTGGTAGCGTGGGGAGATCATTGTATCATCACAATAGCTCTTATATGATGGTTGTCGGTTAGAGAAACTCCCACAGCAGTACTTTGTATTTTTATATACATCAGTTTATTTGTATTTTTACATACCTCTTAGAGTTATTTGTATCTTTTCATACACATAGAGTGACATCATGTTTTAAACAACTTTTCTTTATATTGCACTCGTTTTTTTTAAACTGCTTTATATTGAAATGAGTTCAGTAAGTTGAGTTAAGTTATTCAGGAGATGAGTAAAGCCAAGGTAAGTGTTTCTTTTAGATCCTTTTCAAGCTTAAGTTATATTTAGCATTCCGACTCGCATACTCATACATTCAATGTACTGATGCTAGTTGGCCTGCATCGTATTATGATGCAGACGTAGGTAACTAGGATAGGCATCAAGCACATCATTGATCCAGTGAGCAGTTTAGAGTCTGTTGGTGAGCCTCTTTGCATTCCGGAGGATCCCTTTTGTTTACTTCCAGTATTAGATAAATCATTAGGATGTCGTTGGCCTGTCCCGACATCCATCTCAATTTTTTTAGAGGCTTCATAAATAGTCAGTTTGATGTTAGTTCATTCATCATCATTTTGTTATTGACTTATGTTCAGATTTGAGTTGCCATTTTGGCTAAGTTAAATGTTTATTTTCAAAACATTATGAGTTCATTTTGAGACAGTTAAGTTGTTTAGCATTTAAATTCATTTCTTATTGCATATAGTCTTTCGCTAAGTAAGTAAGCTAGGCCAAGGGTTCGCTTGGGGCCAGCAATGGTTCTCGAGTGCCAGTACCACCCAGGGTGTAGGCTCAGGGTGTGACATTATGCATGTGGGACTATTTTACATATGTTGAGTAGCAAATGCGGGTCCTCTTTCGCAAGTCGAAAGGGCCTGGCCTTTAACTTGTTTGCAGAACTCCTGTGTTTAGCTCCTTTTTGGCTCTTTTCCTTATTAACCCATTTTTATAGCTCTTCACATACTCATAATACACACATAATTAGTCTGTTTGATTATTTGTAAGCATGAAATCAGAAAGAAAATCCATAAATGGTCAATTCACCACTTATCACATATAATTGGTACATTTCTGTTTGAGGGGATCAGTCATTACTGCACATTGAACATTAAGCGTAATTCATTCCCACACAAGCTGAAGGTGAATTTTTAAGAATAGCAATACATGTTGAAGAGGTGTGGTAACAACAAATAGATGGACATATGTTATTTAATTCCATTTTTAAAATAGGTAACATACATCATTGGTTTGGATTGGATGTCTACTACTTTTTTCAAGTTATATCAAACTGAAGTGTAGTCTTTATCTTGACTTGTAGTTAATGTTGTGAATTCAATTTATCAAGCGCCAATAGGACTGTGTGTTATACTACGGCAGTAATAGGGCATAGAGAATGAAACTAGGCATACCTATTTGTTTTTTTGCTGATGTTGGATATTTGTTATGATATTGGTTGTTTGTTTGTTGCAGAATCTGTACTGGAGTGTTTTAATGTAGGGATAGCGAGTAGTTGCGTCTGTTATGGGATGATCACTAGTGACTATCCACAATGCGAGACTTGGAAGTCATTTCTCTTTGTGAAGGATTGTGTTGTGTGTGAAAGGAGTATGGTAATGTGAGGTGCACGGGTGTTGCACATGTATGCCAAGTCTTTAGATCCATATACACGAAAAAGGTTTTGGTTAATCTACATTACAGTAGTACATAATATCGATCTTTAATTCAGTATTCATTACGCCATACTTAATGACTAGACACACAACTTTTGCAAGTTGTTGTATGACATGTACAGTCGAGCGTCGTACTGTTAATTAGTTAGTACGATGTTTGTTGGCACCTACTTGTGCTAAGACTTAACAATTTGCCTTATTAGTTATGTTCTGTCATGAACAACATGTCCCTTTTTCAATAGTATTTAATAATTGTACTGTATATTTGCATACTTTAATACACATAAAAGTAACGTGTTATTTGGTAGTTGTCTGATCTAGTTCCTAAAGTCTCCTCTTCCACCAAACTTATGAATGCATCTAATAAACTTTCATTAGCTTCTTATGGTGTGTGTGTTTTACCTTGTTTCATTTCATCCAATGTTGGTATTAATCAAATCTCTCCCAAAACTTCCTTGTAGACAATATTTATTGTGTATATCCCCCTTTGCCGATCTGGTTGTTCAATCATGACCAATACTTTAGTTTTCGCCATAGATATTCCTCCGGATAGTGCTATGTACAATTTACCATGGGAGAAAACATGTTGTGGTAGGTACAATCCAACATTTGGTACTGTTTGACCTTGTGCCTTATTTATCGTCACTACAAATCATAGACGTATTAGAAATTGTTTTCGACTAAATTTGAAAGGATATTCTTCATTCTCGGGTGGTGATAGTTGTATGCTTGGAATAAACACTTGCTTTGTGGCATATTGACCTGTTGTTATTTTGGCATGTATGGCATTCTTGTGAAAAACTCTACAAATTAATCGTGTACCATTGCACAAACCATTTGAGGGGTCTAGATTTCTCAGCATCATAATGGGCGCATTTTCTTTGAGAACTAACCTAATGTATGCTATTTAAGCATTTATCAATATTTATGTATTTGTAATTGTGCAATTGTATAATTTTCATTTGCGCTATGAGCTAACATAATAATAAGACATATGTCTAAGTTTTGATGGATGTGATAATGTACCTATGCGGCAGTAGTCCATTTGGTGTTAAGGTGTTGAGGTATTCTTCTTGATAGTAGTTGTTGCTATCATCTTCTGCTGAGTCAAAGCTGATGTATGTTTTGGTTTCTCTTGGGAATTTTCCAATCATCAATTCATACAAAATATCTACAAATTCACTTCCACTTGCTAAGATTGCCTGTTCTGCTATATACTCTATAGATTTATAACTTTGTTGAAGTAATGGAAATATTTCCTTGACCAAGGATTCTTCTGGATTACTATCCTGACTTAGTTGGAGAATCATTTGTTCTGGAAGTGCTATTAAATTTTCTTTAATTGTGTTTTCTTCAATGTTACCAATACAAAGCAAAAACTCACTAAAAATTGTATCTTCTCTTGCTCGCATATTTGTCGAAAGTTGTATCTTTTCCATTAAAGGCCACAAATATGACCTTACCAAACTTGCATTTACCATCTCTACTTGTCTAGATTTTGGTACAACAGGCAGAACTTGACGGAAGTCGCTTCTAAATACCATGACTTTGCCTGCAAAAGGTGCATCTTTATCCATTATATCGCGAAAGCTAATGTCAACTATTTCAATTGTCTATTGTTTTGCCATGGTTGTTTCGTCCCATATTATTCATTTGGCTAGTCTAATTAGTTTTGCACCTCCACCTTATTTATGACATATTTGTCATTGTTGTCTCATTTGCTTGTAGGGGTATGCCAAATTTGAGTGTGTTGTACTGCCACCAAGCAATATTGTTGCTGCCACACCACTGGTTGCAGATGTCAATGCTATCATACCTTTTGATCTCACCTTGGCCTATAATGCCCGATATAGGAAAGTTTTGTCGATTCACCCAGGACTATCTTCAAAGAACAAATTACCTGGGTTTCTAAGTTTACCCTTTGGAGAATGGTATTGAAAGCTTGAGTTTGTTCTTGATTCAACTTTGATTGGGCGACAACATCTTCAACTGGCACATTCACATTCATTTCTTCCATTATTTCTCTATATTTCATGTGGGTATGTTTGTTGTAGTTTTTATTTGATTTGTGGGATATCATATTTGTCATCACTTTGTCCCATACTCTCCAAGTAATATTTAATACTTTTCAGGGTACATTGGAGTTGTGCCACAGTTGTGCTGGTATTGCTCCTTCTAAAGTCTTCGGACATATCAATGTAATATGTGTCCCTGAGACTTCTTACATTCATTGGGTTGCAATGAACTAAGATTGTGGCAAACAAACTTCAAAGGGTGGTGGACATCTTGAAGGTGACAGCCTCTCGTAAGCATTCTGAAATGTTGTTATCCGATTCTAGAAACCCTCTTTATTTGGCTGCCTCTTTAAAAGTTTGACACTGCTTTCCATAAACAGTAAGTTTTCAAATGAAGTGGCCCCTCATACGTGATTTAATAATAGTCTTTCGTAATACCTTTCTCCTTCTCTAGGATTCATTGAGATATTGAGTAGATCATTTAGTATATTCATTTTGTGTGATAAATGAACATGGACTTTAATTGTAATTGTCTTACCAATATTTATGCGGCCAATGACTATGCGTGATTTTCTTTTTGTCCATATTTTGGATTGGGAGTTCCATACATAATGCTCTAGGAATTCTCGATAAAGATACTTGCGAGCCTCAATGTTTATAGAGCACATCCTAAAATACTCTATAAGTATAGTTTAGTTTACAAAGTCTGATCCAACGATAGTTTGTAGATTTTGCTTCTTCCAGTAGCACACTACATATTGTTTAGTAAGTATAATATAAAATCATGTACTTTCTCGGGTCAACATTGTTAATATCTATGTTATTTGTCCAAAAATTGTAAAATACCTACTTGTTTGCCTAGAAGATGTAATTGTAGGTTGATAACTGCTGGTTGCATTTCGGTTAGGTTAAACTCATATATTCTCCACATTGCTTCTGTGGTGGCACCCAACATGCATCTTGGAAGCTTCTGATTTCATCAATGAATTTTTCCCATCGTCAGATTCTATATATACGGCACATTAATCGTGGCCTTTATATATATATATATATATATATATATATATATATACACACACACTTTATCGCTTTAACTCCTAAACATACATCAACATTGAAGTGGCAATTATATCTCATCAACAAATATGGATTATAAGGTACAACCCATTGGTTATTCATCTTCATTCCACAAACCTCACTTGTTCTCCAATCATTTCTTCTTTTGTAAATCGGATATCCATCCTTTCCTTGTATTGTTTTGTTGTTGAATGTTCGGGGGTAGTGAAATTTACATTGTCCATCTTTCAAACACGGGCTCGTCTTGCGTTCTGTAAATCGGATATCCATCCTTTCCTTGTATTGTTTTGTTGATGAGTGTTCAAGGATAGTGAAATTTACATTATCCATCTTTCATACACGGGCTTATCTTATGTTTCTCCCCGCATGGTTCATGCATCATATGCATGATAACTAATGCCCTCAATTATGGATGTGTGGCATTATTAGGGATTTCTGTACTAATATATCTATCATATTCATTTGTTGATCATATATTATTAACTTCTTCAAATATTAGAAGTAGGTGTATATGTGGTAAGCCTATCTTCTGGTATTCAACCATAAAAACATGTGCTGCAATAGGTTTGAATATTTCTTTCTTGAAATTTTGATCTTCCAAGTCTTGCAATTTATCTCGAAACACTCTAGTAACCAAATCAGGCATGTCTTGAGGTAGTTGTCTTGGACACAATTCTTCTTGAATCTCAACCCAATTTGGGTTACATGTCATGGTAATGAATAGATCTGATCTTCCAAACTCTTGTACCAAAGCCATCGCATCCATATACCGTCACCGCATATCCCTAGGTCCTCCAATGAACGCACCTGGTAGTAATACCCTTTGTCCTACCTTGTCTCCTCCACACTTACCGAAACTAAAATTATCAACAATACCTTGGAGTATCTCCCTTCGATAATTTGATTGCTCGAATCTAAAATATTCAAGTCTTATTGTTTCTATCTTAATGTATATGTCCACAATAAACTGATGCAACAATCTCCCGCATGATAATAATATGAATTTGTCACATGTTCATACTTGTAGTTTATAACAGTAGTACTCCCTACACGAAACACAACCTTTTGTGTCGCATCATACAGCTGCATCAATTTTATATAAGTAGGCTTAGATTACTTATCCGTATAAGGTTAGTAGTAGCGGTATATTTCAAGTAAGAACTTGTAATATGTTAGCCGACAGAAGATAAATTTTTCTTGGCTATATTTAAAAGTGCTTACCTTGTGCTTCATTGGCCAACATCCCCACAGCAGTTGTGTATGATGATCTATATGTTTCAGTACTTGTAATTGGAGTTGTTTCATTGTTGTTGATTCGATTGCGACATTTTTGTATTCATTGATGCCAACCTCATTCTCCTTTAGGTAGAATTATAGGATATTGTAGTGGATCATAACAGCCATAATAATGTTTTACACGATGTTCATTTCCCGAGTGTTCGTGCACTGCAATATCTCTTTCAAACGATATAGTTGGATTATTTTCGTCTACCCAAACTATTCCGACATGATCCACTGAAGGTTTGTTATAGACGTGTTGATCCAATTAAGCATTTGCAACTATGCGTATTTCTAGATTTTGTAAGTTTGTATGTTCTTTAAGCTGGGAGAAGAATTCTGCATATGGATTCCCCTCCATTATATTCCTTATTTTGGTCATGACTTCCTCAGATAAATTGGCATCTTGTAGTACTGGCATTCTATTGGATAATTCATGGTCAGTATCATAGAAGTATAGTTGAAAGTACCATGGTCTGTCATTGTTTGGGATTAATGATGGTAGATCATGATATATCTGACCTTGTGCCTTGAAACTGTAAACTCCTGTCCTAGAAGATGCCAAGTCTTTATCAAGCTTAACTCCAAATGATATAAAAGCAAAGATGTTATTATACGCACATTATTTTCCTGGAATAACTTGGCTTCTTCTGAATTAGCCACAAATAATTCATAAAAGTCATCTGCTACTTCATTGGGTGCTAAATTGTTATATCCACCTGTGCAACAAAATGTTGGTGGCTCATATTCAAACCTAAAAGCATGGCAGTAGGTGCAATCTTTTTTTTTCAGTTTATGAGTTTTTGTTGGTGTGAAGTTTCCATTTATAACCCCTATAACACAGACCATAATAATATATAGTAGGAGAATGTTATTTTATGGTGACGTTAGTTAATTTTGTACAGTTGTAGGTGTAGGGATTTTAATAAAATATAGTCCCGTCATCATTCGCCTCAGATAGCTATACGTTTCACTATTTTTTCTGCTTCTTCACCTGTGGTTCCTGAACATGCCCATCTTCTATTTGATTAGTTGACGCCATGAATTTTTCCACCCTTCACAACACCCTTTCTACATCTGTCTTTGCACTTGACCCTTGGTGAAAAAATGATGTGATGATATTATAAATTCTAATCAACTGTTGGTTTGAAAGTTGACTTTTGGCATTAAAATTAAATTTTGGTAAACATACCTCTAGCTCTGGGTTGTTGCTTCTGTTGAACTTCCATGCTTAATCGAACTGCCTTCAAGGTAATATTCTCCTATTTGAAAATTTGGAAATTTGTAAATTAAGTAGTTGATATTTTCAGAGTGTGTGCTAGTGTAGCAGGAGTCAATCATTTAATGTATTAATTAAGTATTATATATGGCATAGAATTGGGGGAGGTTCTATAGGTTGTCAAGTGGTCCTAATATATACGTAATGGGAAAGTATGTGTGTAAAACGATAAGGTCAATATCATTAGAATCGCGATGTGAATAAATGTTGCATGAAATAATAAAATGCATATTCTCATAAGGTGCTGTCAGGCCCCAACAGATTACTCTGGCTCACAGCATGTATTTGATATGTCCGCGTCTATAATTATCCGGTGTCTCTACTAAGTGCATCCTCTATCCCTACAACCCCAATGGCTTATAATGTTGTATTCCAACTTCTTCAGGCTTCTTGTTAGTTGCTAGCTTATCTGTTTATGTCTTGTTGGTAAGGTTTCTTTCCTTGGTCTCAATCTGTTAAATGAATGTGGATTTCGTTGTAACCATTTTGACCGTTTTCCATAGGACATAGTAATAATAATGTTCATTAGGTTCCTTGTAAACATAAGGGTTATCATTTTGAATGATTTTTGGTATGGGTAAGGGACTAATGAGTCTGGTTAAATCATATGGCTGATTTGTTCTAAGGAAACAATGTCAATCATATGTATAATCGGGATTAGTAGGGACTCTGGAGTATTACTTTCAAACCGGTGAATTTATGGATGGAAATATATGTTTTATCCCACCAGTAGCTACTCAAACAAATGTAAGATGAAGCGATTGTTATACTGTCACCATGGATCAAGGGGCTGCCCAGTTTGTATATTTTTCATTTCTATGAAATGAATAATGTCGATGCCATTATTGGGTGTAATTTACAGGGGTAGGATAATTCGTAGCTTGGTGAATGTGTTTAGGGAATTAAGGGGAACTTACAATTTTTATTACCTTATGCATGGTGTTGTTATGTTACTTTGAAGTCTAGCAGGTGGTATTAAATGCGAAGGCAGAACAAAGGAGCGTGCAAATTGATTCCACGAACGCTGTGACTAAATGAATATGTGATTGTTTTTCAACGTGTTGTTATTTTGTATTAATGGAACTATGGTATGTGATAGGTATAGTATTTCAGAAGATACTGTAGAACTTGATGAAGGTGAAAGTTTTGTGAGTTATTTTAGTGAGATGTAGGAGTGCCATTGTTCCTTTTAGAGGGGTTTCACGAAGTGGTGCAACTATTGAAGAGACAACTTTTGCAATGAGTCGCGAAAAAAATCAGAAAGTTGTGATGCTTTCAAGAAGGCGTGATAGTTGGCTAATGGTTGTTTTCTCTTGATGCGTCGTATTATTTTGCGTCATTCTATTTTATTATGGGTTGTGAAAGTGTAGTGGTTAGATTTAGCAGGATTTTAGAGTTTCAGACTATCGGTGTTTGCTGGAAACATGGAATGTGGTATAATTTTTTTTACGAAAAATGGTCAAAATTGCCCCTGAACTATGTGAAATAGACCACTTATACCCTCCGTTACATTTTGAGCTCAAAAATACCCTCACTCCTATCTCTAGATACCACAAATACCCCTCAAAAATTAACAACCCAAATTTTTAATGACATGGCAAGCCATGTGTGACTGATCCTTCCACCTAAGCTGCCAACTAGGATTACCACTAACTTTTTTTTTAATCTAAATCTCCTAAAATTGTATTAATCCAACAAAAAAAAAAAACAAGAACAAAGTTAATATTATCGAGCCGTAAATTTCCCCTCATACATACAGAAGATACAGTTATGTTATACAAAAAATCATCCTATCAAGTTGGATATATTTATATATTAGTTATTTATCAAGTGGAAATATGTTAATAGTTAAACTACAATGAAAAAAAAACTTTTAACGGCAATAAGTATAAATATTAATAAAGAGTGGTAAATATTTACGTAATTAAAAATAAAAGGTTTTTAATTAAAAAATATAAATATTTTTTATGTAATTAAAAATAAAAGATTTTTATTATTATTATTAATAGTATGAAATTGTAATTATTTCTTAGCATTTTAAATGGCTAATAATATCTAATAAGTTCGTGCCACTTTAGTAATTCATGTAGGGAAGTTATCAAAGTATGTTTTCTATTAATATTATCACTCAATTTATTGTATCAATAAAATCGCTCAACTTAACGAATCTGTTAATTAAGATCTGTCTTTGGGTGAAGGACGATAAATTCACCAATGCCCATATTGTAGCCCTATGATAGAAAAATAGTTATTACTATAACAACTACTTTTCCGAGCAGGGGAGAAAGTGACAGCTGGCGTTATTTCTGTGTGAAAACTGAAAATGCATCTTACCATATGCCAATTCTAATTTCTGACATTTCTTTACACATCACTCTGAATTTTTATTGGTTGATGGGTTTGTGAAGCAATTTTTTGAGAACAGAATACTGATTAGTTTATTTCTTAATTAGTCAATTATTGTCAAGTGAGTTAACCTTTAGGCTGCCACTTCACAACTTATAATGTTTCTGTCCTTACTTTAATATAGATAGATATAGATTCTTCTTCTCTTTGTGTGGTTCTTCCTTTGTGACATAATATTTACTTGTATAATATTCGATACCAAATCTATATCTCCTCTATCCAATTTTCTATATTTGTATCCATAATATAATTAGACGTAAAATAAGAGAATACTCTAGGTGAAATGGTAAGAGTATGAAACATGAATGGCATTATGCTATCAATTACTTGTAATTACAGGCGGACATGGTATGATATTGAAAAGTTTGATTCGATAATTTCAATTATGATTTTTAAAAATACCATACAATTATCATACCAAATAATTTGGTATGCTTCGATATTTTAAAGTTCAATTTTGATATTTTACAGTACGGTAAATCGGTAACCATACTTTTGTCGACTTAAAGTTTTCAAATTACATATATTCGTATAATAAAGAATTACGACTTAGGTTTTCAAGAAACATATCAATTATATCATACTAATACCTTATACATGCAAAAATATTCAAAATAAAGTACAAACAATTATCTTTGTCAATCAATCACCCAAAAAGAACATTAAAATCAAGATGGAGTAATCAAAATTTCAACATCTACATAATTAGTTACTCTTATATATATGCCATCGAAAATCAAAATTCTTAAAAATGCATACCAAATACCATAAAATTCCAACCACTATATTAAAAAAGATTATTTCAATATAGCATTTGATATATACCATATCATGCACATCCTACTATTAATAAGTAGAACCCCACAGATGTTTCATATATAAAATAGTTACACCAATAGCATATAAAAAAGTAGAGATAGAGAACATTACTTTTAAATATCCATATGTAGTTACAATAATAATGTGCAGAATATGAGGAACAAATAATTTATTCTTCCAACTTAATCCAATTCCTCTTGAATATGACCTTAAGAAGTTGTGTTTGACTTCCATATTTCACACCAACTTTCATGAAATTTTGTGCTTTATGTGTCATGTCTCCGTAGCAAAAAATTTCCATCGAAACAAGTAAATTCGATTATTGTAAGCATCTCTCTCTATTCTTTTTATTGGAGCCATCTGGAACCTAAGTTAATCCCCAAGAGCCTTATTACTCTTTCCATCTCAACGTTGATATTTTTAAACAAAAAAAAAATACCTTTAAACAGATATAGGTAGCAATAAAATCAAAACAAAAACTTTTGCAAACTTCAAATATGATCTGCAACTCAAAAAAAATGCAGGATTTATATATGTGGAGTGAGAACATTACCACAGTTGGGAAAAAAATTGATTCATGAATCGTCAATCCCTGTTGAATGGGTGCTGCCTTTAGAACTTTCATTGTAGATTAAATAAGTTGAAGGTAACTATATATTCAAATAATTATGTAAGATATTTCAAAAAAAAAAAAAAATTATAATAGCATACAAGTAGATGGATCACATTTAATATTTCCATGTAGCAGTTTCATACTCCATTGAAATTTTTACTGATCACTTTTTTTTCTTAGTAGAAAAGAAAAAGAAAAAACATACCGTCAATCCAACATCTTTGAAAAATCATGCATCATCTGCAAAATAAGTAATGAAATAATAATAATAATGCTATATAAATATGAGAAGCACAAAATTTAAGTTGTTACCGCAATTTATGTATTACCACAGTTACGTATTCAATCGACCCATTTCTTCGATTCTTGAAATTTGTAAACAATTCTGTTTGAGAATTATTATGCAACGTAGTATCTTATGCAAGAGAATTGGAGAACTAACATAAATGAGAATTGGATTTAAAATAGTGAAATAAAAAAATAGAGGTTCATTAAATTTTCAAACTGTTACGGTTACCCAATATATTTGGTAGATTTGTGAAGCAATTTTTCTTTTTAAAAAAATACTAATTAGTTAAGAATTTCTTAATTAGTCAATTATTGCCAAGTGTGTTAACTTTAGGCTATCACTTGACAACTTATGATGCTTTTGAGCTTGCTTTAATATGGATATAGATGAGACATCAACGAATAATTTTGGAATATTTTAGAATTTTATCATGTAACCAAAGCTAAGTTATTACAGAAAAAACAACTTCAACATTTCTAACCACAAGAGAATTTAGTATTAACAAATAAAAGGAAAACAACATGATACACCCGTCAATTTTGTAATTTAGAGTAACCTTTCATGGTGAAAGTGCTCACACATACCACTGTTAAAAAGTGGTTCACACGTACTCTTTTCGTTTAACAAAAGTCAAAATTAATTTTAATTTATTTTTTTAAAAAAATCATATATTATATATATGATCCATTGATCCTCCAACAAACGAGTATATTTGATCATTTTTATTTTGACTTATTTGATTCAACAATTAATTCGAATTTTAATTAAATATCTCCCTTATAGATATATTTGTTTATCTTTATTTGAGTTTTCCATTATTATTTCATTTTTTTCTTTCATTCTTCAGTGTAAAAATATGAAAAGAAACAAGGTGAATAGTATAAGCGAAAAAAAGTTGGAAAAAATAATTAAAACTTTAATTTTTTACAGCTATATTGTAATTTATTTTTTATATTTGTTAAAAAAAAAAATAGGGATGATAAATTTAACAAAAAAAATGTGAAATAAATTTAACCACCAAAATAATATTCAAATTAGCTATTGAATCAAAAAAGTAAAAGAAAATCACATGAGAGAAGAATCAAATATAATACGGATTTTTTAAAAATGAAAAATCAAAAAAATAATTTAAAATTAATGTCTTCAAATCCATTGGAGCAAAAGGATATATCAAAGTCATTTTCGTAACAATATGAGTCAGTTTAATAACGAATGATATATCAACTCTAAATTGCAAAGTTAAGGAGTATATCATACCCTTTTCCTTAAAATAAAACAGACCTGAGCGGAGGTTCTGGAATGATTCCGCCATTGGTTTAAAACCTCAGTCGAGGGAATGAATAGGTAAATGTTACAAAAGTTAAGTCCACTACTACAAGAATGAAATAATAGGTATAGACAGACAGTTGACTGCAAAAAAATAAACTTAAATTTACAGTCTCATTTCTGCTGCTGTTGGAACACAGCAACGTCAGGACTGAAAACATGACTATCAAGTCTTCATTCAAACTTGGCCATTAACCTATTTCTAACAGAATTTACAAAACGGTATTGAAACAAACCTAGGGTTTCTCCATTTCTTCAGAACTATGCTTGTTCACAAATGAATCACGAGCACCCTCTGATTCTGAACTATTGGAGCCCATTTGCCGGTTATTTGGGCCTTGATCGAGCTGCTCCTCTGTCTTTAGTCGTGTTTTGAATGGCCTCTCAAAATCTTTTGCAGCCCCAGGATCTATCACTAATTTACCAAGTTTTTGCTCCTGTAATGATGACATCAAGGGATTTCATGCTATCTACTAATAATGGGAAGAAAGTTAAACTCCAAATTGACTGAACTACCATTGACATCCAGCATGATTTATGCATGCACATTCTAATGTATACAAGGAGAAATTAAAACACATGGTCAACAATTGATAGATAATAGGGATAAATACATCGAAATTGTGGACAGACTATAGTCGTTGGCCACGAGAAAATGATCAAAATGGTCCTTAATGTGTTCTTGATATATTTTAGGGAAAAAGGACAAATATACCCCCAAACTATCGAAAATGGTACGCATATACCCTTCGTTATACTATTGGGACACCAAAGTCCTTGCCGTCCAAAAAGTGGAGCCCTTATATCCTTCACACTAACGGACGGACATGGAACCATCTTGTGCATCTACCCAATTATTCACTTAATTTAAACTCACCAAAAAAGACCACCCAAACTAAAAAACACCCACCCAAATAATTATCTAACTCACTCACTCACTAACACCCTAATAATATACCCAAACTACTATTCTTATCCTTCTTCATATAGCCACCATATCCTCCTCTTCTTCCTCCATACTTGCATCCTCCGTTGTTCTTCAACCAAGCAAAAAGAAAAATGTCTTCATCAGTGAGTTCTCTTTCTCCTACTGAAAACCCATATCTCCATTTCCTTTTGGAATCATCTTGTCCTTTTCTTCGCGGATAATTCGAATCAATTGACAAAGATCTTCCCAACCTTATCGTTGTTTTACATTCCATCGGCGTCGACGAGTGCTGGTACAAACACGACACTTTCTTGACCACTTAGTCCACATCTACAAAATTATCAAAATCTGGAAAGCCCCAAAATTTGCTTGTCTTTGTGGTCTTCTCCATTCGGCATAATCTGATTCATATGTAAATCTAGCTCTATTCAATACGTCTACTGGCTGTGAAAATTGTGTATCTATTCTACGATTCTTCATGACTATGTAAACCCAAGAAACACATTTTTTACAAAATTTCAATAAAAAATCAAACAAATAAACTAATTTGAAGTAACACGCTATCTCATCCAACAAAGAGAGTAAAGCACATAAAAGCTGAAAACTTTATCCAAATTGTGAGTATAAATTAGTATATGAACTACACAATTCAATGAGAGATGGTCTAGGTGCAGGAGCGACAGAGGTTACAGGAGAGAAAGAAGAGCCAATTGGAGAGAAAATCAGAGGCGATTCAGAGTTCATTGGAGTTGTAATTAAGCAGGAAGGATCGTCCGCTGGTGGTCGGTCATGGCGACGAGTCAACTCGATGAACTGAAGTTGAGTGAATGATTAATATTTTGTGAATTGCGAAGTTTCTTTGAGAATACGTGTAGTTAGGGTTTGTTAATTTGGGTCTTAAGTGGTTTAGGATATAATTGGGTGGGATTTTAGTTTTTGAGTAAAAATAAAATAAAAATTGAGCAAATTATTGAGATGGTGCCACGTGTCCGTCCGTTAGTGTGAAGGATACAAGTGCTCCACTTGTTGGACGGCAAGGACTTTGGTGTCTCAATAGTATAACGAAGGGTATATACATACCATTTTCATTAGTTCGAAGGTATGTTTGTCCTTTTTCCCTATATTTTATTTGATTGAAATGGTTCTTAACACATATGTTCATTCTGATTCTTAATATATTTCACAAGTGGTCCTTATTGTATAACATAATGTGTTTATTTTGGTCTTTTATCCTAAACATAACAGATTAATAAAAAAATTAAATTTATCTGTGGACATACGTGGCTAATAAAATTCACTATTGATGTCATCTTTGTTAGCTCCAAAAAAGTACTCCATAAAATCTAACACCATTTTTTCTCCAACAAAATTTACTATTTTCTCTTTTCTAAAATATTATTCTCCTTACCTAGTACTCATTTCTGTTTTCCCTCAAAGTTACAAAAAGGGATCCAAACAAAAAAAATATTCATGTCTCATCCTTTCTGTGTACATGCACATTCTAGAGCTAACAAAGAAGACAACAATGGTGGATTTTGTTAACCATATGGGATCAACAGGTAAATTTAACACTTTTCTTTTTAATAAATTTGTTAGGTTTAGGGTAAAAACAAAAAAGAACACCTTTAGTTATCATTTCAATCCGGTCAAATATATTGACGACCAAAATGAACATTTTTGTTATACATTTAGGACTATATCAATAAAGTGAATTATATTACAGATCAAGATAAAGCATTACCCATACATTAAACATCATTTTGATCATTTTCTCCGCTTGCCACCTGTGTGGTCTTTCATTGGGTGATGTTAACAAACTCGGGTTAAATATGAGTCTTGAATTGAGAGACGGTAAGAAGGTGAGATTTTGGGAGGATGGATAGTTGGGACATGGACCTCTGAGAGACCGATTTCCTAACAAGAAGTTGAAACTATTGCACAATGCAGGAATAATGGGAAACAGAATCTGAAATTTGGAACAATGGCAGAACTGTGAATTGACAATCTGACCACTTTTACGGATGTTGGAAAAAGTAAAACGGGAAGGTGAAAAGCAAGAATTATTTGAGGAGGCAATAGCACAGGGAAAATTTTAGTGAAGAGAGAATATAAACAGTTCAGGAGAAGATGCCAACAAGAAATAGAATGCAAATAACCTTGCCCATCAGTTTCGAAAAAAAAGCACCGACAAAGCTCTTAAAGTACAACCTTACATGATGCACACTTGACACAACATGAATTGTCAAGAAAAGCTTCTACATATGCAACAGATGTTGTAGGTGCTGTAAGGATATGGAAGACACAACCCACTAGTCCATACATTGAAAAGCAGCAAGAGAAATCTGGAACATGTTCTTAAGCCTAAGGAGTACTAACCTTATCCAAAGAAAAGGGTATTAAGCTGAACCAACTGACGACAAAAAGGGAATTCCAGAAGCAAGGCTGTCTGATTTTTTTTGACGTAAAGAGAGTATCTTGTTCATGCTAATGTGTGAAGTTTTAACTACTTTTCCCAAAACAAGAACGAAAAGGTATTTCAACCACGCCTTAGTCCCAAACAAGAAATGAACAGAGGGGAGGGAGATTACCAATGTAAAAGAAATGCAGTATCCTAAGGTGGACTACAACTTTACTAGCTTTGATTGGAAAGTTCCCAGACTAGCTGATCTTTTAAAAGATTCAGAGATGGTGACTCTCAATGAACAAGCCGAGGATCGCAATACATAGTACGACGAAAAATTCACTGAAAGGGGTCATTTGGTACGCGGACTAAATTATCCTGGGATAATAGTCCTGGACTAATTTATCCCACCCGGGAGATGGGGCAAAATAATCCCAAACTGAATGGGATAAGATGGGATATTCAAGGATTAAGTGTGGGATAAAATTTATACTGCATTTGGTTGATGGTATAAATTTATCCTGCAAATGGGACAAAATAATCATATGTTGGATGGGATACAACATACTCACTGAAATCCCGCAAAGTAGGGTCTGAGGAGGATACTATATATGCAGGCCTTACCACTACCTCTCCAAGGTAGAGAGAGGTTTTTCGAGAAACCCCCGACTAAAGCAAATCAAAGCAGCAACTAAAAAAAATAGCAGTAGAGAGAAAATGACAACTAATTGCAATGCGGAACATATATGATATAAGCAAGGAAATGTAACAAAAACAACAATAACAAGGTGCGATCACCTAAACACATGAATAGGTGATATCAAATACAAAACGTCAAAGACTACATGAATAGGGTAATAGTACGACTGACACGGTGCTCTATACTAGCATTAAGCCAAATACATGAATTGCTTAGTAATAAGACAACTCCTGACTACCTGTTAACCTTCTACCCTTATTTGCAACCACCATACCCTCCTATCTAAGATTATGTCCTCGGTAAGCTAAAGATGTTCCATATCATGTCTAATCACCTCTCCCAATACTTCTTCGGCCTACCTCTGCCTCTCCTCGACCCCACAATGTCATACCTCTCACACATCCTCATTGGGGCACTCACACATCTCCTTTTCACATGCCCAAACTATCTTAGTCTCATTTCCATCATCTTGTCTACCACAAAGGTCACTCCTACTTTGTCCCATATATCCTCATTCCTAACTCTATCGCTCTTAGCATGCCCACTCATACATCCTCATTTCCACCACTTGCATCTTTTGAATCTTGACTGGCCAACACTTCATCCCATACAACAAAGTTGATCTAACCACCACTCTATAGAACATACCTTTAAGTTTTGGTGGTACCTTCTCATCACACAAGACGTCGGATGAAAGCCTCCACTTTATCCATGTCGCACTAATATGTGTGACATCATTGTTGATCTCCCATTTCCATGTATCAAAGACCCCAAATACTTAAATCTTTCCCTCTTGAGAACAATTTGTGCATCAAGTCTCACTTCCACACCTTCCTCATGTGTCACATCACTAAATTTACACACTATATACTTTGTTTTGGTCCTCCTCAACCTGAACCCTTTAGACTCCAGAGTCGGTCTCCACACCTCCAACCTATTATTAACTCCACCCTGAGTCTGTTCGATCAAAAAATGTCATCTGCTTAAACATACACCATGGCACCTCACCTAATGTGTAGTACGCATTAAGGGAATCCGCTACAAATAAAAGTTGACAACTGCACCAAATGTGTAATTGACTCTAATTAAGTGATGAGCTTGTTTTTTAGATAAAAATGATTTGCTTACAAAATCTCAATTTTACTACAAGCATTCAAGCAACTTTAGTACATATCAAATTAGTACCCAGTAATAGTGCTTCAACTATAGTTGTCTCGACATATTATTTATCTTCAAATTATATGTTTGAAGTAATTATAAGTACATATTTGGACCTATTTTCCTATTTGGTAACAAGGCATATATTATCAAGCAGAAATTGTAAATAATTTAATTTTTGAATCACTCTATTTGAAACAGCTTATATTGGTAACTTTGAACATATCACATGATCGTCAGATCTTCTAACTCTTTGTTACTATTGGTTAGACATTCTAACTATTTGTTACTTGAGTAATACTCAATAGCTATTGCCAACATATGTTCTCACTCCTCGTTAAAAGTACAAAAGAAGTCTTATGAAAATCATTCAGTGGAAGCAGCACCAACCTTGTATAGCAACCTCCTGCTTTTGTTAAGGATCTCCTAGAAGCAGATCAGGGTGGTGTCACCACGATGAGATATGTCTCATGAGATGTGCTCACACTCCAGCAAAATTACTCTCTTTTTGTAACTACCCATCACAAGCTACTACAAATACTACTAGTGATAGGAATGTTTGTAATGCTAATAATAGCATAGCTACTGCTATAAACAATATGTACTCCAATATGGTAGCTACTGCCTCCCTTGTAAATCTTGTTTGAAGTTAATATAATCTTCATGACCCAAAAAAAAAGGGTATTGTATGATCACATTGCAATTTTTCAAACTACAAGTCCATAACAATATTATCTAACTTAACTAAATTGATTAGTTTTTGCAGGTTCAGATAATGTCCATTGTTGTGCCTGCGTATAAATAATTGACAGGACCATTACACAATATTACTAACGTGCAAACGACATTTATAGAAACTAGTTAGGACTTGAACACAATTCAATTAGTGTTCCTAGACTGTCAATTTTTTCACATTTTTTTACTGCTACTGGTTTCAAATTCTTTTGTGCTCCCTATTTACGCACAAGTATATCAACCTATATGAAATTCACACTTAGGGAAAACCAGATACCCCTCAAAGCACTATGAACGACCATATTAAAATAGAAAAAGATCCATGACGCAAAAGTGGGGTGTTTCGTTGCTACTACAACTTGTATAACAACGATGTCTAGGGAAATTTCACCAAATGTGCAGGCAACTCTGCAGCTAACATCTCTTTCCATTTAATTGAGATGAGAGGTTCTGTCCTGTCTCCTGTCAATTCTTTTCCCTTCTTACTGCAAGCTTAGAACATAGCATCTAGATGTCCATTATTTTTCACAAAACATAAAGCAGTTTATCGCTTAAAATAAAAGGAAAACAAAGTCTGCATTATTTTAACTTCCCCCAGAATTTTAACACAAGAAACCTGGAGAATCTTGCAGTTAAGCTACAAATCAGATTACATTTGCATGAATGTAATTGATATTGCAATCTGACAAATGATAATGCAACAGTGTAATGGCATATGCTGTTATAAAAATGTATTGAACACACTTGTAAAACCAGGAAATCTAAGGTGATATCGGTGGTAACCGGCCTGAAGATGTAAAGATTTTAACAACTGTGAGAATTATGTCGTGCATGTGCTTTTCTTTACCACGTATATAAACTAATATTAGGGGTTATGATTGCTTACACTTTGGAGTGCCTCAAGTTTTCTCTGCAGGGCTTCATGTTCTGCCTGAATACGGAATGGAACACCGTGCTTCTGATAAACATTAGTTTGTGCCAGATCCTCATCAATTTCACTTGCAGTAGTTGCAAAAGGATGATTTGCAGGAATCCACCTGATAGTGTCAGGATCCACATCAGGAGGCACTGAATCACCTTCTCTAAGAAACAATGTTGGTCTCTTCCACTGATATGCACGTGATCTCCGCTTCTGATGGACAGCTTGTTGCTCCTTGGTAAGAGTTACTGGTGCCAAACGGTACACTTGCCCACACATCTCTACAGTTGAATTGCTCTTGCTGACTTTCACTAATGGATTATTGAATGGGTCGTCATATTTAAGAGGATTTGATCTGAATTTCAAGACAAATCAATAAGCAAAAGCACGCATTGCAGCATTTAAAAACTACGCAAGTGCTGAATTTCAAAAGATTATCATCTCAGCAGAATATGATCATATGACTAGAATCTACATCCTGAAAAGTAATGAAACAGCAGAAGAAATACATCATAGACAAGCAATTCAAAAGGTTAATGATCCATACATGCCTCTTCTATCAGATCTTAATTGACCACGCCTGACAAGATCAGCTACAGACCCAGGGCGGTTGCGCTTTGACCTTTTTGCAACATAACTCCTCACCATAATAACCAACAAGGTGACCATGGTAGATAGTGCAATTGCTAAACTAACACCAGAATGTTTCTTTACCTGCAATAAAAACACATGCCTTAAAGAGAAAATGCCAAAATGAAGAAAGCAGGACCTTCCCTTTCCTTTGACCAATGGGTCCTCTGCCGAACCTGGTCTCCATCTTTGAAACCACAGGTCTCTAAATAAAAGTGAATGCAAGGTCTAAGCTGCTTTCAATCATGAGTTTAATCAATAAATACATTGCAGTGGATCGGAACATCTAATCGGAATTATTGAGAGCCCAGATGGAACATGAAAAATTTGCACCAGAAAGAAATAGTTGGGTATGTCGAGAAAGAGTGGAAACAAAAACATCATATCACATACCATAGATAGCAGGGAGAACAAAAAAGTGATATGAGTATAGACATGTTGAGCCATTTACCAGGAGGGTAGCGGGAGGTAGAGATTTGACGTTCTCTTGTAATTTGGTAACAGCGTGTTGCAGTAGAAGAGGTAAATTGGGCTTGTTGGACTTGACAACCATAACTTGGTGCGGAAGATTCTTCGAATTCTTGGCATCACCATTGGCAACTACGTTAAGCTTCTTGAAGGTCCTCTTCCTAGTACTAGTATACCTCCGGAATGCCTGAAGTGGTACCGGAACTGAGACTGCATGAAGTTGTAGACTCCACATTGAAGCTCCCATTTTTTCTCCTATCTCAAAACTAGGGTTTCCCCTTCATATCCAAAATCAATCCTAAAACAAAATTAAACGGTAAATAGCCTACAATTGCTTCATCTTTACCTGATGATAAATTTCATAAATCCCTCTATCCCAAATTTAACTAGCCATATGAGAATTATTCTCTTCTTTTTTTTAATAACAAAATTGTATTCCACAACAAATTCAAATTATTAATAAGTGGAAATATAATTGAATTAATTGTTCAATTAAGTTCATTAAATATGATTTTATAAGGTATAAATAATACATTGGACTAGCTTATCTAATTGGACTACAAATGATGAATCCATTTTGTCAAGTACAAAAAGTCATTTTATCCTAATACATATTTTGGTTTCATTTATGTGTCAATGGTCAAATGTATGAACTAATAGAATCATGTTATATGTCAAAAAGATATACTATATCTAGTCAAATCAAAGGCTAAAGAAATGGGGTTATGTGTACATGTGATTTGTTCTAACTAATTAAATGTTGTTGTGACAACACCGAGATGATTGGTCAAAAAGATTTTGTTCTTATCACAAGTCATTCATCCTACAACTATAAATAGAGGTCCCTCAAATTTAGAAAAAGAGATTAGAATTCTATATAAGCCAAAGAGAAAGGTTGTGGATCAAACATCACATATGTTGAAGGTTCACGAGAAGAAGAACTATTCTACTCATGATCTAGGTGTGCCAACAATAGTATTTTTCTTTGAAGATTTGGAGGCATTACCTCTATGGTATACATTGTGAGATTTTCACAGATCACTGCTACTTTTAGGATAATTTTTAGCAAGAGGGATCTCAATTTGAGACAACAACGGTATTTGGAGTTACTTAAGGATTATGATTGATCATTTTTTATCATCCGAATAAAACTAATGTAGTAGTTGATGCATAGGTCATAAGGTAGTTAACATGGTAGCTTGACAATGTTGCATGTCGAGAAGGGATCTTTGTATATAGATGTTCAGTCCTTGGATAATATCTTTATGATACTATATACTTCAAAGCCTGACAGAGTTCTTGCTTATGTTGAGGTATAATCACTTTTGATGGAATAAAATAAGGCTCGACTACTTAATAATGAGAAATTATCCTTGATTTCGAGCTAAAGTTTGAATCGGGAATGTGTTTTGAGGGTCAAGGATCATAGTTGTGTTACTGAAGTGGATGACTTAACTAGGTTGAGTGATATTGGGCGTATTTATATGCCTATTTATTATGATTTGCCCACATATACCTTGTGTTTTGAGAATATTCTTTATGTTATTTTCAATGTTTTTTATTAACTTACAATGATTGCACACTAAGATATGTGATTAGCTTATGCAAGAGTTTTTGAAGGGCGGTAAGTGAGATTTTCAGAGATCACTGCTACTTTTAGGATAGTTTTAGCAAGAGGGATCTCAATTTGAGACAACAGCGGTGTTGGGAGTTACTTAAGGATTATGATTGATCATTTTTTATCATCTGAATAAAGCTAATGTAATCGTTGATGCATTGGGTCATAAGGTAGTTAACATGGTAGCTTGGCTATGTTGCGGGTCGAGGAAGGATCTTTGTATATAGATGTACAGTCCTTGGATAACAGCGGTGTTGGGAGTTACTTAAGGATTATGATTGATCATTTTTTATCATCTGAATAAAGCTAATGTAATAGTTGATGCATTGGGTCATAAGGTAGTTAACATGGTATCTTGGCTATGTTGTAGGTCGAGAAAGGATCTTTGTATATAGATGTACAGTCCTTGGATAATAGCTTTGTCAGACTATATACTTCAGAGCCAAGACAGAATTCTTGCATGTGTTGAGGTATAGTCATTCTTGATGGAATAGATTAAGGCTCGACTACTTTAAAATGAGAAATTACCCTTGATTCGAGCTAAAGTTTGAATCATGTGTTTTGAGGGTCAAGAATCATAGTTGTGTTACTGAAATGGATGACTTGACTAGGTTGAGTGATATTGGAAGTATTTATATGCATATTTACTATGATTTTCCCACATATACCTTGTGTTTGGAGAATATTCTTCATGTTATTTTCTATGTTGTGGTTATCTTATAATGATTGTACACTAAGACATGTGATTATCTTATGCAGGAGTTTTCGAAGGTAAAGTGAGACCATAAGATCTAGAACAAAGAAGAAAAGCATGGAACCAACTCCAAGGAGCACGCGAAGGATGAAAATGAGAAAAATTGGGCTAAGGCGCACTGATGGCGTGCTGCCCCAGCCCCTAAAATACAAAGCCCCTAGCTTGGCACACTGTAGGTGCACCGCGCTAGGGACCAAACTACTGAAACCCAATATTGGCACACCACTCCAGGGTCATCATGACGAAAATTCTCAGATTTTAGAAATCGAAATCCCATGAGAAAAATAAATTAATTTTCCAACCCCTATAAATAGAACCTTAGGCCTCTTTTGTAGGGTTACTTCTTCTTTTTGAAGTGCAAGAGCAAAGGCCAACAATTCATCTTAGATTTCAATCTTCTACTACTTTTTTAGTCTTGAATTACATGAAAACAATCTTGTTTATGTTTTTTATTATTGTGAGTGGCTAAAATCCTTTGTTTTGGGGATGTAGCCATGGATGATTGTTGAATATCATTTTTATGGATGATTTTGGTTATTATATATATTAATCTTGTATTCTTGTTTTAGTATTTCATGCTTGATCACCATTGAGATAAATTCATTGTCTATTCCTGAACTCGAGAGACGAATAGGTAGATAGACCATAGAATAGAAAAAGTGTGATCCTTCTTGCATACCACTTGTTTTGTGTTTAGGAATGACACCTGGATAAATATCATGCTTGGTTAAGAAATAGGATGAAAAATAAATGCTCCACAGTTGAGTTTGTCTATCCTCGCTCAACAATGTCGTTAGACAGTTAACTAAGGTAGGTGGTTAGTAGATGCCTAGAAATCTCCTTGTCCCTAACTATGTGATATCATGGGACATTTTCTCAGATAGACATTAGCTAATGAATCCACTTTAGCTCAAACTCATGGATCTTACCTTGGCTAGTAAGGACATTTTTTGTGGGATAAACATCATATTCCATGTTATAGCTCACTTGGTCTATGTCAGTTACATGGTACACTTCCTACAATAATGAACTAAGGTTACTTTTAAAGTATCTCACAAGTGTTTCAAAGATGTTAAGCTTGTATGGATCATTATTATGACTTATGTTGTAACACATCAAAAATCAGAATCAGACTAAGCAGTAGAAAAAGGTGAACCACAAAGGGGTTCACGGGCTGTGAACAGGACCACGACCCGTCACCCTCATCGTGGTTCACACCCATCCAGAATTGGTGAACCCAGACCCCTCCACGGGCTATGGGATGGCTCGTCAACCATGACCAGCAGACCCCCTAGCCCAAGTGAAGAACCATAGTGGCCATCATGGTCCGTGGTCCTTCACACGGTCCGTGAAGTAAACCATGGCTGGGAGGTCCAAGAACCAGTAAGCACTGGCCAAGAACCACAACCCACTTGATGGGCCGTGGTCCCTTTGACGGTCTGTCAGTGGCGCAATGAAAGAGCCTCAGCATCTTTTAAGTCAGGGTCGTTTTGGTCTTTTCCCATATGTCTTGGGTATTTAAACTATGTCGTTTAATACCTAAACTACATTGTTTTATCCAGTTTAGGCCTAATATTCTAGTCAGAACTTACCCAAATTTTTCATTTTCCAAAAGTCATCGAGATTAGAGCAAAAAGAAGAGAAAAGTCGACCAACCTTCTCAAGAACACACAACAGGTTCTCTTCAACTTTCAGCCTCGAAATCAAAGAATTTCTCCATGAATTTCATCACCATGTATGTGGGATTTCATTAATGGGTTCCTTTCACCCATTAGGTCCCTAGAATTCAGTTAGTTCTTCAGATTCTCATAAACTATTCAGACTTTGGTTTTCCAGATTTTCAAGATTTGTTGTGATTATGGTTTCCTTGATCTAAATAACTATTTTCTTGATAATTTAGTATAATTTCATGCATAGTACTCATAACTTTAGATTGTGTAGATTCTCTTAGTTCATGAATTACACTTGCTAGGTCACTTAAGCAGATAATCATGCTTGAGATTTCTATTGTCACATTATCAATATATAATTGTTGCATTCTCAGTTAGCATGTCAATATTTTGAGCTATTCAATATTTCAGTTACATTTCAGTCATATACATATTCAGTTGGGAGTAGACTTAGCACCTAGTTGGACTAGGGTTCAGTGTACCCTCATAGTCCCAAAACTACGTGCCCCCTTAGGATTTTAAGTCCTCTTTGTTGGGCATTAGATTTAGTGATCACGCCAATCATGCCTTATACCCCTAGCAAGGTATACTGGATCCTCTCGATGGGGTATATGCATTGGACTCCACGTTTAGCTCATGTGGTTTATATCTGTTAATAGTAGCTCCCACAATCAGGCTCTTAGTGCATTTAACCAGGTTTTTAACATTTATATCAGTTTACAGTTCAGCATGTTATCCTCATGATTAACACTTGATCATTGCATTTAGTTTATCTTTTCAGTTATGTTTTAGTATTTACATTTTGCTCAGTTATGTTTTGTTCTGCTTATATATATTCATTCGGCTTAGTATCTATATTCTGCATGCTTAGTATATTCCAAGTACTGACGCATACTCTACGCTACATCCTTTCATGATGTAGGTTCAGGTACTCAGCATCCAGATCACGTTTCGATCGACTCTCGGTCCGCATTCAACAGCTTCAGTGGTGAGTCCTCATACTTCAAGGACAATAGACATGCTCTTCATTTCTTTGTGTTTTATTCAGTTTTCAATTTTACTAGAGTTAGCTGGGGGCATGTCCCAGCAACTCAACTCAGTTAGAGGTTTTTCAGACATAGTAGTAGTTTCAGCTTGAGTTGTTAAGTGGTTGTTTTAGTTATCACTAAAACTCTTAGTATGTTTTATATATTCAGACTAGTTGGGTTTTTCCCCACTTTCAGTTATCCATTTGTTTTAGCTTCCGCATAGTACATGTTTTATTCAGTAACTTTATAATATGCTTATGATATGCAAGACACAGGGTTAGTTGGGGTCACTCGTGATCCTAGGTCCCATGTTACGTCAACGGAGTAGCCTCGGGGTGTGAGATATGTTTTCTAACCTTTTATCTTATGATTTAGCCTTGTCATTACATGTCATGTAATGTTATTTTTAGCATGATTTCATAACTCTTATGCAATGCTATCATACTTAGTACATTTCATGTACTAATGCATACGTGTGCCGATATTGTTTCACTAATGTATGGTCTAGCACCCCTACCTCTCACACTCGTGGCTAGTTGATCTTTTAGCACTCAAGGATTGGTGAGTTATCATGTTATAAGGAACAAGACATTTTATTGCTTTCTTTATTTCAGTTTTCAAACTTTGCATGTGATTTATGGGTTACATCCCAATCACCTCCTTATGATACACTAGATGGGTTGTTGAGACTATGTTAGACTTCCACTTTGTCAAATTATTTTATAATATAAGACTATCACTTTGAAAGATTTATTTCTATTATCTTTTATGATGTATGCTAAGTGGCGTGTGTAGGGACTTTTGGGGTTCTATACGTCATGTTATGCCTAGGGTATACTTTGGGTCGTGACAGATTTAGAGCGTGCGCGGTTAAGCTACAACTTTATTTCCCTTAGATTGAGCTGGAATACATAAAATCATATTGATTTGAGTGAATTAGGGGTGGGTACCTAGTTTATCATGTTTCCTTTATTAGAAATCATGTTTTATGCATATTTTCAAGATAGTTGGGCCTTGAAGCATGCTAGTGTGATTTTGTATCATCCATACCTTGTGGTTAGCTTTGTTGTTGCTATTCGTTGATTGTTTGCACATGTTTGGCCTCAGTGTATTATTATACTAGTTATTTCCATAGACTTTGATAGTTGGAGACTTTTTGGTCTTATTTCTACCGTGACATCGATTTGGACTGTTTAGCTCCTTGTAGACTAGTGTAGTAGACTAGTGTCTGATAGAATGATCTTTAGACTAGGCGTTGACTCACCTTTGACGACCTTCTATCCACTCTCACTCTTTTTAAAACCCTGTTTGTTACATTTGAGGTTTCGTGCCTTGCTTGGTGATATTGGACTGGAGTTGGTTTGAGCTTGGGGTGTTGTATTGATTACTTGGGAGTGGACGTCATTCTATGGTGATTCTATTATGATGATTGGCATGAGATCCTTCAGCGACCTTAGTTATTCACACATTCAAGGCCTGGTCTTATACTCTACTGAGTCAACACACTTTCGGTTATGGCTTTACGCCTCTAGGAGATTAATTCACGGTTCGAGGTCTAGGATCTGTACTTTTTAGCTGGGTGTCCCTTGTTGGTTACTTGGACGTTATTCACAGTTAGAGGTCCGGTGTACACCTTCTCTAGATTTGGACCCATTGTATCTTATTCTTGGTAGTTTTAGTTATTTTGTGTACTTGTCGGGCTTATGAGGGTGCATTCAAATTTTTACTTAAAATTGTGAATAAATGTAATTTCTGGGATTATGGGGTCAATCTAGGTTTAGTTTAGATGTTCTTAATTCTTTTCTATATTAGTACACTCGTGTGCTTTTCTTTTAAATTTCGCTTTGACCTTACTTGTGTCTAGATTTTATCATTTCATATTTTTTTAGTTTTTTTCTTAGTTAGCCTACGATGCCTACTGAGTACCTATTGTTTTGGTACTTGTGCTACACTATGCATAAGTTTCGTGATGCAGGTCTGAGCACCAGCTATAACCGTTCATTACTCGAGCCCATTTGAACTTGGATCGAAGGCAAGGATAAGCACATGATGTCCTGAATTTACTTGTCTCCTTTTGTATTTTTGGATAGCTAGTCTTTTGAATTTTGAGAAAAGTTTCATATTTGAGTCCACTTTTAGGACTTGTACTCTTTTTGTTTAGACAAATATGTACTTGTGACTTTCAGGTTCTGGGAGAGATCTATTTTATATATATATATATATATATATATATATATATATATATATATATATATATATATATATATATATATATATATATATATATCCATCACTTGTTGGTCTAGGTTATAGGTTGTCTTACCTACTAGTGGGTTCTAGTAGGTGCCATCAAAACTCGAGAAATTGGGTTGTGACACAATATAATAACATAATCAAAAGGACGATAAGGCCAACTTAACTCATAAAGCACTAGAAAGACAACAAAGATGTAACTGAAACCATATACAATAAGCCAACAACGCTACAAATGGAAAGCTAAAGAGGCCCAACATAATATGTCCACAAATATTTACTTATATAGCAACTCAAATAGTTGGGACAAGGTCTCGACAATACCAATAACTATATACAAAACTCAAGTATGTATAACCTACATACAACTAACAACTCTATGAAGAATGGAGCTTACCAATCCTAAGCTGAGACTACATCATATTACAAAGTTTGATCAAGACTTTCGTCTAAACATGCGCCACGAAATGTAGTGTCCCTAGGAAATGGGACATCAATACGAAGTATGGAAGTTAGAAAGTAAAATTATGAATAGTTGCAGTATAAAAGGTAACAAAGATATTACCTAACACTAAAACTTTGTTAGCCTTCATGGTTGGCATCTCACATCATTGTAATCAAATATACATGGCATGCTTGAGCAATTTCATGTCGTTAGTACATATATATAGATGCAAATGGATGAAATACCCAATAAAATGCTAGTAGTGGTGGTCTCTTTTAATAGCTGATGTGCTGCAAAATCTTGGCACATTTGATGCTTGAAAACTAAGGATTAATACTAGAATTGAGTGTATATATGCGGATATGATGTGTTTGGTAGTATTTGTACAGGTAAAACATGTAGACATGAAAGAATAAAGAAGAGAACAAAATACAGAGTGAAAATGAAGTGGAACTAGTGAGAAGACATGAAAGATATCATATTGGTGGATCTCAAGTAAAGACCATGGACGCTTTACAGGCCGTGGTCATCACAACGGTCTGTGGTAGTTTTCGTACAGTGGAACCAGTGTTTGGGTGTCTTGGGGAGATAAAGTGCAAAGGCACCTCAAGTGAAGACCACATAAGGCCTCATGGGTCGTGGTCTCCATAATGACCCTTGGTGGTGATCGTGAAGGTGATCCAGTGAACAAGTTCAATAAGCTGAAGATTGAATTGACCAAGTGAAGACCATGGGCATCTATCGAACTGTGGTCACTATCACGATTCATGGTATTGCCCGTGATGCATTTCCAATGTACAAGAAGTGAAGACCGAAGCTTGGGGAATTCTAAGTGAATACCACAAAGAGCTTCATGGACCGTGAAGCCCTTGACTGACGGTGGTGGCATCCGTGAAGTGCCCGATAATTCAGTCCTACTTTGAGTAGGACTCTTTTTAAAACACTTTATTTAAATTGATTAGGTCATTTTTAGTTTTTTTTATCTTGTCTTATCTGGAACGAAGAATGGAGTTTTGAAATATTCTTAGCTTTTGGTTTTCGCAATTAACATCGAATCAAGTTTGAAAATTGGATTTTCGATTTTCTAGTTCTAGAATTATCAAAGTCCTTATTGATTTGGTTATTTTCGTAAGAATTTTCTCATTATGTTTTCATTATATATCTCTATATGTTTACGTGAAATCATGAGTGGATAAATACCACAATTGGGATTGTGGAATCTATGACGTAAATCTAAGTGTAATTTTGTAAAACGAGTGAAAGACGATTTATAATTGCTAATTATAATTTAGCTTTCATTATTCATGTATTCTAATAAGTGCACGCATTATAGTGAGCATGTATCTTTCATTTTTCGAGAGAAAAATGATTGTTAGGAAAAAGCTAAATCAACCTGAAGAAATGGAGTCAAAGTTTGAGTTCGAGAGAAAAGAACTTTAACACTATTGTAAGCGATGGTAAAACTTGTAAAACTCTGGTATCGAGAGGAATTGAGTGAAAATTATCTAATTAGACTGAGAAGTATCAGATATATTTAGCTTGCCTATATTTTGTAGAGATAAATGACCTGAAACTCAACTACGAAAGAACATTAGATGCAACGTTATGCGGAACACAATCCTAGTTTCATTTAATTATCGAAACAACTTTAGAATTGATATTTTGTTAATGGTTAAATTAGATTTTAGCTATCAACCTTGGTTACTAGAGCTTTATAGCTAAACCCATTTTACATTCCGTAACTGTTTTCTTAGGAAATAATAACGACATTTGAGTAAACGCGACGGTGAAATCATTTTTGTAAAGAAATTCTATGTGGGATCGACCTCAACTCACATTGAGTCCTATAAATTGACTTCAACCATTTATACCTCTTAATTGAGGTTTAAGTTTGGACGTATCAAATTTTGGCGCCACTACCAGGGAATTTCAATTTAAAAGTATTTTACTAGCTTTTATTCGAAGTTTAGTTATATTTTCTAATTTTATGTCTTGTTCTTTGTCTGTGTCTCTTTCATGTGAGTTTGACTGTGTGTGCCAAATACCAGAAGTAAAGGAGCCACATTGATCCCATATGACCCAGAACATAAAAAAACAATCCATAAAATGGTGAATGCATAAGAACTTGAGGCTCAGAGGCAAAGACTAGGATTGGACGTTGAAACCGCTGCAAGAGGTATTCAGCAGCATGATGTGAACAACCCACCTAGGGTGGTGGAAGTAAACATAGTAGTGGATGGTATCGTTCCTCCCCACCGCCAACCAATAGCTCCAATGGGTAGAGCACAACATCCAACTCACATGATGTACGAAGATGATGACTTAGACTTGGATGGAGCTGGAGCCACATGAGTGATAGTGTTACCTGCACTACCTCCTGGTGTGAAATTCACAATCACCAGCATTATGATTCAATTTTTGAATCTGAAAGGTATGTTCAGGGGTGTATCTGGTGATGATGCTAATCAACATTTGATGAAATGTGTGGCGATATGCAAATCGCAAGAAATTCCTAGACTTAGCCAAACAATAATAAGATTGAGGTTATTTCCATTGTCTCTTACTGGGGAGGCGACCAATTGGTTGAATGAGATGCCAAATGACTCAATTAGGACTTGGACTGAGCTAAAGGAGGCCTTCCTGGAATGATTCTTTCTGGAATCAAAAGAGCTGCAAATGGAAGATGATATAAGTGCCTACAAAAAGTTACCAGGAGAAGCGATGCATGACACTTGGTGGAGATTCAGCCAAAACCTGAAGAAGTGTCCAAACCATGGTCTCACTAAGAGACATCTAAAACAGGCTTTCTATAGATATTTGAATTATGATACTAAACCTATTATTGATGCAGTGTGTGAAGAATCATTCATGAGGGTGACATTCTCAGAAAGCTCAACTGATGGACGAGGTGTCTACGAATAATAAGGCATGGTACACCAGGGATGCAGAAGTAGGAAATCTTGGGTTCACTTTTGAACTTTCATCTGATCAAAGGAAAAGAGAAGAAAAGGGTGATCAGGACATGGCACACATGAGGACCTAGATAGATCTACTCATGAAGCATATTGTCTTAAGTTCTGAAAAGGTAAATATTGTAGGACCTCCAAAAAAGTATGAAGATCAGGACATCAATCTAGATGAGGAGGCTAAATACTTGGGCAATCAAGGAGGTTTCTAGAATTATAACTCGGGAAACCAAGGTTACAATTCTAGAAACGCAGGTCGGAACTACTCTAGAGAAGGACAGTATGACAGGCCAGGAAATAGAGAGCCGGGAAACTGGCAGAACAGAGATGGGTACAGAAATTATTGCAATGGTGTGTATGTGCCCCCATGTAATAGAGACCGTGCAAGTGGTATTTCCAGCAGGTCTAAGCTAGAAGACATGTTGGCCAAGGTGCTCCAAAAAGTTGAGTCAACTGATGCAGGGGTGAAGGATATGAAAGGTGATTTCTCCAGTATGAGTCAACTGGTAGACTCTCACACCACCTCCATCAAGTAAATAGAGTAGCAGTTGGGACAACTTTCAACATCAGTGAACTAGAGGAAGAATGGATCACTACCAAGTGATACTATTCACAATCCTAAGAATGAGGGTCATTGCATGGCCATCACCACCAAGAGTGGTAAGATTCTTAATGACCCAATTTCTGCAGGTACTAAGCATGAACAGGTGTTGGATCAAACTGGAAGAGAGGAGGCCGAAGCTGAACAAGTAGATGGCACGGAGGATGTACAACCAATAACGAAATAAGCAGGAGCAACATAGAAAGGGGTTGAGAGAACTATGCCTTTACAGAAGATCCCAAGACCACCTCCTCATTTCCCTCAAAGGCTTAAAAAGAAAGCCGAAGATAGGAAATTTGCTAAATTCATCACCATGCTGAGATAACTATCGGTGAATATCCCATTGGTGGAAGCATTAGAGCAGATGTTAGGATATGCCAAGTTAATGAAGAACTTGGTCACGAACAAAAGAGCTGTAATTATTGATTTTAGTGACAATGTTCATCACTGCAGATATTGCTACCAGGTCTTTGGTATAGAAGAAGGAGGATCCGGGTGCATTTACCATACCGTACACCATCAGATCAATTGAATTTGCAAAGGCCTTGTGTGACTTAGGGGCCAGTATTAACTTGATACTGCTGGCCATCTACAAGCAACTGGGGTTAGGAGTTCAAAACCCACAACAATTAGCTTGATGATGGCAGATAGGTCGGTGAAGCAACTTGTGGGCAACTTATGTGATGTGCTCGTAAAGGTGGACACTTTTATCTTTCTAGAAGACTTCGTGATCTTAGATTGCAAAGTAGATTTTGAGGTTCTCATAATTTTTGGAAGACCATTTCTGGCCACAGGACGAGCATTGGTAGATGTTAAGAGTGGAGAACTGAAATTTAGACTCAACAAGGAAGATGTAAAGTTTAAAATGTACAGGTCAATAAAAAAGCCACATGACATGAATATGGTGTCTGCGATGGAGACCTTTGATGAAGAAGAAATAGGAGAAACCATTAATAAGAGGCTGGATGTTGAAACATTAGCAGCCGTGCAGATGAATTTTAAAGCTGATTTTTGGACTGATTATGTGGATACCGTGAATGCTCTACAGGGCATGGGAGCAGACTCTTATTCTCCAAAGAAACTGGACCTGGATTTGAAAAACAGGCCAAGTCCTCCAGCAAAACCATCCATTGAAGATCCACTAGTGCTGGAATTGAAACAATTACCCAGTCACCTGATGTATGTATTTTTGGGCACTAACAATACTTTACCTGTGATCTTGGCTGCAAATTTGAATCATGAACAGGTTCAAGCTGTGATCAAAGTGTTGATAAGGTACAAAAGGGCTATTGGGTGGACCATTGCCGACATCATTAGGATACCTCCAGGTATATGCACTCATAAGATCCAACTTGAGGAGGACTGCAACCCAAGCATTGAACACCGGATGAGGTTAAATCCACCAATGTAAGAGGTGGTCAAAAAGGAGATCTTCAAGTGGTTAAATGTTAGGGTGGTGTACCCCATTTATGACAGTCATTGGGTCAGCCCAGTGCAATGTATGCCCAAAAAGGGTGGTATGACAATGGTTGCAAACGCAAAGAATGAGTTGGTGTGCATGGACTACAGGAAGCTAAACAAGTAGACCTTGAAGGATCACTTGCCAATGCCATTCATGGACTAAATTCTAGACAGGTTGGCTGGAAAAGTGTGCTACTGTTTCTTAGATGGATACTCTGGCTACAACCAAATATCAATTGCTCCTGAAAATCATGAAAAGACAACCTTTACATGTCTTTATGGCACCTTTGCATTTAAACGCATAATAGTTGGACTATGTAATGCACCAACAACTTTCCAGAGGTGTATGATGTCTATCTTCCCGAAAATAGTGGAGGACACTCTAGAGGTATTCATGGACGACTTTTCAGAGATAGGTCATACTTTTGATGACTTTTTTCTCTATCTTAGCAGGGATTTACAAAGATGCAATGAGTCCAATCTAGTTCTGAATTGGGAGAAGTGCCATTTCATGGTCAAGGAAGGCATAGTCCTTGGTCACAAGGTGTCACAAAAGGGATTAGAGGTAGACAAAGCCAAAATTGAAGTGATTGTAAAGTTGCCTCTACCTATCTGTATAAAGGGTGTTCGAAGCTTCTTAGGACATGTCGGCATTTCATCAAGGACTTCTCAAAAATTTGCACACCCCTTGTTTAAGCTTTTGGAGAATGAGGTGAAATTTGTTTCTGATAAGGCATGTCTAAGAGCCTTTGAATGCTTGAAGGAGAAGCTGATTTTTGCCCTAGTGATCATTGACCTGGATTGGTCTATGCCATTTGAGGTAATGTGCAATGCTAGTGGTACTTCCTTAGGAGTTGTGTTGGGGCAGAAGCGCAATAAGATGTTTCATCCAATTTACTATGCTAGTAAGTCACTAAATGGGGCACATCAAAACTACATAGTTACTGAACAGGAACTATTGGCAGTGGTGTATGCTTTCAAGAAATTCAGAGCTTACTTGATGGGTACTAGAGTGATAGTCACATGGATCATGCAGCTCTAAGATACCTCATGACAAAGAAATATGTGAAGCCAAGGTTGATTAGATGGGTGTTGCTACTTTAGGAGTTTGATTTTGAGGTTAAGGATAAAAGAGGTTGTGAAAACCAGGTGGCTGATCACCTGTCTAGGTTGGAGGCTGAAAAGAAAGAGAAATCTGAGCTAGAAATCAATGATGTGTTCCCGGATGAGCAGGTATTGGCTACAATTCTTGATCTTATTCCTTGGTTTACTGATTTTGCTAACTTTCTTATTAGTGACTTGATGCCTAAGGGTCTGACATTTCAGGAAAGCAAGAGGTTCCTGCATAATGTGGGTAAGTATTTTTTGGTGAACCTTATTTGTATAGGGTGTGTATTGATAATTTCATTAAGTGATGCATCCCTAAAGCTGAGATGTTGCATATTCTAGAGGCATGTCACTCCTTTCTAGTGGGTGGCCATTATGGAGGCACCCGGACACCCCCACAAGGCACTTTATAATGGGTACTACTGGTTTACGATTCATCAGGATGCAATGGATATAGTGACGAGTTGTGATGTGTGCCAGCGGCAAGGAGCCATCTCTTGGCACCACGAGTTAAGGTGGAGCTATTTGATGTATAGGTAGTTGATTTCATGGGCACATATTTGAGCTCCTATGGACAGAAATATATATTGGTGGCAGTGGACATGTGTCCAAATGGGTTGAGGCAGTTGCTTTGCTTGAGAATGATGGCAAGAGTGTTGTTGGCTTTTTGAAGAAGAATATCTTCTCAAGGTTTGGCACACCCAGAGCTATCATCAGTAATAGAGGTTCCCATTTTTGCAATAAGGTATCCAGTGCACTTCTAGACAAATATGGGGTTAAACAACATAAGGTGGCAACACCTTATCACCCACAGACCAGTGGCCAAGTAGAGGTGTCCAATAGGGAAATAAAGGCGATTCTGGCAAAAACAATGAATGCCAACATGACAAATTAGGTACGAAAGTTAGATGATGCTTGATGGGCATATCAGTCAGTTTTCAAGACGCCTATTGGTATGTCTCCATATCAATTGGTGTTTGGAAAGGCATGTCATTTGCCGGTTGAGCTTGAGTATAAGACACTCTAGGCTTTGAAGAAACTGAATCTTAGTTGGAGTAAAATGACAAACTTGAGATTGAATCAAATAAATGAGATGGATGAGTTTCGTTTGAGAGTGTATAAGAGGTCTGAGGATGAAGCTGTATCATGAAAAACATATTGAGAAAAGAAACTTCACTCCTGGTGACTTGGTGTTACTTTTCAACTCTAGACTTCGTCTGTTTCCTAGGAAACTGAGATCCAAATGGTCTGGGCCTTTTAAGGTAACTCAGGTGTTCCAGTCGGGTGCTATTGAGCTTGAGAATGACAAGGGTAAGAGGTTCAAGGCAAATGGTCAGCGAATCAAGGCATACTTGGGTGTTCCAGAGGAAGTGAAAATAGTAGAGGAATGTAAGCTTGATGAAGTCTGAGTAATCGAGTAACCTGCATTGCGCCGCGACGTTAAATTGTGCGCTGCTTGGGAGGCAATCCAAAATTGTAATTGTAATAGGTAGTTCCTGATGTTTGCGTAATCAGCAACACAATTTCCGATGCAAGTGTCTACGATTGTGCAATAGTATAATAACCCAACCAAGGGTTGGGGTCGAGTCCCAAGGGAGTGGTTTCGAGAATTAATAGAAAAATAAAATTTAGTTCTAACTAGTCATAGCTAAAGACATTAACGATTAAAAACATTGTAAATTAAAGGGGGACACAAAAGTGTCAAATTCCGATTTGGGGGTTTTGTCACAAGTATAGCAAAAACAGTAAAAATAACAAAGAAATCTATGAATGTGAAGGGATTCTTGGGATGTGACCGAAATACAGGATAATCTAAATTGTTGGGTACATGCTTTTGATAGAAAATTTATAGAGTAATAATGACTAGGAAAAGCTATACGTGGGAATAAATTCTCTCTCGAGCAACTTACCCCGTTTCAAATGGGTTCCTCTCGGACACCCACTTGCCGCATGAAGACCAGCTTACGCCTTACCCCACTCACTCTCTCGGGCTGAGTGTTAGTATATGGGACTAGGGTTCACTCTCTCGAGCTGAACCTCATGTCGACCCATTCCTTAGGCCATCAATCAAGTAGTTTTGGTTTCGCGACCTCTCTCTCGAGCAAGCTGAAAACACATAAATAAACTTTTATTTGCAACTACAAATTTGTTAAATTCAACCACAACTACTATACGAAATCATTATTGAACTACATCTAATCTATCAGCAAGCAAGACCCAACAACAATCTTAACCCATATTCACTAAATCACACCCCAAGAATTAGGGTTTTTAGCCACACATCAAGAGATAGAAATTTATACCTAAATGAGATTGCATTCAAATGGGTTTGAAGATTTAAGTCTTGTTAGAGGCCAAGAATGAAGAATCCAAGAGACCCAAGTCCAAATCCTTAGAGATGAAACCCTCTTCTTCTTCAAGTCTCCAAAACCCTCTCAAACTCAGAGCAAAAATAAAAACGTACTAAAATTATATTAATTGTTCTATATTGAAAAACTGATGATACTAAGCTATAACTCTCAATGAGTATTTATAGTATTCAAAATTTGTGTTGTAGCTGATCATTCGGCAACATTAGTTGGAATCGCCGATCAACTCGGTGATTCGTCCTTCGGTGTAGTTCATCGCCGTCTTGCACCATCATTCGACATCGTCGTGCTTGGGGTCATTGGGCGACATAGTACTGCTTCACGGAACTTTTCGGCGATGCGCCGACTGCTCCCTTTTTCTGCCGACTTGATCCTTTCCCTCAAGGCTCAGAACACTTGAACAAAAGCAAAGTGAGACCCTTCGGCAACTCACCAAGTGGACTCGGCGAACCTCAAGCCTTCATTTTGTTCATTCTTTTCAACCTTTTCGTTCCTTTTTGCAAAGTTGTGTCCATGTTTTCCTTCAAACTTCAAATACTTGAAACTTAAGGATTTTTATCAGATATTGAGATAAAATAAGCATTTGAGGACAAAATTTCTATTAAAATATAGCCCCAAATAAGTTCAATTTATGGACTCATCAACACCCCCAACTTAAACTTTTGTTTGTCCTCAAGCAAACTCAAGTTCAGCTGTTTAAAGAGGGTGTCTCAAATAGTGCTACACAAGACTCAATCATGAAGGCACAGAACAAGATTCAATTTACTTATCAAAGATCAAATATACATTTAAAGATTTAAGTTGTGATTCACCAATATCAAAGAGTCATGCTCACAATACTTGCTTCAAATGCAAGTTCAAGCTCAATTATAGTGTTCAAACGCCCTCACAGAAAGAATGATTCCATATTCACACAATGGTTCACAATTAAAAGCTTTAGAATCAGATGCAACGCTCACTTTCACAAGGAAGAACACAATGCATGCTTTCACCCATAGGTTTACCCGTATTTTCCAGTCAACATTTGTTTCAGCTTACTCAAGATCAAAAAGGTCTTTTTAAGGCTTGTAATGGGGCAAAGTGCAAAGGTATGGTTATTTAGGCCCAGTGACTTCTATCCTCATGAACTGTGGTGCTCATAACACTTCCTTTCCTTTTTGTTCATAATTCTCTCTAGTGCTCATAAGTCATCCTATTATTCACTTTCCATGGATTGTTTGGGAACCTTATTTCTTTTGCACCTTTATTCCATAACTTTCTTTTTCATTCTTTTTCTTTCTTTTTTTTTCTATGGAGGGGTTCCATTTTTCTTAAATCCATGGGTGAGAGGAGACCTTCCTTACACTTCTTGACTTCCACTTTTCGTCTTACCACACCCCAACTTAGGCTTTTTGCCTAAGTTGGCTATTCAACTAACCACAATTTAAAAGGATTATAGGTAGTGGATAAAGAAAAATTATAGTTTCATCAAGTTTCTTCTAAGGAAAGGTAAGGCTCAAGGGGTGTTCAAAAGAGGTTCACACGCTCACAAGGTAGGTCACAAAAGAGGTATATGTCAAATTGGCTCACACTCTTAGATGTTGCCTAAGATCATATCAAGAGATAGCATCACTTAGTTGACTGAACCAACGGGGCAAATTCTAGGATCTATCATGCATGGTTCAAAGTAAGCTCATCACACAAGACATTGACACTAAAGTCAAACAAGACTCCACAATTTCGCTAGTGTGCAACGATCATTACAAGAGACTCGATTTGATAAATGACTAATCACAACGAGATGCAAAGAGTTCACATATTATCTATGCAACTTCATTTGGCCTCGTCGTAACCACGCATTCATTCTTTTTTGCATTAGTCTTAATTTGATTTTGATTTAAGTTTTATTATAATTATCAACATCTATGAACTATAATCTTTATTAGACCATTCCGAATTTTAAGTTTTAAACTTGAAATAATATATTAAAAGATAAAAACTATGAAATAGTATAAAAAATATTTTAAAATTATATCAAAGTAAATATTTTTGTGTATAAAATAAAATTTTAAAATTACATATATAATGTCAGATTGGTTTGGTCTCGGGTTGTTTTTTTCAAGTTAAAGCCAAACCAATCCAAATATAGTCGGATTTTTTTTTCCAATACCAAACCAAGTCAAACCAAACCACTAGTCGGGTTTTTTTTTTGGTTTGGTTCGATTTTCGATTCAGTTTTGTGTACTCCTAGGTGTGAGATACATGATTTGCTCTTTTTCTCATATACCAATGGAAAGAAGTTGGAGCATATCTCACCTTTTTTCAAAGCCAATTGTATTTTGATCAATAATTTTTTGGGGTAATCTATTATTGAAGTGATCAAAATTCTGATTATGTCTCGCATTTGAGTTGCATCCTCTATTATTAGTAGAAGAACTCTCCAACAAACACCGCTTCTAGCAGACTCAGTTGAGAAGAAACATATTTCGTCAGTTAAATTTTTTAATATTAAATCACATTAAAAATAAATGACAAACAATTATCAAATGAAAGGATTTTGCATAATGCTAAATTCAACTGTCGAAAAAGTTTATAATAATATTTTTGTGAGATCTGTTAGTTTTTTGATAAATTCAAATAGAAGGACGAAGATTATTTAATTTTTAAATATTTAAAATATGTTTTCGGCTAAGAATAATAGTTTAAGAATGTAATCTAAGTTTGATTATTTTGGCAAAAAACTTTTTTTATTTTTTAGGTGATATTTTGGTCTAACTTTGCGAAATGACATATTTAGGCGGTGTATATGTAGGCCTCTTTGTTTCCGGCATTATTATTATTGCTTTCGTCCACATTGTCACTGTCCCTGTCCCCCTTTCTCCCCTTTGATTTTTAATAATAATTCATCAACATATATAAACACAAATAGTGGAGTATTAATTAAGTAGTAGTCTCCCTAGCACAAGAACTCTCCACTCCTTGAGCATACCCAACTTCCAACACCAAAACTAGTGCTCAACAGCTCACTCTTCTACTGCTGCTTCGAAGTTTGTTTAGTCGGAGAAAATTGATACACGCGCCTCCATCCTCTCTGTAATGCAGCATTGCAGTCTGGCCGGATATTAAACACAATGGGTAAGTGTCATCGCGGGAACGATGTCGCATCGGTCGTCCTCGACCCCCCTGTTTCCACTACCGGACCTGATCACTTCAAGCTCTGGTCATTTTTTTCTCGCGCATCGTTCCGCCGCATGATCCTCGACGCCGTCCGATGTGGTGGCAGAAGTCACAAGCCTTCTTCCAAGTCTCCTCCCGATCAGCCACCCAGACCTGTTGGTCCCATTGGAGTAAGATCTGACTGTGAACACAAGAAACCTGCCGGATCCGACAGGTTGTCGGAGCTCTTGAGGCTGTCCGAGTCGTCTGAGAACGAGGAGGATGTACGGCAAAAGGTGCAAATGTTGGAGGAGTTGAAGAGAGTAGTCAAGCGCTTACAGAGTAGCAATGTTTTGGAAGGAGCGAAGGAGGTCCGGCGACTTACCAAAGAGGTTTCCGACGCCAGAACCACCCTAGCTTTACTCGGAGCGATTCCACCACTTATGGCGCTGCTTGATTCAGAAGATTCCATTTCTCAGATCGCTGCTCTCTATGCTCTACTTAACCTTGCAATTGGCAATGATGCGTAAGTTTATTAATTTTCATTTACTCTACGGATTTGCCTTATTCTAGTCTAGTAGGAGTAGATAATAATTTTTGCAATCCTTCATTTTAACTGTAGAAATAAAGCAGCTATCGTTAAGGCAGGGGCTATTCATAAGATGCTCAAGCTCGTTAATGAATTCCCAAATCCAGATGTCGCTGAAGCTGTAGTTGCTAATTTTCTTGGGTTGAGTGCTTTGGACTCCAATAAACCCATAATTGGTTCATCTGGAGCAATTCCATTCTTGGTGAAGAATTTGGACAACACAAACAGTTGTCAAGCTCGACAAGATTCGTTGAGAGCGCTTTACAACCTTAGCATCTCGCCTTTGAATGTTTTCCCCATACTTGAGAGTGATCTAATAGCGTATATCATGAACAAACTAGGAGATATGGATGTAAGTGAGAGATTTCTGTCCATTCTTTGCAATTTAGTATCAGTAGCAGAGGCCCGAAAGGCAATTAGTAGTGTACCAGATGCGTTCCCCATGATGGTTGATGTTGTGAGTTGGACAGATGCACCAGGTTGCCAAGAGAAAGCGTCCTATATTTTGATGGTGATGGCTCACAAGTCGTATGGAGATAGACAGGCAATGATTGAGGCTGGAGTTGCTTCAGCCCTGCTTGAATTGACCCTTCTAGGAAGCACATTGGCTCAGAAGCGGGCATCGAGAATCTTGGAATGCTTGAGGGTGGACAAAGGAAAGCATGTTTCTGATAATTATGGTGGTATGAGCACCACGATATCTGCTCCACAAGATTGTACAACATATTGTTCGAGTGTTGAATTGAAAGATGGGATGGAGGATGATATGATGAGTGAAGAGAAAAAAGCAGTGAAACAATTAGTCCAGCAGAGTCTGCAGAATAACATGAAGAGGATAGTGAAAAGGGCTAACCTACCCCATGAATTTGTTCCTTCTGATCATTTGAAGACCTTCACATCAAGCTCAACTTCTAAGAGCGTGCCATTTTGAGATCACTGAGTATTTGGTAGCTTGAGATTTTCTATTTAAGGTATGGTTTTGTCTCGTCTGTTGTAGTTTCCGGATAACTATAGTATAGTGTAAATTTTAATAGTAGTTCCTTCTTTCGAGTTGATGGATATCTACTACTGTTAGAGAGTTTGTACTCGTACTAGATTTAGTTGATGTAGACCTTGCATCGCATGATAATAAAAATATTGTTGATCTGGATGCCAAATATTCAGCGCTTATGTCTTTGCACTCTGTGTGATGAGTTGAAACAATTCATAAACAAAAGTAGAGCTGTGAAATGAGATATTTTGGATGAGATCCTGCTTCAATAACAATTAGTTGGTTCTTATAAATGCTTTGCATTGGAATTGAATGCGATGTGCCCTGTACTGACACCATCTGTAGCTGTTATTGATAACTTTAATGGAGCTGGAAATCTGAGATCTGCCATCTCCAAATTTGACCTCACAAACACTGTCGGTGTCAAGGAATGAGTTACTCATTTTCAATTACTTCTCTCCAACTGCAATTTCCTTGCTTCATTATCTCAAATCACTAGAGACCTTACAAACTACTCTTGAGCAACCAAGAAAAATAAAATACTATTTGTATTCATCTTTGTTGTTTGCTTGATTTTTGTGGGAGAAAAAAGTGTCATACGTAGGTCTTGGCATATTTTTTAAATTTACTCAAAGATGCCATATCTTACCTTAAAAATAACTAACAAATTATTCGTCTCGAAAATTAACATATAGGTAATAAATGCCTACTCCCTATCTTATACTACTTCGTGTCATAAAAAATAGAGTAAATATTAGGAATAACAAAAGATAAAAATTATATTAGCGTTCTATAATTATTATTTTGCTATTTGCGCTCCATAGCCAAATTATATTTGCTATGGAGCATCTGGTTTGTATAAATTGTGGCGATTTATATAAATCGGGTACTAATTCGTCTATACTTATGAAAATTGCATTTGTATATGTAAATGTTCTCCGTGTTAGGCTAGAGTGGCAAGCGAAATTGAGAGAGAGAGAGAGGAGAAAGGCGAGCGGGAGAGGGCTGAGAGTGGAGAGAGGTGAATTATATATGTATATTTGTTAAATAATTATATATATGTAACTACTATGTATTTTTTTAAAAAAAAATTAAACATTGGACCATGTCCATTTATTCATAAAATACTATGTATATGTATCAATGGTTGTGTTTGTATATTTGCTTAAAATTTGAATTCGTATACAATTGAATCGAGTTAAAATATTTGTATTTGTATATCAAATTTCTCGTGCTTTATACAAACACAAATTATTGTATAATTTGTGTTTGTATAAAGAGAGAGAGAGAGAGGCAAAAAAGAACTGGACATGAGAATATTTGTGTTTGTATAATTACAAGTGTATATGACAGAGAGATATGTATATGTATTTGTACATACAGTATTTCTCACTTTATACAAATACAATCACAAATTATACATTTGTATTTGTATTAAATGAGAGATAGACTCAAAAAGAGGAGAGTGACGAGCGAGATTCTAGAGAGAGGGAAGAGAGGCGAGAAGAAGTTGGGTGCGAATTGGAATAGTTTGCTATAATATACAATTTTTCATAAAAATATTTGACGACACCAATGTGTTTGGTAGGACAGAGATTAATTTTCAAAAAAATATTTTTTTTTAAATTAAATAAAATTGGGGGTAAGGAAAGGGGTGATGAAGGGTGGGGATTACAAAATGTAAAATTGAATTCTCACCAACAAGATAAAAATTCAAATAACTAACGAATTAAGCTATTAAGATTCCTTTATGGGTGTGTGGTTATAATAATATTATACTAAAAGCGGGAAGTTTCTATTTTCACAGTTAAATTATGATTTTGCTTATGCTATAAATCAAAATATTATAAAACATCTAATTAATTAATTATTAATTAATAATAACCTCCTATTAAATATTTAATTACAAATATACAGAATACGATTGTTTTAGCTTCTCACCAGTAAAATAATATTTATCCTCACTTCTTTGTTCATTATTTTTATATTCACAATTTAAGACTTTTTAGTGATCATTTTCAAGTCATTTTAATGACTCATTATATTTAAACCACGTTTGAATTACTTTCATCTTTCAAATGTTATTACAAAGATATCATTTATCGACAATTCATTGTTATTTAATTGATTGTTTATTTGTTTGCAGTAAGTGTTTATATTTTTAATAATTGGTATTGCTTCAAAGAAAAAAGAAAACATGCATATGAAAGACCAAAAGTTTCTTTATCACTAATAATTGTGGACCTTTTGATTTCTCTTCATTAAGAGCCAATTTGACATTGCTACTAAAAACTGATTATTTTTAGAAACATTTTTTTAAATGACTTTTTTTAAAAAGTATTTTTGAAAAAAAAATAATTTGCGTTTGGCTAATTCATTTGAAAAGTGTTTTTGATAAAAAATCGTGCTTGACTAATCTTTTTTAAAAAGTGCTTTTGAGAGTCAAATACGAAAAAAGGGTAAGCATCAATGCATTTTTAATACTAAAATTATTTTATAGGGAGAAACTACTTTAAATATCTATTAGAAATTTTTTAATGAATATATGCATATTCAAATTTTCAATCAATATCATAAATAAATAAATTAATTAAATATTAATATAATATTAACATGTTGACTTAAATATAATTCAAAATATCAAGAAAAATAAATTTAAAAACTATTCCACAAATTAAACCACTATATACAAAAAATTCACCACAAAAATAAATAAAATCCTTCATATTTTTAATCCTACAAAAATGTTGTTGTTACATTTATTTCTGATTATGTAAAATAAGAAGTGAAATAATATATAAAATATAAAATAATAATAGTATTTAAACATCAAATAAAAAATTATTATATAAAAATAAAAAAATAAAAAATAAAATTCTTGTATGAAACATAACAAAATTTATGATATATATTAATTAATTAGTAAGGGATATATTGGTAAATATGTATATATGGGATATATTGGTAAATATGTATATTGCAGAAATTTATAGCTTCTTTCCAACATCAAAAAAACTATTTGTGCTTCCATTTAAAAGCAATTTTGAGAATTTGCCAAACACTATTTTTTTTTCTTCAAAAAAAGTGCTTTAATCGAAAAAAAAAAAGCACTTTTGACCTTTCAACATCAATGCCAAACATGCTCTAAATAATCAATTATTTTACTTACATATACATATGATAGGAGCAATATCAACTTCTTGTATGATGAATCTCCAACCTTAATTATGAGGTTTCTCGCGTCTGTTAAATAATATTTTCATTTTTCTATTGATCAAGTTTTCTCAATTTCAAATGAAATTTGATTATATGCACTCTTTGATGTGATGAATTATATTCTTTGAATTACGTTACCAACTTAGATTATGACCATTCATAGAAAAAATAAAATTTTGGCGGATAGCAAAGCTCATTGCCTTTTATAGAGTTCAATTTAACTTTTATAAGGATGCATATTTTTCATTTTTTTTTTCCTCATTATATTCTTAGCTAAATTATTTGTTATGTATTTGTTTGGTAATTTAGTATTATGGGCTTTTGATTTATGTAACTTTCAATTTATTATTTTAATGAATTTTTTGTTATTTGAATTATTTAGCCTAATTTTTGCTGCTTATCTAAACGTGGTTTGTAGTTAAATATTGATTAATTTTTGTGTTTTTACGTTGCATGTTGTGCTCTTGAGCATTTTTTTGAATTTTATGTTATGCATCACACACTATTCAATTTACTTCTTTTGTGTGTGTGATTTAAAAAAAATTAAACAAATTAATATGGACTACACGTGTGACGCACGTGTTCGAGAACTAGTCAAAAGTATAAAGGTGAATGAAGTCATTTTACTTATGTCATGACCCAGATCGTCGTGATTGACACCCACACTAACCCTCCAATGGAAGAACCGTTACTACAACCCAACTAACCAAATTAACTAAAACTAAGTATTTAAAGATACAGAAGCAGGTTTAAATGTCTAAAGGAAAAATAGGGAGTTCCCATAAACTCCGAAAATCTAACAAAATAATTGCGGAAATAATGCGTAGAACCTGAAAGTCAATGTACCAAAACGTCTAAAGTGCAACAAGTCTAAGGAAAATGGGTACAACCCAAACTAAACATAGGAGTAAAACTAACTAGAAAGTTTGAGTCCGAAAAGAGTGGACTAAAACATGGAGGACTCCGGGCAGTCTGAAAGAACCGGCTCACCCTTGAATCCGATCTTGCTCACTGATCTCCTAAACGAGGTCTGTCAGTAGCTGCTTGAAGATGCCCTGCACTCAACAAATAAAGAGCAAGTGTAGTATCAATATATAACCACACTATACTGATAGGATCACACGGCTATTCCAATAAGTGAAACATATACAAGTAATCACAACACAATTGTTGACACCCAATTTTGGACTCCCACAATATAAATTAATCACCAAGCTTCTTCGATTTCTAACGATTTAAAATAATTAGTTTATAAAATTTCCAAAAAAAAAAATAAAAAATAATAATAATAAAATAAACATGGTTTGCAAGTTATTTTAAATGGTTTTGTCACTTTTTTATAATATATATGTTTTATTTAGTTATGTATATAATTAATGCATTTTTACGAGTATTCAAAAATCATCTCGAAAAGATTTTATATTTTTAAATACTTTTTTAGTAGTAAAGGTTGTAATTTTGAGTTAATGAATTGTATGAAATTCGAAACGCTTTCAAGTTATTTTTAAAGTAATTTTATCATTTTAAATAATTTTAATAACAAATATATATATATTTACAATTAAGTTATTTTATAAATATTTGAAAAATCATCACAAAGATTTTACGTTTTAGTTAAATATTTTATTACTTTAAGTTATAGCTAGAATTTAGAGCTAATTAAACTAACTATTCTTATAATGGAAATAATTATTATATTTTGTTAAGATTAAGAAGCTCGGTAATTAATTAATATTAATTCATCTAAATTAAATTTGATATTTAAAAAAAAAAAAAGGATTTAACCCCTTTGTTATTTGGGCCATTTTTTCAAATGGCCCATATCAAATTCCAGCCCTTCCACAATGCAACAGCATTCCAGCAGGCCAAAATATTTCAGCCCATTTCCGCCAATCCCACCGGCCCTCCAAACAATTCCCAGACAACATACAACAAGCCCACTCTAATTCCCATCCAAATAAACAACAACAACCCGACCCAGCAGCCAATACAACAGCAACCAAACGACCCCAATTCCAAATCCACTGCCTCCAATTCAAAAACAATGACATACTCGACCCTCTCAACCTCTCTCTCTTCTCCTCTACAGCAACACGTGAACAGCAGTGGCAAAATCCACCGCCTCACCTGCTTCCTGCAACAACCACCCTTTTTGATCTTTTCACCCGGATTTTAGGGATTTTGGTTGAAATTTTGTACAAGCAACGGTGCCTTGGTCTTAGGGAAAATTTGAATTGAAGATTGGAAGGGGTTCCCATTCCTATATAAAGCTGATGTTCTTCTTCAGCGAAAAGGGGGAAAAAATTTTAGAAAGGATTTTTGAGAGGAAAAAGAGTGAGTTAAGTGTTGAGAGGAGAGAAATATATATAAACTAAAAATCTTCGAATTTGTTCGGATCAGTCTAGACTCTTGCTGGTTTTGTTTTGGTCATTCTAGTTTCTCGAAGTCGAGTTTCGGTGCGAAAGTTGCTGCTCATTCTTGCTCGTCTCGTCCTAGTCTCGCTGCTCCGAAAAAGGTACAGCTCTATACCTTTAATTTTCCCCATGTTTGTTTCGGACCAAGAGTGTTATGCGTTGTTGTGACTGAAATAGTGAGCTTCTAGTTTGTATCAGCTTCTTAGTTTGATATGATGTGATCGGGTTTCTTAAAGTTATGTGTGTCTCCTTTTAGTTTGTTCAAAATGGTTTGTCGTTCATTCGGTCGCAATTTTAAGTGGGCCTGCTATGTGTTTTATCGTTCTGTTGCTCCACTGCTTATCTGCTCTTTGGTAGTCAGTTTTGATTTGATCGTGATAGCCTTCCATCTGTGTTAAAGGATACTATAGAATCTTCTTCGTAGGAGCATATATGATGTCCTTGTGTTTCAACTTTATTACGGTATGGTTATGTTAGTAGTTCATCTTGGAAAATTGGCACATGAGTTTATTTGATAGCTTGTCCTTCATTGTGTCTACCTCTTCTACCTGCTGGAATTGCTTCGGGTTCTCAAAATGGGGCTGTAAAATCTAGTTGTTTACCTTTCTCTCCAAGTGTGGCTCAGTTCTGTTTTAAGTGTTGTTCATTAGTCAAAATATGGAAATTTTGCTCAATCTTGTAGGTATCCTATTCTTAGGTATTTATTTTCATGTTAATAGGCTTCTTTACAATCTAAAGTGTGTTGTAGCATTATAAGATTAATTTCATTTTGGCTTGAGTTACAGTGTGTTCTTAGTATGTTTCTTTACGCATCTTGTAGCTTAGTTGTCGTATATCTACGTTTGTTTGTTCCCAAACAATATTTGATGATATGATGCTTCAAGTTCTAATGTTAAATTTGATTAAAAACAGTTTGTTTGGCCCCTGATTTTGTTTGAATTTATATTGGTACGGTTTGAATAGTGAGCCGGTAACATTATCTGATGGATTTTGCGGCATGAATCTTGGTAGAATAATTACATGAGTTGCTAGCTTCTCTTCCATCCAGTTTTGCTTAATCTTAGGGTTGTCTTAGGCTCTTCGAATTCATAGTCTAGATTTTAGTTTTGGTTATATGCGCTCATAATTGTTTTGCTTTAGCTACTTGTCAACTTGTTAATAGAAATGGGAGGTTGGCTGGAAGCGGTGTGTAGTTGAAGGTATTGATTAATTCGGTTTGTTTAACTTATTTAGCCATCTACTCACGTTTTGCTCAATTTTTTTTTTTAGCTATTGTTAACTACCTTGATATGTTGCAATTGTTCAATGCTCCTTATTGTTCAGACTTATGGTAGAAAGATTTTATTACCGGATACTAATTCTAGTTATTTTTTGTTTTATGGCATGCAAAAAATCTACCGCGAGTTGCTTTTGGACTCAAACCCCCTTTCCTTCGCATTTCATTTGGGCCACGAAGGTCCAAATTCTTTTCTACTCGTGTCAGCCAGCAGGGAATTGGTGAACAGGTTGGAGGCAGTCAACAGTGCGGGAAATTTAAATCCAAGTGCCCGAAAAGTCTAAGACGGACTGTATACATACCGTATATGACATTTATATATCGATATACAGGTGCAGAGCTGCAAACCTGTATTAAAAAATAAAAATACAAGTCAAAAACGTGAAAATACAGTGCAGGGGAAAAATACAGGTGTTCGGGAGTGAGAGATATGTGAAAAGCGCTGATATGCATGCTGATATACATTGATATACAGCCAGTGTATACCAAAAAGGGGATTGGACAAAAGTCCAAAAAATCCTAACGAAATAGTCCCAAAAGGCCCAAATTTAATTTCTCTCTCATTCTTTAATTATATATTTGCGATTATTTATTGTTTGTTCCTTAACTCTAATTGTAGAATTATTAACTAACTTAATTAAATTCCCCAAAGACGAGTTATTTCCTTTGTGCCGATTTAGTTTTAATATGTTCCAATGTTTTAGTGGTCATTTATTTTTCAGATAGGTTGGTCAGAACTTTTTTTTTTTAATTACTTAAAAATGATAATATATATATATATATATATATATATATATATATATATATATATAGAGTCCTTTTTGCAAAAAGGGTTAGTCAATCAATTTAAAGAATGATTCCCATGCTCTAACTTATTGAATTAGTTTAAATTATTAGTCCAAAATAAATTAAGCGAATTCTAATTAATCTAGCTTTATTAATATTCTATTGCATGCAATTTAATTCAACTGTTTCATATTTAGGTCCCTTTTTCTAAGGATAAAATAAAATAGAATGCGTCATTTATTTATTTTTCTTAAAGTTAATCAAATATGGTAAATTATTAATTTTATGTTGAATCATTATCTACAAAATTAGTCAAAATATTTTAGTTAAGTCGCAGGTCAACCGCATGTTAGCGGGCACTTCGAATGCCTAAACCCTTCTCGAAGTGTAAATTGAACCCCGAACCCTCTTTGGTATTTTCAAATGATTTTTTCTGTTTAAATCTTTGAAAATTATAAGTTTTCTTAATTTCTTTAAAAAATTAAGTAGCGACTCTTTTCTAAGTATTTTTCTTAAAATGTTTTATACTTAGCACATTTCAAAAAGTAATTTTTTCTACAGTTATGAAAATTACGGCGCAACAACAATAAAATAGACATACATCGAACATATACAATATCAGTCATCATTTATGGATCAATGTACAATTCCACATTCTCAATAATACATTTATATGAAAAGTCAATGGTCCTCGCATGGAACTTATACCCAAACTGTTAGTGTGTGGGATTGTGCCACCCGTTTCGAGTTAGTGTGTCAGATCGTGACACCCGTTCCAATATGTATATTGTTATGTTACATCCGATCCCAGTTAGTGTGTCGGAACATGACACTCTCCATTCAACAAGATACAATCACAATGCACATTCTTATAATCCTACAATCAAATGTTGATTCATGGCATACAATCATTCGTTCATAATCATTTACGATTAATGTGATCAATAGTGCAACATTCACATACATACATGCATTATAATGGAGCAATTACTAATATACACCACACAAACATGAAATCACAATCATCACTTACCCGGAACAAAGCTTGAACCCTCCTAAGAAATTTGATCTTTTCCTTTCCGAATTCTTTCCGCTTGTCCTTGGTCTACAAACAATCAATATAATGCGATGATCAATAGACAAGGCCTAGTTGCCCGGATTACAATCAACTTTATCAACCCTAGGCCAAACCAATGATCCTAAGGTGTAGCTAGGACTTTTTCCCACCATCAATTCCAGTCCGAAAACCCTTCCCCAATAATTAATAACCAAGAATCTAAGTTCTACAGATCGAAAATGAATTACGGGAGTAAGAATCTTACCTTTTGCACCAAAAGCAGTGGAAACAGTTAAGAAATCGCCTAGGGTCATATCCTAACTCTTAAGAATGAAGTTTGTAGAATAATGACGCTTTTGGGGTTTATTTACGACTTAAGTTGCGTCTGTCCCGCTGGGGCGGACCCTATCCTGCTACAATAGCCTCACCCTAGCGGGAATAATTCTGCCCTGGAGGCTTGTACGAAAACAGAGAGTCGAATTAAGAGTTTCAAACCCCCATTTCACAACACACCTCATCCCATGATACTCAGAAACTATCCGCTCACGCTACGATCAGTTTCGGGAGTTCTACTCGCCTGAATTTGATTCCATAAAGTCGTACGAATTCCTTAACGTCTTAGATATCCACTCATGTAACCAAATCCATTATTAGATCTTGTATTCGCTAGCAGATCTTCCTAGACCTCACTGACTCCAATTTCGTCCAAATCTGAACTAGGCAACGAATTCTTAAGTTACTACCAAAAAGGTTTTTAGCCTAAAATTTTTTCGTTGGCTTTTATATAACGATGGGAAAAGGTCATTACAATAGATACCAATTTACCCATCACTCGTCCCCGAGTGACAAACTAGGAAAAAAGGGCTAAAGTGAGAGTAGAGTAGTACCTGAATCGACGAACAACTGGGGATACTTGTCTCGCATGTTCTTCTCAGTTTCCCAAGTAGCTTCCTCAACTGGATGATGCTTCCATTGAAATTTCACAAACTAAATCTCTTTGGTCCTCAACTTTCGAATGGCACGATTAAGAATTGCAATCGGTTCCTCCTCATACTGGAGGTCTTTGTCTAAGAAAACTTAGTCCCATTTTATGATGTAATCTCCATCACAATGATATATATTCAACATGGACACATGAAATACCGGATGAACTCTCAATAAGCTAGGTGGTAAAGCCAATATATAAGCCACTGGCCTTACACAATCAACAACCTCAAAGGGACCAATGTATCCCGGACTTAGCTTGCCCTTCTTGCCAAATATCATCACCCCTTTTATGAGTGACACCTTAAGAAGAACCTTCTCACCAGTTTGGAATGCCATGTCTCTTGCCTTATGGTCCACATACTTTTTCTGTCTACTCTGGACTGCTAAAATCTTAGCTTGGATACTCCTCACCTTATCTTGAGCATCCTTCACTAAATCAACCCCAAAGGTTTCACATCTCCAGCCTCAAACCATCCTATGGGTGATCTACATACCCTTCCATATAGTGCTTCAAATGGTGCCATATCAATGCTGGAGTGGTAACTGTTATTATAGGAGAACTCACACAAAGGTAGGAACTTATCCCAATATCCGCCAAAGTCAATCACGCATGCCCTCAACATGTCCTCTAACGCTTGGATAGTCCTCTCCGACTGCCTGTCCGTCTGCAGATGGAAAGTTGTACTAAAAGTGAGTTGTGTGCCCAATTCATCATGTAATTTCCTCAAAAACTTGGATGTGAACTGCGTACCATGGTCTGAGATGATAGAAAGGGACACCCCGTGCAGCCTTACTATATTTTTTACATACATATTAGCCAATTGCTGCGCATTATAATCTATTCTAACTTGAATAAAATGGGCTGACTTAGTCAATCTGTCAAACACTACCCAAATAGAATCAAACTTTCCCAAAGTCTTGGGAAGACCAACCACAAAATCCATAGCTATCCTTTCCCACTTCCATTATGGAATTGGCATTCTCTGAAGCAAATCTATCAGCCTTTGATGTTCATATTTTACTTATTTGCAATTTTGACACTTAGTCACAAACTCTGCTATATCTTTCTTCATTCCAGGCCACCAATAAAGTCCCTTTGAATCTTGGTACATCTTGGTCACACCCGGATGGATAGAATACCGCGAACCATGAGACTCTGTCAATAATTCTGAATCAAGTCATCTACTCGAGGGACACAAATTCTTCCTTTAAAATTATGCACACCTCTCGCATCAAGAACCATATCTTGTGCCTTACCAAACACAATCTTCTTCCTAAGCTCATTTAAGTTCTCATCCTCAAACTGTTTGGCCTTGATCTCCTCAAGAAAGGTGTCCCTTACCTCAATGCTAACTAATACCCCACCTCTCTCTAAGATGCTTAACTGCATGAACTTAGATTCCAAGGCTTCAATTTCCTTAGCCAAAGGTCGCTTGGATACACTTAAGCAAGCTAGACTACCCATACTCCTCGCTTTTCGGCTTAGTGCGTCTGTCACTACATTAGCCTTACCCGAATGATACTGGATGGTCACATCATAATACTTGAGTAACTCCATCCACCTTTGCTGTCTCATAGTTAGATCCTTTTGAGTGAATAGATGTTGTATACTATGATGATCAGTAAATACCTAACATTTAACACCATAAATGTTAAGAGCAAACACTACCGCTACCAACTCTAAATCATGTGTTAGGTAATTCCTCTTATGCACCTTCAACTGCCGCGATGCATAAGCTTTGATAGTTTTATCATGTATCAACACAATAACCAAACTCGAATGTGAAGCATCACAATAAACAATAAAATCTTTACCTTCAACTGGTAGTGCTAGAATAGGTGTTGTGGTTAGAAGAGTCTTGAGCTTTTGAAAGCTCTTCTCACATTTTTCAGTCCATTCAAAAGGTACCTCCTTTTTGGTCAAACTTGTCAAATGTATGGCAATAGAAGCAAGGTTCTTCACAAATCGACGATAGTAACTAGCGAGCCCCACAAAACTCCTAACTTCAGTCATAGAGCTAGGCCAAACCCAATTCTTAACTGCTTCAATCTTTTGGGGATCTACCATTACTCCTTCCTTTGAAACTAAATGCCCCAAGAAGGCAACCAAAGTCAACCAAAATTCACACTTAGAAAATTTTACGTACAACTTTTGTTTCCTAAGAACACGCAGAACAATATGAAGATGATCGGTATGCTCTTCCTCACTTTTCGAATAGACCAAAATGTCATCAATAAATACTATCACAAATAAATCAAGAAAGGGTTTGAACACACTATTCATCAAGCTCATGAAAGCTGCAAGCCCATTTGTTAACCCAAACGACATAAATAGAAACTCATAGTACCCATAGTGGGTCCTAAATGGTATTTTTGGTATATCCTCAGGCCTAATTTTTAACTGATGGTAACCAGTCCTTAAATCAATATTAGAGAAAACGGAGGCACCTTGCAACTTGTCAAAAAAATCATCTATCCGAGGCAATGGATACCTATTCCAAATGGTAACCCTATTCAATTATCGATAGTCTATGCACATCCTCATACTACCATTTTTTTTCTTAACAAACAAGATAGGGGCACCACACAGGGAAGCATTAGGACGAATAAAACCTTTATCAAGAAGTTCTTGGATTTGAGCCTTAAGCTCTCTCAATTCTTTCGGGGCCATGCGATACAGAGGGATGGAGATGAGGTGGGTACCAGGTTCCAAATCAATGCAGAAATCTATATCTCTATCCAGAGGAATATCAGGCAAATCAGTAGGAAACACTTCTCTAAATTCTGACACCACCAGAATAGACTTAATAGAGGGAGACTCAACCTCAACATCCCGAATATGAGACAAATAAGCCAAACAACTTTGCCCTACTAGTTTCCAAGCCCAAATGGAGGATATGATCTTAGCTGGATTAGGCTTGTACACCCCTCCCACTCTAACTTTTTCCTACATTGAATCTCTAGAGTCACAGACTTAGTGTTACAATTTAACACAACATAATAAAGGGACAACCGAGTCATGCCTAAGATTATATCAAAGTCAGTCATATCAAAAATCACCAAATCAGCCTAAGTTTGGAATCCCATAAACAAGATAGGGCAAGCACGATATACATGGGTGACTATGACTGACTCTCCAACTAGGGTACAAACATGGATGGGTGCATCAAATACATCATAAATCATATCAAAACCCAAGGCAAACTAAACTAACACATATGAATAAGTAAAACGCGAATCAAACAAAATAGTAGCCATTCAGTCACAAACAAGAATAGTACCCGTGATCAATGCATCAGACATCTCAAACTCGGTCTTGCCCGGAAAGGCATAAAACTGAGCCCTGTCATCTTGATGGGCAATTTCCTTGCCTGGTGGCATTGCTCCCCTACTTGCATAACCATATCCCTTGCCTCCATGACCTCGTTGATTTCCTCCTCACATGCCCATGTTCTCCACAATTGTAACACACTTAATAACTTAACAAAAAAAGCATCGCTGCTATTTTAGTAGTCGTATCATGACCCTTTTTGATAAACACTCAATCTAGGAAATCACAGTAGAGATTCTAACCTCAATGGTCGCAACATAATTTCATCATTTACTAAGCAACTCATACATGTTATGACAAAAATACTAAATGCATTCTCCAAAGTAATGTTGTTCATTATCTAGCTGTCCCTTACAAAAACTTTTTGAATGTTGTCACTATAAGCTTGAATCTGCATATCTAACCTTAATCTCTTCACAAGCGAAAAATTTTCTTTTTTAGACTGCAGCAAAGTGGAGTACCATATTTGGATAAAACACAAACTTTTGCATTAAGGCTGCAACAAAAATATTGTGTTGCTCTATATTCAGGAACTCATCTCTCCTCCTATCCTTCAAAGTTCAGGGTATATACTTCTCCATAAAGGAAGTTATAAAATGTTTTCTAAGTCATGAGTAGTGCATTTACTAGTCGACGCTCAACATGAGACTACCAACATATTTTAGCATCTCCCTTGAACTGGTATATCATAAACTCAACGACAAATCACTCTACCTTATCCATCTTTTGAAGTAGCGTATGACAATCAACAAGAAAATCATAAACATCTTTAGATTTAGTACCCACGAGGAATGAATGTTTCAACCTTAAGAACACAATTAAAACCTCATGCTTGTCTCTAGTCATTACATGCCCACAGTGAGTCAGAGAACCATACCTATTTACAAGGACACATTTTCTATTGATGGTGTTGTTGTTTCCACTTCTACAACTCAATTACTAACCAGATGCGAAATAGAGTGAAAAAATTTAGATACCAAATTGTATCACCTAGATATCAATTGAATTCAAGTCATAGCATGAAAGTAGATAAGAGAAAACAAAGAGATAACCTAAAGTCCTATAGCCTCTCGAAGAAAAGTACAGATGTCTCAGTACCGTTCCACAAGAATCTACTAGACTCATTTTGGTACATCGAGATCAACGAACCTAGGACTATGATACCAATTTTGTCATGACCCAACCGTCGTGATTGGCACCCACACTAATCCTCTGGTGGGTGAACTGTTACTACAAGTCAACTAACCAAATTAACGAAAACTAAGCATCTAAAGATACGGAAGCAGGTTTAAATGTCTAAAGGAAAAATAAGGAGTTCCCATAAACTCCAAAAGTCTAACAAAACAATTGCGGAAATAATACCTTGAACCTGAAAGTCAATGTACCAAAACATCTAAAGTGCAAAAAGTCTAAGGAAAATGGGTACAACCCAAACTAAACATATGAGTAAAACTAACTAGAAATTCTGAGTCCAAAAAGAGTGGCTAAAACATAGAGGACCTATGACAGCCTGAAAGAACTGGTTCATCCTTGAATTCGATCTTGCTCACTGATCTCCTAAACGAGGTATGTTAGTAGTCGCCTGAAGATGCCATGTACTCAACAAAGAAAGAGCAAGTGTAGTATCAATACACAACCACGTTATACTGGTAGGATCACACAACTATTCAAATAAGTGAAACATATACGAGTAATCACAACATAATAAAACAGGTATACATTGAACATATACAATATCAATTATCTTTTCAGGATCAATGTACAATTCCACATTTTCAATAATAAATTTATATGACAAGTTAATGGTCCTCTCATGGAACCCATACCCAAACTGTTAGTTTGCCAGATCGTGACACCCATTCTGAGTTAGTGTGTCGGATCATGACACCTGTTCTAATATGTATGTCGGAACGCGACATTCGATCCTAGTTAGTGTGTTGGAACATGACACCTGTTCATTGAACAAGCCACAATCACAATGCACATTCTTATAATCATACTATCAAGTGTTGATTCATGGCATACAATCATTTGTTCATACTTATTTATGATTAGTGTTATCAATAATGCAACATTCACATACATAAATGCATTATAATGGATCAATTACTAACATACATCACACAAATATGAAATCCCAACCATCACCTACCTCGAACAAAGCTTGAACCCTCCTATGAAACTTGATCCTTCCCTTTCCGAATTCTTTCCGCTTGTTCTTGGGCTACAAACAATCAATATAATGAGAGGATCAATAAACGAAGCATAGTTGCCCATATTACAATCAACATTATCAACCCTAGGCCAAACCCATGATCCTAAGGTGCAGCTAAGGCTTTTTCCAACTATCAATTCCAGTCCAAAAACCCTTCCTCAATAATTAATAACCAAGAATCTAAGTTCTGCGGATCAAAAAAAGATTAGGGGAGTAAGAATCTAAACTTTCGCACCAAAAATAGTAGTAAACAGTCAAGAAATCGCCTAGGGTCATCTCCAAACTCTTAAGAACGAAGTTTAATAACGTTTTTAGGGTTTATATTCGACTTAAGTCGCATCTATCCTGCTGTGGCGGATCCTATCCCGCTATAACAGCCCTACCGTGGCGGGAATAATTCCATCCTAGAGGCTTGCATGGAAACAGAGAGTCGAATTAAGATTTTCAAACCCCCATTTCACAACACGCCTTCATCCCATGACACTCAGAAACTACCTGCTCATGCTAAGATTAGTTTTGGGAGTTCTACTCGCATGAATTCGATTACGTAAAGTCATACGGATTTCTTAATGTCTTATCTATCCACTCATGTAACCAAATCCATTATTAGATATTTCATTCTCTACCATATCTTTCTAGACTTCACTGACTCCAATTCCGTCCAAATCTAGACTAGGCTAGGAATTCTCAAGTTACTACCAAAAAGTTTTCCTGCTCAAAATTTTTCTTCGTTGACTTTTCTATAACGACGGGAATAGGATGTTACAACTTATAACTATTTGTTTTCCTCTTTCTACTATTGATAAGGAAAAATCTTTGAATTCTCTTCAAAAATGTCTATGATGAACTCTATCCTTCTTGGCTTTTTCTGTCACCTACGACCAAGATGGCCAATGGAAAACTTCTTCTAATCACACCAATATCAACCACACACCCAAATCAAAGAATCTCTTATGCTGGTATTTTTCAACCTAACATAAAAGTGGTAGTGTCACGATCTAAGACTACCATCTAGTTGTAATATGGTACTTATAATGACATGTGACCTCAAGTTAACCCATGGTCTGAATTGACACTAGATTCATACATATAAACTAAAATAATTGATGCGGAACCTGTGCTTGAATGATATGAGAAATCCAAATATTAACATATTACTTAAAATGGAATTCGTCCTAAAATAATCCACAAACTGAAAATTAATATTTGATTGAGTGTATGAAAGCCTCTACTATGATGTGTTCGAGGACAAACCTATATTTAACTCTAATTGTATGAAAACTGAATGACTAAAATAAAGAAAAATATAGGGGTTGTCCACGAAAGATGAGGACTCACCAATATTGCTACTGAGCTGATCGGAAGTCGTACTAATTGCAAGCTAGTTGACGAGCATCTGAATCTATATTATAAAAAAATATAGCGCAAAAGATGTATGCGTTCCGTACTTTGAATGTACTGAGTATGTGGAACATGCGTCACAAGTCTAGTAAACTGAACCTGCTAAATCCAAAATATTGAGCTGTAATATATGAATTAATACAATGACCAAGTAAATCAACATGCAACTGATAAGTATTGAAATGAAATATTTAAGTGCAAGGTCAATGTAATAACTTAAAATTGAATTGTGGGAGATGCTAATAATCGACACACTCCTTCTGAGCTAAACATCATCGAACGTATTCCCCTACCAGAAGGACACTTCGTACATTGCCAAGGATATAAAACTTGCTGACAAGGATCCACTAAATTGATGTCCAAAGAACTAAGGTGTTAAGCCTACATTGACAAGTGAACCTTATAAACCTAAGGTGACACTTAATCTGGGACTTAGGAATTGCAACTAATTAAAGGTCTCAACCTAAATTAATGGGTGAGCCTTCGTCCCTTTGTCCACTCGATGCGAAGTAATACTTCCAACTGAATTTGTGTTGATAATTTGAATAATTCAAACAAATTGAATAGTTCATAAATATTGAAATCTGAGAGTGAAAAGATAGACAATTTATCTGAAATCATCTTAAAGTATATGGAACTAAAAGGCTGAATGTAAAACTACTCATCGTAATTTCTACAGAATCTGAATGAAATATGCAATTTAATCATCACGGGTTCAAAGACATGAATTTTTTCTATTCCAAGTGATCACGAAAATAATTATCTAAATATAGAAAATCATAGGTAAAACCATGTAATCAAAGACTATCCATGAAGAGGAACTGAAATCTGATGAAAATCATGCTTTTCATAAGAACCCTTAATTCTATAGAAATTATTAATTGAAGAATAAGGTTTATTTTGGGACTCAATGGGTAGAAGCATACCCATTCATAAAATCTCACATACCTAAAAGGAAAAATCTTTGTAGAATCTTTGAACTCAAAGCTTAGATGTGATGAACCCTAGTTTTCTTGAAGATTCTAGAGAAGTGAACTCAGTGGCGAAGCCATAAATTTTATTAAGGGTGTTCAAGAATAATGATATGTAACTGTCAAAATAAAAAAAAAAGTACTATTTGGGGTTTGAACCCAAAACTCTTTCATTCAAATGGACACCTATTACCACTACACCAAAGACATAATATTTGTCAAGAGTGTCCAACTTTAAATATATATCCTTTATATGTAGAATTTGATGTATACAACATAATTTTCTGACGGGTGTCCAGGTGGCAGCAGCTACGCTAACTTTGGGGATAGAATAAGAGGGTATTTGATAAATGATCAATTATGTCCTATTTTTCAGGAAATAGAGCGTACGCAAACTAAAACCCAACTTTAAAGGTCAGGGTCAAACCACAATGATTGGAAGATGGGATCGCTCTCAAATTAATTTTGTAACCTCAAACAAACTAGCAAATCAATTCTCAACATGCATACATATACAAAAAATAGAGGGGGGGGGGGGGGGGAGAGGGGCTTAGGAACAACTAAAATTTATCAATATCAAGTCTCAAAATAGGAAATCAACACAAGTATGCTCTATCAAGATTGGAAATGTCTAGGGTGTGCATTACGATGAGGTTTTATACAATAAGTAAATATTAATCACAATCAAATTGATTGATACATGGATATCATTTGGTCTAGGATACATTCAATATTCTCTCGAACTATCAAATGTATATCCGATGAATTTTCTCGAATTCCAAGACCCTTACCAATTGTCGCACCCCATTTTAGAACAAGGTCGAATTAGTTCACAACATAAAATGGTCACGCCTCTGATTTTGAAAATTGTTTATTATTTAGCGTCACCACCTAATTTTAAGTAAAAGATTAGGAAAATCATATTAAGAAAAATGTAAATGTAAACTTTGTTTTAATTTGCAAATCAAGTGAAATTCTAGGTAAGAGTTTTGGTTACTCGAGAAGAAGGTGTTAAGCATCCCTTAGAGACTAACTGAAGATGGTCCTTAAACTCAGTTTAGCAAAATAATTAGGAAAATTTAATCATTTATTAGCTTTAAAATTTGTGATTAGTACAGTTTCATTAATTCAAGAAATGAGTAAAATACAAGATATGTCATATAAACATCTATAATATGTATAAAATAAAATTACTAGTATTATATTTATCATATGGTAAAAAAAAATGTACTTGAAATGTATGAAAATTTTATATGTTATAAATATAGATGTATCTTACATAAACTTATCATAAATAAATTTATAAATGTTGAGTTTAAAGGCTATGGAAATTTGTTGTTTTGTTTATATATATAATTAAGATGTAAAAAGAAACAAGATAATAGACAGATGTAAATATATCGTAACACGTGTGATATATAATTTGAATGAAAATACATAAAACAAAGTTTCTTGAAAATAAACAAATAAAATAAACAATAATAATATAAAATATTAAAATATTAATATAAAGTTCGTGATCTTAGCTAGATTTATTATAAAGTAAAGTATGTTATGTTGTTTAAAACATACTAGAGTTTATTATTTCAATTTTACATATAGGGACAAAATGACAATTGATAGATATGTAGTAAAATAATATGTATGTTAAAGTGTAGAAATTTACAATTGATTTTATATAAGAAGAACAAAATTCATAAAAGGGATAGTAGGTTTATAAAAAATATGGTATTTATAACACAATAATACATCAAATATAGGGAAAGTTAGGTGTTAGAAGTAAAAGATAGATATATATATATATATATATATATATATCTATCTTTTACTTCTAAAACCTAGCATTCCCTATATTTGATATATATATATATATATATATATATATATATATATATATATATATATATATATATATATATATATATATATATACACACACACACCCCTTGTGAGTATGACCTATACATGCGTATACCTTTTATTTTTTTAACCTGTTGGCATACCTAAAATATTGAAATAGTATATAAAGAAAATTAATCATTTTAGCAATATTTAATTTGAAAAAATAGCGATAATGATAAAAAAAAAGTACAATTTTTTTCATAAAGGGAGCGATTTAAAAAATATAAAATAGGCCTAGCTATTGGGATTTATTCTATAGTTACATTAATTTTGTTAATAAATTAATAAGACCAACCTCCCTACTTATTTTATTAAAAAATATATTTCTAAATATAATTATTTTAGCCTCTAAACTAGTTTCAAATTCATTTGGGAGTCCTAAACGATAAGTTTTCCTTTTCCTCAACTTAAAAGGCCTAAACGAATATTATTTTAACCTTTAGACTAGTTTCAAGTTCTAAACAATAAGTTTTCCTATTCTTTAAGATAAAGGGCCTAAGTTAGTATTGATAATTAACTTAAAACGTCAACCTATTTTAATTATTTTTTTAATCATTTTGTTCTAAAAGTATTGCCAAAAGGATTATAACATAATTTTCAATGCATTAACAAATAATATTAGTCCACTTAAATAATCTTCAAAATAAAAGACAAGCAATTTAATATCAAAACTTAAGAGTAATGCAAACATATGTAAGAATTAGTTAGTATTTCAAAATAACATAATCAAAGTCATAAAAGGGAAGGCTAGGAAGCGTTGAACTCTTAATTTACGAGACTCCAAGTGTTGCGATGATCCTAATATTTGTTGGCCTAATATTTTAGGCCAAAAATGAGTTATAAAGTAGAAACTCCAGCACTCCGGTTGTACATGAAACAGAAGAAGAGAAATAAAGAGAAACAAATTAGAAACATAAGAAGAGAAAAAGAGTTAAAAGAGAGGTATACCCAAAGTAATAAATTTCTACTAATGCATGCTTAAACATATGCACAAATATTATAACCAAGAATGCGACAGAAAGTGACAACAATATAGACATCCACATATTTGAAAAAAGAAAAAAAGGAAAGAAATGTCGTGACAACAATATTCCTAACGATCAACTAGAATTTAATAATTCAAAATCACTAGTCTAACACATCAGTTGAGTACTACATGTTCTAAAGCTTTAGACATCATTCGAGCCGAGCTAGGAAATAAATCACTTCATAAAAGGTGACCTCCACCCACAAAAGTGTAGTCTACAAGCTTGGTGGTGTTATTCATGCCTTGACAAAGGATTCTTTTAAGAGATCATTTTGACCCATTTGGATTGAACAAGGAGGTGCTGGCAATATGTTTACATTATACCATTTTCATATTAAAGAAATAGTGAGTTAAAAAAAAAAATGAAGCCATAGTTTGCTCAAGGAAAAAAACACATAAAACATAGTTCTTAAACCTACGGTGAGGAGAAAATCTTAGTTTAATACATATCGAAAATGGGACAGATTTTAAACTAAAGCATGTGGCATAAATTTACAGTATGAAATCTGAAAAAAACAACTGCAAAAACGACCATCATCTTATTTTATTACTAAATCTACCGTTTTACAGCTCACATGCACATAGGACCATAGTCACAAATTATACAAGAAGGAAAATGAAATGTAACTCATATTTCGTAACTAAAAATAAGTATTTGGCTAAAATTCGTTGGAAAGAAAATGCAATCCGAATGATAAGAGAGTTGCATGTTATTGGATAGCTTTGGACATTCATAGATAAGATGCAACAATTAACAACATACTTGTTCTACAACGGTTTAGTTTTCTGAGAATCCTAACATGACATTGATTTTTAACAAAAGAAATCTTTGAAGATACATTACTACAAGCTCAGAATATGTAACATTAAATAGTGAAGCAAGCCAAAGAAGAACAGAATATGTAGTTATTTTCTAAAGATGAGCCTTCATCCATATTTATATAAAAAAAAATTGACCAGAACATTTCAAAAATAGCAAATGTCAAGCATTTTGTCTTCCTCAAATGGATATGAATTATCTCCTTTAAATGATGCAACACCTCGGTGATATACTGTGAGTTTACAGTATTTTTTATGTGTTTCACTTAAAGTTTGTGTGCATATTGGGCTATTTTGTTATTAGATATAATATTTTTATGTAATCTTTGCAGGAAATTGGTTCAGAAGTGGATTGACAGAAAAATGGATTGAAGTGACATCAACAACAACCAAAGGATCCATCGACGGACCGCAGGTCCAACGACGGCTTGTAGGTGATGTCGTAGAATGAAGCTCAGGGAATTCTGACTAAGTGTGGAACCACGAAAGCCACCTATGAACCGTAGGTGGAGTGTCGAATCGTCGTGCACATTCATCGATGGGATAAGAAAGTATCAAATTTTAGTACCTGAACCATAGAGGCAGCCCACGGACCGTATGTCGATCCATGGTCTGTAGGTCAAGCCACCAGTAAAGTCCAAATCCGGCCCAGTTTTCTCTTATTTTGTTTCCTATTTATTTGGGATTTGTTTTCTATAAATATTAGTTGTAATTTCCATTTTTAAGGGTTAACCATTATTGTATACTTTGAGTTTTTGGTCTTTCAAAATTATTTTACAAACATTTAGCAATTTAATTTCCGAAAGAAGATTTATGCAAATTTCACTTTGAATTTCAATTCAAGATTTCGGTTTTTCATCTATTCTCGTTGTAAGTTCATGAATTCTTTTAACCTATTATGAATTGTGAACTCTCAAGCATGAATAGCTAAATCCACAACTAGGGTTGTGGGAACCATGAGCAATTAACAAAGTATGAATAATAATTAAGTAATTCTTGAATAGTGTGTATGTATGTATTGTTAAGCCTTTTGTTTAGAAGTCTTTTTAGTGGTTGCAAACGTTAGAACTCGCCTTATTCCTACTTGCCTTACCAAGGGGGTAACGAATGAGAAAAGGATTAAACAATAGAGATTTAGTCTGATTTCAATTGAAGTGAGGGTGAAAATTAAACTAAATTGATATGATGATTAATCTGGGGTAAAGGTAAGGGTTAGTAAAGGATACACCCGTAGATGCACCAAATTGCATGGTGAAATTCCCTATTTGGAGGACCAATCACTTAGGGATACCCAACTTACCAACCTTGCATGTCAAACACTAGGAGAGAATTACTATTATTAGGATTATTGCATTAAGAGCTTGGGGAACACATATACCCTACTTTCCATCTTATATTGATAACTCAACTTGTGAATCTTGTTTACTTGTTACTTAATCAACAATCTATAACTTTAGTAACAAACCCCCCCCTATTTAATTATCTCAAAAATAGTTTGAATAAAAAGAGATAATTGTGAGTTAAGTTTAAGTCTAAACCATATTTCTCCGGGGATCGACCCCAACCTATAAGTTGGGTTCTTTAATTGGCAATGGCCGCTTATACTTCTTTAGAGACGTGTAATTTGGGCGTATGAAATTTTGGCGCCGTTGCCGGGGAATATGACTTCTGGATTAAGTTTAACTACATTATTGAACTTTAGTCAAGTATTTCCTGATTTTACGTTTTTTGTTTTCTACAGGTTTCAATTCTAGTGTATGCCAAGTGCACGAAGTCGAGGCGAACCCTTTATCCCCTACGATCCTAAATTAAGAAGAACTCTAAGGAAAATGAATAATCAAGGGGTACTCAACAATCCAATCGGAAAGGGTCTAGGAGATGGATTTGAATTGTAGCCTCCTGGGGTAGTTAATATTCCCGCTTAGGTTCATGGTGTTAATCTAATCGAAAATGTAGAAGGGGTGCAAAATCTACCAGCACCGAGGTTTCGTGATACCTACATGGCTGACTATGATACAGTTGGATAAGATGGGCCTACTGTTCTTCCTCCTCTACCTCCAGGGCATACATTTATGGCAACCAACTGTCTGATACAAATGCTTACAATGAAAGGGTTGTTTGTTGGGTTGGCTTTGGAAGATCTATATGCTCATATGGATAAATTGTCCAGTGTTTGCAAGAGTTGTGTAGGACGACAGGAGTTGGATATGGATATCATAGGTTTGAGAGTATTCACACTATCATTGACCGGTGATGCTGTTGTGTGGTTTTCTGAGCTGCCTTATAATTCGATCTATGCATGAGACCAATTGTACAAGGTGTTAATAGCAAGGTACTTTCCGGTGTCTAAAAAGTTAAACCACAAGGATAAACTGAATAATTTCACATCACTACCTGGAAAGTCTATAAGCAGTTCATGGGATAGGTTCACTGGGTTCATGATGAGTGTTCTGAATCACCGCATAGATGATGAGTCACTGAAGGAGTACTTCTATAGAGGACATGATTATAGTGGTCGGGCTGTGTTAGATACTATTGTTGGAGGATCATTGGCGAGTGAATTTTGAGGAGATTTCTAAAAAACTTGAGAGGATTTCCCAAAACAATAAGGCATGGAGCACTAGAAAGGAAAATACTAGAAGGAGCACGTTCACTGTACAAACTGCTCCAAGTCAATCTAATGATGATAGTCATGAAGAGATGGCTCAAATGAGGAAAAAAATTGGGTCTGTACTAAAGCATATGAGTGGGACTGCAGAAAAAGTGAATGCGGTAAACTATCTGACTAGGACTCCACTGTCGCTAGTTCAGGAGTGTTACTATGAAGAGGATACAAATTTTGTTAATGATCAGACAGGGGGTTTCTGAACTAATGCCCAAGGTTCTAACTCAGATAATTGGCGCCGAGGTCAAGGAAACAAAGGTCGGAACTATGGCAACTACAACCATGAGAAAAACTATGTCCAAGATGGGAACTACAATCGTGATAACAACTACAACCGAAACAACTATGGCAACAAAAATGAGAGAGTTGGGCGCTATGTTCCACTTGGTAATAGAGAATCTGGTCATAGAGAAGGCAAAAATAGTATGACTCGCATTGAGGATATGATGCAAAAGATGATGAAGAGGTTTGATGCAACTAATGGAAATGTGAAAGAGATGCATAATGATTTGTCTAGGATTGGTCAGAACGTGGATGCCCATGCAGTGTCAATAAAACAACTTGAGAAACAGTTTAATCAGTTGTCTACCACTGTGAACCCGCATCAGCCTGGCACAGTTCCTATTAGAGGCGTGTCATTCATCTCCTACTAGTAGGTACCATAATAGTATCCGAATTGTCCATAAAATTTTGCAGTGTGGGTATTACTGGCCTACCATCCACCAAGATGCTCATGATTTCACCAAGTCTTGTGACCGTTGCCAACTTGAAGGAGGAATTTCAAAAAGGCAAGAACTATCGATGAACCTAATACTTGTGATTGACCCTTTTGACATTTGGGGTCTTGATTTCATGGGCCTTTTTGTGAGTTCGAATGGGATGAAGTACATTCTTGTTGCGGTTGACTATGTATTGAAATGGGTGGAAGCAGTTGCACTTTCAAACAATGAAGGAAAAAATATCACCACATTTCTTAAAAAGAATATCTTCTCCAGATTTGGTACAACATGGGCAATCATAAGAGATGGAGGTTCTCACTTTTGTAATAAATTGTTTAAGGTGTTGCTTGGGAAGTATGGTGTTCTCCACAATGTAGAAACCCCGTATCATCCGTAGTTAAGTGGGCAAGTTAAAGTGTCAAATCATGAGATAAAGCAAATTCTTGTAAAGACCATAAATGCTAACAAAATTGACTGGTTGAGGAGGCTTGATGATGATCTATGAGCTTATCGCACTGCATTCAAAACTCCCATAGGCATGTCCCCTTTCCAACTTGTATATGGGAAATCTTGCCATTTGCCTGTGGAACTAGAGCATAAAACAATGTGGGATCTAAAGAAGTTGAATTTAGATTGGGGCGCCATATTGAGTCAAAGATAGAATAGTATGAATGAGCTTGAGTTTCTCCTAAAAGCATATGAGAGTTCGTCCTTGTATAAGGAAAACATGAAAAAGTACCATGATAAGAAGATCAATAAGTGTGAATTTGTTGTCAGTGATTTAGTGCTCTTATTTAATTCAAGGTTGTGCTTTTTTCCTAGCAAACTAAAGTTCCAGTGGATCGGGACATTCAATGTAATGCAAGTATTTCCACATGAAGCGATTGAGATCGAGAAAAAGGAAGGAATGAGGTTCAAGGTGAATGGACAGAAGATAAAAATCTACTTGGGAAAATCTAAAAATATAAATTAAGTGATAGAGGCTTGGCACCTTGATGAAGTCTAAGTAATTAAGGTGTCTGCATTGTGCCGCGACGTTAAATCAATCACTGCTTGGGAGTCAACCCAAGATGTACAATCTAGCCAACTATAGGAGTTTCTTTTCATCTACCAGGGACGTATCAGCCGGTGAAGCTCTCCTCTGATCAGCCTCATCCCTAATATACTTGGCCTCTATTTGTGGGATGTCAGTAGAGGAAATGGGAGTCACTTCCACGTCCATCAGTGGATCACGGGCCCACCTGCACAACTTTGTAATCAACATGGGGAAAGGGAGAGATGTCTGGATCTATTTGTCCCTTATGGCCAACTCTTACTCGATGATCATCCCAAGACTAAGATTGTCCCTGTCAATGATGTAGCCCAGCAGGGCAACTTTTGGATGCCTGAGTATCGACTCATTTTGTGATGGCATCAACATGCTGATGATAAATTCGAACCAATATCTAGCAGCCACATTCAAGTCCTTCTTTTCTATTGGAGCTCCTGCCTCAATCCACCACGGTGTGATGTCGGATAACAACGGTGCTAACGAAACCGTCCAGTCATCAAGGGTCTTCTTCTATATCCGATCCACCAAGTAGTCAAATATATTATTCGTGCACCTTAGAACCTCATTGATATCGGTGCTGTTGCATTTGACCTTCTTCCCCTGAACTACCACATAGTCAATTAGCTTGAACGCGCTGGCCTTCTTCTTTCTCTTTGGCACCAGCTCCCCATATGCTGAGTAGAACTCTCAGACCCAAGTAGGAATATAAGATCCTCGGGGGCTTGGTAAAGATCTCGAACTTATTAAACTTTATGGTGTTCCACACCTCTGGGTACCGGTCTACCACATTGTCAATTGACAAACACTTTTCTTTAAGAATGGTCCTCAAACCCTCGGCCTTTAATCTGTTCAATGATCGGAGTAGAAGAGACTATAACGGTTGAAGAGCATGCTCTACTATCCAAGCTTGAGGTGGAAGAGGTGTAGGAGGCACCGGGATTCGAGATAGATCATGCATAGTCTTGGAGCGCAAGTCTTCTCTCCTAGCTTGGAGAAGTTAATCATCATCCGGCTCAGATATGGAGACCGGAGAATTGTCCCCTGAATGACCCTCACTATTAGAGGGAGTTTGGTACGTGGAGTAAATGCCCTCATTATCAGAGCTTGCCTCCGAGGTGTTGGCACTACGGGTTTCTTGCTATTTCCCACTTTTGGTCTAGCCATTCTTGCAAAACAAAACCACACACGTTAGATAAAATTCAAGAAGATTTTCAAAGTAATAAAAATGTGTAGGAAGATTCGCTGAACCGATCGGCGAGTCGTCGAACCCATTCAACGAACCAAGTCGGGTAAGCAGATTATTCCATAATAACATCTGCCAAAACTAAGCACAGGTCAGTGATATCCTAGATCTTTTGGTGAATCACCGACACCATTCGACGAATTAGAAATAGCTCTGCAAAAGTTGCTAGAAATAATTTTAGAAATTTGGGGCGCAGAAGGGAGATCAGAAGGGACGTTCGGTGAGTCGCCAGTGAACTCAGTAACCTCAGGCATATCGCGAAAAGTTATTGAACTCAGATCACAAAAATGGAGGATAAAAGGGTAACCCAAAGGTCTTTAGGCGAACCGCCAAACCACTTGGCGAGCTCAACCTAGCTCGCCGAATAGTCCAACCTGCCATATTTTAACCCCGACATTCAAAATCTTACCCGCAACCCACGATAACAAAATTAACCTACTATTCTATGCAATTGAGACCAAACCCTTATTATCCATGACCTCGGGGTACTCAGACTTCCCCCGATTTGGCAAAAATTAGCCAATCGACGTCTTTTACCCTTAAGAATGACATCATCTGCTCTATCATTGGGAAAAATAAGATGATCAGTACAACCGAGGTTACTCAGACTCCACCCCTACTAGACCCAACACAAAATCAATACAACACGTGATTTCACAATTTAAGGCTAATTAACACAAAATAAAACAAGATATGATCATGCATTATCAATGAACATCCAAACAATCAACAATATGCAACAAAAACAACTAATCAATGATCATACATCTGAATTTACAAAAATATAATGACGGGGTTTGGATAACCAACCTCAGAAGCAGATGATTGAATAGCTAGCTAGAAAAATATCCTAAAATCCTCTCCCGAGTAATAGATCCAATACGGAAAGCAAGAAAAACTAGTGCGGAACTATAGCAATATGCGGTTGTGAAAGTATAGAAGCTGAAAAGTATGAAATAAGGGAGATCTTTGAATTTAAAAAGGGTTTGGCCTTTTTGACCTTTCAGTTTGCGTGCTAGTCGGTGCCTCTTAATTACGTCGCCGACCAACTTGGTGATGCGCTGAGTAGACCTTTTGCCCACCGAGTTTTGCATAACCTTTAACAATCTAGTTGGTTCAAATGACAATCCAAGTAGGGCTCGCTGGCCTGTTTGATGAGTTGCCAACTGGAAAATTGGCTAGCCTAATTGCTCCTCTTCCCAAAATTACAAATTTTCAACCTACACATTCAACACAATGTTAAAAACATCAAAAACTTGGATTGCCTCCTAAGAAGCACCTTATTTAACATCGTGGCACGTTGAAGATACCCATTCAAGATTCATTCTTAGGATTCGCTGGTGTCACTCGGTAATGCTCCTTTTTGCTTTGGATTCAAATGAGTCGAGATTTGACCCATTTGTGTCTCCAACTACTTAATAGACACTGAATGAGAAGTAATTGTCTAATTGAGAGTTGAGACATCATCTTTCATTTCTTTTAGCACCTTGTTCGACCCTTCCACTTTGTTTAGAATTTGTGAATGCATATCTTCAGTGCGGAAATTCTCAGGGTCAACCCTTTGCTCTTTAGGCTTTGGACACTCATGGGGAGATACATATCTCTCTTTGTCCCCATCCCTCTCCTTCCAGTTAGTTCCATGATCGTGCCATTCCCTATCACGGTCTCTCCAACCATCATCATGCTCTCTATTCCAACCTTGATTCCCGCCCGACCTTGGATAGTTCGGACGAAAACCTCCATCTTGATTTGCAAGAAAACTCACTTCCTCTTTGTATAGAGCCTCAAAATGTGCATCATCGGGGTTCACCCCATTAATACCAACAACATTCACAGCTTTAAGACCACTACCCATGACATGTTTTGACAAGAAATCCATTTGGCTCATCATCTTGGCCATGTTTTAATCTTGTTCTTGGTCCTTTTTAATTATTTCCTTTGTCATCCTAAAGGTTAATGGAGACACTTGATCCTTTCTCGTATACTAAGAATGATTGATTTCGGTCATTCCATCAAGCAAAGTGGATGCAATTTCAATGGCTGCCTCGGGCGAGTTGGTCATCCACACCTTTGTTCATCGAATCTAAACTCTGATAGAAATGTTGTAACAAGACGTTGTTTGGTAGTCCGTGAGTCAGACATTGGAGTAGGAATTTCTGGAATCGTAGCCAAGTCTCGTGAATTAGCCCACCATCCAAGCGTTTGAAACCTTGAATATTATCTATCAATGACATTATCTTCGAAGGAGCAAAGAACCTTATGTAGAATGCCTCAATAAGTTCATCCCTAGTGGTAATGGAGTCCTTTGGTAGGTCGGCTAACCACTTAATTGCCTCCTCCATTAGTGAAAAAGGGAATAATCGAAGTCGGATAGACTCTTGGGAGATGGTCTTGAAAGATAAGGGACCGCAAATGTCCACAAAATTTCGGATATGGTCATGGAGATCCTTATGAGCCAAGCCTCTAAACAACCCTTTCATTTGCAATAGTTTCAACACCATGCTTGTCACATGGAAAACTGCATTTCCCTCGACCAGAGGAAACCAGATATCACCTACACCACACAAATGTACATCATTCACATTATTCAAGTATTCGATGTCGTCAGTTTGTCCTAGCTGGTTGGCGTTTCTTCCGTTGACACTCATTTCGTCACCTTTTAAAAGGCAAAAAACAACAAACAAAGGTAAATAGGTTCAACTACAACACAATAAGATCAAAAACAAACTTCAATAAGAGAATTCTAAACACCACTCCCCGGCAGTGACACCATTATTGATAATGCTTAACTACAACTCATCCAATTCTAGGTGTAGGTGATCGTAATATAGTATAAACCCAACAAAGAGTTGCGGTCGATCCCAAAGGGAGTGATACAGAATAAAATTCAATTAAGAAGTGAAGAGTGTGTTCTAATTTGTTATAGAAGTATATATTATCGAAACCAAGTAAAGTAAATTGTAAGGTTTGACAACGAATGTTAGATGGGGGGTTAAAGAGTGTCAATTAACAACTACAATAGTTACGAAAACAGAGCAGTAGATAAGTAGAGAGGGATTCTCGGGGATGTGATCAATTAAAGGCTAATTTTACTATATGGGTAATTGTAATTTTCTAACAATTGCTGAATCTCAGTGGGTAGGCTAGACTATAGATGCAATAGCTTTCTCTCGAACAACTATTACGATTCAAGTAGGTTCTCTCGAACCTCGACAAGTATAACACTATAAACAGCCCAATACCTCTATTTATCTACTTTATCGAGCTAGATAGGTAGGATTGAATTAAGATTCACTCATCAATCGATAACCTTAATTCTATAACCTCTTTCTCAAGCAAGCACAAAACACTAAGTTAGAATTACATTTGCAACTAAAATTCATGACTTATTACACAACTATCAATCAAACCCACTTCAAAACAACATTTAAATCACTAAACAACAATAACAATAAGCTAATTAGAACAAATAATCACATGATCACACCCAAAGAATGGGGTATTTAGCCACATCATAAAAAGGAAGAAACAATTACGAATTATATTATCCATGATCTAGGTATGATTTCCAAGTCTTTATAATGCTTCAATTCAACTAAAATTCCAAACACACTTGAAAATTCTACTCAAAAACTCCTTATGTTAGGAGTGAATAACTAAAGGTAAGAGCTCTCAGAACACTTTGTTTAGAAACTGGGAATTTAGGAACTTATCAACAGCTTTTGAAATTCTGCATGTATACTCTTCAGAATATTCAGCTTGTGGACAATTTTGTCAAGTAAGTCGAGCATCCTGGTCGACGATACACCAAGTGACCCTATCCATCGCTGTCTTGCACTGCCTCTTTAAACTCAGGCTTCTATAACTTTAGGTGATCAAGAGTTGAGTCGTCGATCCATTCAACGGAGTTGGCTTTTCTCCAGGGCTGGCACATTAGAACATTGGGCGAGCTGAGGGACCACTTGTCGGTTCACCGACTGGTCATGGCAATCACCACCATTGCCTTTCTTCCACTTCTTTAGCTTTTTTCGATCATTTTTGCCCGATAATGTCCTTGCCTTGCTCCTTTACCTTCATTGCTGTAAATCAACACTTTAACATCAGTTTAGAGCATAAATTAGGCATTGAGGACAATAAAACTATGAAAACAAAGCCCTAAATGAGTCGTAATCTCAGACTCATCAGTAGTTGCTTGGCGTCTAGATTGGCTAGGTTTTCATCATACCTGAGTAGTTAGACTTGTCTTTATTAATATAATATCTTGTAGTTTGTCAGGAGATTGTATGTATAGGCCTTCAGACGGACACAATATATATGGTGGAATTTGTGGGTAGCTGTGGTTTAGGTTGAGTATTGATTTACTTGGATAATATTGATCTTATGATGAATGATGAGTGTTATCCTATAATAGGTGACTGTGGTTAATCAGATTATGAAAGGGGAATCATTTGGGAAATGGTCTTTTTAGGTAGATGATGGTTGTTTATTTTTCTATTTATGTGATATGTGCTTGTCAAATGGTTCGTTAGTATTGCATGCATGGTATATGCTTTTGGAAAATGAATTAACATCATATGATTGAAAAATATTATCAATCATATGCAATGAATAAGATAACTTTGGTGTACAAGTGAATTTTTTATTCATTGTGATTGTGATGTATGCTTGATGGCTGTCTCAAGTACCACTCCTGGTACAGGATAACAGTTCACTCAGATACCATGCTTTGTATATATTTACAATTGGCTATGGTACCATGCATAGTATGGGTATATCCTTATATATTTTCTTCGGTACCACACAGGTACATACCAACGATTGGCATCCGTATCACGCCTGGTGCACTAATAGTTTGTGTGTCAATTACATGAAAGAACTAGGTTTACTTCTTAATGACGTGATTGTTAAATGTTGGTTTCGTGAGTGGAACAAGCTTATTTATTATGTTATATTTATTGTATGTTGGTCTTTGAGTGGCTGGGTGGGTGTATATAAATGCTTTGGTAGTTCTTTTATAGACTGAGGTGCATACTAAATACCATAGTGATGTTTGAGGGATCCTTAGAGGTCAAGGTTATTTGTAGGGTGTGATGATTCACATATCGCTCGTTGTAGAGTTGTGGATCATGTGAATGGTGAATGTTAAGTCATGGTGACAACCAGGAGTCAGGGTTATGTTTCTCATAGTGAATAAAATTGTATGCTATATGTTTGATTAAATTTTTTAAGGGACTAGATGTTGGCATGAGAGCTTAAGGGAGAATAGTAGTTTAGTTAACAACGTTAGTACTGACCTTGTATTGAGGAAATCTCTATTTTATAGAAGGGGTTAAGTTATGATCTAATACGATGGTGAAATGACCTAGATGATGGAGTTGGAAGTGGAAGGAGGTGGATGAATCGATATAGAGTGTTTCGGTTCCACGGTAATGTTACTTGTAGTGAGAGTGGTGATTGATTGGATCGGGGACAATCTATAATAAAAATTATCTCATGGAGCACAACATAAAAGAAAGTAGATTGTAGCCTACCTCGTAGTTGATCACGCGCGCTCTTAATCCATTGAACTGAAGCTTTTCCTCCTTAAGGAAATTATTTCCCTCAAGTACCTAAAGTTAATGTTAAATATCCTCCCCGAATAGAATGGTCTTACTCATTGATGTATTCACACCTAAAAACACTATCCTCCACGAATAGAATGGTCTTACTCATTGATGAATGTATACCTAAAAACACAGTGTGAGCTAAGCACTCAATGATAGTAAAGAAAACTAGAATTTATTGATCCAGAAGAAGAAGAAGTTGAAGTTCTGAAAATTCAATTTGAAAAATGTGAGAAATCTCTTTATTTATAGACAAAAAATGAACAAATATTTATTATAACTAATCGTAAATGTCACATCCCTTGGGTCTAAAAAAATTTAAAAAGAAATAATTAATGGTATGATGGGAATAAATTTAACTTGTGATAGATCAAAATGTAGCATTACTTTTAACAATTTCTTTAGACTGAGAAGTATTAAAATTGATTTTGCCCAAAACTCTTAATATGTTCAGAAAGAAATATAAAATTACGATGAATTTATTTCACTAATCCAATGAATCTTCAGAGATGCATGATCACATATCGAAACACATCATTTTTTTTTTATGGATCTAAGCTTTTATTTTTTTTTCTCTTTGTCTAACCATTTGTTTTATTACTTCATGAATATAAATTCTAATAAAGGAGATTAATCATCTTAGGTACGACCATTAAAAGAGAAATAATTGTGGCTATGGGTGAAAATTTAATATAATTTGTGAGAAAACAAAAACTTTTATCACTCATCTAATGAATTTAGTGAATCATCTAAGATGCTTGACCACACCAATAATTTATTTGTTTACATAATACATACGATTGATGGAGAACGATCTATAACTTTGAGTTTTTTGGGTATTCTAATTTCTAGCACTTTGATTAAGGTTTTAAGATGTTACTTCACACATGAATCATAATAACTAGCGAGCTAGCAGTTTTCATCTATTTTTGAAAATCTTCTCTATTTCCTCACAAAATATTTCTGTCATTCAAAATATTTAACCAAGTATTTCTTCTTTTCTACTAGAATATGGATAACCGGCACAAAGTTCATGGTGATGAAGATGCACTATTAATGGATGTGCCCATATCTTTTGTCACACCTCAAATATCAAAAGTTGAGGATTCCAAGGTAAGCTTTAATTTTGAAAAGTTCCTCTAATTATAAGGTGTTTAGTTGCATTCCTTATAAGTCATGTACAATATTGTTTATGGAACTTGAACTTCTTTTTGATGTTAATTGTGTTATGAAAGAATATATATATATATACACACACACACACACACACACACACATTCCCTCTAGCCTTACAGACAAAGTCGTAATTAAACAAAACAATACAATAATAGCCTTACTAATAGAATTAAATATAAAAATAGATAAAATATTAAAAGAAAAACAACCTGAACAACAAGTTCGTAATAATACAGGAACAGATGAATTAATTAAGCAACTTAAGAAAGTAGAAATAACTCCTTAACAAGAAAAACAAAAGATAACTAAAAAACCACAAAAATGGTCTTTCTTTCAAATAAACGAACAACCCAAGAAAATAGACCAAGTTTCTTAGAAAACAAAATAGGAAATAATATGATTTCTAGAATAATATCTAGAAGACAATCAGCTATAGATGAAAACCAAGAATTAAATGAAATCATAGACATAGACAAAGATCTACAGATTTTCCAACAACAACAACTAAAATTATTAAATCCAAAGACATTATACAATGTAAAATATTTTTCTCGAGATAACCAATTATACAAACATTATAGAGAAGAGCAAATATCAGTAAAAGGAGATAACTTTGCAATCCTAAACCTAGTAAACCCAGCCTTCATAAAGACAATAAAATACCCCAAACTAATGTTAATGCATATGGGATTAATAGTTATAGGGATAAAAGGCCTAACAAGAAAAAAATTAGGATCTAAAGTTTTAATTGTATTATATGACGATCGTTGGTCAGATCTAAAGAAATCTATCATAGGATTAAGCGGAATATTCTATATTAGCCTAGACTTTCTAATCAATTTAAAGGAATTTGGTAAACATATTAACATAGGAATCCAGACTAAAGGATATGAAGAAATGCATAATGGAAATAACCTATTATTTTGATGTTTTAAAGGTTACCAAATATGTCAATATGTTGTAAATCCTACTCAGTACTCCCTATCACATTTAGTTTTATCATGTTTATGAATGATAATGATGTTATTCCCTAATTTCCCTATTTTTACTTTTTTTTTTTTAATCTTACCCGTTCATCTCTCCCTCTTAACCGTTGTTCTTAACAACTTTATCTTTAGCCACACCCCGGATATATATCTGGCAACAAATTCATCCTTTGTTCATTAAGCGGACTATCAAGGCCAAGAATCCTAGGAATTTACAGGCTAATCTATAGTCGTTATTATGAGATTAAGAGGTTAACCACATACTAAGGGTAATCATTTATCACATAAACAATAATTTACATGAATTTAAGATATAAGGAATAACATAAAATAATAACAAACAATTTTTAAGGGGATTTGGGAAATTAATATTATAAAACTTACATGATAAACCGAGAGAGGTTTCCCTTTCGGGAACCCCTGAAGAACTTTGAAAAACTTGAGAACTTAGACCTCAAACACACTTATTTTTACTACACAAACTTTAATTTACAACAAAGGATTGTGGGTAGAGGGTGATAAACATGTAGAAGGTTGAAGGGAGGTTTTTTCTTAAGTCTGACTCTTATTTTTTCGCTCTGTCCTTCTTCGTACACTCTTACACTCTTATATAAACCAATAGAAAATAAAAGAACGGTCCTAAAATACTCTACGTGGCCTCTATTATTGATGGCTGACACTCTTGATAAGATTCCCTTAATAATGCAAGTCGGGTGCTCATTGGGCCCCATCATCACATGCATTATTAATGTCGTCTTTTGGACTTTCAGATGCGTGTGTCAATAGTTTTTCCCTTTTTTGGAGGGTAGTGATAAAGTGACAACACTCACATGACATTAGTGGGCATACCCACATAGCACACTTACTATTCCTTACTATGACAAATGCTACTTTCGCCACGTTGGTCTTATCTCTTTTGTATTTCATCTTCTTATCTTTTTGATAATAGTCTTATCACCTTTATTGGTCTGGTTGATTATTAAGTATCCAAGTTGGGTAGAGCTATAGAATCATAACTCATTCATGAGTCGTCATCTTCGTATGGGTCTTGTGCATTCTGGTCATCATTACTTCTATATTTGTCTCCCGAGCTTATTGGACTGTGGTTATTGTCTTCTAAATTATGAACCAATCCATCATTGCTTGGACTTGAAACTTCTTCATTAATAACATGCTTGTCTTTGCTTTTATTTTGGAAAAATTGTTCTAAAGTCTGTCTTATTATAGCTTCTATTTTGTCATTTTTTTTTTCTTTTTTGAAGCTATAGTCTTTTGTAAAGTATTTTTCTTGAATGATTTAGGTAATCTTCTTCGTGACGAAGAAGACTCCTCTTCTTCACTTTTTGGCAAAGTGACAACCTTTAATGGGTTTGATAAGTCTTTACTGGTCACCATTTGAATCGAACTAGTTGTATCTTTCTCTGATACATTAGAGTTCTTAGCATTCAGAGGGTAATGCACACCCATCTCATCCATTTTTAAGTGAGATGGAAAACTTATATCTGGGATCTAAATGCTGGAATCTATCTACGAGGCATATTTACTTTGAAATGTCTCTAGTTGTCTCATCAGTCTCATATTCTCTTGGATAAGGATTTCATTTTTCCCATTGAGTTGTTTGAAACCCTCAGTCATTGAAGAACAATGGTCACAAAACATGATTTTGTTTGAGCCTTTTTGGATGTTATATAAAGCATTCGAAGCAGCAATGAAATACTTAGTGTCGTGTTTATTGTATGTATCCATAAATTATCTACTAAACATCGTTGAGACTTGTCTAAAGTACAATATGGAATTACTCTAAATGATAGATTACACTTAGGGTATGAAATTAAATTATACTTACCGAAATGGATTCTCTCCATCATGTTGTCTATTGTACTTTGTGGTCTAAAATTTTGTCTTTCTAATAATGTCTAGGCGTAAGAATCTAGTTGGGCGATGCCCTTACCTTTGTCTGCTGGCTGTTGGCCAGTTGGTCTCATGCTTGGTCTCATACTGAAATAAGAGTTAGTTAGTTTTTAATTGTAGTCTACTTAGTTTATCTGCTAAATCATTATCTTTTCCTTTAACATATTCAAAAATAATATTATTGTATATAGATATTATATCCATAAAGTTTAGCCATCTTCTTTTACTGCTAGCTTTATTATTTATTTTTTTCATGAAATTTAACTATTGCTTCACAATTGTTCTAACTAAAACTTCACTTTTATTTAAAATATATAATTTAAAACTATTAAGTCCATATATTACGGCTAATACTTCTGCGTCTATACTACTCATGTTTCCTTTTTCTTTATATTGTCCGCTTTGGTATGCGCAAATTTTTTCTTCATTTTTAGAGCTATATTTATTAGGTCTAGATTTTAAGATGGCACCCCATCCTAATTTACTCCCATCTGTTTGGACTATTAGATAATATGATTCTAGGGGTATTTGCAAGTCTGATATATTTTTAACCTTTTCTTTAATTTTTTGGACTAATTTAATGTCTTCTATGTTAAAGTATTTCTGACCCTTGCTACCTGTCTTAGCATATAATGGTCCTGCTATATTTCCTAAGTCTTGGATAAAGTTTCTGGCATAATTTACTAATCCTAAGAATTTTTGTAATTCTTTTGTATTATCTAACTTTTCTAACATATCTAATACTTTTTTAGCTATATGTTGTTGTAGTTTTATTTTTTCTTCTCCTAAAGTTACTCCTAAGAAGTTTATATGTGTCTTACACAGTTCCATTATCTTTTTACTAATTATTATCCCATATTTTACAAATAATCTAAAAACTGTATGTAGGTGTCCTAAATGTTCTTGTATGTCTTTGCTAAATACTAGAATGTCATCTACATATACTAATAAAAAAATTTTATAATCTCCGAACATGTCATCCATCTTTCGTTGGAAGATGGGAAGAGATGTCTTTAAGCCAAAAGGCATAGCAAGCCATTCAAAATGACCTTCAAGACAAGTGAAAGCTGCCCATTCTATGCTTTCTGGGTGCATCTTGACTTGCTAGTATCTTGACTTACAATCAAATTTACTAAATATCTTTTTACCTTGTATTCTATTAATTAATTCATTCTTATCAGGTAGTTTGTATGCATATATTCTAGTATTGTCATTTAATCTTTTATAGTTTATCACCATGCGAGCTTTACCTCTCACTTGTTCACTATGGTTTCTAACCATAAATGCTGCGGATATATGTCTAGATGTAGATCTTCTTATTACTTCTAATTTAAGTAGTTCTTTAATCTGTTTAGTGAATTCTTCAGTGTCTTCATTGTTTGCTTCTATTGTTGCTGTTTTTATAGTATACTCAGGGTTTATTATGTCTAATCTACACATAATTTTATTACAACCCTAATGTACTAAGGGTTTTTCTCCTATTATTTCTATTTCGTCTAGTATTGCTACTATGTTTTCTAGGTCTTTAGGATTCTTTATTGTTCCTATAGTGTTTATTCCCTTTTGAAAATTGTAAAATTTTGTTTCGACATTTATTTAGGTATAATCTTTTTCTATGTCTTCTAGGTATGTACCCTCTGAATAATTTACTTCTTATTTTTCTTCAAATAGTTTTTTTGAAGAACAACTACCATTATGGCCACAGTCATCACAACATGGAGTTGTAGTTTTAGTATTTATTTTATTGTATTTAATTTTTTGTAATTCTTTAGTTGGAATTTTGCTAATCTGTATAGGGGCATATGTTGTATTTCTAAATAACATTATCCCATCTCTGGAGAATAAACAACTTCCATTGTTTTGTATAAGAAATTATAAACCTAATACTAAGTCAGTTTTAATATTTAGATCTCGTACTAATATTTTATGCATATTATATGTTGGTTTGTAGAATTCGCTGCATGCGTTGATAAAGCTTATTTGTTCTTTTTCTATATACTGGTAGTAAAGATTATATGTTCCATCCATTTGTATTGCTGATACTGGTTCTTTTAATGTTTTTAGGGTTGGTAATATATTTTGTGGTAGTATATTTTTATTAAGGAGGCAACTAGTACAACCTGTATCTACTAATGCTAAGGTTTCTATTTCTATATCTTTAATTTTTATTCTCACTAGTATTTTTATTGTTCCAAACTTTTTATCTTCATCACATATAAAGCTAGTACTATTTTCTTCTATGTTCATTAGTTCACTTTCTATTTGATCTAAATGTATTGTACCTTGTAACTGTGTATTATCTTTGTCTATTTTTCCTTTTCCCTTTTCTAATGTAATTAATCTTTGTTCTAATTCATTCATTTGTGTTTCTAAGGTTATTAGTCTTAGATTAGTTGTATGGTCCTTTGTTTGAACTTGTTCTTGTTGTTTAACTATTGTTTGTTTTAACTTATTTTCTATACAACTTACACAGGCTTCCATATAACAATTTTTACATTTGACTCTATTTATTTTACTAGGATACCATTTACATATCCTACATTGGTTACTATCTATTCCTTTTAGTCTTTCGAACTCATGATTACAATCTTGTAAGATATTCATCATCATGCATATATTGTCTAAGAAATTTGTATTCCTTTCTAATCCTATTTCATTAATTAGATTATCATCCTCTGAATCAGATGTGTCTGATTGAGTGTTTCTTTCTTCTGTTGAATCTATGCTTACAACTAAATATATACTTTCTGTATCTGACATAAATTCATCTACATTTAATAAAGTCTCTTGAAAGTCTTCTATTAACTGAGAATTTCTAGTTTTCATATTATTTTTCTTAGGGCATGTATTTGCTAAGTGTTCTATACTTCCACAAGTATAACATTCTAATTTATTTTTATAATTTCTATCATTTCTATATTTTCTAACGTGTCTATCTTTATTTATATATGACTTTCTAGCTGAGGATTTTCTTAAGAAATATTTTTTATGTTTGTATGGTTTTTGGTTATAGGCTGTTCTTCTTTTATATTTTCTTGATTTACTTGGTTCTTTATCATAACTTTGGGTAGTATATATCATTGCTTTACAAAAGTTCATTTCATTCTATTTTAATTGTTTTTGTATTTGTATATTAGTACACTTTTCTTGTAGTATTTCCATTATATGTTGTATTTTTTTCCTATAGACCAAAAGAGTGTGGGATTCTGAACCACTCCTTCTCTTTTATACCATCTTTCCTCTATTTCCCTTCCTAAAGCTCCTGATAATTTATTAAATAATTTTTTACCTAATTCTTCATTAAATGTATTTCCACTAATAGTACAATAGTAAAAATAATCTTTAAGAAAATTCTTTACATACATCCAATTTGATATACTTAATTGTTCTAACTTTATTACAACACTTCTTTGTAATGCCACTAAGCCACAATTTGGGTCTTCTCCTGTTAAAAGCACATGTATTTTATTTGTAAAATTGTATGAGTTTGGTCCTAATTCTATTAGTCTTTGAAATTCTTGCGGATAAGTTTGTTTATAAGATTCTCATACTACTTTACAAGATTCTCCTAAAAAGTTTCTAGGTATTTATACATGGTTTCAGCGTTTGTTTCATGATACTTTTTAAATAAAATATGCTACCACTATTCCTTTCCATAAGTCTATTACTGTATTCCACATTTGTGGATCATGTGCAGCTATGTTTAGTATTTTTCCTTTATTTCCTCCTCCTTGTAGTCTAATAGGTTTTTCTAGGCATTCTTTTTCCCGCTGGCTTGATATTGTCTTTTATTTCCTAATCAGGTCTAACCCATGATTTTCTAGGCAAATTACCTGTACTATAACTAACACTTGAGGCTGCAGTAGTTTTCTGAAAAGGGCTTGCACTATATGAACTAGTTGCTTCATCCAGTAGTTCTGTGTGACTAATTTTTGATAACGTGTTTTCGTTTTCGTTTTCTTCATTTATATATTCTGATTCATCTATCCTATATGCTAGGTTATCATCTCTTTCTTTACATATTCTAAAATGTTCTATTGTTTCCATTATATCCATTTTTCCTTTCTTACATCCTCTACATTTAAAAATATTAAGATTTTTTTGTTTATATAGTCTTTTTTCTTCTTCTATGGCTCTGTCTACCTAGTACCCTTCTTGTATTAATTCTATATTCATTAACTCTTCTTGTTCTGTTTCTATGGTACTTTCTGTTTCATTATCATCCAATTCTCTTTGACTAGTATAATTATAGTCTATGAACCTAATTGATGTCTCACCTTTTGAGCTAGTATACATTCAGTGTTGTTCAGGAGCAAACACTTTTCTCCTACTTAGTTTGTCTAGGTTCCATTCTAATCTTGCGTACTCTTCTGGATTTATTTTTATTGGTTTTATTAGTTTTATTTCTTTATTACCCATTACTTCTACTACATCGTTTACTTGTAGCTTATATTTTGTATTACTGCTTAATGTCATTTTTCCTATGAAACCTATTCACATCAATAGGTTGTTTCCATTATTCATTTCCTCGTATCCTTTAGTCTGGATTTCAATTTTAATGTGTTTTCTAAATTCTTTTAAATTGATTAAAAAGTCTGGGCTTATATAGAATATTCCGCCATTGCTAGTCATATCTACTTTTGTTAGTCCTATGATAGATTTCTTTAGATCCGACCAGCGATCATCATATAATATAATTAAAACTTTAGATCCTAAATTAATTCTAGTTAGTCCTTTTATTCCTATAACTATTAATCCCATATGCATTAGCATTAGTTTGGGGTTTTGAATTGTCTTTATGAAGGCTGGGTTTACTAAGTTTAAGATTGCAAAGTTTTCTCCTATTGCTGATATATGTTCTTCTCTATAATGTCTGTATAATTGATTATCTCTAGAAATATATTTTACATTGTATAATGTCTTTGGGTTTAATAATTCTAGTTGATGTTGTTGAAAAATCTGTAGATTTTTTTCTATGTATATGATTTCATTAAATTCTTGGTTTTCATCTATAGTTGATTGTCTTCTAGATATTATTCTAGAAATCATGTTATTTCCTATTCTGTTTTCTGAGAAACTTGGTCTATTTTCTTGGGTTGTTCGTTTATTTGAAAGAAAGTCCATTTTTCAGGTTTTTTAGTTATCTTTTGTTTATCTTGTTGAGGAGTTATTTCTACTTTCTTAAGTTGGTTAATTAATTCATCTATTCCTGTATTATTACGAACTTGTTGTTCTGGTTGTTTTTCTTTTAATATTTTATCTATTTTTATATTTAATTCTATTAGTAAGACTATTATTGTATTGTTTTGTTTAATTACTACTTTGTCTGCAAGGCTAGAGGGAATTTGATTCGAATATCCTACTGATTTTTGATGGAAATTTGTTGTGTATTCTAATGTTTTTTTTATAATTTATATCTTCTTCATTCATGAAAGTGAAGTCTGTTCAAGTCTTATAATTATTTCTTTTAGATTACTAATTTCAGTAGTTATTTTTTCTACTTGTTCTATGATTTTTGTTACTACTTGGGTGTTTTTAATTTCTAATTCTTTAGGCTTTTCTATTATAGTTTTTACCAGTTTTTCTATTTCTATTTTTGTAGGTATCTTTTCTAAATTAAATTTCGTATTTAGGTATTTAATTTTTCTATCTATTTCTAATTCTTGTGCTTTTAAGAAATCAAAATTATTTTCTAGTCTATCTAGTATCTTAAATTGCTTGTTTTGTAGTACTTCTATTGTTTCTAAAAGCTTTATTATAATTTGATCTTGTTGTTGAGTTTTCTCGCTAAAGTTTATTGTTAAATCTATTTAATTATTATATTATTTGTCTGCAGAATGGAGTACATGTTCTCCTTCAGCAAAGTTACACTTTAAAATATTATTTTGATATAATGATCAGTATTTTTTTTCTGGGTGTAGTCTTAAGTCTAAATATTCAAAATGTCTTAGAGAATCTATTTTTATCCTAATGAACTTTTAATTAGACAGATCTTCTGGTAATATTTTATCCTATTGGTAGTGTATGCTTATATCTAGTTTAATGTTATTTATTTCTTTAAGCAGATTAGCCTGATGTCTTACCAAGGATTCGGTAAAGGAGGTTGTGTGTATATCTTTGGCTAATTGTTCCTCTGTCCAATTTAAATGTTCTTTCAATTTCTTTAAAGTATATCTAAGTTCAAATATATATTATATTTCTTCGTAAAGCCAACTATATCTTAATCTTATTCTCCTAATATATTCAAAAGGCATATATATTATCCAAAAGGTATAGATCTAAGTCTTTTTTCGTATTCTTTTATTCTTTTATCGTACTAGGTTATATCACTATCGTAACCTATTATTTCCCACCTTATATTATTAAGGAACTCTGGATTAATTATTTTATCTAAGTCTTCTATTGTCTTAATATTATATCTTTTTTCTAGCTGTCTTTTCTTTTTTAAAGCAATGTTTCTAAACTTATACTTTCTATATAAAGTTCGATATATAAATCTTATATTTCTGAATGAAGGATGTTTTTTCATAAATTAATTGTATCCCAAAAACTTCTCGCTCTGATACCAATACACACACACACACACACACACACACACACATATACACACACATATATATAAAGAGAGAGATAGATTTATAAAAGAGTGAAAGTTTACATTCAACTAAAAGCTGTTAGGTCATTCAATATTACTTTCAACCATATGATATTATTCAGTGTTATAAATTTAACGGAAGAGAATGAAGTTTTTCAAGTATTAACACATAAATATTTTATCCCACATCCAAATTATCTAGGACTCAGATTATTACTATAATATCACCTTGCTAGAAAATCAAGTAATTAAAAATCTCAAACCTTAACCCTTGTTTAGATTCATCATATATAATTGTGTTTTGAGCCATTTATACCCAGATGAAAACCTTAGATTAGTAGTTATTAAATTAGCATGATCATATTGATGAAAATTGAACAAACATTGAATTACAATGTGTTTTACATTTTCTATTAGAATATGGATAAGCAATCCAAAGTAGATTGTGGAGATGCAATAAGGGCAATTCACATATCTTGTATCGCACCTCAAGTTGATGTTTTAGTGGTAAGCTTTTAAATTTTCCTCCATTGTTTAGCATACATATTTTAAGGTGCTTAATTTTGTTCCTTTTAAGACATGCAGAGAAGTCTTTTGATGCATTTTGAAATAACTTTTTTAATGTTAGTTCTCATGGAAGAAAGATAAAGTTATGTAACAAGTCTAAGGCTACATTTGTCTTTTTAAGATTTTAAGACGTCTAAATCTGAATGCATATCTAATGATAACATGTGTATTAGTTTTTTTTTGAATTGACATCTCAATATTAAGATGATGTATTAAGATATGAATAATAAATAGTTAAGATATCGTATTATTGAGCTTGTAAGTATTCTTAGACTTAGTAGTATAGAACCACATATGATTCATCTTAGTGAACCTCTAGAACAAATCATGCTCATCTCCAATCATTACCTGCCTAAAAAATAACCCTGTCTCATAAACCTCATCCATCTAAAGAGCCACATCACCAATATATGTACCTATAGATAACCTGAGTGATCACATCTGGTGCTAGCGCAATAGTCTGCTAAATTGGTGCCGCTGCTTTTTCTACTGCTATATTAAGAGTATATAGAAGTGCAAGACTCGGATATATATATATATATATATATATATATATATCCTTGTGTGTGTATCACATTTTTTTGAATTGACATCTCAATATTAAGATGATGTATTAAGATATGAATAATAAGTAGTTAAGATAACATATTATTGAACTTGTAAGTATCGTTTGACTTAGTAGTATAGAACAACATAGGCCAGCATCTTAGTGAGCCGCTAGAACAAATCATGCTCATCTCCAAGCATCACCGGCCTAAAAAATAACCCTGTCTCATAAACCTCATCCATCTACGGGGCCACATCACCAATATGTGTACCTATATAAAACCTGAGTGATCACATCTGATGAAGTTGGAGTATATAGAATTGCAGGACTCGAATCTAGCTCTAAAACATGTATATATATATATATATGTGTGTGTGTGTGTGTGTTTGTGTGTATGTGTATATATATATATATATATATATATATATATATATATATATATATATATATATATATATATATATATATCACATGTATGACTAATCTTTAGTGTCATATACCTGGAAAATCTATCCATACTATATTGTATCAAACTATTGTGTATGCAATAGCGATCTAATTTAGGTTTTATTTTTAATATGTTTTAATTTAGTAGATGTAACGTATAATTCATTCTTACTAATTATAGATTTTTAAATAATATAAGTGTAAATATATGTATATATGTATGTATGTATTTTAATAAGTGAGAAATTTACATCTTTTTGGAAACCTTCTTCATCACTTCCTATAATTTTTTAATTTACAAAAGATCTAATTTTTTTTTTCATATTTGCTACTTGAATATGGATAAGCAGTACAAAGTGGATGGCGATGAAGATGCAACATTAATGGAAGTTCCCATATTCTTTAGCACATTTCAAGAATCAAAAGTTGATATTATTTAGGTAAGGTTTTGTAAAGTTCCTCTGATTATAAGGTGCTTTCTTGAAGGATTTTTTGTGAATCTTCTCTCTCTCTTTTTTTTTTTTTTGGTTCAGTCTTACATTAATGCGAGAAATGATAGGTCTTTCAAGAGAAATTTCGTCAATATATTATTGCCGACTATGATAGAGTTAATGCTTATAATTTATGAAGAGAATTTTTATTTTTAAAAATAGAATAGAAGTACAAAATATGCCTGGTATTTTTTTTAAGATTATATATAAGACGTCTAAATATGAAAGGGTATATGAATGATAAGATATGCATTAAGAATCCCTTAATAAACTACTCAATATCCATATGTTGTATTAAAATTTGAACACTAAGTTATTAGACTACTTATTATTGAACACATGAATATGTAAGAGGTTTATTTAATTTAAAATATTATGAATATGAAGTTTAGGGAAAATGGATAAATGATACTAAACTATGACTAAATTTCTAGTATCAGACTCAAACTCTATGGAGGACCTAGTATTCCTTTGAATATTTTTTTAAAAGCATCCTTTTGACATTTATCCAGTGTGATACAAGCCCAAATTTGATTATGAAAGAATATAGTGATTCATGAGATTTAATTTCAATTGAAGTGTGAATGAAGGTTTTACTTTGTTGGAAGTAGGTCTTTAAAAGGAGGGGGCATGAGCCGAGGTATTTTATGCAGTTAGGGATGAGGCGTAAGCTCCGAGACACAATACGTAAGTCCCAGGGATCTATAGGGCATACTATCTTGTATATTTAATTTTATAATTTTATTAATAAGAAAAAATGAAAATGTAAAACTTCCAATGATTTTATAATTAAATTTAATAAATAACCTATAATATATAGAAAACAATATTATGATTTTTTTTGAGAAATGTATTAATAACCAACAATGAAGAAAAAAAAGTATCAGAATTACTATTTGAGAAATATCATTCCACCAATAACAAAAAAAATTTGATTCAAAGCAAAAAAGTTCTAAAAAAATAAAAAAATTAACGCCCAAGATGTACATTTTTCCGTTCAGGGCTTACATTTTTATTCTTGGAGCTTAGTCCCCGAATTCTAAGACTTACACTCTACAAATCTATTCCTTCAATTTACTCTCAGAGTGTTTTTGGTACGCTCTGCCCCGAGATTCGCCCTAAGACTCGCCCCAAAATATTTTTAAAATCGTTGGTTAGAAGAGTACGAATGAGTGATAATGATCAAACTCCTTTATTTTTAACTTCTGATCAACATGAATGTACAAATAAAAAAACAAAGAGTTTATTTTTATTTGTCTCACCCGATAAATGCCCGAAGAGTGCTTTAAAAATTACAGGGTCATAGGATCCCCACAAATTGTGAGTGTATTACAAGGAATTCAGCCATACTATATGTGTCATTTCATTCATTTTACCACATAGGCTTCTTCTTGGTGAACTCGTAAATATCATTTGACTTAGTAGTATAGAATAGGCTTCATCTTAGTGAACTTATAGAACAAATCATGCTCATCTCCAATCTTCACCGGCCTTAAAAATAACCCTATCTCAAAAACCCCATCCATCTACGGAGCCACATCACCAATATGTGTATGTAAAGATAACCCGAGTGATCACATTTGATGGAGTTGATGCAAGCGCAACAGTCTACTAAACTGGTGTCGCTGCTTTCTCTACTTCCATATTAAGAGTATATAGAAGTTTAGGACTTGGATCTATCTCTAAAGCGTGCTTATATATATATATATATATATATATCCATATTATATTGTATCAAACTATTGTGCATGCAATATCGATCTAATTTAGGCTTTATTTTTTGGATGTTGTAATTGAGTAGTTGTAAGATAATTCATGCTTACTAAATATAGATTTTCAAATAATAGAAGCATAAATGTATGTATGTATGTATATATGTATATATATGTGTATGCATGTTTGTATGTATTTATTTTAATAAGTAGGAAATTTGCTTCTTTTTGGAAACCATCTTCATCACTTCGTATAAGTTTTTTATTTACAAAGGATCTATTTTCTTTTTATATTTGCTACTTGAATATGGATAAGCAGTACAAAGTGGATGGTGATGAAGATGCAACATTAATGGAAGTTCTCATATCCTTTATGACATTCCAAGAATCAAAAGTTGATGTTATTGAGGTAAGTTTATGTAAAGTTCCTTTGATTCTAAGGTTCTTTCTTGTACAATTTTTTGTATAATATTTTTTTTTTGGGTTAAGTCTTATGTTAATGCCAAAAATTATAGGTCTTTCAAGATAAATTTTGTCAACATGTTATTATTGACTATTAAAGAATTATGGTTATAATGTATGAAGAGATTTTTTAATTTAAAAAATAGAATAAAAGTAAAAAAATATGCCTCATATTTTTTTTTAAGATTATATATAAGATGTATAAATATGAATGTGTGTATGAATGATATGATGTGCATTAAGAATCTCTTAATAGACTACTCAATACTTATATGGCGCATTAAAATTTGAACACTAAGTTATTAGACTACTTCTTATTAAACATATGAATATGTAAGAAGTTTCTTTAATTGAAAATATTATAAGTATGAAATTTATGAAAAATGGTTAAATGATACTAAACTATGACTTAATTTCTAGTATCACACTCAGACTCTATGGAGGACCTAATATCCCCTTGAATATTTTTTTATAGCATCCTTTTGACATTTTTCCAGTGTGACACAAGCCCGAATTTTATTATGAAAGAATATAATGATTCATGAGATTAAATTTCAATTGAAGTGTGAATGAAGGGTTTCTTTGTTTACTTTGTTGGAAGTAGTTTTTTAAAAGGAGGGGCGTGAACCGAGGTATTTTATGCAGTTAGGGGCGAGGCGTAAGCTCTGAGACACAGGACGTAAGTCCCAGGGATCTATGGGGTGTAATATCATGTATATTCAATTTTATAATTTAATTACTAAGAACATATGCAAAAGTAAAACTTTCAATGATTATACAAATAAATTTTAATAAATTAAATAACCTATAATGTATAGAAAACAATATTATAATTTTTATTTGAGATATATATTAATAACCAACAATGAAGAAAATAAATATCATAATTACTATTTGAGAAATATGATTACACCAATAACAATAAAAATATGATTTAAAGGAAACAATTCTAAAAAAATAACAAATTAATGCCCAGGGCGTACATTTTTATGTTCAGGGCATGCTTTTATTTTCGGAGCGTACTCCCCAAATTCTATGACTTACGCCCTACGGATCTATGCCTTCAATTTACGCTCGGGGTGTTTTTGGTACGCTACTCCCCGAGAGTCGCCCCATAAATATTTTTGAAACCATTGGTTGGAAGAGTGCAAATGAGTGATAACGATCAAACTCATTTGTTATTACCTTTTGATCAACGTGCATCTACAAATGACATAATAAAGAGTTGATATTTTATTTGTTTCACCCAATAATTGCCCAAAGAGTGTATTAAAAATACATTTACGGGGTCATAGGATCCCCACAAATTATGAGTGTATTACAATAAATTCAGCCATACTAAATGTGTAATTTCATTCATTTTACCACACATGCTTTATCTTAGTTAACTAGTAAGTATCCTTTGACTTAGTAGTATTGAACCACATAGGCTTCATCTTAGTGAACCTCTAGAACAAATCATGCTCATCACCAATCATCACCGGCCTTTAAAATAACCCTGTCTCATAAACCTCATCCATCTTCAGAGCCACATCACAAATATGTGTACCTATAGATAACCTGAGTGATCACATCAGATGAAGTTAGTACCAGGGCAACAGTCTGCTAGACTGGTGCCGATACTTTCTCTACATCTATATTAATAGTATATAGAAGTATAGGACTAATATCTATCTCTAAAGCAAGCTTTTATATATATATATATATATATATATATCACATGTATGCCTAATCTTTAGTTTCATATACCTAGAAAATGTACCCATACTATATTGTATCAAACTATTGTGTATTCAATAGCGATCTAATTTAGGCTTTAGCTTTTAGATGTTGCAATTGAGTAATTGTAACATATAATTCATTCTTATTAAATATAGTTTTTTAAATATTAGAAGTGCAAATGTATGTATGTATTTTAATAAGTGGGAAATTTACATCTTTTTGGAAACCTTCTACATAACTTTATAGAAGTTTTTAATTTACAAAAGATCTAAATTTTTTTTTCATATTTGCTACTTGAATATGGATAAGTAGTACAAAGTGGATGGTGATGAAGATGCAACATTAATGGAAGTTCCCATATCCTTTATCACATTCGAAGAATCAAAAATTGATGTTATTGAGGTAAGGTTTTGTAAAGTTTCTCTGATTATAAGGTGCTTTCTTGAACAATTTTTGTATAATTTTCTATTTTTTTGGGTTAAGTCTTACATTAATGCCAAAAACGATAGGTCTTTCAAGATAAATTTTGTTGATATGTTATTACGGACTATTATAGAATTAATCGTTATAATGTAAGAAAAGAGTTTTTAATTTTAAAAATAGAATAAAAGTAAAAAATATGCCTATATTTGTTTTAAGATTATATATAAGACGTCTAAATATGAATGTGTATATGAATGATAAGATGTGCATTAAGAATCTCTTAATAGACTACTGTATATTAAGATGACGTATTAAAATTTGAACACTAAATTATTAGACTACCTATTATTGAACATATGAATATGTATGAAGTTTCTTTAATTTAAAATATCATAAATATGAAGTTTGGGAAAAATGGATAAATGATAGTAAACTATGACCGAATTTTTGGTATAACACTCATACTCTATGGAGGACCTAGTATCCCCTAGAATATTTTTTAAAAAAACATCCTTTTGACATTTATCTAGTGTGACACAAGCCCAAATTTGATTATGAAAGAATATAACGATTTATGAGATTAAATCTCAATTGAAGTGTGAATAAAGGGTTTCTATGTTTACCTTATTGGAAGTAATTTTATAAAAGGAATGGGCATGAGACGAGATATTTTATGCACATAGAGGCGAGGGCTAAGCTCCGAGACAAAGGACATAAGTCCCACGGATCTATGGGGTGTAATATCATGTATACCCATTTTATAATTTTATTACTAAGAAAATAAGCAAAAGTAAAACTTTCAATGAATTTACAATTAAATTATAAAAAAAATAATCTATATCGAAAACAATATTATAATTTTTATTTGAGATATGTATTAATAACTAACAATGAAGAAAAGAAGTATCATAATTACTATTTGAGAATTATCATTACACCAATAACAAAAAAATATGATTTAAAGAAAAAAAGTTCTAAAAAATAAAAAAATTAACGTCCAAGGTGTATGTTTTTACATTCAGGGCTTACGTTTTTATTCTCGGAGCTTAGTTCATGAATTCTAAGACTTACGCCCTACGGATCTATGCCTTCAATTTACGCCCGGAGTGTTTTTGGTACTCTCAGCCCCGAGACTCACCCTAAAAATGTTTTTGAAACCACTGGTTGGAAGAGTGCAAATGAGTGATAACGATCAAACTCATTTGTTTTTATCTTCTGATCAACATGAACGTACAAATGAAATAACAAAGAGCTGATTTTTTATTTGTCTCACCCATTAAATGCCCAAAGAGTGATCTAAAAATATATTTACGGGGTCATAGAATTCCCGCAAATTATGAGTGTATTACAACGAATTCAGCCATACTAAATGTGTCATTTCATTCATTTTACCAAGAAAATTATAAAACAAAAATCAATCTAATATAACACCAATAAAATATTTTTTAAGAAAATAAATGATGATTGATGATTGTGATGAGTAGCTATAGTGGTGGTGGATGTGAATTGAGGAAGGTTTATTGACCACTAATGATCGTGTTGTGGATAGTAGCTATTAATAGTGGTGGTGGTAGAAGTTGATGGTAGTATTTTTGTGGTGGTTGATAGTTTAACAATAGTGATAACTAATAGTTGTGGTGATTGATGATGATGGGTTACAATATATAATTGTGAATTATGATGGTAATTGTCGACAGTGTTTGGCTATTTTTCATATAATGATGATTTGTCTGAATAATAATTGTAAATAGTGGCTGGTGGTTGTGTGGATTGATTGTAGCTATTGATAGTGGTGGTCATTAATAAATGTAGCTATTGATAGTGGTAGTGGTTGAAGTTGATGGTAGTAGTTTGGTGACAGTTGATAGTTGAACAATAGTGATAACTAATAGTTGTTGTGATTGATGATGATGGTTGATAACATATAGTTGTGAATTATGATGGTGATTGTTGATATTGTTTGACGATTTTTTTTATAATGATGATTGGTATAAATGATAATTGTAAATAGTGGCTGAAGGGGGTGTTGATTGATTGTAGTGATTGGTAGTGATGGTCATTCATAATGGTGGTTGTGGGTAGTTGATTGTTGTAGTTGATAATGATGGGAAATGATGATGACAATTGATAATGAAGGGATATGGTGATAGCGGTGAGTAAATGAAATTGGTGAATTATTATCTTTTAAGAAATCTTTGAATAAGCATGTTAATGTACTTCATGGTTCAGATGTGAATAATTTGGTAAGTCCTTTGAATTGTCTTTCTTTCATATGATACTTGACACCTTCACTTACCATAATATTACATGAATGGTCTGATACATCTACAAAACAGCCTACAACATATACTAACTATATCAAACGATCTTCTCTTATTTTATCCTTCTTTAAGAAATTGTATATAATATATTTGGCTACAGAGGACATTTTTAGTCATAATAAATAGTTAGCATTATTTGACATACCAATGCAATGAATAAGATTAATTTTTTTTTATTCCAGAATGCAAGTTCTGGTAAATCTATGTATGAAAAGAGAAGATCGATCATCTTACATTTGACCAAATTAATTAAAAAATTGTTGATATTGTGGAACTTAATTTAATTTGTGATAGACCTAGAGGTTGTGCACATCCTCTAAAGTGAATTTAGTGAATCTTAAGTGATACATGACAACAACCATTATTAATATTGTTATAGAATGTATATGATTGCTATACACTCATCTTTTTCTTATGTTTTTTTGGGTATTCTAGCACTTTAATTTTTTGTTTTACATAAGATGTTACTTTTTTTTCTTCATATTTTCTACTAGAAGCAACACAAAATTGAGGATGATGAGGATGCAATATTAATGGTTCTGATATCTTTTATTGCACTTGATGAAGTAAAAGCCAATGTTTTGGAGGTAAACTTTAGAAAATTTTCTCCATTTACAATTTGTTTAATGTATTTTCTTTTAATTCATGTACAAAAATATCTTGATGGGTGCTTGAACAACTTTTTAATGTTAATTGTTTCATGAAATAAAGAGAAATTCTCTAGGTCAAAATATGAATGCGTGTGTGAATAATAAGATGTACATGAATCTTTGAATATACATTTCAATATTAAGATAATGTATTAAGATCTAAATATTAAATAATAAGACTGTTTATTATTGTACATGTTAATATAAAAAAATCTCTATTAAGAAATTAAAATGTATAAAATTTAGGAAAATGGCTAAAAGGACATTTTTTAAACTTTTATTAGCCAAAACTCTATTATGAAAGAATATAATGATTCATGGAATAAATTTCAAAACATACAATTTATTTCTTCTAGAAAAAAAGAAGTTTGAATGATAATGATAACGATTGAAAAACTATCCCATATTGGTATCTTTTTATTGCACTTGATGAAGTAAAAGCTGATGTTTTGGAGGTAAACTTTAGAAAATTTTCTCCATTTACAATTTGTTTAATGTATTTTCTTTTAAGTCATGTATAAAAATATCTTGATGGGTGCTTGAACAACTTTTTAATGTTAATTGTTTCATGAAATAAAGAGAAATTCTCTAGGTCAAAATATGAATGCATGTGTGAATAATAAGATGTACATGAATCTTTGAATATACAATTCAATATTAAGATAATGTATTAAGATCTAAATATTAAATAATAAGACTGTTTATTATTGTACATGTTAATATAAAAAAATCTCTATTAAGAAATTAAAATGTATAAAATTTAGGAAAATGGCTAAAAGGACATTTTTTAAACTTTTATTAGCCAAAACTCTATTATGAAAGAATATAATGATTCATGGAATAAATTTCAAAAGATACAATTTATTTCTTCTAGAAAAAAAGAAGTTTGAATGATAATGATAATGATCGAAAAACTATCCCATATTGGTATCTTCATATCATAAATAGATTATTGATAATGATTTGGTACCTAACACCTACCCCATATTGGTATCTTCATATCATACGGCACCAATGAGTGGAGAGAGTTAATAAATAGTTTGCAGCCTACTGGAAAGGGCTTTATAGAACCCAATTGTAATGCAAATATCCTTTGTAAAAAAAAAAAGGTCAGGTACTTGAGAATAGAAATTGACTATTAATAGTTGAACGATGTAACAATATGCAATAAGTACCATTGCCTCGTATAAATGACCTACCTGATTAGTTACAATATGGAGCCACCAAATTCTTGAATATTGATTTTTGGATTGGTTATTGTAAGCTTGGAAGTGGAGAGAAATATCTTTTTGATAGCTTTGAGAACTCAATAGATGAAAAATATTATTCGTATATTTTGGACTTACCTATGCTCTAGTTGCATTTATGGACTTAATAAGTCAGGTTTCCAAGACTTTGCTTGAAAGTTGGTGCCAATGGTGATTAATTAATTCTAGGTGTATTCTTATAAGCTAGAAGGAACACAAGGATCATCTAAGGATTGTATTTTAAACAATACAAAAATATCAACTTTATGTCGAATTTTTTTAAGTGAATGTGTCTCAACAAAGTGGAATCATTGTGTATAATGAAAGAAGCACTCGACAGTCTACCAAAAATGTTTGGTTGAGTATTTCTATGGAATAGTTGTGTGATTTATCAAGTTATATACATAAAAAGAAGCAAAGTTTCAGTAGAGGTAAATTATGAGTGGAGATTTCAGAAGCTTAATACATGTTTGATCACCATAAGAGTGTTAGCTTTGATGTTAGGTTTCAGAGGGTTCAGGGGTGTTCCTTGAGGCTTTGGATGTGTTCTCATGTAGAAAGGTCATGTGGTCATGCCTCAAGACACTTGAACAAGCATAAGATGAACTATCCTACTTATAATTTAAGGATGGTTGAATGATTTTGCACGATAGATTCAGAGACAATATTTACACAATGAATCCAATGAGATTTATAGAGAATATGAAAGCTTGGTATTTATGTTCCAGCAGAAAGATTTAATTCTTCAACTTACCCCACTAGAGGAGGCTACACGATGATTGTAAAATTTACTATTTGGTGTCATCCAGAAAATGGTAATGTTAAGATGGATACATTGAGAAGCAAATCCATGAGCTAGTTGACATATAGCTCTATTGAATAGACTTTTGACCTAAGATGTGTACACTCTCGAGGATATGGATATCAAATTAGTGTAAGAAACTTAAAGACGTTGTTGGCTTATGTTTAGGCCAAGTCTTTATTGGTAGAGAACATCGAGATCACCAAATACAAGGATTATAATTGTGTGAATATTGAAATAAGGTTATAGTGCGTTAAGACATGGATGTGAGTATTGGCAATTATGTTGCTTTTGGACTAAGTGGCTGATTAGGAGAATCGTTATGATAATCGAACATAGATGATATGAGAGAAAGGTTATTCTTCAGGAAGCTATAACTCTTAATACATTGTAGATCCTTGATCTACTAAGACACCTAAAGCAAGTGTACTGGTGGGAACTTATAAAGAATGATATTGCTAACTTCATTTCTAGTGGCTTACTTGCGAACATGTTAAAGATGAGTATAAGCATATAACATTACTACTACTATAGTTTAAGATTCCATAATGGAAATTGAAAGGAGTTCATACTCATTTTATGACCGCGCTTGTCACGCCCCAAGGCTACCTCCTTGGCGTAAACACGGGACCTAGGATCACGAATATCCCCAAGCTAACCCTGAGGTGGCATATAATAAGCATTATAAGATAAACTGAAATAAGAAATATTGTGCGAAAGCTAAAATATGAGATAAACTAAATGATGGGGAATACCCAATCTAAGTCTGAATTTATAAAAGACTATGAGTTTAATAACAATTAAAAGATCAAACTCAAAACTAAAGCTAAAACTTTCTATGTCTGAAACAAGCCTCTAACTGACTAGAGATGCTGGGACATGCCCCCAGCTGACTCTAGTAAAATTAAAACTAAAACTAAAATGAAAGACTAAAATAGAAAATATGTATGTTGCCCTAGAAGAATGAGGACTCATCATTGAAGCTGCTGAAAGGGATCAAGAACTGATCTACACGTGATCTGGATGCTGAGGACCTGAACCTACATCACGAAAAGATGTAGCACAAAGTATGCGTCAGTACTTAAGGGTAGTGAGAATGCAGGATAAGATAAAACTAAACAAAATACATAATTGAACAAGGCAGGCTGAACAATGATATAATCTGAAAATGATAAAGATATTGAAATAACTGAATATGACTAAACTGATTGAATGAACAAGTACATAACATGCTGAAATTGAATACTGAAATATAGCTGGTAACATGGTCAATACACTAGAATATGACTGTGGGAGCTACAATTAACCGACATAAAACCACGTGAGCTAAACGTGGAGTCTGATGTATGATGTTTTGCATAATAAATGACACAACTTCCAGCACGAGTGTCTATGATCGTGCAATAATATATTAACCCAACCAAGGGTTGGGGGTGTCCTAAGGGATCGGTTTTGAGAATTAATAGAAAAATAAATTTCGTTCTAACTAGTTGTAGCTAAACATATTAACGATTAAAAATATTGTAAATTAAAGGAGGACACAAAAGTGTCAAATATCAATTTGGGGTTTTTGTCACCATTATAGTAAAAACAACAGAATAGTGACTAGGCTAAGCTTTAGATGGAAATAAGTTACCTCTCGGGCAACTTACCCCGTTTTAAATGGGTTCCTCTCAGACACCCATTTGCCGCATGAAGACTAGCCTACGCCTTACCCCACTCACTCTCTCCAGCTGAGTATTAGTATATGTTACTAGAGCTCACCCTCTCAGGCAGAACCTCATGTCGACCCACTCCTTAGGCCATCAGTCTAGTGGTCTTGGTTTCACAACCTCCCTCTCGGGCAAGCCGAAAACACATGAGTGGCTTTGTATTTGCAAATACAGACCCATTAAATTAAACCACAACCACTAGGTAAAATCACCATTAAACTATATCTAATCTATCAGCAAGCAAGACCCAACAATAATATCAACACATATTTGCTAAATCACACCCCAAGAATGGGGTTTTTTAGCAACACATCAAGAGATAGAAATTTATACCTTCAATGATGTTGAAATCAAATGGGTATAGAGAAATAAGTCTTGATTTGAGCAAATAAAGAAGAATCCAAGAGACCCACTTCCAAATTGGAAGAGATGAAACCCTCCTTTTTTTCAAGTTTTGCAAAACCCTCTCCAAACTTAAAGAGTAAAATAAAAAGTACTAAAAGTTCTCATATTGTCTAATAATACTAAGAATTCTCATAATAAGCTATAACTCTCAACTAGTATTTATAGTTTTCAAAAATCTGTGTTGCGGCGGATCATTCGGAGAAATTAGTCGAACTCACCGATCAACTCAGCGATTCACCCTTTGGTGTAGTTCATTTCCATCTTGCACCATCCTTCAGCATAGTTGTGCTCTGGGTCATTGGGCAACACAGTTTTGTTTTGCGAAACTCTTTGGCGATGCGCCGACTGCTCCCTTTTTCTGCTGACTTGATCCTGTTCTTCAGGGCTCAGCACACTGGACAAAAAGGCGAAGTGAAACCCTTTGGTGATTCGCCAAGTCAACTCGGAGATCCTCAGGCCTTCATTTTCTTGTTCTTTTCAGCCCTTTCATTCCTTTTTGAGAAGTAGTGTCCATGCTTTCCTTCAAACTTCAAATTCCTGAAACTTAAAGGTTTTCATCCGATATTAAGATAGATAAGCATTTGAGGACACAATTTCTATTAAAATATAGCCCTAAATAAGTCCAATTTATGGATTCATCAATGTATATGCCCCATCGAAAGGACCCAATATACCTTGCCGTGGGTATAAAGGCATGACTGGCGTGATCACTAAGTATAATGCCCAAAGAGGGGACTTACCTACGGGGGCATGTAGTTCTGGGACTATGAGAGTGATTAACCCTAGTCCAACCGGTATTAAGACTACTCCCAACTAGAATATGTAAATCATAACATAAATGAAATAAATTGGATAGCTTGAGATTTTGACATGCTAACTGAAATGCAACATTAAGTACTGATAATGAAATATTTAAAAACTGATGCATGTATAACTGTATGAACTTTCCTAGCAAGTGTAATCCACTAAACAACTCAACACATCTAAGGTTCTGAATTTCATCCAAGAAACTAAGAAACAATGTTATGAAATTATGATAAGCTAATTTGGAGTATTGTAACAGCTAAATCACAACAATTATTTGAAGTTCTAGAAACCCTAGATCTAAGCAATATTTAGGGAATCAAGATTCTGACTGCATTATAGGGATCTAATGGGTGAAAGGAACCTACTAGTGAAATCCCACATACATGGTGATGAAATTCATGAAAAAGTCTTTCAATTTCAGGCTAAAACTTGAAAGAAACCTGAGGGTTGTTCTTGGGAAGACCGGTGCATCTTTCTTCTTCTTTTTCTCTAAGTTTGACTGATTTTGGTGAATGATCGATTAGGGTAGTTTCTGACTAAGTTACTAAGATTAAACTAACAATAACTACGTAGTTTAGGGGTTAAAAGATGTAGTTTACGTGTCCAACACATTGGGGAAAAGATCAAAACGACCCCACTTAAAACCTGATGGGGGCAGACCACGGATGCAATGATGGTCTGTCACTAGGACCACTGTCTGTCGTGTGGGTCGTGGTTCCTGGGCTAGTGAATAGTGGTTCTAAGGTTGACCTTCCAAGGGCACCACCAGGGCCCATCGTAAGGACCATGCTCCGTGAAAATCCCCGTGGTCTTACTCTTGGGCTTAGTGAGTTCTGCATAGTTCCCACGAGCCCTCCCACAGCTCGTGAGGTGGCCCACCACCCGTGAAGGGCTTCGTGGTCCACCTCTACTAGAAGGGTGTGAAACACTGGCAGGTCGATGGACCATGGTCCCTTTCATAGTCAATGAACCTTGTTGTGGTTCACTATTTTTTGGGTTTTTCTGATGCCAAGTCTAAGATATATTTCCGAGGTGTTATAATATCTCCCCCTTGGAAACAATCATTCTCGATTGAAGCCTAAACTAGCTAAGTATGGAGGGAAAGAGCGGCAAACCCTACCACTATGTGCTGGAAACTAAAATCAGACTGAACTGAGTTTTAAGATTATGAAAATACACTAAAAATGCAAGACTAACTGAAAGAACATGATATTAAGACTGAATTTACACAAGAGTAAACTTAAAGACAGGAGAGGAGCTATTACCTCAAGATGGAATGGAATTGGAAGGAAAAAGATGAGGATACTTGGCCTTCATGGCTGCTTCAGCTTCCCAAGTAGCTCCCTCTACTAGGTTACTCCTCCACAAAACTTTAACTGAAGCGACCTCTTTGTTTCTCAACCTTGGAACCTGAAGATCAACTGATACCTCTTCATAAGTGAGTTGTTCTTCACAACCATAGTCTTTAAAGACACTAGAAATGCTGAATCACCCACACAGTTCTTCAACAAGGAAATATGAAAGACTGGATGGACTGCTGCTAGTTCTACTGGCAACTCTAACTCATAAGCCACTTTACCAATCCTTTTCATGATTTTGTAAAGACCTACATATCTGGGACTGAGCTTCCTTTTCTTGCCAATTCTCTTCACCCCCTTCATCGGTGACACTTTCAAGAAAACTCAATCATCAATCTCAAACTCTGAGTCCCTTCTCCTCACATCTACATAGGACTTCTGACGACTCTGAGTTGTCTTAATTCTATCTCTGATGAGCGAAACTTTTTCCATAGCATCATGAACCAAATCTGGCCCTATCATGGTTGCTTCACCTACTTCAAACCAACCAACTAGAGATCTGCATTTACGCTCATACAATGCCTCATAAGGGGCCATCTGAATACTAGAATGGTAGCTATTACTATAGGCGAACTCTATAAGAGGAAGGTGATCATCCCAACTATCCTTGAAGTCGATCACTCAAGCTCTCAACATATCCTCTAAGGTCTAAATGGTACGCTGTGCCTGACCATCCATCTGTGGATGAAATGTTGTGTTGAGATTTCCTTGGATACCAAGACCTTTCTGAAATGATTTCCAAAAATAAGAGGTAAACTAAAGACCTCTATCTGAGATGATAGACAAAGGAACTCCATGCAACCTGACTATATTATTAATGTAAAGCTTAGCGTAATCCTCTGTCAAATCTATTGTCTTAACAGTTAAAAAGTGAGTGGACTTAGTAACCCTATCTACTATTACCCAAATGGAATCATGTTGTCTATGAGTACGAGGTAAACCTGTAATGAAGTCCATGTTGATCACTTCCCACTTCCATGTAGGAATGCTAATCTCTTGAGTCATACCTCTTGGTTTCTGATGTTCTACCTTAATATGCTGACAATTAGGGCACTTAGCCATAATATCTGCTATATCCCTCTTCATGCCATTCTACCAAAAGACTTCCTATAGATCAGGTACATCTTAGTGGCACCTGGATGAATAGAATACCTAGAGTTATGGGCTTTGGTAAGGATCTGCTGTCTCAACTCACCCACCTTGGGAACACATAGAAGACTCTGGTAGCGAAGCACACCATCTCCTCCTTGGGAGAAAACCTCAACCATCTGTTGATGAACTACATCCTTCAATTGAAGCAACAGAGGATCAATGTCTTGTTTTTACTTAACCTTCACTACCAATGAATACTCTGACCCATTTTGAACTGTCACACCATGATATCATATGTTCATAAGGCAAATCCCCAACGAGCAAGTCGGTGAACATTTTTTGCTAATTCCTTTCTTTCTTCCTCAACATGCAATACACTACTCATACATAGTCTTCTAAGATCATCTGCTACTATATTGACCTTACCAGGATGGTAGAGCATATTAATATCATAGTCCTTGAGGTATTCAAGCCATCACCTCTGGTGAAGATTCTACTCTTTCTGGGTGAAAACATACTGAATGCTTTTATGGTCTGTGAACACATCTATGTGAACACCATACAAGTAATGTCTCCTAATCTTTAGGGCAAATACTAGGTTGCAAGCTCGAGATCATGAGTCAAATAGTTCTTCTCACGCACCTTAAGTTGTTTAGAAGCATAAGCTATAACCTTACTTTGCTGCATCAACACACAACCCAGGCCGACTCTAGATGCATCACAGTAGATCACATAACCATCTGAACCTTCTGGTAGAGTAAAAAAAAGAGTTGTAGTCAACCTAGTTTTAAGGTCTGAGAAGCTCTTCTCATACTCATATGACTACTGAAACATAACCTTTTTCTGAGTCAACTTAGTCAATGGAAAAGATATGGATGAAAATCCTTCCACAAATCTTCTATAATAACTAACTAAACCTAAGAAAATTATGATATCTGTTGGAGAGGTAGGTCTGGGCCATTGCTTTACTGTCTCTATTTTCTGAGAATCTACTCGGATCCCTTCGCTAGACACTATATGACCAAGGAAAGCAACTGATTGAAACCAAAACTCATATTTGCTAAACTTAACGAATAATTGACGATCTTTGAGAGTTTGTAGGGCAACCCTCAAATGAGTTGCATGTTCTTCCTCATTCCTAGAGTAAATAAGGATATCATCAATAAAGATGTTAATGAACAAGTCCAAATACTGCTTGAACACCCTATTCATGAAATCTATGAAAGCTGTAGGAGCATTTGTTATTCCAAATGACATAACTATAAATTCATAATGACCATACCAAGTTCTGAAGGCTATTTTTGGGATGTCACTATCTCTGACTCTGAGCTAATGATAATCGGATCTGAGGTCTATTTCTGAGAAATGACTAGTACCCTGAAGTTGGTTGAAAAAGTCATCAATCCTTGGGATATGGTACTTGTTCTTCATTGTGACCTTGTTCAACTGCCGATAGTTGATGCACATCCTAAGAGAATCAACTTTTTTTTCACGAACAACACTTGAGCACCCCATGGGAAATACTAGGTCTGATAAAACCCATATCTATAAGGTCTCAACTGCTTTTTTAATTCCTTAAATTTAGCTAGAGCCGTTATATAAGGAGGAATAGAAATTGGCTGGGTATCTAGAAAGAGATCAATTTCGAAGTTGATTTCCCTTTTGGGAGGAACTCCTGAAATATCTTCTAGAAAAACATTTGGGAATTCATTTACTACTGGAACTGACTCAAGAGTTGGGGTTTCAGAGCTAGAATCCTTAACCTGAACTAGATGATAGATATACTTCTTGGAAATCATCTTTTTGGATTTAAGGTAGGAAATAAATCTACCTATAGGCACTTAGCTACTACCCTTCCATTCTAAAATTGGCTCGTCTAGAAACTGAAAATGAATGATCCTAGTTCTACAATTGACTGAGGCATAACAGGAATATAACCAATCCATTCTGAGAATGATATCAAAGTCTACCATTTCTAACTCTACAAGATCTGCTGTGGTGACTTTCTGAGAGACTGTGATAGGGAAATTTCTATATATCCGTCTAGCTATAAATGGGTCACCAATTAGAGTAGAGACTGAGAAGGCTTCTGAGATACATTCTTGACTGAGACTAAAGTTTACTGTTATCTAGGGAGTTACAAAAGAAAGAGTAGCCCCTGGATCTAACAAACCATAAACATATAAGTGAAAGATTCATAATGTACCAGTGACTACATTAGAAGAATCTTCCTGGTCCTGGCGAGCCTGGAGAGCATACAACCTATTCTGGTGCTAACCGCCACCTGTACCAGTTGAAGTACCCTACTTTGTTGGGTGACCTGTTGGTGTTGCTGAAGCTGTGGACTGAGACCTAATGTTGTTACCTCTTTGCCCCTGCTTGGTAGAAGGGCAATATCTCAACGTATGACCAGATTGGTGACACCTAAAGTACCCCTCTTTGTCTGCAAGACACTCACCTAGATGGTTCTTACCACACTTTGGACAAGTTGGGAAGGTCCTGCTACTTGAACCGCTCCCATGAGACTTAGAGCCTGGTACCCTACCTTTCTGATCTTGTCGAAAGTTGGGAGATGGAGCACTAGCTGATGAAGTGCTGGGGCTGAAGATTTCTGCTGAAACTGTAAGCGATTTCCACCACCTGATTTCTGTTGAGAGTATTCAAAGTTTCCTGTCCTAGCGTTCTTATTGTTCTTAGTCTGTTCCCTAAGCTTGTCTCCCTCAACTTGCTGAGCATGATTCATAAGCCTAGAGATACTTATATCCTCTAGCAACATAGCATTTATGTACTCTGTCTTCACCAAGTCGGATACCCCATACATAAACTTATTCATTTGTGCCCTTGGATCAACAACCATGTGTGAAGCATGCCTAGAGAGTTGGGTGAACTTTAGTCTGTACTCTTGAACTGACATGGTACCTTGCCTCAAATTTATGAACTCCTAAGCCTTAGCTTCCTTAAACTCTCTCAGGAAGAACCTGTCCAGAAAATCTCCAGAAAAACACTCCCAAGTCATAGGAGTTACATTTATACCCCTGTTCTCTTTCCACTGAGTGAGCCAGATGTGAGCTACATCCTTAAGCTGGTAGGATACCAACTCTACCCTATCATTTCCAGTCACTTACATCACTCCAAAGATTTTATTGACCTCATAAATAAAGTTTTCTGGATCCTCATCAATCTGCGACCCTAGAAACTAAGGTGGATTCATCCTAACAAAATCCCAAAATCTAGTTGTAACTGACCAAACATTAGTGTTAGTAGGAACTGGGGCCTATTGATTGTTCTTATTTGTTACACTCTAAGCCAAAAGCTGAATAGCATTTCAAAACTCTGCATTCGAAACCTTTTGGTCTGGGACTGGAGAAACTGCAATAGCGTTGCAGGCATTATTATTCCTTCCGTAAGCTCTACGAAGAGGCATAATTTGAAACACATAACGAAGAATTAGAATGAGAAGTTGGATCATACCTCACGCACGATAAGAGTATCAAAGAGAGTGAATTTTTTCCTAAAACACTTCATAGCCTCCCTCTCATTAGATGTGGTACACTTCACACCCATGAAAGAGACTCTACTTAGTAAGAATTTCCAGACATCCTAGGACTCTTAATCCTAACGCTCTAATACTAAGTTTTTCACCCCTCGAGGCTACCCCTTGGCGTAAACAAGGGACCTAGGATCACGAATGACCCCAAGCTAACCCTGAGTTGGCGTGTGATAAGCATACTAAGATAAACTGAAATGAGAAATATTGTGCGGAAGCTAAAACATGAGATAAACTAAATGATGGGAAGTACCCAATCTAAGTTTGAATTAATAAAAGACTATGAGTTTAATAACAACTGAAAGATTAAAATCAAAACTAAAGCTGAAATTATCTATGTCTGAAATAAGTCTTTAACTGACTAGAGATGTTGGGACATACCCCCAGCTAACTCTAGTAAAAATAAAACTAAAATGAAGGACTAAAATAAAAAACATGGAGGTCGCCCTCAAAGAATGAGGACTCACCATTGAAGCTGCCGAAAAGGGATAGGGAAGTGATCTATATGTTATCTGGGTGTTGAGGACCTGAACCTACATCGAGAAAAGATGTAGCGCAGAGTATGTATTTGTACTTGAGGGTACTTAGCATATAGGATACGATTAAACTGAACAAAATACATAACTCAACAAGGCAAGCTGAACAATGATATAATCTGAACATGATAAAGATAATTAAATAATTGAATATGACTAAACTGAATGCAATGACAAAGTACATAGCATGTTGAAACTGAATACTGAAATATAATTGGTAACTTGGTCAATACACTAGAAAATCTGACCGTGGGAGCTACTATTAACCGACATAAAACCACGTGAGCTAAACATGGAGTATGATGTATATGCCCCATTGAGAGGACCAAATATACATTGCCAAGGGTATAAAGGCATGACTGGTGTGATCACTAAGTATAATGCCCACAGAGAAGACTTACCTATAGGGGCATGTAGTTTTGGGACTATGAGAGTGACTTACCCTAGTCCAGCTCGATATTAAGCCTACTCCCAACTAGAATGTATAAATCATAATATAAATGAAATATACTGGATAGCTCGAGATTCTAACATGCTAACTGAAATGCAACATTAAGTACTGATAATGAAACATTTGAAAATCGATGCATGTATATCTGTATAAACTGACCTAACAAGTGTATACATGAACTAAGCAAATAAACACATTTAGGGTTCTAAATTTCATGCAAGAAACTAAGCAACGATTTTACGATATCATGATAATCTGATTTGGAGTATTCTAATAGCTAAATCACAACAATTATCTAAAGTTATAGAAACCCTAGGTCTAAGCAATATTTAGGGAATCAAGATTCTGACTGAATTTTAGGGACCTAAAGGGTGAACGGAACCTACTAGTGAAATGCCACATACATGGTGACGAAATTCACGAAGAAATCTTTTGATTTTGGGTTGAAACTTGAAACAAACCTGAGGGTTGTTCTTGGGAAGACCTCTTTCTTTTTTGTTTTTCTAAGTTTGACTTATTTTGGTGAATGATCGATTAGGGTACATTCTGACTAAGTTACTAAGCTTAAACTGACCAAAACTATGCCATTTAGGGGTTAAACGATGTAGTTTAGGTGTCCAATGCATAGGGGAAAAGACCAAAACGACCCTACTTAAACCTATATGGGGGCTGACCAAGGACGCAAAGACGGACCATCACTAGGACCATGGTTCGTTGTGTGGTTCGTGGTTCTTTGGCCAGTGATCACTTGTTCTGAGGGTGACCTTCCACGGGCAACACCACGGCCCGTCGTCTGGACCACGACTCATGAAGGGCCATGTGGTCTAACTTTGGGCCTGGTTAGTTCTGTCTAGTTCCCACAAACCCTCCAACGGCTTGTGAGGTGGTCCCCGCCTGTGAAGGGCTCTGTGGTCCACCTCTGTTAGAAGGGTGTGAATCACGGGCAGGTCGATAAACCGTGGTCCCTTTCACGATCCATGAACCCTGTAGTGGTTTACTGTTTCTGGTGTTTTTCTACTGCTAAGTCTAAGTCTGATTTTTGAGGTGTTACAACGCTACCACCAATCCTTAAAGGTTATGACACTATGTGGGTATTTGTAGATCGTCTTACAAAGCCATTGCATTTCTTACCATTCAAAATTAGATAAAATGAAGAAATATGTACAGAAAAATACTTGAACAAAAATTTTCAACTCCATGAACCTAGTGTGCATCTTAGCTAACAGAGCATCATTGTTTACTTTATGCTTTTGAGAAGCTTTTCAAGGAATATTGGGTACACAAATAAACCTTAGTATTGCACTTCATCCGTAGACAGTCGGTCATTTCGAACGTAATGTACAAATCTTTGAGGATATGTAAGAGCTTGTTTTTAAAATTTTAAATGTTTTTGGGGCCTTTACTTACCCTTAGCGGAATTCGCCTACAATAATGACTTCCAGTCAACATCTCAGAAGACTCTATATGCAGCTATGTATTTTAGGTGATGTTGTTTTCATACCAAATAATTTGAAGTTGATAATGATAACGTATTAGGATTTGGGATCAAGCGTGCTAATGTATAAGGTTCAACTAATAAAACGGAAGTTTCTAATAGTTCAAAAGGATAAAAAACTTAAACATGTAAAAGAAAAGGATATTAAGAGTACATAGTTAGAGACTAAATCTTCCTAAATCCCCCTTATGAAAGGTGTAATGCAATTTGGGAAAAGAGGTAAATTGAGCCAGAGAAATATCGGAGTGTGTGAGATACTTGACCGGATAGGAGGAGTGACATATCAATTGGCACTTCCTCCTGAAATGTCTTTCATCCATCCAGTATTCCATGTTTCTATGTTAAGGAAGTACACCTCAAATTTCTCTCATATACTTGAAGCACCGACTATACCGATTGATGAGAACTTAACATATGAAAAGGAACCTGTAACTATTGTGGTCAAACAAGTAAGAAAGTTAAGGTAAAAAGAAATTGTGTCCATGAAATTCGTATGGAGAAATCATACCATTGAAGAAGCTACTTGGGAATTGGAAAATAATATGCGAATTATCCACTCTTGTTTCAATCTTCAGACACACACTTATTTTAAATTTAAGGACTGAATTTCTTATGGTGGGGAGAACGTAATACCCTATATCAAAAAATAAGGGCATATATGTCATTTAGCTTTGTTTAAAAAAAGAAAAAAAAGAAAAGAGATTGAGCTAAAAGACCTAAGCAACCACGGCTGCCACCTTCAGTACAAAGAAAAAAAAAAAGAATGGTGATTAAGGATATGGGTTCGTTGCGTGAATCAATCAAGAAGAAGAAAATTTTAATGGAGAAAGAGAGGAAGCTTGAAAAGGATAGGGGACACACGAGGAAAGAAAGTCAAAGGGCCCAGATAAAGAGTTTAGAGGGGAAGTATGCTGGTCAGCAATTCTTGAAGGAAAAAGAGAGAACAGAATTGTGGTTCAACCTCTCTTTCTGATGAAGCAATGATAAGAAGGACAAAGAATCAATCGCCTAAGGCTGTTAAGCAAAGAGAGAAGGAGAAAATCAAGTATGTTTATAAACTTAGTTATATATTTAAATTCGAAGATTTCATGACTATCGAATTGGGATTGTAAGTTAGAGAAATAAGGGTAAAAAAATATATAGGAATCTATTAAATTATTATGATTTGACTAAGTACGTTAAGTGATTGGATAAATTTTATAGTTTGTCATAAACCAAAGAAGAGTTGATTTATAGTGAGGTTAGTTTTGTTTATTATAGTGTGAAATAATAATCAATGAGGTTGTTTTGTGTAATCTGAAGTACAAACTAGATATAAATTGACAGATTGAGACTCAATCAAGGAACCTCGAGTGAAGAATATCTTCATGTAGTATGAATAATCCTAAATGAAGGAAGTAACACGAGATTATGATGATGTGATTATAGATGTTACAAGTTTGGTATTTCAACACGAGTACCGTCTTACCACAATTTGTGTTTTATAACTTTCACGGTTTATACATGGTTTATAAAGAGAATGATTTACCGAAAAGCTTTGAACTTGTAAATGGGACAAGTCTTTTACTTGATATGATACCGAAATAGTTATTTGTGATGAACTCGTTTTTATAAGATATAGTTATTTATACATGACATATGATTGCCGCTATCGAAAGAGTTTAACATTTACTTGAAAATTAGTATTTTCACATATATTTAGATTAAATTCTTATATACTATGATTTGATAAGAACTTGAATGTATTATACCGTTTTGAAATGTTTCTACTTATTACAAGAAAAGTGTAAATGGGAATAAACCTTGATGAATTTCGTATCTAACGACGGATTCATTAGACCTGGTGCACCTTGTAGTGACATATTACTGATAAAGCCCTTGCTAGTGGGAAGGTATAACTAGCATACTGTTACCGATATCCCTCGAGTAGGGATCTACCTATATAAATATTTAACTCCTTTATGAGGAGTTCATCGTTATTGGTTACTTCTTAAAGAGAAGGCCACACTGATTACATGATTCATACTTGGAAACCACCAAGCTATAAGATTTGATATGAAAGTGTTTTTTTTAGTTTACTACTAAGTGTTTACATTGATTTTTCTTACACCAGGAAAATAAGATTGAATATTGTACCCTTTTTGAAAGGGCATTGATTTTATCATTTTGATATCACACTAGCATATTTTCTGACTTGTCCTTCGTTAAAATGGTTGTGGTTAAGTATTATTACTCACTGAGCTAGAGTCTCACTCCTCGCTAATGTTTTTACAGAGAACTCAGGTGGATGACAACGATTTATCTGGTGAGCCCCACATTGCTTCGTGTAGCAAGAAGTTTATTAACTTTCTATGTTTCTCTTTTTAAACTCTTAGAGTCACTCCATTTGTTGTTCCTTTTATTTGATTCATGAGTATTCCTTCGTATTGTAATCAAGGGACTAGTTTGGGACTTTTTTTTTCTTTTTTGTATTTGGATATAAATTGGTATTATTGTATGTCAATTAGATCATCGGTGGATATTATGTCTTGACTTGTAGTTGCTATTAGTTGTGTTGTGGATTTCTAAGATAGGAAAAAGTCATGATAGGCCCATAAGGAAAGGAAACTCTATCTGATTTTCTGTAGAATTCTGGTAAGGCTTGCTTTGAGATTCTCCCCCTTAGCACCGGTCGTGAACCTCAATTGGGTCATGACACTTTGTTTTTCCTGTTGATCAATGTGTGCGTACAAACAAAATAAGAAAACTTGGGTTTTATTATTCATCTCACCCGATAAATGTCAAAAATATTTCAACAAAAATTTCCAGGTGAGTCATAAGACCTTTCGTAAAGTATGAGTGTGATACAATAATTCTAATCATAAGTGCCCACGGGCTCAGCCGAACCGAGCTACTCAGGCCGGTGCGTTCAAGTATCTCCCGCTCACCATCAAACACCAATCCCCCTCTCTTAAAAAAAAAAGAATACGTTAATCGTTACCGATACCAAGCAGAGTTGCTTTTCCTATGTGTCATTTAAGCCATTTTCCCTAAAATTTAATGAAAATATACTACTTGAATAAAATATTTCAAGAAAATTATATGACGATTGTGACGGCTAGTGATGGTGGTTATGAATGTCAATTGAGGATTGATGTTGACTAATAATGGTGTGTAAATAATAGACATATTTGTAATGGTTGTAGTAGAAGTTAATGAAAGTAGTTTGGTGGTGGTTGATAGTTGGATGATTTGATGATTGATGTCAATAATGATTGTAAATAGTAGCTAGTGTTAGTGTTGACTTATTGTAGTGATGGATAGTGGTGATGGTTGAGGATAATAGTTGTGAGTGGTTGATGGTGGTGTTTAATAATGGTGGATAATGATGATGTTAACTGATAACTGATGGAGTAAGGCGATATCGCTGAATGTATGAAATATTTGAAATTCATGCTAAGAAATGATAAGTATTTTGTGAAAGTTTTCTTCCGTAAGAGATTTAACACCTCCACTTACCATAATTTCACATGAATGGACTCATTCATCAATATATATATAACAACCTATGATCTGACCAAGGTATCTCAAGTGATCTTATCTTATTTCATCCCTTTTTTTGACTAGAAATGATAATTATATTAAAAATATTTTCATAGAGTCATTTCACGTACCAGTGCAATGTATAACATAGAAGTTTTCTAGTTTGGAAATTAATTACAAGTACTAGTCAGATGGATCTAAGCTTTTCATAAATTTTTTCCTGGAGGAGATCAATCATCTTAGTTTTGACCAAATTAAAAGAGAAATAGCATTTCTATGGTGGAAATAAATTTAATTTGTGATAAATCCAGATGTTGCGATCACTTTAAAAAATTCCTTAGAAAGAGAACCTTTTAAAAGAAAATTCCTAAAAAAATAAATTGTTTTGAAATGAAATTCTGATTTAGGATGGAAGTTTTCATCTCACATCCAATTATTTAGTGAATCTTAAGATATGCATAACAACAACCATAATTGATCTTGTTACAAAATTTGATTAATATTTTAATATAAGGTCTAGTCTAGCAATCTAGGTAGAGGTAGAATTAGTCATTTTCCCTATGTAATAAAAGAAGTTGAAATGGGAAAAATGAAAACAACCTAAATCACAAAAACAGTTACTCATATTGAGAAGAAATAGATTCCACCATATTGTGCTGGCAAAACGATGATCCTTTAGAATATAAAATGTTGATGTTGCAATATCTTGTGTACCACTTGATGCTCCTCACTTCATCCAAATTATTACCTTTTGATAATTGATATTGGGATAAATTTGGATTCCATAAATACAACTTGTTTTGGTCATAATGAGATGATACCAAAAAATATGTATTACTTTCATACTTATACATTTGAACAGAGAAGAAAAAATTTGATCATCAAGGATACTTCTCGTCCAGGTGGTTCAATAATCGATTACGTAAGTATTCTTTTGAATAATATACATGTTTTCTTTCCAACAAAATTGATTACGTAAGTTTATTGTGATGAGATTGTGACAAAATAAGTATTCAATAATTTCTGGAAAATAGGTTTACCATCATTTGCAGACAAAAAGAAATCAATTTTTGGTTGAGGTTTACAATTTTATGGTATATGGGGAAGTTCTTGAAACAAAGAAGAAATTAAGCCAAAGTGAAGAAGCATTGCAGGTGAACTCAAGAAAATTATATTAGAATAAGTAATGAGATTGACTTTATGTATGCATGTTCATTAAAAGAGTTTATTTTGCAAGTGACACTGAGACGTAAAACACATACTCGCGGTAACAAGTTGATCAAATATTATGTACTTGGAACATGTACTGAATCTTGCAAGGGGGTTTACATAAAAATACTGAGGAGAAGTTAACTACTTATCTGAACATGATATCCCTTCAAATATTGGTAAGCAAAGTTAAGGAAGTCAAAATAAAACATATAGCTCCTCTATATATTGGTATTATTATTGTCATATTTAAGTTCATTGTCCGTTCCCATTTTGATTTTTATAATTTTGTAAAAATTTTATGGCTAGAAAAAAAGTGAAAAAGAGAAGATGAAGAGTTATATGAACATTGACATGTAAACTTGGGAAGAGATGCAACACATATGGACTCAGGAGATTCTACGTTAAGTACTCCTGTACAATCCTTTTTTTTACATTTGGAATTTTGATCTCATACATATGAAAGAGAGGTCAATAGAGTTGTTTTCAATTTCAGATATTGTGGAATTGGAGGGGGAAGAGTCGTCTGTTGGCTTATTGAGTTTTCTTCCTAAGGCCTCGAGAAAGTGCCCTCATGAGGAAGATAAGAAGAGCAAGAAATCAAAGAAGACAAAACGAATGAATAGAGACCAGGAGCAGAAAGTTACAATGAAGCTCAGAGGAGGTTAAAGATTGATGAGGAGCTGAGGTTAGATGAGTTGAGAGCTTGTGTGGGTGGAGCTTCATCCAACTTAGTGCCAACAAAGGTAGGACTTATTAGTGGAGTTAATGTTGTGATGGAGTCTCTAAATCTTACTACTACACCACCATGTTCTAAGGGGACTCTTGAGGTCTTATTGAGTGCGTCAGCCACCATCGGCACCACTATTCATGTTTTAGGAGATATAAAAGCCTCTTTTCCAGACTCTAAAGCATAGGGTTTCACATTTACCGTACTCCTAGTACTATAAGTGTTTCAGAGACGTGTCTCTAAAAGAATGAAAATATAGTTGCAATAGTAAAGAGTGACAATATATGTTATATTTTGTATGACATCAACATATCTTTGATTATAATGATGGTTGAGGATATATGTATTACATTAGAGACATATGAATGTGAGCAATATGCTCATTATGTAGGCATAAAACTTGATAGTCAGGAATTGATTGTGCAGTTTTGTGCCATGTGGATGTGAGCAATTTCTAGATCATTAATTATTTATGTATGCATCTAGCACTTGCCTTGATTGATCCTGTGTTGGTTGTAAGATAGTGGATTAGAAAAGGATCATAAACTTTTTTTGAATTCAGATTACTTGACTTATCAAATTGTCCAAAATGATTGAATAATTCATTGTTCCATAATTTTGAGCCTAAATGAAAACTTTTGGTTTGTTTGTTTTGTTAATGTCATGCTTCGAGCCTACACCCTGGACATGTCTGGCACTTGAAGATCATTTTTGGCCCCAAGTGAATCCTTAGCTTGGCTAACTATGATTCATATGACTATGTAACACCTCAAATTTGAAAAATAAGGAAAGTATTTTTTTTGGGTTGCAGGCTGTGTCTACGGTTCCCTTCAATGGATTGGAGAATCTTCTATAGGCCGTAGATGGAAACCGTAGGAAGGGAAAAATATTTTTTCTAAAATAAAGTCCCAGTAACCCTTTTTATGGTTCACCAGGATGGTCTGTCATTTTTTGTATGAGTCGTAGATAGGTCTCGTAGGTGAGTCCTAGACTTAGTGAAATTTTTAGGGTAAAAATGGTTTATACGGTTGGTTCCTTCAGGCCGTTGGAAGACCTACGATCTGTGGAAACATTCCATCAAAAGATGAATACCATTATGGTCCTAGTAATTAATCTACAATTTACCTATACGGACCGTAGAAGTCTTATAGCCTGTACATAGATTTGAACCGTAGGTTGATTCCGATAGTTATTTTAAAGGTCTTTTTGTTCTTTTCCTTAATCATTTGAAATCAAAACTATGACGCTTGACCTTCTACCCTAAGTCCTATATAATGTTTTTAATCACCAAATTACCTATTTTCAATTCATTCTCATAAATTCCCTAAAACTAACTAAAGTCATCCTCCTAAATTCTCTCAAGGCTAAGGAAGAAGAAGAAGAAGTATGGTTCCTTTCAAGTTTTCAATCCTCCATTTTGGGCAAAAAGGATCAAGGTATGTGAGTATTCACCCATGGAATCCTTGCCTCCATGGGGTCCCTAAGGTGTCCAATTTCTCCCTTCAGTTTCAATTGATTTAAGTTAGGGTTTTAATTCAATCTCATGAGTTTCATTCAACTATTATTTATCGTTGTTGATTAAGTCTTCTAATGTATGATTCTATATTAATACATGGTATTTAGTTGAAATTATGTTGACCCATGCTTAAATTATGATTTTTCAATTATAACTCTATGATGAACTCATGAATATATGAATTTTGAAATTATGAAGATATGCATGTTTTTATGAAGTTATTAGAAATAATCTAAGGATGCTTTGAAAGGAAAGTATTAATGATATTGTGAAAGGTTTTCTAACTTGTTTTTATGATCATGATTGTGAAAGGTATTTCTCACATATGGATTCACATTGGTGAAAGGTTTTCTCATCTATAATGAATTATGTTTAAAGAGCTAGTCTATGTTTTCATCTTGAAAGATATGGATTTGTATTGATCATTGTCTTTCCTATGTCAACTTGATATCTATCTTTTATCTATTCTATTTTGATTTAGACTTAGCACTGAGAGGGCTTTGAGGTGGAGACTCAAATAGGGTAGTCTCTAGTAGCAACCTCTAGTCCGAAACTACATGCCCCTGTAGGATTGTCTTAAATGACCTAGCTAGTGGATCCACTTTAGCAAATTATGATATGTACGGATTCTACCTTGGCAAGTAGATTCCACTTCTTTCTGTATGAGAGTTATACCATATTCCATGACATGGCTCTCATGGTCATATTGTTGGTTAAAGCTAAAATCCCAAAAAAAAATTACTATGTATTCTTCAAAGCTTTTCTTATGTCCTTATATTTCAAATGCTTTGACTATATCCTATGATTTCTATTTTTACTTCCTTACGCTTAAAATTTCCAATCATTGGCCATGTCTATTATTTAAACCAATTATACTATCATGTTCATTTTTATGCATATTGCCCCATACTTAGTACATTCCATGTACTAATGCATACTTGTGCCTATATTATCTCATGAATGTAGGGTCCAGCGTTCCTACCTCACACATTTGTGGCCAAAGATCTTTGGGTGCTTCAAGTGATTGGGGAGTCCTCATGTTCCGAGGATCGATACATTTTATAGCTTCATGTAATTTCATCTCAGACTTTGTATGTGATGTATGGGTTACGTCCTAATCACTTTCCCTTTTGATACATTAAATGGTTTTGAGACTTATGTTAGACTTCGGCTTGTCAAACATGTTATATATGAAATGGTATGTTTTAAATTCTTTACTTCTATTATCTTGTAGGATGTATGCTAAGTGTCTTTTGTAGGGTATCTCAGGATACTATACACCATGTTACACCTAGGGTGTACTTTGGGTTGTGACACCCTATGGGATAGGAAAAGCTTTAATAGATGAGCATTTAAATCATTTAAATCATTTAAAGAAAACTCTAAAACATTGTCTGAAAATACTTGACATAAATCATAAGTTCCAATCAAACATTTGATAAAAATGTTGGAAACAATCTAACTCTGTCTATCTATGAATCCTCTAAAATACCAAGATGGGTGGTGGAACAAGAGCCAAAACACCTCAAAATAAATCATCAATAAAACTAAATAATCAACTAGAGTCCTCCAGATGCAAGGAAGTCTCACCAGAAGTTGTTGGAAAGTGGAGTGATCTCAATAGAGCTTGTGTTGAAGATCTTGAACTTATATCTTTGTATCATGAGATGATGCATTTCGAATAACATCAATACATTGAACGTATGATATATAATATGGATGAATAAAACAATAATTGAAGTGATGAATGAATATACTCAAGCAAAACAAGATATGAACAAGTAGTGAAAACCATTTGTTCTTTTAATATAATATATGGAATGAAAGCAAGATGAAAATAATGAATATACTCTTTTGGGGAGCTTCTCTAACTGACAAGCATCACTGTGAGCCTAACGATGATACAACATTCCACCCACGTTTCCAGGGCCATCCGAGACCTTACTGAGGTATATAATGCTAACTATTACTATGGATCTATCAAATATGCCTTACAAAAAGGTGTTGAGGAGTTAATCGAAGGTTGGTACGATCCTATCCTACGCTTACTATGTAGTTTATGGGGCTTTTAGTTAAAAATAGACTCTTATCAATTCGCTGCTCAATAATACTCCCACAATAATCAATACCACATGCTTAATAGTCCTATTTTAGAGAAATTACCTTTGATTCACTTTATATTACTAAAATGCTTTTCAAAAAAAGAATCAATTATGCTTTTTTATTCTCAATTGATAAATAATGCATATGAAATCACTTATGTCCTTTTAAAAACCCTTTCCAAAATTATGCATTTTGAAGAATGCTCATGGACTTACTTTCCAAATTCGAAGTCAATGTATAGGCAAAACTCATATAGGAACATTTAAAATATGACTTTTAGAAAGATTTCTCTATAAATAGGGTTCATGTGAAAGTATAAGAATCTCAATGCATTCATAATCAAGAAATTAGAATATGGAATAAGAACATAATTTGCATCTACAATTTCATGGAAACATTAGGTAAAATACTGAACTGAACTCTAACTGACTAAAATTAGCTGTAGGGAATGAGGACGAACTTAGTCCATCACTATGATTATCCTTACATACATGAAAGAACAAAGTTCTTGATGAAATTGGAAGAGCGCTCGAAAACCCTACCTTTATCCTCTTGGATCCTTGATTTAAGACTTGGAAGCATTAATAAGAGTAATATGGTTGATTAATACTGCTTAGAACCTTATTTAGGTGTAAAAATGTTGGGTTTAGGCTTAGAAGGAGTGAGAACAAACTGAAATACCCCTCTTAAAGACCTCTCAAAAACCTTCCACGGGGCCATCTATAGTTTGTGGTATAATCAATGGACTAGAGATCCCATCAATGGAATTCATATTGACATTTTAAGGCCTAAAATTTCATTCTATGGGATCAAACTACAACCCGTTGATAGGTCCCTAAGAATTCAATAGAAAATGTTAACTCCCATTACTTTTCATAACTTTTTACTCTGAATTCGAAATGAGCCAAATATGGTGGCATTGGAAAGATGACTCATAGTACTTTAATTTTACAGGTGATGAACCACCGAATTCCTTATGTCAGGAGAGATATGATTGTTCCAAGTTTACCTAAGTAGAATCTTATATTTAAACTTTATTAATAAGAAAGCTTTCAATCAACTTTCTACTAGGGATTCTAGTGACCTTAATTCATATCCAAATCCATTCTCACACTAACGAATTGACCTTAACACCTAAGAACAATTTAAGAATTACCTGATACAACCTTATACACAATTGAAGAATGGTTTGGGCCTTAGCTTAGAAATTTTTGGGGTATCATAATATGTACCCCTTCGCATCATTCGTCCTCGAATGATGGCTGGACTAAGAATGGAAGGGGTAGGGAAAGGTTTAACAACCCAATTTAATACAAAATAAATAGAAACTCATGAACTCTAAACACTGAAGGAGGGACTGAACTGAATACGTACTTTAGGAAGAGTTAATACCTAGGACTGGAACTAAATTGGAGGAAAGGATATGAGGGTATCTAGTTTTCATATCCTCTTCATGTCACTGCCCAAGCCTACACCTTGAACGTGGCCAACACTTGAGAAGCATTGTTGATCCTCAAGCACCCCCTTTTCCTAGCTGACTACTTAGCCGAAGAGTAGCTCAAGCAAAATTAAGCTTTAAACATAACTAACCCTTTTAATCTCAAAGTACTCAACTATCTCAAAATACTCTGAAAACAATAATAGTTGAAATACAGTTTAACAATGGAATACTTAAACATACTCAAAGCTAACTATCTGTGAAGACTCTATTGTTCCAAATGGATGTTGAGACAAGACCCACGGCACCTCAAAGCAACTAACTGAAAGATAAAGGTGGAGTCCATCAAAATGCAAAGAGGCTCACCAAATGTAACTGTAAGTGCAAGTGATCTCAATGAAGCACTCGTTGATGACCTTGAACACCTGTAATTCCATCATAAAAAGATGTAGGTAGAATGACATCATTACATTGAATGTACGAGTATGTAATAAGTCTAAGAGAAATAACTGAATGAAAGGATTGAAATAGATATAAATATATACTTAACTTAATGTACATAAATAAAAGAGTGAAAACATTTAAACTTTACAAATACTTACTCATCTCTGAACTCAACATATGAAGCGATATGATAAAAATATACTTTTAACTCTATCTAGGAGATTCTCTAACCGAAAACCATCACTATGAGCAATGTAATAATACAACGTTTCGCCCACTCTGGCAGAACTATCATATACCTTGCCGGGATATAGAACATCTCATATAAGTGGATCCATTAAAGCTCTGCTTGAAAGCAGTACAGAGTCGTCTAAAAAGTACGATCATTTACCTATTTTGGCTACATGGTTTATGAGGAATGTGAGTTGTCTTAACTTATACCTATATTGGTTCTCAATATTACTTCCAATAAATATATACTCATGCTAAAATTTATAAAGCATACTCTTTCTCGATTTGAAGTAACTACTCAAAATATCCTCGTAAAAGAGGTAACTGCTCTCAAATATATCTAAACTCATTTAGAAATCAAAATTTATATTTTCTCAATGTAAAAAGTGACACATTTTGGAATATTTAGTTCCCTTATACTCTTACTCAAATCACTCTTTAAACTCTACTTAAAACCCATCTTTACTTTCTCAAAAATCAATTTAAGACAAAAAAAAGTTTGGTTAAAAGGATTCTCAATCTTAACTCAGTAATAACTCATAATAAGGTTTATGCAGAAAATTAGACATGAACAATCAACCCACTAATCTCAGTGTAGGATATAGCAGCTCAAAAATTAAGAATAAATTTAGAACTCAATAACGAAACTCACCTCAAGAATTATCAAAACTAAGGATGTAACCCTAGATTATTCATTACTGATAGAAAGTAGATGTAGGGCATGACGATGAACTCAGCCCATCACTATGAGTAGCCTTACATACCTGGAATAACAAAATTCTTGGCGAAATTGGTGAAAACTCAAAGAATGCTCAAAACCTAGGTTTCTCCTCTTGGATCCTTGCTCTAAGACTTGGAAGCTTTAATGAATGTAAAAGGATTGATTAATACTATTTAAAACATTAACTAGGTGTAAAAACAACATAGTTTAGGCGTAGAAGGGGTGGGAAAAGACTAAACTACCACTCTTAAAAACACATGAAACCCTTCTACGGTTCATGGTTTCATCTACGGACTGTAGATCCTATCCATGGAACACAAGTCTAATCTATGACCTGTAGAAGTTTCTATAGACTGTAGATACAATCTGTAGAATTTATATAATATTCAGGCTAAAAATTCTATTCTATAGGTCCAAAATATGGCCCATAGAAGGTCTTACGGCCTATAGAATTGTAACACCTCAGACTTTGAGAATGGCTAAAGAATATAATGTTAATAGGCAAGTACATGAACCCAAAAGTGACCATGGACCCTTCACAAAACCCTAAACAGTCCGTTTAGGGTCCAGGACCTGTTTAGAGGGAGGTAGCTAATCGTCCAGGGCTTCCAAGGTGTAAGCCACCTGGACGGCTCCCTATACAGGCCGTTTAGGGTTGGATGGTCTATTTAGGTTAAGGTGTCCAACTGTCTAGGGCATCCAAGGCGTGGGTCACCTAGAAGGGACCCTAGACGGCTCGTGGTGGTTTTCAATGTATTTTTAAGGGTATGTACAAGTCACTTATCACCCTTTAAGCTAAGGTGAACTTCAAAATACCATATCTCTCTAAACATAATGAATTAGGTGGTCTATGACCTATCAAATTAATGTGCTTTGAGTCCTCTCTTTCCAATGGCACAAAGTTTTCCTAATTTCTTGTTTCAAATAAAATGTTATGCCCATTTTAGTAAGTCCCTATAAGACAATAGAAGTTTTAGAGATGTCTTAACGGACGCTAAAGTGTATCACGTACCATGTATCCCTAAACAGTCCATGAAGCCTCCCTTTTAAGGCACACTGTGAGTTTTTAAGTAGGGGTCATTTTGGTCTTTTCCCTATGCGTTTTGTACTTAAACTACATCATTTTAATCTCTCTTTTAATCCTAAATCATGACATTTTAAACCTTGTTAAGGGCCTAGAAAGTGTTAATCACTTCTTTTATGTGCATGAACACTTCAAGTCAATAGAGAAAGTTTCCAAGAGGAGAGATGCTAGAGTTCGAGCATTTATTGAGCTTCATGATTTCGCCCAAGAACTTTATTCTTTCAGGTATATAAGACTATCATAGTGTTGCACTAGTTCATCCTCATACCCTACATCTCCTTTTAATTAGCAAAAGAGTAATCTATTGTTCTATATATAGATTTGAGTAATCTTGAGATGAGTTGATATTGAGTTCTAAGTTCTTGAGTTAATGATTATTGAATTCAATTTCTTTTGTTATTGAGTTGCTATATCTTGCATTGAGATTCTTGAGTTGATTGTTCATGTCTATTTTTCAGCATGGACCCTATTTTATGAGTATTCATTGAGCTCTTATTGAGAATCTTTGAAGCAAAGCATAATTGTTTAAATTGAGTTTTGAGAAAGTAAAGAGGTGTTTGAGAAAGAGCTTATCCAAGATTTAAGAAAGAGTGTAAGGGAACTAAGTATTTTCCAAATTATTCATTTTTGCATTAAAAAAAAAAGAGAATATTATTTTGAGAAAAGTTGAAAGCGTTTTCAGAATGATTGAGTACAGAGAAGTTACCTCTTAAAGAGGCCTCTTTTGAGTAATTATGTCAATCCAATATGTATTTTTGCATTGGGCAAAGAGAAACCTTGTTTTCTAAATGACCAATGAGTTTCAAAGATATTTCAGAGAAGTTACTTATTTTAAGAGGATAGTTTGAGCAATTATCTCAAACTAGAGAAAGTGTCATGATCCAAGGTAGCCCCTAGGTGTACCATGGCGTATAAGACCCCGAGAGGATCCATACAAGCCACTTAGCATGAATCATACAAGATCATAGAGTTTAAAAGATTTAAAAGACAGTTTCAACATATAAAAGTTTTATAGAGAAAACAAAATCTAAACATCGTCTCAAAGACATCTAGTACATAAGATTTTATTGAGGCGTAGCCCATACATAAAGTTCCAAAGCTAAAAGTAAACACAAAAGGGAAATCAAACTCGGTCCTTGGACTATGAGGACTTACCAATCTTTGATCTTCTATATGAGATCCCTAGCCATGGAACTGTGAATTTGTATTGTCGGTCCCTACATTTGGGGAGATTTAGGGAAGAGTATGCACTAGTACAATAATGCACTAAGTATGATAGCTATGCATAAAAGTATGAAATCATGCTAAAAAGGACATTTTCATGTTATGCAAAACCTAGTTAAAACATAAGATAAGAGGTTAGAAACATAAAATGAAATCATGTCAATGCAAGTAAATTAGTCTTTGAATAGATGTGAGATATTTCTTAAAGTAACCTTAGTTCATTATTATTGTGGGAATTAACCTTAACCAACAAAAATACCATGTGAGCTATAACATGATCCCTTGATGTATCCCACACTGAAAAGGGTTGTCCTACTTTCTAAGGTAGAACCATGAATCTGAGCTAAAGTGGATCCACTAGCTAATAACTACCTAGACAATCATCCTATGGGGGAACATAGGTAAGGGATAATGAGATTGCTACTAGAGACCCGACCTCAACACGGAAGAGCTTCCATCTCAATATCCTCTCGGTGCTAAGCATAAATCACACGGTATAGTTATTAATCTTAACTTTTCTTAGATTTAAAAGACATGGGTAGTCTCTACTAGTCTTATCATAGGATAGCTCCTTAGACCATGCGTGAAATACCTTTCACCGTCCATGATCTTTTCATTATAGCTTTTAAGGCTCATAGCTATTCACTTCATGCTAGAAATGCCCCTAATACTAATGAAAATAGTTTTGAAAACGTGGTCTCTAATCATTGATGGCATATCTGAATACCATACTAATTAAAACCTAATTTAAGAAAATATCTCGAAAAGCATTGAGGGCAAATCTAGATGTCATTCATGTCATGTGGCCAAGCTTTATAGAACATATAGACAATGTTATCTATAAGCTTTCTTGACTCATAAACATCCTTACATGAAGATGCATTCTTTTCAATTATTCAAAAGCTTCATAATGTTTTCAAAGTCAAAGAATCTTCAAGTTCATTTACATCTATTTCATAAAGAGAGGACATGCATATATTCATAAATTTATCTTTCATAGTTCAAGACCCACATTACATCAACATAGCTTATAAAACGTGGTTTATGCATGGGTTCATGGGAAATCAACTTAAAAACATGAGATTACTTCAATTCATGCATAAAAGTTCATAAATCAATCAAATAAATCAACATTAAAAGGAACCCATGACATGGAAGAAAACCATAAATTAATTGGGGAATTCAAACTATGTAAATTTGAGAATTTGGGAACTCCATAGAGGAAAAGGCTCCATGGATAAAACCTATAATACCTAGATGCCAAAATCTTGACTTCAATGATGGAATTGGAGACTTGGCTTGCAAACCTTAGGTTGACTCCTTCTTCTTCAAGATTTTCTAGAGAGAGAAATATTTGAGAGCAAGACATCTTCTTCTTTTAGAAATTTGAGAGAATGATTTCAATTGGGTTAATTTTTGGGGTAAAGTACTTATATAGGGGTTCTAATAGAGGGAAAAACGACATGGTATTGAATTAAAATGATTTGGATAAAAGACTAAGCCTAAAAATATCTGTTGTTGTCAATGATGATGGGGAACTACGGTCCGTGGTTCGACCTAAAGACCATCTTGTTCGGCCATTGTTGAATGCAAAAACTTAATTATTGGACCCATGAACGATGGAATCGACCTATGGACTATGGTTCCATTGACGGGCCGTGGGTTGCAACCGTCATTCTCAACTTGCGATCCTGAAATTTCTTTAAGTCTGGGACTCACCTATGAGGCCTATTTACGCTCATGGATTAAACTACGGGCCGTCCTGGTGAACCATCAAAAAGTACTAAAATTTATCAACTTCAAGAAAATGTAACTCTTGGATCACGCCACCATCGACGGTCCATCGTCCCACCTATGGGCTGTGGATGGGGTCATCGGTCTTGACACTAGGTCTATGAAAAATTAAATTTCTTTTCTTGCCTTTTTGAATCGAAGGTGTTACATTATCTCTCCCTTGGGAACATTCGTCCTCAAATGAGATTCAAGACGCCATAAGGAAGGTCGAAACTTTATCTAATGGGCCATCATGCATTCAATTAGATAAATGCACATATCTGAGGAGGAAACATCAACTTCAAGCTAAAGCATGTTCAACACATCTTTTCATAAGGTCTATATGCAACTCATACTCAAATGCACATAAACATGAGAAATCAAGTAGGCTAAATCATATTTTTGAAAAATCAAATTTTTTTTTTTTTGCATGATCATGCATGCATGAGGAAACATGAGAATGAATAAGGCACACAAATCCTAAAGAGTGAACCATGAGCGGCTAAGACCTCAAGCTAGACTCGAAGATAAAGGAAAGAGATAGAGATACTAAGACATCATATTGCCTTCGAACATTCACACAACAAACCATGATAAGGAACTCTTCAAAAACCAACATAGTTCTATTCAAGCACCAACCATGAAGCACACTATCTCCCCCTTGGGAGAAAACTCCACTAGTATTTTTAAATCCATCTCACTCAATACCAAACATAACGCCAAAGTCTTAACAACTACTAAACCATTGATACAAGTAAACACTTAAGAAGTTTCCACAGGGATTTCAAGGACTACTCCAAACACAATCTCCATACATGGAGTCTTACCACATCCAACGAAACACTCAACATCAAGCAATATATAACCACAAGATAAAAGATCCTAACTTACCAATTACCCCATCCGGGGAACCCTCATGATCTTCTTGAGTTTGAAGAGAATAAAACCTATCTTGTTTCCCACCACCACTAGGACCGAAGGAAGGGTAGGGTTGAGCCGTCGATGATCATCTCCCTCATTCTAGCAACCATAGGATAATTCATTATCTTATGATCTATTTCTCTACACCCAAAGGACGTATTTAAACAGGCTAGACACTCTCCCTGATGTTTTCTCCCACATCTCTGATACTCGGGCAATATTTTCTCACTACTACTCTTACTTTGGGAACGATCACCTCCATCGGACCTTGAATGTGAGAATTCACCATCATCCTTTCTTGCGCACTTTGAATCCCTAGTTTTCCCCTTAATCTTTTCTTCTTATATTTGTTATGCATGAACAATCAAATGGGAGACATCAATCTCCTTAACAATCATGGTGGTTAGGCATTCTTTGACTACTAAGTCGGAAATATTAGACATGAACTTACTCATCTTTGCCCTTGGATCAGCAAACATAGTTGGAGCATATCTAGACAATTGTGTAAATTTCGAAGTATACTCCTTCACACTCAAATCTCTTTCATCTATAGGGGAAAGAACCTATCAAGAAAATCAACCTTAAATTTCTCCCAATCAAGAGGACCATCATCTACCGCCTTCTCTTCTTTCCATTGGGTGAACCAAACTTGAGCAACACCCTTAAGTTGATAAGCAGACAATTCCGCCTTTTCCATTGGCGTCACTCCCATGATCATAAACACCTTATACATCTCATCAATAAACTCTTGAGGATCTTTCTCAAAATTAGACCCATGAAATTCTGGAGGATTTATTCTAATAAAGTCCCTCACCCTTGTTTTTGTCGTACCCACCCTTGGGTTCACGGGAGACACAACCTCCCTATTTGCTTGAGCCATAATAGCTTGGGCCAATGCATGAAATACAACTTGAAACTCATAAACTCATAATTAGTCACTTGCTCGGCCATAGGGTTGACCAGCACTCAAGGAACCTCTTGTCTCACATTTTCACGAACATTCCTATTCCTTCTCAATGGACTCCTTCGTGGAGGCATATTCTAAAAAGAATAAATAGGGGTTAGGAGAGAAAGACACCTAGAGTTACACTTTATCTCATTACTTTAGAGTAATGAAAGAAGTGGAGTTTCATAAATATCTTGTAGCCTCTTATTCATAAATGTGGCATGCTTCACAATCATGAACACGACTCTACTCGCCATGGCTTATGAGACATCCTAGGATCTTTCTAAACCTTGTGCTTGGAATACCAAGTTTGTCACGACCCAAGGTAGCCCCTGGAATAACATGGCGTATAGGACCCCAAGAGGCCCCATACAAAACACTTAGAATGCATCATACAAGATCACAGAGTTTAAAAGAATTAAAAGATATTTTCATTATATAAAAGTTTTATGGAGAAAAGTGGGAACCTAAACATCGTCTCAAAAGTCATCTAGTACATAAGAGTTTATTGAGGTGTAGCCCACACATCAAGTTCAAAAAATGAAAGTAAAGACAAAAGGGAAATCAAGCTCGGTCCTCGTACTATGAGGACTCACCAATCTTTGATCTTTTATATGAGATCCCTAGCCACAGAAGTGAGAATCTGTAAGGTCAGTCCCTACATTTGGGGAGATGTAGGCAAGAGTATATGTTAGTATAAAAATACACTAAGTATGATAGCCATGCATAAAAGTATGAAATCATGCCAAAAGGACATCTTCATGTTATTCAAAGACCTAGTTAAAACAAAAGATAAGAGGGTTAGAAAACATAAAAAAAAATCATGATGAAAAATCGTCTTTGAATACATGTGAGATACTTCTTGAAGTAACCTTAGTTCATTGTTATTGTGGGAATGAGCCTTAACCGACATAAAGACCATGTGATTTATAACATGATCCCCAGTGTCTCCCACACCAAAAAAGGTTGTCCCAGTTGACAAGGTAGAACAATGAATCTAAGCTAATGTAGATCCACTAGCTAAGGTCTATCTAGACAATCATCCTATGTTGGCACATATGTAAGGGATAAGGAGATAGATACTAGAAACCCAACCTGAACACATAATAGTTTCCATCTCAATATCCTCTCGGTGCTAAGCATAAATCCCACGGAGTAGTTATTAATCTTAACTTGTCTTATCTTTAAAAGACATGGGTAGTCTCCACTTTATCATAGGATAAATCCTTAGACCACGCGTGAGAAAATCTTTCACCGTCCATGATCTTTTCATAATAGCTTTTAAGGCCCATATCCATTCACATCATGGTCTCTAATCATTGATTAAATATCTGTATACCATACTAATAAAGACATAATTTAGGAAAATAGCCCGAAAAGCATTGAGGGAAAATCTAGATGTCATTCATGTATTGTGGCCAAGTTTCATAGAACATATAAACAATCTCATCTATAAGCTTTCTTGAGTCATAAACATCCCTTCATGAACATGCATTCTTTTCAATAATTCAAAAGCTTCATCATGTTTTCAAAGTCAAATCAGCTTCAAATTTATTTACATCTATTTTATAAAGAGTGGACATGCATATTTTCATAAATTCATCTTTCATAGTTCAAGACTCACATTGTATCAACATAGCTTAGAAAACATGGGTTATAGATGGGTTCATGGGAAATCAATTTAAAACATGAGATTACTTCAATTCATGCATAAAAGTTCATAAATAAATCAAATAAATCAACATTGAAAGGAACCCATGACATGGAAGAAAACCCTAACTCAATTGGAGAATTCTAATTTTGTAAATTGGAGAATTTGGGAACTCCATAGAGGAAAGGGCTCCATGTATAAAACCTATCATACCTTGATGCCCAAAGCTTGACTTCAATGGTGGAATTGGAGACTTGTCTTGCAAACCCTAGGTTGACTCCTTCTTCTTCAAGCTTTTATAGAGAGAGAAATATTTGAGTGGAAATCTTGTTCTTCTTTTTAGAAGTTTGAGAGAATGATTTCAATTGGGTAAATTTTGGTTCTAAAGTACTTATATAGGGGTTCTAGTAGAAGGCAAAATGACATGGTATTGAATTAAAATAACTTGGGGGAAAAGACCTAGAAACTCCTAAAAATAATTGTTGTTCTCAACGACGGTGTGGAACTATGATCTGTGGTTCGACCTACAAATTGTCCCATTCAGCCATCGTTGACTGTAGAAACTTATTTATTGGACCCAGAGCTGACCTACTGATCGTGGTTCCATCGACATGCTATGGGTCGTGGCCGTCATTCTCAACTTATGACCCTGAAATTTCTCTAAGTCTGGGACTCACCTACGAGGCCTATCTACGTCTCATCGATTGGACTACGGGCCATCTTGGTGAACCGTCAAAATTTATTGAAACTTATTAACTTCAAGAAAATCTAACTCTTGGATCACACCACCATTGATGGTCCGTCGTTCTACCTACAGGCCGCGGATGGGGTCGTTGGTCTTGACACCAGGTCTGTGAAAAACTAAAAAAATATTTCTTACCTTTTCGAATCCCAGGTGTTATAGAAAGTATGTTTTATACAGTTGAGCAAGAGTATATATTATTGGGAGTAGTATTGAACCCCAATATGGGGGAGACTTCAGACAACTCACAGTCCCTACAAACCATGTCTTGCCAACATGGGTACATGATCATACTTTTTAGATTAATCCTTATTGCTCGGTTGATCCACTTAGTTGAGAGGTTCTATATCACGGCACGATATAGGACAATTTTGGTAATATGGAGAAGATGTTGTATCATTTGTACCTTATAGTGATAGTTGTTGGTTAGAGAATCTGCCAATAGAATTAAAGTTTATCTTATATATCACTTATTATGTTGAGTTCAATAATGAGAAAGTATTTTTTAAAGCTTTAAATGATCTAACTCCATTATATTTTTATATTTATATTGAGTATATTGTTATCTATTGCTGTTCTTTCATTCAGTTATTTTTCCTCAGCTAAATAACATATTCGTATATTCAAATGTACTGATGACATTCGACCTGCATAATGATGTAGATACAAGTGTGTAGGATTATCAATAGGCTTTCCATTAAGATCACTCAACATTTCAGAGAGTTTTGGTAATCCTCGTTGCATTTCGGAGGACTTCACATTTACTTTCACTCTAGTTGTTTTGAAGTGTCGTGGGTATTGTCCTAGCACCTATCATACAGATTAGAGGCTTCATAGATAGATAGAGTAGAGGATCAAAAATGGTTAGCCCCTCCAATCGCTTTGGGATAAAAATAGTTCTCAATGGCAAGCCACATTCGGGGTACGCTCGAGGCGTGAAAACTTTGTATCAAAGCATAGAGTTCAAGAATCTTAGGGTGTCTATGAAGTGGTGTCTAGTAGAGTCTTTCTTATTCGTGTGAAGAGCGCCAAATCTATAATTGGGAGTCCACAAAATTTAGAAGCATTTTACTGTCTTTTTACTCTTTTTCATGCAATAGGTTCAACTCTATAAAAAGTTATTCTATTTTTTTATTACGCGTGTCTTTTAAGATCATGCCTATATATAGAGCTATTTAAGGACATCCTGCTAGGAGGAATGCTAATCCTTAAGGTCAAGAAGCTCCTAATGCACCATAAGTTCATCCCCTCAGAGAGATGTCATCAATGTTTAGTTTAGGAATTCAATTCAGATGCTATCTCAGGTTGTGGCGAACCAGGCTGGTTAACTAGGAGTGAGTTGTCAAGATTTAGTGATACAACTAGAATCCATGAATTCTTAAGAATGAATCCCCCGAAGTTCACTGGGTTGAATGTCACTGAGGATCCAGAGAACTTCATGGAAAAACTTCAGAAAGTGTTTGAGGTTATGTGTGTTTCTGATACAAAGTGTGTGGAGTTAGCCTCATATAAACTCAAAGGTTTTGCTATGATATGATATGATTAGTGGAAGAAGAACATGGTAGAATGGGTATCACTTTTGAGATAAGTAGTGTTTGAGGATGCTTTATTGGGGAGCTTCTTTCTCCGAGAGCTAAGGGAAGCTAAAGTGAGAGAGTTAATAAATCTAAGATAGGAAGCAACGAGTGTGCAAGATTACAACCTCAATTTTACTCGTCTATCCTACTATGCACTAAAACTTATGGTTGATATGAGGAGAAGGATGAGTTTGTTAATCTCCAGGCTAAGGTAGGGAAAATATGTTGATAGGGGACATGAACATAGAAAGACTCATAATTCATGTGCAATAGGTTGAAGAGGATAAGTTGAAAGACAAAGAGGAATTCTACAACAAGAGGTCTAAGACAACAAGTAATGAAAGTGGTCACAAAAAACTCGTAATAGGAATCAATCAACTTTTTAGTAGAGGTCACCTAGGCCTGCTCTATCTTTAGCTAGTGCACATGCACCAAGAAATAGGAATCATCGCATTAATAAGAGTTCTCAAAATGTCACAGCCCAGAGTAATCAGTCTCAATGTAGTGTGGCACAAGGGGCTAGAGGGACCCTGGCTTGCACTAGGTGTAGAAGGATCCACCCAGGAGAATGTTATGATAGATCTAATGGTTGTTTCAAGTGTGCTAAAATGGGTCATTTTATGAGAGAATGCCCTAAGAACAGGCAGGGTAATGGGAGCAATAGAGCCTTATCTTCTTTAGTAGCTCTAGTAGATAGAAATGCTTAGAGAAAAGCTACTTCAGGAATATGTGGAGGTACGAACCGTGTGTATACTATAGCTAGTCTCTAGGATTAGGAGAACTTACCAGATTTTGTCACTGGTATGCTTAAAGTCTTTACTTTTGATGTTTATGGCTAATCCTAGTACGAGTTTGTCTTTTGTGACTCCTTATATAGCCATAAGGTTCGCCATTTTCCCCGAACAACTTTTTTACCCCTTAAGTGTTTCCACAGTATTGGGTGAGTCTATTATTGCAGAAAGATTTTATCGTGATTTTACCATCTTTGTGTATAACAAGGACATCATGGCTGACTTAGTCGAGCTAGACATAGTGGAATTTGATGTTAGTTTTGGTATGGACTAGCTTCATGCTTTTTATGCCTCTCTTGATTTTAGAACTCGAGTAGTCAAGTTTTAGTTTCCTAATGAGCTATTTTTAGAGTGGAAGAGAAGTTCATCAGTGCCCAAGGGTTGTTTCTTTCATACCTTAAGGCCAAAAAGTTTGTTTATAAGGGATGTATCTATCACTTCTTCCAAGTTATTGACTCTAGTGTGGAGACACCGCCTATTCATTCAGTTCCAGTTATGAGTGAGTTTCCAAAGCTCTTTCTAGATGATCGTCCTAGAGTCCTTCTTGAGAGAGAAATATACTTTGAAATATATATTCATCCCGATACTCAATCCATATCTATTCCACCATACAGAATAGCTCCTGCTGAGTTAGAAGAGTTAAAAGAGCAATTAGGATATCTTCTTGATAAGGGTTTCATCCAACCAAGTGTCTGACCTTGGGAATCTACGATCTTATTAGTGTGAAAGAAATATGGTTCTCTTAGGACGTGTATCGATTACCATCAGTCGAACAAGGTCACCATAAAGAATAAATACCCTCTTCCAAGAATTGATGACCTTTTCGATTGACTTCAAGGTGCCACTTGTTTCTTTATGATAAACCTCATATTTGGCTATCATCAGTTGAAAGTGAGAGAGTAACATCCTAAAGATAGCTTTCAAGACTCGTTATGGTTATTATGAGTTCCTTCTTATGTCCTTTAGTTTGACTAATGGGTCTGCAACATTTATGGATCTTATGAACAAAGTATTTAAGTAGTATCTGGACATGTTTGTTATCCTATTTATTGATGATATATTGATATATTCAATAAATAAGGAGGACCATGCTAGTAATCTCAGAATTAGTCCACAAACTCTCAAGGATAGAAAGTTGTATGCCAAGTTTTCTAAGTGTGAGTGCAGGCTTGAGTCTGTGGCCTTCTTAGGCCATATAGTGTCTGGAGACAAAATTCAAAGTAACACTCAAAAGATTGAAGCAGTGCAAAATTAGCCTAGACCCACATCCCCAAATGATATAAATAGTTTCTTAGAATTGGTTGGTTACTATAGAAGGTTCGTTGAGGGGTTTTCATCTATTTCATCTCTATTAACTAAGTTGACTCAGAAAATAGCTATGTTTCAATAGTCTGAAGCTTGTGAGCAAAACTTTCAGGAATTGAAAACTCGGTTAACCACTACTCTAGTGTTTACCCTACTAGAGGGTACAAAGGGTCTTATTGTTTATTATGATACATCCAAAGATGGACTTGGTTGTGTATTGATGTAGAATGGTAAGGTTATACATATACCTTCAGGCAACTTAAGATTCATGAGAAGAACTACCTGACTCATGATCTTGAGTTAGCGATAGTAGTTTTCTCTTAAGATATGACATCACTATCTCTATGGCGTTCACATGAATGTGTTCACCAACGACAAGATTCTCTAGTATGTTTTCCATCAGAAGGAACTAAATCTTCTACAAAGTAGATGCTTAGAACAATTCAAGGATTATGATATGACTATTCTCTACCATTCTGGTAAGGCTAATGTTGTTGATGCCTTGAGCAGGTTGCCCATTGTAAGTACTGCTCATATTGAAGAAGGAAAGAAAAAAATGGCCAAGGAAGTTCACAGGCTTACACGTTTGGAAGTTTATTTATTAGATTCTAGTAAAGTTGGAGTGGTCGTGATGAATGGGATTGAATCATCGTTAGTGTCATAAGTAAAGGAGAAAAAAATACAAGGATCCTATTTTACTTGAGTTGAAAGCAAATGTGCATAAGCAGAAAGTGATGGATTTTGCACAAGGAGGAGATGGTGTGTTGAGGTATCAAGGTATATTGTGTGTTCCAAATATGTATGAAGTCCTAGAGAGAATCATGGGAAAAGCCCACAGTTCCTGATATTCGATTCATCCAGGTGCCACAAAGATGTACCATGACTTGAGAGAAGTCTATTGGTGGAGTGGTATGAAGAGGTATGTTGCAGAGTTTGTTGCTAAGTCCCCAAATTTCCAGCAAGTCAAGGATGAGCATCAAAGGCCATGTGGTGTAGCTCTGAATATACCCTTTCCGAAATGGAAGTAGCTGACGATTAATATGGACTTCATACAGGTTTACCTCGATTTCACAGAAAACATGATTTCATTTGGGTGATTGTGGATCAAATGACTAAATCAACCCATTTTTTCTAGTAAAGACCGCTAATACAGAGAAGGGTATGCAAATTTGTACATTCATGAGATAGTTCGACTGTATGGAGTTCCCTTGTCCATCACTTCAGATGGAGGAGCTCAGTTTAGTAGGCAGTTTTGGAAGTTGTGTAGAAAGTTTTGGGTTAGAAGGTAAACCTTAGTATTACTTTTAATCCTCAGACTGATGGTCAAGCAGAGCACACAATGCAAACCTTAAAGTACATGTTGAGAGTTTGTGCTTTGGATTTCAAAGGTAATTGGGATGACCACTTGCCTCTTATTGAGTCTGCATAAAATAATAGTTACCACTCCAACATTCAGATGGCTACGTATGAGGCTTTATATGGGTGAAGGTGTATATCTCCTATTGGCTGGTTTGAGGTTGGCAAAGCTGAGTTGATAGGACCAAATTTGGTTCATCAAGCCATAGAGAAGGTGAAAATAATTCACTAGAGGTTGAAAATAGTGCAGAGTCATCTGAAATCCTATATTGATGTTAGAAGAAGAGATTTGGAGTTTGGGGTTAATGATTGGGTATATATGAAAGTTTCACCTATGAAAGGTGTTATGAGATTTGGTAAGAAAGGTAAGTTTTGTCCTTGATACATTGGTCCTTACCGAATATCCAAAAGGGTTAGTAAAGTAGCTTATGTGTTAAAGATACCACCAGAGTTAGCAACAATTCATCCGATGTTTCACATTTCCATGCTAAAGAAGTGTTTGGGTGATTCCAGTTCAGATCCTTGATCTTCAGGTATGCCAGTTGAGAACCAGAGAGGTTGCATCAGTTAAAGTCTTGTGGAAGAACTAATTTGTTGAGGAGGCTACTTGGGAAGCCAAGGAGGATATGAAGAAGAGATACACTTATCCTTTTTTCTTCGACTCAGCTCCAGTCTAATGTACTAACTATTTGTAAGGTAATTTTTCATTATGCTATGTTGAGTGTATTCTTTTGTTTACATTCATGTTGGGTTGTTAGTTTCTCTCCTACTCATTTTCTTGACTTTACTGGAAGGGTCTGATGGATTCATTGTGTATTGTAATGCTTCAAGAATTAGATTAGGGTGATCTTATGGAAATTATATAATTTATTGCTTATTCTTCAAGGCAACTTAAGATTCATGAAAAGAACTATCCTACCGATGATTTGGAACTAGCAACGGTTGTGTTTGCCTTAAAGATTTAGAGGTATTACTTATATGGAGTTCATGTTGACGCCTTTACTGACCACAAGAGTTTGCAATATATGTTCAACCAAACGATCTAAATCTTCACAAACATAGATGGCTAGAACTCTTGAAGGATTATGACATGAGTGTTCTTTATCACCTTGGTAAGGAAAAATTTTGTGGTGGATGCTCCTAGTTTATTATCAATGAGTAGTGTTGCTCTTTTTGTTTATGGTTTGCTTGATCTCGGTGCTACCTTGTCTTTTGTGACGCCCTACGTGGCTATGAGGTTTGATGTTCTTTCGGATGTATTGTTAGACCCTTGTTCTGTCTCTACACCTATTGGTGAATATATTTTGGCTAAGAGAGTATAGAAATTGTCTCATTTCCTTATCCCATCGAGTCACTGATGTTGATTTGGTAGAGGTTGATATGTTGGATTTCGATGTTATTCTTGGTATGGACTGACTCCATTCTTGTTATGATTTGATTGATTGTAGAGGTCAAGTTTCAATTTCCAAATGAGCCCATCCTAGAGTGGAAAGGGGGAAATTATATGCATATGGGTCAGTTTGTTTCTTGTATTAAAGCTAGAAAGATGATTTCTAAGGGTTGCATATACCATCTTTTTTGAGTTAGGGATATGGATTATGAAACTCCTATTCTTAAGTCGATCCCCATTGTTAATAAGTTTCCAAAAGTGCTTCTCGATTATTTACTCGATGTTCCTCCCGAAAGGGAAATAAACTTTGGTATTGACCTTCTCCACAATATGCAACCAATCTCTATTCCTTCTGATTGAATGGCTCTGCTAGAACTTAAGGAATTGAAGGAGCAATTGAAGGATTTGTTGGAGAAGGATTTCATCTGACCAAGTATGTCTCCATGGGGTGCTTCGGTCGTGTTTGTTTACATGAAGGATAGGGACCTTTAAACACACCATCAGAGCTAGATTTACCTTTGGATTGATCAATTTGGTTCCCTTCACAAGTGCATCTACTACAATCAGTTGAACAAAGTCACCATTAAGAACAAATAACCTCTTACGAAGATAGATAGATGATTTGTTTGACCAACTCCAAGTGGAGAGCTACTTTTCTAAGATCAATCTCTAGTCGGGTTATCACCAGTTGAGGGTGAAGGAAGGTGATATCCTAAAGATTTCATTTTGGACTCGATATGGTCATTATGAGTTCTCAGTAATATCGTTCGGGTATACTAATGCTCTGGCTACATTTATAGACTTGATGAACTATGTGCTCAGACAATACCTTGATATGTTTGTGATCGTGTTTATTGGTGACATCTTGAATTAGTCAAAAAATAAGGATGAGTATGCCGATCACTAGAGGATTGTGTTACAAGTCCTCAAGGACCAAGAACTCTTTGCAAAGTTTATTAAATGCAAGTTTTAGTTAACATCCGCCGCTTTTATTAGTCATATTGTCTCCGACAAGGGTATTAAGGCAGATCTTAAGAATATGGATGTGTTTGAGAGTTGGCCTAAACCTATATCCCCTTCAGATGTTCAAAGTTTATTGGGTTTTGTTGGTTATTATAGAATGTTTATGGAAGGGTTTTCTTTGATTGCCTCTCTATAGATGACATTGACCAAATGGAAAGTCAAGTTCTTAACATTAAAAGCTTCTAAGAAGAATTTCCGAGAATTGAACGATAGACTTACCTCCACTCTGGTATTGACTTACCGTAAGGGTCCGATGTGTTTGTTGTTTTTCTATGCTGCTTCAAGAATTGGGTTAGGATGTGTTCTTATGAAAAATGGGAGAGTCATTGGTTATGCTTCAAGGCAACTTAATACTTATCAAAATCTATCTTACCCATAATTTGGATCTAGTGGTGGTTGTGTTTTCCTTAAAAATATGGAGGCATTACTTATGTGGTGTCCATGTTGATGTTTTCACCGACCACAAGATTTTGCAATATGTGCTCAAACAAAAGGATCTAAATCTTCTCAAAAGAAGGTGACTTGAGTTTATAAAGGATTATTACATGAGTGTCCTCTATCAGCCCATTAAAGTGAATGTGGTGGCGGATGATCTTAGTCGGCTATCAACACGTAGTATTACCCATGTGGACGAAGATAAAAAGGAGTTAGTTTGTGATGTTCATAGATTGGCCCGATTGGGTGTTCGGTCGATTGACTCCACCAAAGGTGGTGTTATGGTTCATAATGGTTCAGAATCGTTTTTTGTGTCAGATGTGAAAGAAAAGTAAGGTATTGATCAAATTATGATTGAGTTGAAGGAAGTAGTACATAAAAAGTTTGTTGAGGCTTTCTCCTAAGGGGGAGGTGGGGTGCTTTGATATCAAGGTCGGTTGTGTGTTCCCAATGTTGATGACTTAAGAGATCAAATCTTATCAGAATCCCATAGTTCTCAATATTCCATTCACCTGGGGCCACAAAGATGTACCGTGACTTGTGGAAGGTCTATTGATGGAATGTTATGAAGAAGGGTATTGCAGAATTTGTGGCAAAGTGTCCTAACAAGTGAAAGTTAAGCATCAAAAGCTAGGAGGTTTGTCCCAAGGTATTAATATTCCTACTTGGAAGTGGGAGGATTTGAATACGGACTTTATTGTGGGTTTACCCAGCACCCGACAACAACATGACTCAATTTGGGTTATTGTAGACTATATGATGAAGTCAGATCATTTCATTCCCATCAAGTTTTATTATTCGATGCAAAACTATGCTAAGTTATATCTAAGGGAGATGGTTACGTTGCATGGAGTGGCCCTGTCCATTATCTCCAATCGTGGTACCGAATTCACTTCTCAATTTTGGAAATCTTTCCAAAAGGGCTTTGGTACTTGTATTAAGCTTAGTACGACATTTCATCGTCAAACTATTGAACAAGTGGAGCGTACTATCAAAACTTTGGAAGATATGTTGAGAGCTTGTGTGATGTACTTCAAGGGTAATTGGGATGATCATTTCTTTTTAATTGAGTTTGCTTATAATAATAAATATCATTCAAGTATTGGCATGACTCTATTTGAGGTTGTTTATGGTAGGAGGTCTAGATCCCCCATAGGTTGGTTTGAAGTAGGTGAGGTTGCTTTGATAGGTCCCGAATTGGTATATGAGGCTATCGGGAAAGTTCGGCTTATTAGGGAAAGGTTGAAAATGGCTCAAATTCGACAAAAGTTTTATGCTGATGTTTGAAGAAGAGATCTTAAATATGATGTAAATGATTATGTCTATTTTAAAATTTCACCAATGAAGGGTTTAATGAGATTTCGAAAGAAAGGGAAGCTTAGTGCCCATTATGTAGGCCCAGATCATATTTCAAGGCGTATTGGTGAAGTTGCTTATAAACTCTATTTGCCTAATGATTTAGCATTGGTACAGTCGGTTTTCAATGTCTCCTTGTTGAAGAAACATTTGGGTGATCCCACATCTATTGTGTCATTGGAGAGTCTTGATATAAAGGAAAGTCATTCTTATGAAGAAGTTCTGGTTGAGATTCTGGACCGACAAGTTAAGAAGTTGCAAAATAAGGAAAATGCATCCATGAAAGTCTTACGGAGGAATCAAAAAGGTAAGGTTGCTACTTGGGATGCCGAGGCCAATATGATGTCTCGTTATCCCTGTCTCTTTCTCATAGACCCTACTCTAGCTTGAGGTATTTAGTTCCTCCTATTGCATCCTCATGTCTTAGTCATTCCCATGTTTCCTCATAAATGCATGCTCATGAAACCATAGTTGAGGCTCGACAATTATTTTTAAAAGGATTTGGGTCTTTTCCTGTAACATTCCAGAAATTCGTAGACTTAAATAGAGCCTAACGTAAGAGTTCTAAAGCTTTACATGAAGGTTTTTCAGTTTGACATGAGTGGTAGAATCGTAAAATGGCTTCCTGTACGTAAAATGAGGGGTTTTGGGCCTAAAATTTAAGGTACAACTCCCCAAGGACCAACCAAGGGGTCCTTGAGGAGGACCCTAAAATAGCCCCAGAAGCTGTCAAAAAAACAGCCCACTCACAAAGGGGATCCATGCCCCGTGGGTCCATCCACGCCCCATGGGGGAGGGTCATGGGTCAGGTCCCGCAACCTAAGCCCTAGTACTCCTCCAATGAGTGTGCAGCACGCCCTGTAGACCCACCCATGGTCCATGGGTCGTGGTCTCACGGGTGGGAGCAGATTTGGGTGTTAAAGTTTTAAGTTGGGGAATTAGGGATTAATTCTTTATCTGTTAGTTATTAAGTAGGGTTGGTTTATTAGTAATTAAACCCCCCATATAAACCTAATATACCCCTAAACTAAATTAATTAAGTCATTCTTCCAAGTCCCCAAAACAAACCCAAATTCCCTCATGAAATTCTCTCTCTAGAAGTAAAGGAAGCTAGGGAAAAATTCTTCCATTGATGCAAGATTGGTGAGGGTTTTGTAATCAAGGTATGTTAGCTTATTCATCTATAGATTCCCCTAGATTTCCTCCAATTGTGAAGACAAAACTCAATTTTAGCTAGGGTTTCTTCCTATATTGTGGGTAGTATTGAGTATGATTCCAATTGAGTGGATAACACTTGTTTATGATTCTTTTAGTATTTATTCATGATATAATGATGATGTTACATGTTTTACATGGTTAACCCTAATATAATTGATGAAATTGAATTATGTGGGTTTATGCCATGAAAGGTGAAATTGAAGACTTAGTAACGATCTTCTAGAATTGGTGTTATGAGTAGTAACTGATCAAGAATAGAACCATGTAACCATGAATTGAATTAGATTAAAGTATAGATGATGGATTATGACTAGTAATGATTGATATTGAATCTCTATGATGAAGTATGGTTAGAATTGCTAAAGAATGAAACTTGTGACTATAATATCTTGTGAGCTAGATGTGAATAGTGATTGTAAAAGGTAAATCTTTGAGAGTAAGGCTTATAATCATGTATGTTGATCACTAGGGTTTTGAAAGTAAATTTAATATGATCTATATTATGAATGTATGCATGTTCTTGAAGAATCTATGTAAATGCTATGAGCACACTTTGAGAGTGAAGTGTAAATGATTAGGTTGTTGTTGTGGGCTGATTGAAAGGTTATTCTCATGAACTCATAATGATCTTAAAATGAAATGGTTTCTCACATAGTAATGGTTCTAAGGTTGAAAGGATTTTCTCACCTAATAGAACCTAAGGATAAAGAGCCTTCATACCTAGGTCATGGATGGTGATAGTGGCTCACACATGGTCTAAAGAGGTATTCTAATGAATTAACATGCATTGGTTGTCAAGGACATCTTTCCATGAAACTTGAGTCATAGTACAGACTTTATAATTAGCTTGTGGGATTTAGACCTAGCACCAAGTGGATATTAAAATGAGATGGAGGTTCCCACCTAGTTGAGTTTGGGCTTCCAAAATGGGAACTCTCACCTAGTAGAGTTCGAATCTCCCAAAGTATGTTTCATGAGATGGAAGCCTTCATCTATGGAATTTTTGGTTTCTAGTAGCAATCTCCGCATCCCATTACTATGTGCCCCGTAGGAAAGTTAGCTAGTGGATCCAACTAAGATAACAAACCACTTCTACCTTAGGCAAGTGTACCAACCCTTGATGGTGTGAGTAACATCAGGAGGGATCATGTGATAGCTCATATGTTCTCATATAGGTTAAGGCTATATCCCAACTACAACAAGATTATTAATGAACTAAGATTATGCTTGAAGAAGCATCTCCTAGAGTCCAACACAATTAATGAACTAAGATGTGCTTGAAGAACTATCTCCTTAGGTTAAAACTTAATGAACTAAGACTATGCTTATGGAAGCATCTCCTAGAGTTCAAAACAATGATGAACTAAGATGTACTTAATGTAGTATCTCATAGGATTCAACTTAATAAGGAACTAAAATATTCTTAATGAAGTGCTTCCTAGTGTTCCAATACTTCCAAGAGGGACTAGTCCCTAATTAAGAGGCATAAGTATGATTTAAGGTTACCTAAGAAGTGTTGCTCTTATGATGTATGTTTAGAAAGGATTGTGCTAGAGTTGCCTTCATTGTGAGTATTGGCTAAAGGTGAGAGATTCCCTTGGTTATGACAGTTAAGCTAAAGGAGGAGATCCTAAGGTGGTTAGTATGATGGCCAAAAAGTTTCACTTAGTATGAATGGTATTCTGGGAAGCCATTCATGCATTGCACAAGTATGACTTGAAGCTACTTTTGAAAGCCTAAGACTTGACTATGTATATAGACTAGGTTAATAATGACTAAAAGGGATACTTTTCTTGGATAGGATTATGAGGTCTTGTTCATGCATTGCACAAGTATGCTTTGAGGTTACTTGAGAAGTAGTTCTCTTATGACATTAAGGACTAAGGATTGAATAATTCTTATATAATGCTTACATTGGAGACTTTACTGAGATTATGATATTGTCTCTTATGCTTATAGTTGATGTTTCATGAAGTATTTCTTATGCTTGTGGATTATGATTTTTGTTGACTAACCATTATGTTATGCTCTTACGATGTTATTCTAGCTACCATATTTAGTACTTTTGTACTAACACATACTTTGCCTACATTCTAATCAAATGTAGGGTGCAGTGATTTTGAGTTCCATTCTTAGGGTTAGGTTTCTACTGAACAAAGGAGTTGAAGTGAGTCCTCATAGCTTCGAGGACAGAGCTGCTATTTCCTTTGTCTTTTATTTTATGCTTTGAGACTATTGTATGGGTTGTGACCCAAAGGTTTATTCAAGTTGTGTTTTAATGGTTTGAGACAAAGTGTAGTAACACTTGCTTTTATAAAAGACTTCGATTGTATGGATAAAGTTTTTAAAATTTTCATACTTTTCTATTTTCTTATGTTATGATATGTTAAGGGCCTGTATGAGACCCTTTCGGGGTTAGGTATGCCATGTTACATCTAGGGTGTACCCCTGGGTCGTGACAAATTTGGTAATCAAAGCACAAGGTTTAGAATGGTTCTTGGATTGTTCCCAACCACGTCTAGTAGAATCTTGTTCATAAATGTGAAACACGCCACATTTATGAATATGAGGCTATTGGATGTTTAGGAAACTTCATTTCTTCATTCTCTAAGTCGTGCCATAGAGTTTGAATCTAGTAGGTCCTTCTTCTAATCCTAGCCCTATGGTTTTTTATGGTGTGGCTAATACAAGGGCAAATGTTTAGAGAGATGAGGAAGGCAATGTGGATCAAGAGGTTCCTCTCCAAGTTCCACCCCAAGTCCCTCCTCAAGCTAATCAAGCTCCGATTAATCTTTCAGCTATGTCGAATATGGAGGTTAGGTCGGCTTTTCTAATGTTGGCCCAAGCCATGACGGCCCAAGCCAATATAGAAGTGGTAGCTCTTATGAATCCTAATATGAATTTCGTGGCTTCTAGATTGAGGGGTTTTTCTAGGGTGAACCCTCCCGAAATTCTTGGTTCCAAAGTGGAAGAGAATCCCCAAAGGTTCATCGATGAGGTTTGCAAAGTGCTTGATGCAGTCTTCGGACGAAAAGGCGAAGCTAGCCACCTACCAACTAAAAGATATGGCTCAAGTTTGGTATGAACAATGGAAAGGTAAGAGACCCGTACGAGCTGGCTCGATAGGATGGGAATCGTTTAAATCAGATTTTCTTGATAGATTTTTTCCCCTAGCGTTGAGGAAATGAAAAATTCAAGAGTTCATAAACCTTTGACAAGGGGGTGTTAGTGTGAAAGAGTATACTCTAAAGTTCACCCAACTATCCAAGTATGCACCAACCATAGTGGCGAACTCGAGGGCTAGAATGAATAAATTTGTGAAGGGAGTGTCCGAATTGGTAGTCAATGAATTTCGTTGAGAAATGCTTATCCCAAGTATGATTATCTAAAGTATTATGGTCCATGTCGAACAAATTAAGGAGAAAAAACTCAAGAAAATGAATAAGGAGGTGAAAAGAGCTAGAACTGGTGATGGGAACTTCTCCAATGATAGATCTGAAGGATATGGTACAACCTAGGACCCAACAAGAGCTTTCCATCAAAGAGAGGTTGTCTAACCCTAAGCCTCAAAGAGGGAGTAATAGTGAATCCGTGTTGCTTAAGCCTACATACACTAAGTGTGGAAGGAAGCATTATGGTAGGTGTCTAGCCATCAAGGATGATTGTTATGGTTGTGGTAATGAGGGTCACAAGATGAGATATTGTCCAATACTTAGGGTTAGTGAGAGAGAGGCCAAGCAAGCTTCTCTTAGTAGTCCGGATTCCAATGCTCCCAAGCAACAATAGGGTTTAGGTTCTCCAAGCTAGTGGTGAACAAGAGTGTCCCCTAGATGTGACTACCGATATGTGCTTTATGCTTTATTAGATTCCGGTATTGTTTGGTCTTTTGTAACTTGATATGTTAGACTTCGAAGTTGTCCTTAGTAAGGATGATGTTTAGAAGAGTTTGTATAGGCTTACACCTAAGGGGGAGATGGTGTGCCTAGCTAGCAAGGTTATTGTGTGTTTATTTGTTGCCATGATTTCCTTCTATGCATGTTCATGAAAAAGTTTAGGTCTTGATAGAAATGACTTATATGTATTGTTTTTCTCATGTTGTAGTGCATTGAGTATAAGTTGCCTATAGATTTCATGAGATAGTAATGAGCATGCCTTAATTTGGAGTTGAAAGATTCCTCCTTGAATAAAATGCTTTTTGAGAGCAAATTGCATTTAGGCTCCATGAGTGTATGATTGAGCATGTTTTAGTTAGGAGAAGTTAGTTCCTCATACAGTATCATAAATGATGAATTTCATGCATTTTAGGTTGATAAATGTAGTTCCTACTCCCTAGTGTTGCATGGAATATGATTAGCTTGGAATTAGAGTTTTCCTCCTTGTTTATGTGCATTTAAATCTGTTACATGCATGATGGGCTGCTATTCTAGAGTCATATCCTTTAAGATGTGTTTAGAAATGTCATTCGAGGAGGAATGATCCCAAGGGGGAGATATTGTAACATTCTGGAAATTCATAGACTTAACTAGAGCTTAACGTAAGAGTTTTAGAGCTTTACGTGAAGGTTTTAGAGTTTAACATGAGGGGTAGAATCATAAAATGGCTTCTCATACTTAGAATGAGGGGTTTTGGGGCTAAACGTCAAGGTACGAATCCCCAAGGACCAACCAAAGGGTCCTTTAGAAGGACCCTAAAACAACCCATACCTAGGAGCCTAACGTAAGAGTTCTAGAGCTTTACGTGAAGGTTTTAGAGTTTAACGTGAGGGGTAGAATTGTAAAATGGCTTCCCATACTTAGAATGAGGGGTTTTGGGGCTAAACGTCAAGGTACAAATCCCCAAGGACCAACCAAGGGGTCCTTGAGGAGGACCCTAAAACAGCCCGTACCTAGAGCCTAACGTAAGAGTTCTAGAGCTTTACATGAAGGTTTTAGAGTTTAACGTGAGGGTTAGAATCGTAAAATGGCTTCCCGTACTTAGAATGAGGGGTTTTGGGGCTAAACATCAAGGTACGAATCCCCAAGGACCAACCAAAGGGTCCTTGAGGAGGACCCTAAAACAACCCCAAAAGTTGTGAAAAATATAGCCCACTCACGAAGGGGACCCACACCCTATGAGGGAGGGTCGTGGGTTAGGGCCTGCAACCTAACCCCTAGTACTCCACCCACGAGTGTGTAGCACGCCCCATAGACCCACCCGCGGTCCGTGGGTCGGGGTCTCTTGGGTAGGACAAATCTAGGTATTAAAGTTTTAGGTTGGGGACTCTGGGGTTAATTCATTATTAGTTAGTTATTAAGTAGGGTTAGTTTATTAGTAATTAGAACCCCTATATTACCCCAATAGACCCCAAAACTAAATTAATTATGTCATTCTTCCAAGACCCCAAAACAAACCTAGATTCCCTCAAGAAATTATGTCTTTTGAAAAAGAAGAAGAAGGAGGAGGAGGAGGAGGATGAGAGAAAGAAGGAGGAGGAGGAGGAGGAAGAGAACGAGAAGGAGAAGGAGAAGAAGAAGAAGAAGAAGAAGAAGAAGAAGAAGAAGAAGAAGAAGAAGAAGAAGAAGAAGAAGAAGAAGAAGAATAAGAAGAAGGAGGAGGAGGAGGAGGATAAGGAGAAGGAGAAGGAGAAGGAGGAGAAGAAGGAGAAGGAGGAAAAGAAGGAGGATGAGGAGGAGGAAGCTAGGGCAGAATTCTTCCATTTATGAAAGCTTGATGAGGGATTTATAATCAAGGTATGTGGAGGAGAAGGAATCTAGGGCAGAATTCTTCCATTTATGAAAGCTTGATGAGGGATTTATAATCAAGGTATGTGGAGGAGAAGGAAGCTAGGGTAGAATTCTTCCATTTATGCAAGCTTGATGAGGGATTTATAATCAAGGTATGTGGAGGAGAAGGAAGCTAGGGAAGAATTCTTCCATTTATTCAAGCTTGATGAGGGATTTATAATCAAGGTATGTTAGCTTATTCATCTATGGATTCTTCCATCCATAGAGTCCCCTAGATTCCCCCCCCCCCCCCCCCCCCCAATTGTGAAGACAAAACCCAATTCTAGTTAGGGTTTCTTCCTATATTGTGGGTAGTGTTGAGTATGATTCCAATTGAGTGGATAATACTTGTTTATGATTGTTTTAGTATTGATTCATGATATAATGATTCTATTACATGTTTTCCATGGTTAACTCTAGTCCTATTATGAAATTGAATTATGTGGGTTTATACCATGAAAGGTGAAATTGAAGACTTGGTGATGATCTTCTAGAATTGGTGTTATGAGTAATAATTGATAAGGAATAGAAGCATGTAAACAGGAATTGAATTAGATTAAATTATAGATGATGGATCATGACTAGTAATGATTGATATTAAATCTTTATGATGAATTATGGTTAGAATTGCTTAAGAATGAAACTTGTGATATAATACCTTATTATCTAGATGTGAATGGTGATTGTAAGAGGTAAAGCTTTGAGAGTAAGGCTTGTAGTCATGTGTGTTGATCACTAGGGTTTTGAAAGTAAAGTTAATATGATCTATATTATGAATGTATGCATGTTCTTGAAGAATCTATGTAAATGCTATGAGTACAATTTGAGAGTGAAGTGTAAATAATTAGGTTGTTGTTGTGGGCTGATTGAAAGGTTATTCTGATGAATTCATAATGAACTTAACATGGAATGTTTTCTCACATAGTAATGGTTCTAAGATTGGAAGGCTTTGCTCACCTAATAGAACATAAGGCTAAAGAGCCTTCATACCTAGGTGATGGAAGGTGATAGTTGCTCACGCATGGTCTAAAGAGGTATTTTAATGAATTAACATGGATTGGTTGTCAAGGACATCTTTCTATGAAACTTGAGTTATAGTAAAGACTTAATAATTATCTTGTCGGATTTAGGCCTAACACCATGTGGATATTGAAATGAGATGGAGGTTCCCACCTAGTTGAGTTTGGGATGCCAAAATGTGAACTCTCACCTAGTAGAGTCCGGATTTCCCAATGTATGTATCATGAGATGGAAGCCTTCACCTAGTGGAGTTTTGGGTTTCTAGTAGCAATCTCCGTAGCCCATAACTACGTACCCCGTAGGAAAGTTAGCTAGTGGATCCAACTAAGCTAACAAACCGATTCTACCTTAGGCAAGTGGACCACCCCTTGACGCTGTGGGTAACATCGGGAGGGATCATGTGATAGCTCATATGTTCTCATGTCGGTTAAGGCTATATCCCAACTAGAACAAAATTAGTAATGAACTAAGATTATGGTTGAAGAAGCATCTCCTAGAGCTCAAACCTAATGGACTAAGATTATGCTTAAGAAAGCATTTCCTAAAGTCCAACACAATTAATAAACTAAGATGTGCTTGAAGAAGCATCTCCTAGGGTTCAAACTTAATGAACTAAGAATATGCTTATGGAAGAATCTCCTAGAGTTCAAAAATATGATGAACAAAGATGTACTTATTGTAGTATCTCATAGGGTTCAACTTAATGAGGAACTAAGAGATGCTTAATGAAATGCTTCCTAGTGTTCCAATGCTTCAAAGAGGAACTAGCCCCTAATTAAGAGGCATGAGTATGATTTAAGGTTACCTAAGAAATGTTTCTCTTATATGATGTATGTTTAGAAAGGATTGTGCTAGAGTTGCCTTCATTGTGAGTATTGGCTAAAGGTGAGAGATTCCTTTGGTTGTGACAATTAATATAAAAGAGGAGATCCTAAGGTGATTAGTATGATGGCCAAAAAGTGGTACTTAGTATCAATGGTATTATGGGATGCCATTCATGCATTTCCCAATTATGACTTGAAGCTACTTATGAAATCCTAAGACTTGACTATGTATATAGACTATGTCAATAATGACTAAAAGGGATACTTAACTTGGATAAGATTATGGGGTCTTATTCATGCATTGCACAAGTATGCTTTGAGGTTACTTGAGAAGTAGTTCTCTTATGACATAAAGGACTAAGGGTTGAATAATTCTTATATGATGCTTATGTTGGAGACTTTGCTTATGATTATGATACTGTCTCTTATGCTTATAGTTGATGTTTCTTGAAGTATATCTTATGCTTTGATGAGTCCTCATAGCTTTGAGGAAAAAGCCACTATTTCTTTTATGCTTTTTATTTCATATTTTGAGACTATTGTATAGGCTGTGACCCAAAGATTTATTCACGTTGTGTTTAGATGGTTTGAAACAAAGTGTAGTAAATACTTCTGCTTTCTTTTATCAAAGACTTCGATTGTATGGATAAAGTTTTTAAAATTTCTGTACTTATCTATCTTCTTATGTTATGATATGCTAAGGGCTTGTATGAGACCCCTTCGCGGTCGAGTACACTATGTTACATCTAGGGTGTATCCTTGGGTCGTGACATTTCCTAATTGTTTTAACCCAATACAATGTCATTTTACCTTCTATTTTACACACTATAAAACATTTTAAACCCCCAATTTACCCATTTTCAATTCTTCTCTCAAAGTTTCTAAACTTGACCAAATTCACTCTCCAATTTCTCTCAAGTCTGAGGAAGAAGAAGAAGAACTAGGTTCCATTCAAGTCTCCAAATTCTCTATTTTTTTGGGCTTAAAGAATCAAGGTATGTGTGTATTCACTCATGGAGCCCTTTCCTCCATGGGGTCCCTAAAGATTTCAAATTCCTAATTCAATTTCTATTGATTCAAGTTAGGCTTTAAATTCAATCCATTGTTTTCATTTAATTATGATTTATTATTGTTGATTAAGTCATCTAATGAATGAATTGATATTAATCTATGATATTTAGATGAAATTGCAATGACCAATGCCTAAATTATATTTTTTGAACTATAATCCTATGATGAACCATGAATCTATCAATTATGAAATTTTGAAGATATGCACGTTTTTTATTAAATGCTTATGAATAACTTGGGGATGCTTTGAAAGGAAAGTATTAATGCTACTATGAAAGGATTTCTCACTTATTATGATGATCATGATTGTGAAAGGTGTTTCTCACAAATGAATTCACATTGGTGAAAGGTTTTCTCATCCATGTTGAATTATGTTTAAAAAGTTATTCTATGTTTTGATCTTAAAAATGTTGATTGGTATTGATCATTTTCTTTCCCCACGTTAAATTGATATTTCACTTTTTATCTATTTTGTTGGGATATAAACTTAGCACTGAGTTTTGAGGTGGAGGCACAAATAGGGTAGTCTCTAATAACAACTTCTAGTCCTAAACTATGTGCTTCAGTAGGATGTCTTAAATGACATAGCTAGTGGTTCCACTTTAGCAAATGATGATATGTACTGATTCTACCTTGGAAAGTAGTTTCCCCTTCTTTTGGTTTGAGGTATATACCGGATTCCGTGATATAACTATCATGGTCTTATTGTCAGTTAAAGCTAAGATCCCACAAAACAATTATGTATTCTTCAAAGTTTTTCCTATGTCCCTTATGTTAATGTAATTGACCATGTTTTCATGTCATCTCTTTTTAAAGATTTTAATGTTTCAATATGGCCATATCTCTGTTAGGTAACTTACCGGATAAGGTGGATTGCAAGATGATCCTAACTTTGCCACATAACATCTTTCAAACATCGAGATGAAATAAGTCATGGAGCCGACAAATGGTACTAAGAGATGCTACTTATTTTTACTCATTTCAGTTATCATGTTTATGTTTATGCATATTGCCTCATTCTTAGTTCATTTCATGTACTAATGCATACTTTTCCCTACATTATCTAATGAATATAGGGTCCGATGTTCCTATTCCTCATGTTCCGAGGACCAAGAAACTTTTATTGCTTTATGTCATTTTTGTTTCCAACTTTGTATGTGATGCCTGGGTTACATCTCAATCACTTTCCTTATGATGTAGTAGATGGATTTGAGACTATGTTAGACTTTCTCTTTGTCAAACTCTTTTGATGTATAAAATGCCATCTTTTAAAGTCCTTTATTTTATTATTATGTATGATGTATGATATGTGGCTTGTGTATAGTTTCTCGGGACCTATACACCATGATAAGCCTAGGGTATATTTTGGGTCATGAAAGTCGGCCACATCTAGGGTGTAGGCTCAGAGCGTGAAAATGAGCCTCTAATTAGTGGAGTCACAAAGTGTGTCATCCCTCTTTTCGTGTGAGGGTTATACCACATTCCATGTCATAGCTCGTATGGTCTATTATCGTTTAAAGCTAATATCCCACAAAAGCACTATGACTTTTCTTAAAAGCTTTACATTATGTCTTTTTATGAATGTTTGGCCTTGTCTCACGACTTCATGATTTTGCTTTATAAGCTTTTAAACGTTGTACTTGGTCACGCATTACAAGTTTTAAGCTTATTATGATAACATATATATTTTTATACATATTTACCCATACTTTGTACATTCCGTGTACTAATGCATAATTGTGCCTATATTGTCTCATATTATAGAGTTTGACACTCCTTGTTCTCCCATTCGTAGCTAGTTTTGATTGTTAATAGTTGTTGGATTGATGAGTCCTCATACTCTAAGGGAAAATACATGAAGACCACTTATTTCTTTTAAGGATAAGGCACAAGTACCCCCCTTGACTATGATCGAAATCCCACAAATACACCTTAACGAAACTAAGGTCCTATTATCCCTCGAACTCTTTTTTTCCGTAATTTTGTACATCTTTTGTCATTCATGGAAAAATCTATGACTCCACTTAGTTAAGGTGCATATGAGATGTTTTGAGGCCATGTAAGCCAAAAAGGTATGCAAAATTATAAAAAAAGGGTTCGGGTGGTAATAGGACTTGGTTTAGTTAAGATGTGTCTATGGGATTTTGGTCATAGTCTAGAAGGTTACTTGTGTTCTATCAAACTTATATTCCATCCAAGACAAGCCTAGACTAATGTTTTCGAACATAATTTCTTTTACATATTGTTCGGCCTAAACGATTGAAAGGATCATTACAGGAGCATAGACTTGTATACTTAGGGGTTTGTCGTTTAGACTCAAAGGAAGGTGATGTTCTTGTTTAAAATGGGGTGGAGTCTTCCCTAGTGGTAGAACTAAAAAAGAGGTAGGACAATGACCCCATCTTACTTCAGTTAAAGGAAGTAATTCTTAAGCAAAAAATAATGATGTTTTAACAAGGGGGAAATGGTGTATTGAAATGCCAAGGTACGTTATGAGTTCCAAAGATGGATGGTCTCAAAGTTAGAATTATGGTAGAAGCCTAGTACAACTTCAGGTATTTGGTTCATCCATGTTTGACAAAGATATATCATAATTTGAGAGAAGTCTCTAGTAGAATGGCATTGAAAATTTTGTTGCTAGGTGTCCAAACTGTCCATAGGATAAAGTTGAGCACCAGAGGCCATGTGGCATGGCTCAGAATATAGCCCTTCTTGAGTGAAAGTGGGAGATGATCAATATGAAATTCACTATTGTCTTACCGTGATATCATTGGCATCATGACTCTATCTAGGTAATTGTAAATTGAATGACCAAATCAACTTATTTCTTGCTAGTATAGACTATTAATTCAGCAAATAACTATGTTAGATTTTACATCTGCGAGATAGTCAAACTTAATGGAGTTTTGTTGTCTATTATTAAAGATAAGGGGTTCTCAGTTCACTTCCCAATTTTAGAAGTCATTCCAGAAAGGGTTGCATTTGAAGGTGAACCTTAGTACAACTTTTCACCCTCAGACAAATTGTCCGACAGAGCATACTATTATGACTCTAGAAGACATGTTAAGATCTTATGTCATTGGCTTCAAGGGAAGTCAGTTTTACCATTTTCTATTCATAGAGCTTGCATACTATAATACTTACCACTTTAGTATTCGATGACTCCTTCTAATACTTTTTAGGGGTGAAGGTGTAGATCTTTGATTGGTCTATTTGAAGTTGGTGAAACAAAATTGATATGGCTAGACTTAGTTCATCAAGCTTTTAAAAAGGTCAAAACTATTCAATAAAGGTTAAATATTGTGCAAAGCCATCAAAAGTCCTATACTAATACGCATATGGACATAGAATTCAAGGTGGATGATTGGGTTTACTTAAAGGTTTAGTATTATGAGATTTGGAAATAAAGGGAAGCTTAATCCCTGATATATTGGTCCATACAAAATTTTAAAGAGAGTTGGTAAAGTAGCTTATGAGTTTGAGGTACCGGTAGAGTTATTAGCAATTCGTCTAGTGTTTCACATTTCAAATGCTTAAAAAGTGTATATGTGACCCTTCACTCATTGTGACCATAGAATGTACTGGTGTGAAGGTGTAACACCTCGCAACTCTATTTTTAGAATTTAAATCTTCCGTCGTAAATATACAAGATCTAATCGGGTGATGTCCTACTTGATCTTAAGTTTTAAGGGTCATTACTATGTGTTGAAAATATATTGAAAGTTTTTAGGGTCATAAGGGACATCCAGTGCTTAGTCGAGTTCAAAACCTTCCTATCAGCTAAGCTTTTTGCACTAGTTCCTATAAGGGTCAATTTCAAATAATCATATCTCTCATAATATGATAAACAAAGTTGCCCATGACCTGTAAAATTAAAGGTCTATGAGTTTTTTTCCAACGCCACAAAGCTTTCCTCATTTAGAGTTTAGAGAAAAAAGTTATAACAATTTTACTAGAGACTACCACATTAGAGTTTTCTCAATCAGTAACCTACGAACCTCTTCTATGGGCCCTAGAATGAAGTATGACATGTAGTGTTCACTCATTGAAAAATTTGTAAAAGTCATTTTTTTGGTTTAGATCTTATAGACCTAGTTAAGGGTCGTAGAAGTGTAACACCCCGTATCCAAAAAGGGAAGTGAACCTTATTTTTTAGAATTCCCAGGTGCCATCCACGAGGACCCAACCATAGGTCATGGGTCGAGCCACGAGTCATAGATGAGGTCGTGGAGTGGACCACCTAGAAGCCTGTAGAGACCATGAACCATGGGTGGACCCAAGAGCTATCGATGGGTCCACGCCTCGTGGTCCAGGGGTCATAGGTCAAGGCAAAAGTCTCTGAACTTAGTGATGGATGTGCAGGACGAACCGTAGGTTCTTCCACGGTCTGTCGGTGGGGTCTCGTGGGTCACTCCTATTAGTTTTTTTCAGGGTAGTTGGGTGTTTTCCTAAATAATTATTGCCTGTACCATGTCATTTTTCCTATGTTTAGGACCCCCTATATAAGCATTTTTACCCCCAAATTCACCTTATTTAGTTCATTCTTCCAAATTCACAAAAGAATTCCCAAATCTCCTGTCAAATATTATCTCTCTATAAACTTAAAGAAAAAGAAGAAAAAGATTCAACCTAGGGTTTCAAGCTAAGGTCTCAATTCCTCCATTGAAGATAAGCAATTGGACTTGAGGTATGATAGTTTTCATCCATGGATTCCTTCCATCCATGGAGTTCCCAAATTCTTCTATTTTAAAAGGTAGAATTCTCTAATTAGCTAGGGGCTTTCTTCGATTACCATGGGTTCTTACGATTATTGATTTGAATGATTAAATTATGATTTTCTAAGCATGAATTGATGATTTTCTATGATTTTATGATTAAATCCTACATGAATCCATATGATCCCCATGTTTTCAAGTTATAAACTATATCTTATGAGACTTAGAACTTCAAGGAAGAGTTTTATGAAATTGAGCATGTATTACTAGTTTTACACAAATTTATGAAGAAATTTATATCTGACCTATGTTTTCTAAGTATTGAAGATTGAAAGTAGGTTTTGACCTAAAGCAGGTAAATTATGGACTTACGCATTTTCTTATGAAATCTATGCAATTGTTTTAAGGGTGCTTTGAGATTGAAGTACCAATGATTATGTTGTTGCATTGTTGAAAGGACATTCTCATAAATACATAACTTTTATGATTGTGAAACGTTTTCTCACATAGAAAGGATTCTTAGGTTGAAAGGCTTTCTCACCTAATTGAATCAAAGACAAGGAGATATCTTAATGAAACTAAATTGAATTGGTAGTCCAAGGGGCACCTTTCATGAGTAATGAAGTTAAGTAAGAAATGACTATTCCATGGGTATTTTTCTTAGCACTGAGTGGATATTGAATATGAGATGGAAGCTCTCAAGTAGTAGAGTCCGAGTTTCCAATGTAATCTCATGAGATTGGAGCCCTCATGTAGTAGAGTCTGGGTTTCTAGTAGCAATCTCTTTATCCCATAGCTATGTGCCCACATAGTTTGATTAGCTAGTGTATCCACTTAAGCTAGAAGTTCATGGTTCTATCTTAGGCAAGTAGAACAACCATTTTTTGGTGTGGGAAATATCGGGGGATCATGTTATAACTTCCATGGTATCAATGTGTGTTAAGGTTATTTCCCTACAACAAGATTAATAAGAAACTAAGACATCTTTAAAGAAGTCTCTCATAGTGTTCAAAGATTTTAAAAAGAATTTAGCTTGCATTGACCATGATTTATGACTTATGTTTCATAACTCTTTCATATGATGTTTAGTTGGTCAATTGCATGTCATGGAATGAAATGTCCCATTTTAGCATGTTTTAAATGTTTTATGCATGGCTATCATACTTGGTATATTGTTTTGTACTAACGCATAGTCTTGCCTACATTTTTCCCAAATGTAGGGTCTGACAGACGGGGTTCCCGATTTCGTGGCTAGAGCCTGGATAGTGATTGTTTCCTGAGCTTGGTGAGTCTTCATGGTTCGAGGATGGATTTTTTATGTTTAGTTTCTTTCATGTATTTACCTTTTTGAACGTGATGTATGGGCTAGGATTAATTTCATTTTATTGTAATAGATGGCTATGATGAGACTTGAGTCTAGATTTTTTCTTTTCATTTTATAAAAATATTTTGGACTTGGACTATTGTTTTACTCTTATTGTTCTATTTATTATGTTATGAGATCTAAGTGGCTTGTATGGAATCCTTCGGGGTTATATACGCCATGTTGTATCTAAGGGGTACCCTGGGTCGTGACAAAATGCATCTATGAACCATAGATCGGATCTGTAGAATGAAGTTTTGAATCCTGCTCTTGGGCCTGATTTCCATAGATATGATTAGGTAGTAGAATCATCTATGACAATAGTTTGGGCCTATAGAATGAACTTTAGAAACTCAAAATTTAAATTTAACTTCCACGGATGGGATCTATGATCTGTAGATCAAACCATAGGCAATAGATTTTAACAACTCGGAAAATGATAGGTTAAACTAGAGCCTAAGCATAGGGGTTAACGTCTAGAGTTAAGGGAAAGGGCTAAGGGTTTTGAATGTAGGCCATGGTTTGGGAACCTAGGCTACCTAAAACTTAGCCTAGCTACTGCCTCCCTAGGCCACGAGGGTCTTCACGACCCGTGGTGGTCACCACGAGCTGTGGTGCCACCCGTGGTGGCTAGGCAGTAAGCCCTAGAATGGTCCCATGCCAAGACTCCCCTTCACGACTCGTGGTCATGACCACGGGTCATGGGAAGGATCACGGGGTTACCTTAGCTTGGTAGGAGATGTTGCAAGTTGAGGAAACCACTGCCCCAAGACCACGGACACCACCATGAGTCGTGGTGCCCTGGACAGTCCGTCAAAGTGGGTGTGGAGCTCACCTAGCCACAAAGGAGGCAAGGAAAATTTGGCTAGATGCTACCTCCATGTTCACGAGCATCACCACGACTTGTGGTGTTGACCACGAATCATGTGAGCTTCTGTAGACTTGCCTTAAACTTGGAGGGCTTGGCAAGATTGGGAGGCACACTACGTAGGGGACCACGGGCACCACCACGAGCCGTAGTGCCCCTCACGACCCTTCAAAGTGGGCATGGTCCCTGACGGGGTTACCTCATTTAAGCAGTTTTTAGTAATTTCATTTTAATTATTTATTGTGTGGGCTTGATTTTAATTGTTTTATATCACTAGTATATATAGTTTTAAGTCCTAAAACAAGTCATTCACTCATCATTTCCCAAAATCAAAACAAGTGTTCTTTCTTCCGAAAATTCTCTCTCTACAAGAAGAAGAAGAAGAAGAAGAAGAAGAAGAAGAAGAAGAAGATGATGATGATGATGATGAAGAAGAAGAAGAAGAAGAAGAAGAAGAAGATGATGATGATGATGAAGGAGAAGAAGGAGAAGAAGGAGAGGAAGGATAGGAAGGAGAAGAAGGAGAAGAAGGAGAAGGAGGAGAAGGAGAAGAAGGAGAAGTAGGAAGAAGTAGGAAGAATGAGAAGGAAGAAGAAGGAGAAAAAGGAAAAGTAGGAAGAAGGAGAAGGAAGAATAAGAATAAGAATAAGAAGAAGGAAAAGGAGAAGGAGGAAGAAGGAGAAGAAGGAGAAGAAGGAGAAGAAGGAGAAGGAAGAAGAAGAAGGAGAAGAAGGAGAAGGAAGAAGAAGAAGGAGGAGGAGGAGAAGGAGAAGGAGAAGGAGAAGGAGAAGGAGAAGAAGGAGGAGGAGGAGGAGGAGGAGGAGGAAGAGGAAGAAGGAGGAAGAAGGAGGGAGAAGGAGGGAGAAGGAGAAGGAGAAGGAGAAGGAGGAAGGAGGAAGAAAGAGGAAGAAGGAGGAGAAGGAGGAGGAGGAGGAGCAGAAGGAGAAAAAGAAGAAGAAGAAGAAGAAGAAGAAGAAGAAGAAGAAGAAGAAGAAGAAGAAGAAGAAGAAGAAGAAGAAGAAGAAGAATAAGAAGTAGAAGAAGAACCCTAGGTTAGCTTTCACCCTATAGTCAATTTCCAAGAAGTTTCAAAGTTTTCAAGTTTCATGAAAAACCCTAGGTTTTACTCAATCTCATGGGTTCTTGCATCAAACGTTTTCAAATGATAAACTATGATTATATTGATGTTTAATTGATGATTTAAGATGAAAATACTCTATGAACCCATGATTTATCTCAATTCCTAAATTGTGACTTATAAAGTGGGTTTGTTGATTATGAAAGAATGTTGATGGATTTATTCTTGAATTGTATCATCATCTATGCCTAATTATGGTGAATTGTTGATGAATTGAGGATTTGTAATCATAGCCTTTAAAGGGAAAGTTTGATCTAATTTCATGTTAAAGTAGAAATGTGCTTGAATTGTTGATCCACTTGAAAGGTGGAGGTGTTTACTTACTATGCACATTGTTATCATGAACTTGAAGGTATAGTTTGATGAATTGAAGTGTTATCATGATATTGTATAATGTGAAGGATATACATGTGATTGCAATGATAGAATGATGATCTTGTATAGAATGTAAATGTGTTGTGATTAAAAGCATATTATCACTAAACACTCATGAATGTTGATGGAATGCAAAAGGTTTTTATAAAGTATTGTTGAATCTTGAATTGGTAGTCTTAGGCACCCTCTTCTTGAATGAATAAATGTATTGTTGAATCTTGAGTTGGTAGGCTTAGGCATCCTCTCTTGAGTAATGAATGTGTCTTGACTTGATGTATATCAATCGATAGGCCAATGGTATTCCTTTCATAAATGAATGATGAGGTATTTTAGACTAGGTCTTGAACTGGTAGACCTAATCCTGGTAGCCCTTCATGATGAGTCTAGAACCTAATGTGAATGTAAAAACCTTGAATTGGTAGCACTTTCATGTGTAAAGTGATGACCCTATATCGGTAGACCCAATGTTTATGGCACCGTTCTTGGAAAGTCAATGAGCTATCCTTAATGTACCATGAATCAGTAGACCTAGTGATGGTGTCCCTTTCTTGTGTAATGTACTTTGTGTCGGTAGACCTAGTGATTAGTAGCCCTCTCAAGTACAATGATGTTAATGTGAATGAACTATTCTATGTGATGGAGGCTAAGCACCAAGTGGATATGCTAAGATGGAAATTCTCCTAATGCTATGATAGAGTTCCAATGAACATCTTCCTATCCCATAACTATGTTCCCACATAGGATATTAGCCAGTAGATTCCATCCGAGCTAATGTTACTGGTTTACCTTAGGCAAGTAGACCAACCCTTACGATTTGGGATAGTACATCGGATTCCATGATTTAGCTCTCATGGTCTATATCAGTTAATGCCTATTCCCATCATCTGATATGTGCATTATGGTTTCTTGAGGAGTTCTACAAAGTGTGGGTAGTAGTATGGGATGCTATCCATGCATTGCACGTGTTGGCTTTGAGAGGGTCATAGTGAGTTTTCTAAGTCTTAATGACTATTGTCTGAGTGTCCTCCTAGGAAGAAGTTAATGAGAATGTTGATCGAATGTTTAATGAATGAAAGTCCTCTAAATGATGTTATTGAGTCATGTTGACTCTTATATGCTAAAATGTGAAGATGCATGCTATACTTGGATTTATGAGTTACTTTTTTGTCATGTCTATTGTATAAGAATGTGCCTTGTCTAGGGTGACTTCAAAGTAGTACTTAGTGTGAGTAGTAGTGTGTGATTCTACTTGCACATTGCACAAGTATGACTTAGAGTTGTCTTAGGTGTGGTCTTAATGTGATGATGTGACTCATGAAATGTTTATGTCTCTTAAATGCTTTATTGTGTAAAGGTGGAAAGGATGAATGGTTAGTTCGCTTTTGGTGACCTTAAGGTGGTGCCTTAGTGTGGGCGGTGGTATGGGACGCTACCCATACATTGAACAAGGTATAGCTTAAGGGTTACTTAACGTGGAGGCTCAAGATAAAGGTAAAGGGTTATATGTGATCTTGTTCAAATGTGAATTATGTGACTTTGTATGTTGGTTGTGAGTTCTATTATGCCTTTTTTATCAATGTTCATGAAGTTTTATAAAAATGGAATAAAGCATGACTTTCAACAAAAATGTCCCTTTTAAAACATGTTTTTGCATGGTCATCATACTTAGTACATCTAATGTGCTATCCCCATTCTTTTCCCTTTTTACCAAAGTGTAGGCTTTGGAGATGTTGGTTCTTTTATGCTTCATGGATAAGTTTCTAAGATGCGTGAATATGAAGACTTGGCGAGTCCTCATAGTTTCAATGACAAAACCCATTATGTTCCTTTTATGTCTTGTAGTTAATGTTAAAGCTTTTGTATGGGCTAAGTCCCAATGTTGTATTCAAAGTATTAGATGGTTTGAGACATAGTATTTAAAGTCTAGAAAGTCTTTCGCTTGCTTTTTAATGAAAATGTCTTTGATTGTAAAGGAAAGTTTTTAATTCTTCTCTATTTTCCTAAGTTCTTATGTTCAATAATAATATGAGGTTTGTATTAGACCCCTTTAGGGTCGAGTATGCCATGTTACGAGTAGTGGGTGCTCTTGGGTCATGACATATATAGCCTCATGGAAGGTTTTTGACAGTTTTTTGGGGGGTTATTTTGTCTTTTCCCACTTTTCCTATGTTTCATCCACCACCTTACACATATATCCTGAAAGGATTTTCACACTCAAGACTAAGTTCCTACACTTTTAACTCCTTAAAATGCAGAAACCACCATAAGCAAGGCAGAAGCTAGGGTTTTCCAGCATCTTCTTTAAATTTATTCATGAGCGTTCTTCTTCAATGTATATAGGACTATTTATAGTCATGGACTAAGTTCTTCCTCACTCCCTACATCTAAATTCAGTTAATAAGAGTTAAATCTAATGTTTTGCCCCAAGTTTCCATGAATTATGAATTTGGCATTTATTCGTTATTTTGAGTTCTAATTCTTATCATTGAGATTTTAGTTATTTATGAATATTTCTTCTTGAATTATTGTTCATGTTTAAACCCTATTTAGTTAGGAATTGTTGAAAGCTTTTGTTTTTATTATTTTCATATAGTGAATTATGAAATTAAACTAAAGTCATATATTTTAAGATATCATTTTAGAAGAGTTTTAAGGGGGCGAATTGTTCCCAATGAATTATTTTCTATTGACTAAACCATGGCTATTTTTAATGAAAGCATAAATAGTTTTAGAACAACTTTCAGTTAGTAAAGTGAAGATTAGTTTTCTCAAAAGATGGGATTTTGAGTATTAACTCAACTCAATGAGTATTATTATATGAGCATTAAAGTATATATTTGGGAGTAGTATTGAGCACCGATTTGGAAAAGAGTTAAGATAACTCAAACCCCATAATCTTGGTCACTAGCGTAGATAGGATCATACTAGAATTCAGACAACTCCTCACCTGCCTCAAGAAGGTTTTTTACTGGATCCGTAAGTTTAGTTGAATTCTATACTCTAAAAAAGTATAGGATGGTTCTGACAATGTGAGTGAGACATTGTATCATTATGAGACTTATAGTGATGGTTGTCAATTAGAGAAACTCCCCCAAGAAATTAAAGTATATTTCTATATGTTTCTGTATTTGCTATTATTGTATTTTTATTGTGCAGTATAACTAATTTTACTTCATTTTCATGTTTTAGTTTAGCTGAATTATTTTCAGTCCTTCAGTTCAGGTCTCTATTTCCTTCAGCTTTATTACATACGGAGAAGGGCCTAAAATGCCCCTCAAGTATTTGAATTGGTACAAAATTATCCTCCATCCACCTATTGGCCCTAAAATACCCTTGATGTCCACCTTTCGGCTCAAAAAAACCCTTATATCTAACGGATCATCTCATTAGGTGGATGGAGGGTAATATTGTGCCAAATCTCATGGGTTAAGGGAATTTTAGGCCCTTTTCCATAGAAAAATAATTTGAAATTACTTAATATATAAGCTCACATGATTGACTTGATTTTGAATTTCATAGTAAATTTAAAATTATAAAAAGGTTAGACATCTACTCTCTCCACTCCTCCCTCCCCGGGCCTTCACTTCCTATCTCTTCCATTTTTTTCTATTTGGATCTTGGCCACCATTTTAATTTTTTTTATTTAATTTATGAAAAACAAGAGAGAAAAAGGAGGAAAATAATGATACATTCATATAGAAATAATTAGTTCAATAAAAGATGACTTAATTAAGCAACTATGTACAAATATTACATTTTTCTTGTGTGTACCCAAAATTAAAAATAAAAGAATAAAAATAATCATTTCTCTTATCCCCACCCTCATCCCATCATGACAATAATACTAATTAAAAGAATATAACTATGTGAGTTCATTTCAAGTTTGAGTCTTGGATATCCTGATTAAGAATAAGAGATAAAAAATGAATAAAAGAGGAAATGAACAAGATATTTGGATAATTGAGAGAAAATTTTATATTAATGAAAATAATTATTTTTTAGATGGACAATAAGTCTGGGCAAGTATGGATTTTAGTTGGATCCTCATTTACGAGTTGGGTTACGTTATAATAAATTGGGGTTGATTTAAAATATGACAATAGGAAGATATCATGTAGTTAATTATTTTTTCAATATTATTTTCAAGTGTATCAGGTCAAAATATGAATCATAAGTGGTTTTATAGAAAAATAGAATTTTTAAAAATATCATTTTTATTATTTATTTGAGAAGGGTTTAAATTTGGATCAATCACATTAAGCAATATGATAAATAAATATTTAATAATTTTACTTTAAGGGAGCTATTAAAAATAAGGGCAAATATGAGTCAAAGATTAACATCAAGGGTATTTTTGAGCCGAAAGGTGGACGTCAGGGTATTTTAGGGCCAATAGGTGGATGGAGGGTAATTTTGTACTTATTCAAATACATGAGGGGCATTTTAGACCCTTCTCCATATTACATATCATACATTTCATGTACTGACGTCTTTCAATGCTGCATCATTTTAAATATAGGCAATAAGAATTATTAAAAGACATTTTTTTTTAGATCACTTAATCTACTCATCAACTTTTGTGAGGCCTCCTTGATTTCTATAATACCTCAGAAATTGAAAACTGAGTTTAGGTTAAAAAGATATGAAGAAGTATAGAAATGTTGTTCTACAAATTGACCTTCAGATCGTCATTAGTTCCATAGGGCGTAGGATGTCTCTCGTACACACTAGTATGAATATTGGAGAAATGTCAAGTCTCTGATGATAACTTACAATTCGATAAGACTAGTAGTCATATAGAATACAAACCGTAGGTGGTATCCATAGGATGGCTCCACACTTAGAGATTTTTTGAAGACAAGTGGTCTACGATTAAGGACTATGAGTCTTAGTCTTGGTTATGAGTTGTAGACGGGTGTCATGGAATGATGATTGGACTTTGGTGATTTTGGAAATTTAGGGTCTGTGGGTGAGGTCTACAGACCGTATACATGATGACAAACTGTAGAAAGGTCTTATTAAAGTTGGGTGAATTTTTGGATTTCTAAAATTAGTTCTATGGTTGACCAGTACTAATAATAGAAACTTCTACGGACCATAGGTCCCAACCATAGATAACTTATGTTAGTTATTTCTTATGGGTAGGTCTTTTCCTATGCATGTAATACCTTATACTATGTAATTTTTACCATAATTCTAATTCTTTTAACTACCTTTATATTCCTAAAACTACCCCAACTCTCTCATTCTATCATAATCCCAAATCCTATCCAAGTTCATCATCCCAAATCCTTTCAAGCTTCAAGGAAGAAAATCTAAGGGTTCAAGTTTCAAATCTTCTTTTTCCTCCATTGCTTGTGGGCTTTGATCATCAAGGAATGTGGGAATTCACCAATAGATTTCATTCCTCCATTGGGCCCCAAAAGATCTCAAGTCTCCAATTCAATTTTACCCCATTATCCAGGGTTTCATGTAAATCTCCATAGGTTCTATTTGTTACGATTCAATTGTTTGATGTCAATCTTATTATGCATGATTTAATTCAATTACATGTTTTCCAATTAATTTTATATGAAACAATGCATTATTCATGATTTTGACGATGCATTTAGGAAGAAAAGCTTATGAACTTATGAACTATGATCATGAATTTGATAAAAGGATTTATGCATGTTTTATGAAAATATGAATTTATCATTTAAGGATGATTTAAGTAAGTGTCAATAATTTGTGAAAGGTTTTATCACACATGCATGTGATCAATAAATTGTGAAAAGTTTTCTCACGTATGAAGGTATTGTGAAAGGTATTTTCACATACTTATGAAATCATGATTTGTGAATGGTTTTCCCACATATGTATAAATCATGGTTTAAAGTATCTTCTCTCTGATGACTTCAAATTGAATTGGTAATTTAATTGTCTTTTCAATTATGATGTTATGATTATGAATAAGACTAATTCCATTGAGATTTTACTTAGCATCGAGAGGACTTTGAGATGGAGGTTATCTCGTTAGTAGAGACTGGGTCTCCAGTAGCAATCTCTTTGTCCCTAACTATGTGCCCCCATAGGATTTGTCATAGAAAGGAATAGCTAGTGGATCCACTTAAGCTAGAAGTTTCTAGTCCTTAACATGGAAAATAGGACATCTCTTTTTGGTGTGGGAGAAAGGGACTGGAATCCATGTAATAGCTCACACGGTCTATGTCGGCTAATAATAAACATCCCATAAAAACGAACTAAGTTACTCCTAAAGTTTTATGAAGATTCATCATGTTTCAAGACTGCATTGACCATGTATATGGTTTATAATTCTTTTAAAGCTTTTACTATGATTTAACTTGGTCATGCATATTGTGTTTTAATGTCCCCATCTTATCATATCTCATGTTTTATGCATTTTCCCATACTTAGTACATTCTATGTACTAATGTATACTTGTGCCTACATTGTCTAATAATGTAGGGTCTGGCATTTCTCCTCCTCCCACTCATTGCTAGCTTGGATTACTTTTCTAGTGGATGTGGCGAGTCCTCATACTTCGAGGGCAAGACCATGAAGACCTTATTGCTTGTTTCTATTTGATTTAATACTTGTATACGTGGTGTATGGGTTACATCCCTACTACTCTCATGATGTATGAGAAAGACATCTAAAGAAATAGTGATGATTTCCACTTTTGCTTTCAAACTCTATTTTATGCTATGAGATTACTTACATTTACCTCTCTTATTACACTATATTGTGTTTAATGCATGTAAAGTGGCTTGTTTAGGGCCATGTCATATTCAAGGATCTTACACCATATGTCATGTTTAGAGTGTACTTTAGATCATGACAAACTTGGTATTCAGAGCACAAGGTGGTTTGAGGCTCCATTTGAGGTTCTCTATGGTAGGGTGTGTTGGTCTCATATTGGTTGGTTAGAAGTTAGTGAGGTCTCTTTGATAGGGTCCAAGTTGGTGCATGAGGCTATGGAAAAGATTTGCCTCATTTATGAAAGGTTGAAAACGACTCAAATTCAACAAAAAGTCTTATGCCAATATAACAAGAAAAGAGCTTGATTTTGAATTTAAAGATTGGGTCTACATGAAAATTTCACCCATGAAGGGTATGATGAGGTTTGGAAAGAAATGAAAGATTAGTCCCCATTATGTGGGCCTGTATTATATTTGAGGCATATTGACAAAGTTGTTTTTGGCCATGTCGACAGAGTGAATCTTAACTCAATCCTACCTATCAAGCTCGAGAGAGTCGATAAATTAAGGTTTGGGTTGTTTATAGTGTTAAGATTATCGAGGTTCGAGAGAAATCTATTGCACCTATAGTTTAGCCTACCAACTGAAATTCAGCAATTTATTAATCAACTTTAATTACCCATATAGTGAAATTAGCCTATAATCAATACATCCCTGAGAATTCCTCCCTACTTGTCTATTCCCCTATTTTTTTGATTGTTGTAGTTGATAATTGACACTTTTAAACCCCCCATCTAACATTCGTTGTCAAACCAATAACTTACTTTGTTTGGTTTCGATAATGTCTACTTCTATAACCAATTAGACCACAATTTTTACTTCTTAATTGTATTTGATACTATACCGCTCTCTGTGGGTTCGAACCTAACTCTTTGTTGGGTTTTATACTAGAATATGATCGCCTACACCTAGTATTGGATGAGGTGTAGATGAGCGTTCATCATAAATAGCGCCGCTATTGGGGAGTGGTGTTATTGAATTCTCTTGTTGAAGTTGGTTTGTGATTTGATCATGTTGTATTTGAACCTTTTTACCTTTTTGTGTGTTTTTTGTTACCTTTGAGTAGGTGAAAAAAGAGTGTCAATGGAAGCAATGCCAACCAGTTGGGTCAAAATGACGACATCAGTAACCTGAACGATGGGAATGAAGTACTGGTAAATGTGGTACATTTGGGTGTTGTAAGTGTTATCCGATTGCCTCGGGTCGAGGGAAATATGTTCCACGTGACAAGCACGATGCTTCAACTCTTGTAAATGAAAAGTTTATTTGGAGGTTTGGCTTATGAGGATCCCCATGACCTTATTCAAAATTTTGTGTATGTTTGTAGTCCCTTCTCGTTCAATAACATATCCCAGGAGTTAGTTCGACTAAGATTGTTCCCTTTTTCTTTGATGGGAGAGGCTACCAAATGGTTAGCTGACTTACCTAGGGATTCCATTACGAATTGACAGAAGCGTTCTACACAAGGTTCTTTCCTCCTTTGAGGATGATGTCATTGAGAGATAACATCCAAGGTTTCAAACGCTTGGATGGTGAGCCAATCTACGAGACTTGTCTACGGTTCCAAAAATTTCTACTCCAATGTCTGACTCACGAACTCCCAAACAACGTCTTGCTACAGCATTTCTATCGGAGTCTAGAATTAGTGAACAAAGGTGTGGCTGATCAACTTGTTCAAGGATGTATCATGTAACAGCCTTTTGAGATCGCATCTACTTTGCTTGATGGCAAGACTAAAATCAATTATGCTTTGTATACAAGAGAGGATCAATTGTCTTCTTTGACCTTTAGGATGACCAAGGAACAAATTGAAAAGGACAAAGAACGAGATCAAAACATGGCTAAGATGTGACCCAATTAGAGTTTTTAGCAAAAAATGTAATGGGTAGTGGTACTAGAGCTATGAATATTGTTGGTGATTGCAGGGTGAACCTTGATGAGGCATATTTTAAGGCTCTATATAATGAGGAAGTGAACTTCCTTGCAAATCAAGGTGGTGGTTTCCATCCAAATTATCCTAGGTCGGCGGGAATCAAGGTTGTATCAGAGAGCGTGATGACAGTTAGAGAGACCATGATAGGGAATGGTGTGATCGTGGTACTAATTGGAAGGAGAGATATGGGGACAAGGAGAGATATGTACCTCTCTATGAGTGTCAAAAGCTTAGAGAGCAAAGGGTTCACCCGGAGAATTTCCACATGCAAGATATGCTTTCACACATTCTCAACAAAGAGGAAGGGTCAGAAAAAGTTTTGAAAGAAATGAAGGATTATGTCTCAACTCTCAATCATACTGTCACTTCTCACTTAGTGTCCATTAAATAGCTGGAGACACAAATGGGTCAAATCTTGACTCATTTAAATCTAAGGCCAAAAGGGGGACTTCCAAGTTACACCATGGCCAATCCCAAGAATAAATATTGAATGGGTATCTTCGTTATGCTATGATGTTAAATAAGGCACTTCTTGGGAGGCAACCCAAGTTCTTATGCTTTTAATATTGCTTTTGAATAATGAGTGCTGAATAAGCAGGTTGAAAATTTGAAATTATGGGAAAATAAGCAATAGGCGAGCCAAAAGTCCAGTCGGCGAGCCCGACTTGGACCGCCATTTGAACCATCCATTTTGTTGGAGGTTCTGTAAAACTCTGCGGGCTAAGTTGAGACTCGGTGCATCCCTGATTGGGTCGGCGATGTAAGTCGTTATCGTAGACTGGCGCATGAACTGAAGAGTCTTTAAGGCCAAACCATTTTAAATTCAAAACTCTCCCTCATTTCATACTTTCAACTCCAAAACTTTCATAACCGCATATATTATTACTCTCGTACTAGTTTATTTGTTTTTGTGTGGGATTTCTCTACTTGAGGAGGATTTTTGGATTCATTGCTCTAGCCTAGCTTTACAAAATTTTGATATATAAGGTTGGTTTTCCGAACCACGCCCTACATTTTGTTAAAATTCGAATGCATAGTAATTTTGTGGTTGATCTCTATGCTTAAATGTTTATTTGTTGAATGTGTGGTGTTCTATTTGTCGGTATTTAGTTTTAATTATGTTATTGGCCTTAAATCATGAAATATCAAGTTTGAGTATGTTAAAATTGTTGGGTTGTGTTGAATTTGTTGTGGGTTTAGTGTGGTTGAAGTCTGACTAACCCCAAATTGTGTTGATTGTCAAATACTGCCCAATGATAGAGTGGGTGACATCATTCTTAAGGACAAAAGATGGCAATCGGCAATTTTTGGCCAAATTAGGGGAAGTCTGAGTACCCCGAGGGCATGGATAGTATGGGTTTGAGTCTAATTGAATAGAACAAGAGTTTAATTTTGTTCTCATGGTCTGCGAGTTAGATTAAAAGGTTGGGGTGAAAAATTAGCAGGTTGGACTATTCGGTGAGCTGGGTTGTGCTTGCTAAGTGGTTTTGTGGTTCGCCTAAATTCCCCTAGATTAACTTTTATTTCTCTAATTTTAGGGTTTGATTTCTGTAACTTTTGACGATATGCCTGAGCTCGCTGAGTTCACTCGACGACTAGCTGAAACTTCCTTTTAACCGAATGGCCCTAGACATCCCCGACCTATGCTTATTTGGGAATGATTTTGTTCTAGAACTTTCGGCAAGGCTGACTTGGCTCACCAAAGTTGTTTGGTGACGCCGATCGGTTCGGCAAGTCATCCTGCTATTGTTACAATGTGATTTTTCTCAATTACATATAAAGTTTTCAACATTGTTTTGCAGGTATGGCTAGACCCAAAGTTACAAGAAGGAACCAACCGCCCCAAAAGCAGGCTCGAGGGATAGTTATCAATGAGGAGGTTGTTGCCTCTCGGGCACTAGGTACTAAAACTTCCTCCAAAGGGGGATATGACAAGGGCAAAGGCCCAGTTTAACCCAAACCAGTGGAGGAGAGCTCCGACAAAGAGGGAATTTACACCACATACCTCACTCCCTCTGACAACAAGGGCAACTTTGAGGACAATTCTCCAACCTCTATTTCTAAGCCGAAAGATGACCAGCTCCTACAGGTTAGGATAGAGGAGCTACACTCTAAGTCTATGAATGATCCATCTAGGATCCCGGTGACTCCTATACCTCCTCGTCCTCCAGTCCCAGCTCAGACAGTAGTGCAGGCACCACCTCCAGTTCCTGTTCCTCCTTCCCGATCTCTCAACTGATTAAAGGCCGAGGGTTTGAGGACCATTCTAGAAGAGAAGCGGTTGTCTACTGATGGTGTGGTAGACAGGTATCTTCAGGTGTGGAACACCTTGAAGTTCCACAAATTTGAGATTTCCACTAAACCCTGAGACCCTTACATATCCACCTGGGTTTGGGAGTTCTATTTCACTTTTGGGGAGCTGGTATCGAAAGGGAAAAAGAAGGTCAACACATTTAATACATTGACTATGTGATGGTTCATGGCCGAAAGGTGATGTGTAGCACCTCAAATATTACTGAAGTTCTCAAATGTTCAAGGGACTTTGTGCATAACTATATTGATCATATCAAGAAGAAAACCCTAGATGATCTAAAGGGTTGGCTGGCACCCTTCATTTCTTATGTGACACCGTGGTGGATCGAGGTCGGTGTACTAATTAATAAAAAGGACCTGAACATTACTTTTAGATACTGGTTTGGATTATGCCTTCACGGAATGAGTTGATGCTTTGATATATGAAGGTTGAGTGTCTTGGTTCAATCATAGCTCAAAAGAGACTAAATTTAGGTTTGCTGATTGAGTAAGAGATGGCTATGAGGGACAAACAGAGTCAGACCTCTCTTCTCTTTCTGGTGTTGATCATTGGGCTGTGCAGGCGAGCTCATGTCCCTAGGAATGAGAAAATGGATATGGAGGTAACACCCACCTCTTCTACTGGCATCCAACGTATCGAGGTTGAGTACTTGAGGGATGAGGGAGACAGAAGGAGGTCTTCACTGATTTATACGTCCCTGGTAGTTGATGTTAATATGTTGCCGACTAAGGCAATAATACCCCCTCTGGCCAGTGAGCCTACATGTACATCTGGTCCCTCTACTTCTCATACTCCCAATTCTACTGCTGCACCCCCTCCTACTACTTCTGTTGCTACTACCACCTCCTAACCCCCTATCACCCAGGCTATGTTGTACAAGTGGGCCATCTTACTCAATATATTGATGTGTATGCCTCTTGGGTAGAGGTCGTTCTACCTTAATTGATAGAGCAGGTGATTACTGCTGCCTTGGACCTGATTAGGGCTGATATGAAAAAGCATATAGAGTTGATTGATAGCCACGTGTTTGTATTGCATGCCCTTACTATGAGGGTTAAGGCTTGTAAGAAGAGCCAAGGTGCTACTAATGCTGTGACGGCCTTAAAGGCCTATGTTGTTGGGCTGAAGAACAATTTGGACAAGCTGAAGTCCATAGATTTGTCAATGTTGTTCGACACAGTTGAGATTCTCGACATTCCAGGCACTGATATTCCAGCCAATTCTGAGGTTCCTTCGGCTACTACGACCAGAAATGTTGTTAGGTCTGATGATGTAGATAGCGAGTCTGAGGCAGAGACTGATGAGGAGGAGTTGGGTGTCTATGATGCTACTATATATAATGACATAGCAGATATTGAGGGATCCATGGTTGAGACAGTTGTGCAGGTATCGCTTAGAGATACGTCAATGGTGGGCTCTAGTGGAGCTAATGTTGTTGCACCGGGCACTGATGCCCATGATGATGGAGTCACCAATATGCAGAGTTCACCCAGGTTTAGGCTGGCAGGATGTTTCTTTTGACTCCCTTTCTATTTGTGTTTATCTATTTTGTTGCATTTAAGGACAACTACTACATTTGTTTGGAGGGGTGAGGTCTTTCCATACCAACCTCTATTGGGCTATTTTTGTGGATATTGTTGTTTTTGGTTTTAGTTTTATGAATGTTGGATCCTATCTTTTGTTTATATATATATATATATATATATATATATATATATATATATATATATATATATATATATATATATCTTGGTTTTTTATCCATATTGGTCCATTTTTTTTAAATGTAAATGGTTTCGAACCTATTTTAAAAATTGCCACCTCTTGATGTGTGTGAATGTGGCTGTTCTTTGGCAATTTTGAGTGTCGGTTTTGGTCAATACCAGTGACTTGAACCGTTCTCTTGTTTTAATGACATGTATTTTTAAATCTGATTAGGCAAATTGAGTAGCATAAGTCATATGTGAACTCGGAGCATCTCATTGTGACTATGCGATTTGTTGAGTAGAATTCTTGTGATGATCGTTGCACGCTTGCGAAAATGGTAAAGCCTTGTTTGATTATTGTGGTGAATGTCGTGTGTGGTGAGTTTGACTTGAAATGCATGTTTGTTTATACCTAGAACTTGCCCCGTTTGTCCAATTGGCTAGTGTGAGCGAATGATAGAAATGATCTGATGTACCATTTGTGGAGAGTGAATCAATATTTCCATTATACCTCTTTGTGACCATCTTGTGAGAGTGTGAACCTAGCTTGGCACCACCTGACCCTATCTTTTTATTTGGAAGAACCTTGAACACATGTGACCCCTTTTATTTCCTACATATAATCTTCATGAAGCATTGGTTGTTTTGAATAGCCAACTTAGGTCAAAAGCCTAAGTTGGGGGTGTGGTGAAAAAGGAGGCAAATCAAGAAGTTTGAGAAATTCCCCCCTTGAAAGATTTTGTTGAAAAAAGATGGAACCCTTCCATATAAATAAAGAGAGAAATGAAAAGAAGAAAAATATTGAAAAAGAAAATAATTGTTGAAATGAAGTATGTGAAATGAGCAAAAGAAATGGGGTATCCTATGAGTTGTGCTTAAAAGAATAGGGTGTGGATTTTGAGAATCACAAAAAGTGTTAGAGAGAGGAGAAAGAATGAAATGCAGGCCATACTTCATCAAGGTAGAAGTCACCAAGCCTAAATGATCATATCATTACCCTCAGCACCGTTACAAGACTTGAAAGACCTTTGTGATCTTGAATGAGCTTATTATCATATTGATTGGAAAATCCGAGCAAGCCTATGGGGAATGATCATGCATGTGTTTGCCTTTGAGAGGGTGAGAGTTGTTTTTGATTTCGAATTTTAAAAGTTGATGAGCTTTGTGTGATTATGGAATCATTTTTTATGTGAAAGTATTCAAATGCTTTTGTTGAGCTTGAACTTGCATTTGAAGCAAGCATTGTGAGCTTGAGTGTATTAGATGATAGTTAGTCACAATTTGAAACTTAGAGTGCACAACTGAACATTACATGTGTAGTTTGAACCTCTTGTGTGCATGTATGTTGATTCTTGAGTAGCACTCTTTGTAGACATCCTTATTGAACTCATTGATCTTGATTTTTACTTAAGGACAAGCAAAATATTAAGTTGGGAGTGTTGATGAGTCTTAGATTTTGACTCATTTAGGGCTTAGTGTTCATAGTTTTATTGTCCTCAAATGCCTAATTTATGATCTAATTGATGTTAAAGTATTGATTTGCAACAATGAAGGCAAAGGAACAAGGCAAGGACATTACAGGGCAAAAAAGAGTGAAAAGAGGAAAATGGCGGAAGATAGCCAAAGCTAAGAATCGCCAAAGCCACTCGGCGACTCGCCGAATGGCACTTTAGCTTGCCAAAAGTTCCATGCTGCCATCCCGGGGGAGAAGCCAAATTGGCGATGGATTTGGACCTTCGGGCGAACTTTCGAACAGATCGGCAACACATATTTGGATCACCTAAAGTCACAGAACCTTGAGGATAAAGAGCCAAGGAAAACCGGCAATGGAATGGAGCGATTGACGCACCGCCGACTTAGTCGACGATGCTTGACTTACTTCGCCCAATGGTCCTGAAGCCAAAATTTTGGAAACTATAAATTAAATTTCAAAAAGAAGTAAAAGAGTTCAATTCTTATTTTCTTAGTCTAATCTTATTCCAGAGACCTCCTGAGTAATTTTTCCATTGTAGAACATTGTTGAAAGAGTTTTCGAGTAGATTTGGAGTTGGGATTTCAATTTTAAGCATTTTTGGATCATTGTAAAGACGTGGATTGCAATAATGAATTATGGAGAACGTAATTGGTATTGATTTCTTCCTTTTTTTCGATGTGTAGCTAAAACTCCCTCTCTTGGGGGTGTGATCATGTGATTATTTGCTTTAATTAGCTTATGGGTATTGTTTTTTAATGATTTAAATGTTGTTTTAAAGTGGTTTGATTGATAGTTCTGTATTAACCAAAATTTGTAGTTGTAAATGCAGTTTTAACTTAGTGTTTTGGGATTGCGAGAGAGAGAGGTTCTTGAACCAAGGTTATTGATTGATAAGTGTAGTGACTGGGTTTTTTTGGGTTCAGCTCGAGAGAGTGAATCTTAACTCAATCCTACTAATCTAGCTCGAGAGAGTAGATAAATTAAGGTTTTAGGTTGTTTATAGTGTTAAGTTTGTTGAGGTTCGAGAGAACTCACTTGAGTTGTAAAGTTTGTTGGAGATAAAGTTATTGCACCTATAGTCTAGACTACCCACTAATATTCAGCAATTTATTAATAAACTTCAATTACCCATATAGTGAAATTAGCTTTTAATCGATCACATCCCTGAGAATTCCTCCCTACTTGTCTATTCTCCTATTTTCTTGATTGTTGTAGTTGATAATTAACACTTTTAACCCCCTCCCCCCCCCCCCCCATTTGATATTCGTTGTCAAACTAATAACTTACATTGTTTGGTTTTAATAATGTCTACTTTTATAACCAATTAGACCACAAACTTTGCTTCTTAATTGAATTCGATACTATACCGCTCCTTGTGGGTTCGACCCGAACTCTTCATTGGGTTTTATACTAGAATACGATCGCCTACACCTAGTATTTGATGAGGTGTAGATGAGAGTTCATCATGGTACATTATAGATTGCTTGAAATTGAAGCATATATGATGATTTATGATTAAAACTGTCTTGAGATTGGGGCATATATGATGAATTATGATTATTAAGGCTTTGAGAGTGAAGCCTATATGATTATTGTTTATTGTTAGATTTAATTTTGGTGGAAGGAATTTACCCACATGATTTTCTTTATAAATGTATGAATGTGACATGAATCAATGCTAAAAGAATATGAGATTGATGAGGCTTGAGGTGACTTCCCATGACCTCCATATGAGAAGGATATAAGGTGATCTCCCATATTCCTAAGCTAGAAACATGAGGTCATTACCCATGTCACATGATGATGAAGGTGAGGAAACTACTCCCCACGTTTCTATTATGTAAGATTAAACTATAGGTAACTGTCCTCGTTCCTATTATAATGGTTTGACATGGAGGCAAATACCCATGATCCTTATAGAATGATGTGGAGGTGAATAATCGTGTCTTACGATTATGGACATGGAGGCGAACACCCATGGTCCTAAAGTATGTAAGGAAAGAGGCGAACACCCATTAGCCTTTATACGGTGAAAGGAGGCAAATCCCCACGTATTTGAAAGAAAGCAAGAATAGTATGAACAAATGTCATGAAGAATGATTAGCTTGGATTGTAGCTTGAATTGCCTTCCATGATATGTATGACTAGAGGTGGATGACCCAATTCTTGACTAAGGATAAGTTGAGGTTTCTTAAGGAAGTATTCCTCCTATGTTATGATGATTTATGTGCATTGATTAGCTTTATGATTTATATTGTCTAACTCTTTTGCTTATGTTGATGTTTATGCAAGCTATCATATTTAGTACATGTTTGTGCTTATGCATACTCTTGTCTACATTTCTTATCCAAATGTAGGGTCCGGTGATATCGACTCTCATCCTCGTGGCTAGGATCATGGTAGAGCAAGATTTGAAGATTGGTGAATCCTCATAGCGTTCAAGGATTTGACCACTATTTTCTTGTTTTATTTCATTTCATGTTTTGAACATTATTGTATGAGATGTGTCCCAAGATATTCATGTTTTAGATGGTTTGAGACAAAGTTTGTTAGACCTATGCTTTGTTTTATAAAGACTTTGATTATGTTGAAAATGTTATTAAATTTCCGCTCAATTCTAGTGTCTTATGTTATGATAGCTAAGTGGCTTGTATGAGGCCTCTCGAGGTCTTGTACGCCTTGTTACATCTATAGGGTACCCTTGGGTTGTGACAAACTTCATAATCAGATCACAAGGTTTAGAATGGTTCTACGATGTCTCGAAACCACGTCAAGTAGAGTCTTGTTCATAAGTGTGAAGCGCGCTTTTATGAATGAGAGGCTACTAGATACTTAGGAAACTTCACTTCTTTCTTCACTCTAAAATCGTGCGATAGAGTTTCACTCTATAAGGTCTTTCTCCTATTCCTTACCCAATGGTCTACAACATATGACTAATAGAAGGGCTCATGCTAGAAGGAATGAGGAAGACAATGTGTACCAAGGATCTCCTCCTCAAGCTTCTCAAGCTCCAGTTGACCTTTTGGCTGAGAATGTGACAAATGTAGAATTTAGGTCAGCCTTTCAAGTGTTGGCTCAAGCCGTGACGGCCCAAGACAATAGGAAGTTGTTGTCCCTATGAACCCAAATATGGGTACGACTGCGTCTAGAGTAAGGGACTTCACAAGAATGAATCCCTCGAATGTTTATGGTTCAAAGGTTAAGGAAGATCCTTAAGATTTTATTGATGAGATCTATAAGGTGTTAAAGATAATGGAGTGACTCCATTGGAAAATGTGTAATTGGCCGCTTATCAACTTAAGGGGGTGTCTCAAATTTGGTTCAACTAATGGAAAGAGGCAAGGCAGGAAAAAGTGGGTCCCATAGAGGGGAAAGGTTTAAAACTGCTTTTCTTTATAGGTTCCCTCTTGAGATGAGAGAGGCTAAAGTGTATGATTTCATCAACCTTCGCCAAGAAAATATGAGTGTTAAGGAATATGCTTTGAGGTTCACTCAATTGTCCCGATATGCCCCTTCAATAGTTGTCGATCCTAGGGCAAAGATGAGTAAGTTTGTATCTGTTGTGTCTAATATAGTGGTTAAATAGTGTCGTATTGCCATGCTTATTCATGACATGGACATCTCTCGTCTCATGGTTCATGCCCACTAAATCGAAGAGTAGAAACTGAAAGAAAGGTCTAGGGAGACAAATAGAGCTAAGACTGGTGATGGCAATTTCTCTTATGCAATGTCCGATGGACAAGGTCAACCTAAATTTTGATGAAGGTTTTCCGGCCAAGGTTTATCCAGTGCTCCTTCTAAGTTAACCAATGAAAGTGTGTCTAACCCTAAGCCTCAAGGAGGTGTTAATGGGTCTTTATTGTCGGATTATGCTAAATGTGGTAGAAAGCTTGAAGGCAACTGCCTAGCGGGTTCTAATGTTTGCTTTGGTTGTGGTAAGACGGATCACAAGATAAGGCATTGTCCTTCAATTTCTAGAAATGAGGGATACAGTGGTCATATGGCTCAACCCTATTCTTCATCTGGTCCAAGTGGTTTGGGTGCGAATTCTCCAAAGCAAAACTGATTCTATGCACTTCATACTAGAGGTGAACAAGAGTGTTCTCTAGATGTGGTTATCGGTATGTTGAATGTTTTCTAACTTAATGTTTATGCTTTACTAGATCTTGGTGCTACTTTTTATTATGTGACGCCTATGTGGCTATGAGGTTTGATGTTCTTCCGAATGTGTTGTTAGAACCTTTTTCTGTCTCTACCCCTGTTAGTGATTTTGTTGTAGCTAGGAGGGTCTATAGAAGATGTCTCATCTCCTTACCTCATCGAGTTACACTTGTTGATTTGGTAGAGCTTGATATCTTAGACTTTGATGTTATCCTTGATATAGATTGGTTGCACTATTTTTATGCTTCTATTGATTGTAGAACTCATGTAATCAGATTTCAGTTCCCAAATAAGCCTATCCTAGTGTGGAAGGGGGGAAATTCTATGCCTAGAGGTTAGTTTCTTTCATATATGAAAGCTAGAAAGATGATTTCTAAGGGTTGTATTTATCATCTATTTAGGGTGAGGGATATGGATTCGAAAACCCCTACTCTTGAGTCGATCCCCATTGTGAATGAGTTTTTGGAAGTGTTCCTAGATGATCTACCCAGCATTCCTCTCGAAAGGGAAATAGACTTCGGAATTTTACCTTTCCCAGATAGCCAACATATTTATATTCCTCCTTATAGAATAGCTATAGCAGAACTTAAGAGGTTGAAAGAACAATTGAAAGATTTGTTGGATAAGGGTTTTATCCGACCAAGTATCTCTCCATGGGGGCCAGTATTTTTGTTAAGAAGAAGGATGGTTCTTTTGTATGTGTATTAACTATCGCCAGTTGAATAAGAACACCATTAAGAATAAGTATCCTCTCCTTAGGATAGATGATTTGTTTGACCAACTTTAACAGGAAAGTTATTTCTCTAAGATTGATCTCAGGTCGGTTTATCACCAGTTGAGGGTGAAAGAAGATGATATTCTAAAAACAACCTTTAGAACCTGATATGGTCATTATGAGTTCTTGGTTATATCATTTGGTTTGACGAATGCCTCGACGACATTTATGGACTTGATTAATAGGGTGTTTAGACAATACCTTGATATGTTTGTAATTGTATTCATTGATGATATATTGATTTATTCAAGGAGTGAGGATGATCACATAAATCATTTGAGGGTTGTGTTGCAAATTCTCAAGAAATAACAACTCTTTGCGAATTTTAGCAAATGTGAATTTTGGCTAAGATCTGTGGCTTTTCTAGGTCACATTGTGTTTAGTAAGGGTATTGAGGTAGATCATGTTAAGACAGATGTGGTCAAGAATTGGCCTATACCTCTATCACTGACAGTTATTAGAAACTTTTTGGGTTTGGCCGGTTATTATAGAAGGTTTGTTGAGGGGTTTTATATGATGGCCTCTCCTTTGACAGCTTTGACTCAAAAGAAGGCATAGTTCATATGGTCTGAAGCTTGCGAAAAGAATTTTCAAGAGTTGAAAACTAAAATTACTTCCGCTCCGTTGTTGGCCTTACCAAAAGGTACAGATGGCTTTATGGTGTATTGTGATGCCTCTAAAATTGGGTTGGGATGTGTGATTATGTAGAATGGTAAAGTTATTGCATATGCTTTGAGGCAACTTAAGATTCATGAGAAAAACTATCCTACTCAAATTTTTATCCTTAAAGATTTGGAGGCATTATTTGTATGGAGATCATGTTGATTTTTTCACCAACCATAAGAGTTTGAAATATGTGTTCAATCAAAAGGATTTGAATCTTCGCCAAAGAAGGCACCTAGAATTATTGATATATTATGACATGAGTGTTCTAAATCACCATGGTAAGGTGAAAGTAGTAGTGGATACTCTTAATCGGTTGTCTATGGGTAGTGCTACTCATATTGATGATGACAGAAAAAAGTTGGTTCGAGATGTTCATAGATTGGCACGATTTGGTGTTTAGTTAGTAGACTCTACCAAGGGTGGTGTCATTGTTCATAATGGGTCAGAATCGTCTTTTGTGACAAATGTGAAAGCTAAGCAATGTCTTGATTTGACCTTAGTATAAATGAAAGAAGTGGTGCTTAAGAACTCCGTAGAGGCTTTCTCCCAAGGGGGAGACTGTGTTCTTAGATATTAAGGTTATTTATATGTTCCGAATGTTGATGACTTGAGGGAACAAATCTTGTCAGAAGGCCATAGCTCTCAGTATTCCATTCTCTCGGGAACCACCAAGATGTACCGTGATTTGCGGGAGATCTATTGGTGTAATAGGATTAAAAAAGATATTGCAGGATTTGTGGCTAAGTGTCTTAATTGCCAACAAGTGAAAGTTGAGCATCAGAAACCGAGAAGCTTATCCCAAGATATTAGCATTCCTACTTGGAAGTACGAAGACTTGAATATGGACTTCATAAGGGTATCCACATACTCGGTGACAACATGATTCGATTGGATTGTAGTAGAGCAAATGACAAAATTGGCACATTTCATTCCCATCAAGGTTTCTTATTCGGCAAAATATTATGCTAAGTTGTATTTGAGGGAAATGGTAAGGTTGCATGGAGTTTCATTGTCCAGTATCTCCTATAGAGGTACTAAGTTTACTTCTCAATTTTGGAAGTCTTTCCAAAAGGGTCTTAGCACTAAAGTTAAGCTTAGCACGATTTTTCATCCACAAACTAGTGGGCAAGCAGAGCGTACTATTCAAACATTGGAAAATATATTGAGAGCATGTGTCATCGATTTCAAGGGAAATAGGGATGATTACTTACTATTGATTGAGTTTGCTTATAATAATAGCTACCATTCTAGTATCGGTATGGATCCATTTGAGGCTCTTTATGGTAGGAGGTGTAGATCTCTAGGTTGGTTTGAGGTGGGTGAAGTTACCTTGATAGGACCTGAGTTAGTTCATGAGGCTATTGAGAAAGTTTGACTTATTAGAGAGAGGTTGAGAACAACCCAAAGTCGACAAAAGTCATATGTCGATGTTAGACAAAGAGATCTTGAATTTGATGTTCATGATTAGGTTTACTTGAAAATCTTACCCGTGAAGGGTGTAGTGAGGTTTGGTAAGAAAGGGAAGCTTAGTCCTAGTTTTGTATGCCCATATAAGGTCTTGAGACGTGTTGGTAAGGTTGCTTATGAGCTTGATTTGCCTAATGAGTTGGCATCAGTATATCCGGTTTTCCATGTCTCTATGTTAAAGAAGTGTGTTGGAGATCCAACATCTATAGTTACCTTAGAAGGGTTGGGAGTTAATGAGAATCTTTCTTATGAAGAAGTACCGGTTGAGATCTTAGATCGGCAAGTTAAGAAATTGAGGTATAAAGAAGTTACTTCCGTGAAAGTGTTGTGGAGGAATCATTTAGTTGAGAGTGCTACGTGGGAGGCCGAGGCTAATATGATGTCTCGATATGCTCATATTTTTTCTTTCTAATCCTCATCTACCTTGACGTAATGAATCTCTCATGGTTTGTTCTTTGTTTTGGTGTCATGTGTTTTAGATATTCCCATGATTTCCTTTTTTTATGCATGTCCATGCAAAACTTGTGTTTTGAAAGAAAATGAGTTTATATGATTGATTTTCCTATGTTTTAGTGCATTGAGTATGAGTTTCCTATAGACTTCATGAGATGAATTGATGAACATGCCTTAGATTGGAGTTGAGAATTCATCCTTGGATGTTTGCTTTTGATGTAAAGATTGCATATAGTCTCCATGAGATTGTCTTGAGCATGCTTATAGCTTGGAAATGATAGTTCCTCCTTAAATATGAGAAATTTTGAAATTTCATTCATATTGGGTTGCTAGATGTAGTTCCTACATTCCTTATGAGGCATTGAGTATGTTTAGCTTGGATTTGATTTTTCCTCCTTGGTTGTGTGCATTTAGATAAGTTGCATGCATGTTGGGCTATTAGTTTTGAGTCGTTTCCTTTAAGATGTGTCTTGAATTCCATTCGAGGACGAAAGTTCCTAAGGGGGATATAATGTAACACCTCGGAATCTAGTAGGTTATGCTAGGGGCTAAGTGCTAAGACATGTGAGATTTGAGCCTTGGCACCCCACCCCCCCCCCCCCACCCCACGAGTGTACACACGAATCGTAAAGGGAACCACGGCTTGTGGTGGTGCCCATGGACCTAGGAAGTAGCTAACCAATGGAGGATCACCTCCCACGAGCACCATGATGGCTCATGTTAGAGACCATGGTTCGTGGTGACACTTGTGGAGGTGAGGCAGTAATCCCTTCAAGTCTGACAAAAAATAGGACTCTCCCCACGAGCCACTAGACGGCTCGTGAAGGCCACCACAGGCAGTGGGAGGGGTGATGGTGCTGATTTAGATTTTTGGAGTTAAGAGGTGGCTTGCCAAGCTACTAGTTCATGACCATGGAAGGCACCATGACTCGTGGTAGGGACCACGGCTCGTGGAGCCTCAGGTGAAGATGAGGCAGTCCCCTGTAAGTTAGGGAGGGTCTTTTTTGGTTTTAATTAGATCAAAGCCATGTGGTTTTACCCAAGCCTAGGACCCCTATATAAGTCATTTCAACCCCAAAACTCACCGATTCAAGTCATTAGTTGCAAAACCCACAAGAATTCTCAAAGTTCTTTCTCTCAAATATTTGTCTCTCTAGAACTTGTTGAAGAAGAAATAGTTCAAGCTAGGATCAAAGTCAAGTCTGCAATCCTCATGAATTTGTGGGTTTTTTTAACAAGGTATGATGGCTTTTCATCCATGGAATCCTTTCATCCATGAAGCCCCTAAGATTTCCCCAATTGAGAATTAGAAATTCCCTAATTGAGTTAGGGTTTCTTCTAATGTTGTGGGTTTTGATGAATGTTGATCCAAATGAGTGGATTATAATTGTTTATGCTTGAATTGAGTAGATTCAATGATTTTAGAATGAATTTACATGTAACCATGCCTAACCCATAATTCTAAGATGAATTTGATATATATTGGTTTTACTCCATGAAAAGGGAAATTTAGAATTTAGATGTATTCATATAGGATTGATATGGTACATTATAGATTGCTTGATATTGAAGCATATATGATGATTTATGATTATAATTGTCTTGAGATTGAGGCATCTATGATGAATTATGATTATTAGGGCTTTGAGAGTGAAGCCTATATGATAATTGTTGATTGTTAGATAGAATTGTGGTGGAAGGAATTATTTACCCACACAATTTCCTTTATGAATGTATGAATGTGAAAGGTTTCCTCTCATAAAATGATACTAGGTTGAAAGGTTTTCTCACCTAAAATGAATCTAAGCTTAAAGACTATGTGATTGATGAGGCTTGAGGTGACTTCCCATGACCTCCATATGAGAAGGATATGAGGTGATCTCCCATATTCCTAAGCTAGAAACATGAGGTGATTACCCATGTCACATGATGATGAAGGTGAGGCAACTATATTTATTCATTGATGTTGAACAAGGGGCGACTCCCCATGTTCCTATTATGTAAGATTGAACTAGAGGTAACTATCCTCACTCCTATTATGATGGTTTGACATGGAGGCGAATACCCATTATCCTTGTAGAAAGATGTGGAGGCGAATACCCATGGTCCTAAAGTATGTTAGGCAAGAGGAGAACACCCATTAGCCTTTATAGGAGGCAAATCCCCATGTCTTTGAAAGAAAGCAAGGATAGTATGAACAAATGTCCTGAAGAATAATTAGCTTGGATTGTTGCTTGAATTGTATTACATGATATGTATGACTAGTGGATGACCCAAGTCTTGACTAAGGATAAGTTGAGGTTGCTTATGGAATTACTCCTCCTATGTTATGATGATTTATGTGCATTGATTATGTTTATGATTTATATTGTCTAACTCTTATGTGTATGTTGATGTTTATGCAAGCTATCATATTTAATACATGTTTGTACTAGTACTCTTTCCTACATTTCTTATCCAAATGTAGGGTCCGGCGATATCGACTCTCATCCTCGTGGCTAGGATCATAGTAGAGCAGAGTTGAGGATTGGTGAGTCCTCATAGCATTCAAATATTTGACCACCATTTCCTTATGTTCTTTCATTTTATGTTTTGAACATTATTTTATGGGTTGTATCCCAAGATATTCATTGTTTAGATAGTTTGTGAAAAAGTGTATTAGACTTCCACTTAGTTTTGTGAAGACTTTTATTGTGTGGAAAATGTTTTTAATTTCCTCTAAATTCTAATATCTTATGGTATGATAGCTAAGTGGTTTGTATCAGGCCTCTCAGGGTCTTGTACACCTTGTTATATCTAGGAGGTACCCCTGGGTCCTGAAAGTTTGATTCAGCTTAGGTGATAAAATCTTACAACTTTATGAAGCCTTATGTGAGAAAACCTTTCACAGTCATGATCATAGTAGCATATGGTAATACTTTTCACAATATCATTGGTACTTTCACCTAAAATCATTCTCAAATCGTTTACATAAATTTCATAAAAGCATGCATATCTTCATATATTCATATTTCATAGTTCATAAGCTTCATCATGTGTACAGAGTGAAAAATTATGGATCATGCATGGGTTCATATGAATTCAACTCAAAATCATGTAAATGCTCTAATTCATGCTTAAAAATATTGAAAACAACTAATTAAATCATAATTGAGAAGAACCCATGGAAATTGAAAAATCTAACTTTGAATTAAGAAGTGAACTTGAAAAAAAAAATTGGTATTTCTTGAAGATCCTATGAGTAAAAGACTCCATAGGTGAAAACTAACATACCTTAGTGATAAAGGCCAAAAAGCTATTGTGAATTGAAGATCCTTGGTTGAAACCATAACTTTTTCTTCCTTAGCTTGAGAGAGAGTTGGAGGGGATAAATATGGTAGAGAATTTAGGATTTAGTAGAATGATTAAGAATGGGTAGTTTAAGGACTAAAAATACTTATATAGGGCTTAGAAAAGGGGTCAAAATCACGTAGCTTAGGTATTAAAGGCATAGGATAAAGACCCAAAACCTCATGGAAATTAACTATCGAATTGGTCTATGGGTGTGACCTACGGGCGGTAGAGCTTTCTATGGCATGTATGATTTCACGTGTCAGTACACTTCTTCCAATTCTAAGTGCCAACGATCGTTAGTCAGTAATATAACCCAACTAAGTGAGTTGGGGTCGAATCCCACAGGGAGTGGTACGTGTTTGAGAATCAAGAGCCAAGTATGAATATGTTCAAGTCAATCATAGGTAAACACATTTACAACTAAAAGCATAGTTCAAATTAAAGGGTGGCATAAGTGTCAAATAACATGGGGTTTTGATTTTAACTATCAACTACAGCAATAGCAAATAACAGGAATAAACAAGTAAAGAGATGGGTTCTTGGGATGTGACTGGATTATAGGCTAAGGAAGACAAATGGGTAATTGCAACGTATAGTAAATAGCTATAAATCAGTGAATAAGCTAGACTTTAGTGGGGATAAACCTTCTTCGAACAATTTACCCCATATTAAATTGGTTTCTCTCGAACACTAATAAGCAGCAATTAAGAACAACCTTCATTTTAGTCCATTCATTATCTCGAGTTGAATGTGTGGAAAAGGTTTTACGGTTCACTCTCTAGAGCTGAACCAATGAAAACCCAATACCCACAGACCATCAAATCAGTAACCTTGGTTTTAAAACCTCTCTCTCGAGCAAGCCAAAAAACATGAAGGTAGAGTTGCATTTGCAACTACAGGTCTTTAAATTAAACCACAATTACTAATTAAAATCACTTTTAAACAACATTTCAACTATCAATTAACAATACTCAGCAGCTAAATCAATCCATAATCACATAATCACACCCCAAGAATCGGGTTTTAGCTAGACATCACAAAAAGATAAAAATCGTTACCAAATTGTATTTCCATCAACTGGGTAAGATTAATTTTGTCTTTACAAAGATCAAGGTTGAAGAATCTCAAAGATCCACTTCCAATTTATCAAAAATAGTAAACTTCAATTCTTCAAAGCTAAGGAAAATATTGTCTCAATACTCTCAGTTCTAACTCAAAAATTACTCTAATGAATGCTCAGAATAAAATTTGATTGACAAAAGATATTGACACTAAACATAAAGATTCAAAATGTATTTATAGTAGCCAAAACTTTTGCTGCGAAGGACCATTCGGCGCAATAAGTCGAGATCGCCGATCCACTCAGCGATCCACCATTTGGTCAGTTCCATTGCCGTTTTGCTTTGGCCTTTAGCATCCTCAAGTTCTGTAACTTTGGGCAATATAGCATAGCATCGCGGAATCGTTCGGCGACACGTTGACTACCCCTTTCTATCGCCAACTTGATTTTCTCCTTTAGGGCTTTGCACACTAGAACTTTAGGCAAGATCATGGCCATTCGGTGACTCGCCCAATGGGTTAGGCGATCATCAAGTCTTCTTTTTTTCATTCTTTCAGCTGCCTTGTTCCTTTTTGCTCATTAGTGTCCATTCTTTGTTCCTTAATCCAAATACCTAAAATATAAAGGATTGAAATTACTTATTGGCACAAAATATGCATTTGAGGACACTAAATCTATTGAAATAAAGCCTTAAATGAGTCCAATCGTGGACTCATCACCTGTACTGGTCAACCATAAACAAATTAGTGGAGCCTTAAATTCAAGTCAATTTTGACAAGAATCTTCTATGGTCCGTAGACCCCAACCATAGAACTCAACGTTGACCTTTAAAATTTCACTATGTCTGAGACCTATCTACGACTCGTAGATCATCTGATGGATCATCCTGGTAAGTTGTCGAATGAGATACAAAAAAACTTGATTTTTCCCAAAACTCAACCCACTTTTTACACATGCCTATTACGGCCCATAGAATGGACCCATAGAACACAAACTGTGGCAAAAATGTTTTCTTCTACTTCTCAAAAATTCGAGATGCTACAATATCTCCCCCTTGGAAAAATTCTTCTTCAAATATGACTTAGCTAGCATAAAAAGTGTAAGGGAAAGAGATCTAGCAACCCAACACGAATGCAATCACATAAATGCACATAACTATCACGCCCCGACCCTACACCTTAGAGGTGGCCAGCACTCGAGAACCATTGTTTGTCCCCAAGTGAACCCTTGTCTTGGTTGAGTAGTTAGCAAGAGACTTACTCAAGCGACAAAAGGTATAAAACAAAACTTTTTTGAACATTTAAACTCAAAGTAAATACTCAACTCGAACTATCTTTAAAATACTCAATAACATAAGTAAAATAGTTTGCAAAAACATATCAAGGAAGAGTAAATATTGAAAGACTCCTCAACTCTATCTATCTATGAAGCCTCTACTATTAAAGAAGGATGTCGGTACAAGACCCACGACATCTCAAAGCTACTAACTAGAAAGTAAATGTGAAGTCCTCCTGAATGCAAAGAGGCTCACCAAAAGCTAACCGGAGTGTAAAGTGGTCTCAACGAAGCGCTTGGTGATGATCTTAAACACATGTATCTGTATCATAAGAAAATGTTGGTCAAATGATATCAATACATTGAATGTAGGCATATGTAATATAGCCAAAGCAAAATAACTAAATGAAAGGATTGTAATATATAAAATATACTCAAGTTGAGTGTAAATAAACAGAGGAGTTAAATCATTTCAAGCTTTACAAAAATACTTACCCATCACTGAACTCAACATAATAAGTGATATATTAAAATATACTTTAACTCTGTTGGGAGATTCTCTGATTTGAGGTAATTGCTCTAAAATCTAATAATAGAACTCTAGATTACTCTTTTACTTATCTGAAAGTAGATATACGGCGTGAGGAAGAACTAGTCAAACACTATGATAGCGTTACATACCTAGAAGAATGAAGTTCTTGGTGAAATAGACGAAGAGTGAAGAACACTTTAAACCCTAGATTTTCTCCTCTTGGAACCTTGCTCTAATGACTTGAAGTATTAATGAACATAAACAACTAATTAACACTTTCTAAGCCCTTAACTAAGTGTAAAACATTGTGGTTTAGGCTTAGAATAGGGGTCAAAACGACGTAGTTTAAGTATAAAACACATATGGGAAAGACCAAAATGACCCCAACTTAAAAATCTGACGAGGTTCCTCAAAAGAGAGGTTTCACGGACCATTTATGGCTCCACGGTCTGTGAAAAACTTCACTGGCCGTATAGCCTCCTATTAAGCTTCAGTTGTTTGACAAGGCTTCACTAAAACAGTCATAACTTTTTATTCCAAACTCAAAATGAGGCAACTTGGTGGTGTTGGAATAAGGAGTCAAAGACCTTCAATTTGATAGGTTATGGGCAACCTAATTCATTATATAATAAGATATATGGTCATTTGAAGTTTACACAAGTAAAATATCATACTGTAACATAATCGGTAAGAAGACTTTCAACTCAACTTTGTTCTAGGGGTTTCTAGTGACCTTAATTCATATCCAAATTCATTCCCACACTATATAATTGACCTTAACACCTAAGAACAATCAAAAATCACTCGTTACGACCTTATACTCAAATGAAGAATGGTTCAAGTCTTAACTTAAAAAGTCTTTGGGAGTTATAATATCTCCCTCTTGGGATCATTCATCCTCGAGTGATGGTTAAAATGAGAATGGAAGGGAAAAGAATTAATCTTACTATCTTTTTTGACTAGTGAACTTGTCTACCAATGTAGGTAGAAGTGATTCATATTGAGGGTTTTTAAACTGGACTCGAACACACTTGGCACAAAGCTCACATAAGATTTCAAGATTACATGCCATAACCTGAAACAAGGGTATCCAGACACGAAGTAAAAGAATGACTTTTATGACTTGAGTGATATGATTAGTTGATTTTAAGATTAGCAATACTTCTCAACTATGCTATCATTTCTGATTAATACACTTCATTAGCTCCAACTCATAGCTCCCACTAGAGTATATAACTATTTTTAACAAGGTCTAAGTTAAATTGTCTTCTCTTATTGTGTTCAAGCCTTAACTTTAAGTCACAAGGTGCTAAACATAAGGTGATCATACTAATTCAAACACAAGATTTGGTTGCTATGCCTCTATATGAAATATCTTCCCAATATTACTACTCCTTACCACTACATTCAACAAAACTTCGAGTCCTAGTCAAGAAGCATCTAATGCATCATGTATTCATCTATATACAACAACACCACAATCAAGCCTAGTACTATAGTCAATCCATGGACTCCTACTAATCAATCCTTATAAGAATTCTCCTTCTCTTGTCATCTCTATCAATTTAAATTTCATTCATTACTATCAAGAACTAACTAACTACTCTCACCTAGCTATTATTCATAGTAAAACTTTATTCATCCTTCCTCCACTTTTATAACCTTAGATGGAATAAGCACACTACTGCTACCAACATAAAAAAACATCAAACTTCTCCTTCTATCATCACTCAACTACTATCATCAGTATCACTCTCTAACTAAAAAGGACCACTAAAAAAGCTTTAGGGCGAAAGATCATAAGAACAATTTATTCCAAAATTCTAATATAAAAATAGGCATGGCATAATATTATGTTGCTAGCCATTGATATCAAATTATGAATTTGCGATACTGAGCATACTATAAGATATGAGTGCTTATATGAATATGTTCATACCATGAGGCTAATATCCATAACTTTATGGAGTAAGATTGACATCAATGGGCTAAAGTCCTTGCCCCTCATTCTCAAAACTGAGCATAGATGTGAATCTCTCTGAAGCTTATGAGCATAGGTTATGAACACAATTATAATATTAGAAACATCAACAGGATATTATAACGACTAAACTTTGAGGAATACGCTAGAGTATGAATGGATAGATATATCACTTTAACTCTTTCTAAAAACACTATTATCTGATTCTTAACAGTTGACTTAGTTTCTCATCTTATCATCTCCCGCTTATGTTTGAAACTGATAATTATGGATCTATTCCATCATCTCTAAACTAATCTATATTCAATTTACTCTAATACTCTAGAAAGGCTTATCTCATTGCTACAGAATTCTCCATGTGTAGGTACTACGGTTCCTTCTAAGACCTCTTTCTAAGATGCTTCTCTTAAACTCTTCTCATTGGCTTATAAGGCCGCTTTATCTAACTCTTAAGGAAAAAAAAATAATGCTTACATCAACCTATTCCACATTGACAGCTCAAATATACTATCTAGGCACACATGAAAAATTATTAACTTAATTGTATCCTCATTTGAGTACATACGATGTCATGTACACCTCTTAATGCCCTTGCTAATCTAATGACTTAGCCACACTCCTTTTCTCTCATCTAAGAGTCATAATACCACATTTGTACCAGTAACACCTTAATTTCTCACCTAATTTATGTCAAACCTACTAGATCATATCTTTAACTAACATCATCACCCACATATTTCCATTATTTTGATCACGACACTCATCGTAAATTCAATCTTAGTGTCTATTACTAAACACATATGTCAATATAATTGCTCACTTACTATACTAACTTACAACTACTAGATAAAATGTCACGACCCAGGGGTACACCCTAGATGTAACATGGCATACTTGACCCCGAAGGGGTCACATACAAGCCCTTAGCATATCATAACATAATATAATAGAAAAGTGCAAAAATGTTAAAACATTTTCCATACAATCCAAGTCCTTATAAAAGCAAAGTGGAAGTCTTACTACACTTCTGTCAAAACATCTAATACAACTTTGAATACTCTTGGATCACTGCCTATACAATAATCTTAAGACATGAAAATAAAATACATAAAGGGAAGGTGATCAAATCATCGATGCTATGAGACTCACCAAGTCTTCAACTCCTTGCCCTTCTAGAAACCTATCTTCAAGAATGGAACTCAATAATCGCCAAACCCTACATTTGATGAGAATGTAGGCAAGAGTATGCATTAGTATGAAAGTACTAAATATGATAGCTATCATAACATCTTAAAAGCATAACATAAGGGTTAGTCAACATAAGACATATTCCATAATCATAAGAGTTACTTCATGAAACATAAACTATAAGCACAAGATACAATAACATAATCATAAGCACTTCAACATAGGCACCACATAAGCATTAGTTAACTCTTAGTCTTTCATATCATAAGAGAACTACTTCTTATGTAACCTCAAAGCATACTTGTGCAATGCATGAATAAGACCCCATAATCCCATTCATGCTAAGTACTCTCTTTGGTCATCATAGTAATACTTACAACCTTGTGTTCACATCCTTAGCTTACTTCCCATAAACAAGGGAATCTTTACCTTTAGGCAAACATATCATGGAAGGAAATTATGACAACAATCTAAGCAAAACATACATCGTATAAGAAAACACTTCATCAGTAGCTTCATGTCATGCTTGTGCAATGCATGGATAAGACCCATAATCCTACCCACAGTAAGTACCACTTTAGGCTATCATACTAAAATGATTACTATTTATCATTCTAGACTACCAAATAATAGCACCCCATTAGTCTAAACCAAGCTATCATGGAAAAACACATTAATCATACAAGTCCAAGCTATTCTAAGAAGGGTACAAGTGTTCCATCCTAGCTACCATGAAATAGTCTTAGACTAACTAAGTCATGCTACCATACAAGCATACTATGATGTTAATGTAAGCTACCCTTAGGAGAGTATGGTTTCTCAATCCTAAGCTACCATGAAGTGGTATTGTCCTAACCAAGTCATGCTACCAAGCAAGCATTCTATGATGCTAGTTCATGCTATGTTGGAGAAGCACTAAGGTTCCATCCAAGGCTACCATGAGAACTCCTAACACAAGCTACCAAGCAAGGTCTTGTCTTACCAAGTCAAGCTATTCAAGAAGGGATACTATGTCTCAACTTCAAGCTATTCTAGTCTAACATGCATGATTCATTTTAGGTGAGTAAACCTTTCAACCTAGAATCATTTTATCTGAGAAAACATTTCATCCCCTAGAGTATTCATGCCTAAGTGTGTATATGAGAATATTCTTTCAACAAAACAACAACCTATCATGATCATAGACACCTCACTCTGAAAGCTTTACTTCATACAATCATCATTCATATCTAGATTTCAAGGAATTCTAATCATATGCTTCATTATCAAGTGATTCTAGTCATAAATCATCATAAAGGTTCACTATAAAGCTTTACTAGTCATGATCCATCATATATATTATAATCTAATTCAATTCATGTCTACTTGCTTTTATTCTTGAACAATTACTATACATAACATCAATTCTAGAAGATCACCTATGAATCCTCAATTTCACTTCACAGGGCATAAACCCACATTCTTCAATTTCATCAATTAGACTAGGGTTAGCCATAGAAAATGCATAATATAAAAATAATATCTTGATTCAATACTAAATCAATCATAAACAAGTATAATCCACTCAATTGGAATCATACTCAACTAAACACACAATATTGGAAGGAACCTTAACTTGAATTGGGGATTTCATCTTCACAATTGGGGGAATTCTAGGGGGCTCCACTGATGGAAGAATCCATGGAAGAATAAGCTATCATACCTTGATTATAAATCCCTCACAAATCTTGCAACAATGGAGGAATTTGACCTAGCTTGCTTCTCTTCTTCTTCTTCTTCACTTTCTAGAGAGAGAATTTCTTGGAGGGAATTGGATTCTTTGGCTGAGTTGAAAATAATGGCTAGGATCAATGTATTTAAGGGTCTATTCGCTTTATATAAGTGTTCTAATTACTAATAAAATGATACCACTTAATAACTAATTAATTCTAGAACCTTCCCCTAACCCCTCACTTAACTGCTTGAAACAACTTCACTGCCTCACCCACGAGACCCCAACACATGGACCGTTGGTGGATCCACGGTCCATGTTGGTCATCCGTGGGTAGGGTACTAGAACTCTATTTTTGGGGTCTTGACCCACGACCCTTCCCACGGGGCGTGAGTCCCATTCGTAGGTGGACTGTTTTGGGCAACTTCTAGGGGCTATTTTAGGGTCCTCCTCAAGGACCATTGGTTGGTACTTGGGGAGTTGTACCTTGACGTTTAACCCCTAAACCTTTCATTCTAAGTACAGGAATTTTTTTCTACAACTCCAACCCTTACGTCAAACTCAAGAACCCTCACCTAAGGTTCTAGTTTAGCCTACTAGTTCCAGGTGTTACATAAAACTAAGAAACACTCACTCATTAAGACATCATGACAAGTAGTCAATCTTTTTCTCTCAGTCTAACTATTTACATATTAGTGACACATCTTTTTTACCACCTACATACTTTTTACCCTTTCACTATACATCATCTTCTAATTAGTTCCACAACCATCTGAATATCATAGGGTTTTCCCTTTAAAAATCATAAGTCTAGCTTAGGTCTATCAGATCATGAATACTTATTTCTTTTATTTAACAAATTTACTTGGTCTTCACTAACCCATGTTACATCGACATAAACTCCCTTTGGTTAAAGTATACTCTGACTTATCCTGACTAGTAACTATTACTCTACCTTATATCATGAAATCTTCACAAACTCATCACTTCTTAGTCTACCCATAAGGAAAAAATCCTCATTAATAACTTACTGGGTGTATAACTGCTATAAGATAATTTACCTTATCATTATATCCCTTTGTTAGATTACTATACCTCTGCATGCATTCTTCTAACTTTGGAACTTCTACTACTACTGGCTAAAAACATCGTAACTCATACTATTCTTTCGAATAAAAACACTATCCAAGCTCTACAACATACTTCCCCCTTAAAGGGTATCACATGAAACAAGTCTTAGAGAAGAGAGTCTAGGAGTAAATCTCTCTTTTAACTCAAACACATGATTCATATGAATAAGAGTGTATTTTTTTGAATCTAAACACTTAAGCTCACTCACGGGCTTCTCTCAAGCCCTTTTTTAGTCTCGTGACTTTCTGAAAACTTTTTGTTGATATTAACTCATTGATAAGGATTTGGGATTTTCTTTTCAACCACATTGAGTATGAAGGGTAGTCGAATGGATTTGAGAAATGCACAAGTTTGAATAAATTCCTTATGACACATTTTTACTATACAATTTAGAGTATGAAAGAAGGGAAACTTTTCTTAAATGTATGTAGTGCCTCATTTATAGAAGTGGGGCTCTCACAACCATAAATAATATCCAACTGACACGGCTTCATAGACACCCTATGACACTTGAACTCTGTGCTCTGATACCAAGTTTGTCATGTCCCAAGCCTCTACCATGGACGTGGCCGGCACTCGAGAATCATTGCTTGTCCCCAAGCGAACCCTTGGCCTATATGAATACTTAGCAAAAGACTTACTCAAGTGATAAAAGGCTTAAAACATTTAGACTCAAAGTAAATACTCAACTCAAACTGTTTTTAAAATACTCAATAACATAAGTATAATAGTTTGCAAAAATATCTCAAGGAAAAGTAAATACTGAAAGACTCCTCAACTCTATCTATCTATAAAGCCTCTACTATTAAAATAATATGTCGGGAAAAGACTCACGACGTCTCAAAACTACTAACTAGAAAGTGAATGTGAATTCCTCTAGAATGTAAGGAGGCTCACCAAAAGCTCACTAGAGTGTAGAGTGGTCTTAACGAAGCACCTCTTGATGATCCTAAACACCTATACATGCACTATAAAAAAATACAGGTTGAATGACATTAGTACACTGAATGTACGAGTATGTAATATAGCCGAAGAAAAATAACTAAATGAAAGGAATGTAATAGATAAAATATACTTAAGTTGAATGTAAAGAAACAAAGGATTTAAATCATTTAAAGCTTTGCAAAAGTACTTACTCATATCTGAAGTCAACATAATAAATGTTATATTAAAATATACTTTAACTATATCGGGAGATTCTCTCACCAACAACTATCAGTATGAGCTACGTGATGATACATCATCTTGTCCACGCTACCAAAACTATCCTATATGGTGTTGGGATATAAAACCTCTCAACTAAGTGGATCCACTAAGCTCTGTCTGAAAGCACTAAGGATTCATCTAAAAAGTATGATCTTGTATCCATGTTGGCAAGACATAGTGTTCAATACTACTCCCAATAATATATACTCTTGCTCAAATGTATAAATCCATACTTTTTCTCTGGTTTGAGATAACTATTCTCTTAAAAGAGGTGACTGCTCTTAAATATCTCTAAGACTCATTGCTCATTTAGAAAATAAGGTTTCTCTTTGCTCAATGTAAAAATATATTTTGGGTTGAGATAATTACTCAAATGGGGCATTTTTAAAAGGTAGTTGCTTTGTACTTACTCTTTCTGAAAACTCTCTTAACTTTTCTCAAAAAAAAGTCTACTCTTTTTCTTTATGAAAATGAAACATTCGAGAAATATATTGTTACCTTATACTATTTCTCAAACTCCTCTTACTTCCTTAAAACTCAATTGAAATAATAATGTTTTCTTTAAAAGATTCTCAATAAGATTTCAATGAATACTCAAGAATAGGGTTCATTATATAAAATAGATATGAACAATCAACTCAATAATCGCAATACACAATTTATAACAATTTAATAATTAGAAATAATAATTCAATAATCAGCAACTCAAGAACTCAGAACTCAATATCAACTCATCTCAAGGATACTCAAATATAAGGATAAAACCCTAGATTACTCTTTTACTTATTTGAATGTAGATGTATGGCATGAGGACGAACTAGTCCAACACTATGATAGACTTACATACCTAGAAGAACAATGTTTTTTGTGAAATCAGCAAAACTCAAAGAACACTTGAAACCCTAGCTTTTCTTCTCTTGGAACCGTGGTCTAATGACTTGAAGTTGTAATAACTTAAATTAACTAATTAAGACTTTCTAAGCTCTTAACTAGTTGTAAGACGTCATGGTTTAGGCATAGAATAAGGGGTAAAATGACGTAGTTTAAGTATCAAACCCATATGGGAAAGACAAAAATGACTCCATCTTAAAAAACTGATAAGGTGCCTTAGGAGGGAGGTTTCACGGACCGTTTAAGGCTCCACGGTCCGTGAAAAACTTCACTAGCCATATAGCCTCCAGTGAAACTTTTACTGTCTGACAAGGTTCACGAAAAGGTGCATAACGTTTCACTCCAAATTCGAAATGAGGCAATATTGGTGGCGTCAGAAAGAGGACTCAAAGATATTTAATTGGATAGGTCATGGACCACCTAATTCATTATATGCTGAGATAAATGGTTATTTGAAGTTGACCCAAGTAAAATCTCATATTGAAAGTCAATCAGTAAGAAGACTTTCAACTCAACTTTTTTCTAGGGGATTCTACTGACCTTAATTCATATCCAAAATTATTCCCACACTAAAGAATTGACCTTAACACCTAAGCAAAATTAAGGGAAAATTGAAAGATTTGTACAAGATATACGTTTCGTCACCACTTTGTGGAAAATCATTAGGTATGACTCAGTACGACCTTATACTCAAATGAAGAATAGTTTGAGTCTTATCTTCAAATTTTTTAGTGTGTTATAATAACCAAGGAAAAAAATTTACTCAAAGCTAAGACATAATCAAACAGCATTTTATAATACATATAAGCATGAATATGGAAACATGAGAATTACTAAGACACATGAATTCAAAAGAATGAACCATGAGGAGCTAAATACCTCAAGCTAGAGTAGGAATTGAGGGAAAGAGATGAGGATTTTGGGACATCATATCGGCCTTGGCCTCCCAAGTAGCACCCTCAACCATTTGATTCCTCCACAACACCTTGACGGATGTTGCTTCTTTGTTCCTCAACTTTAAAATTTGCCAGTCCCAAATCTTAGCTTGAACTTATTCATATGAAAGGCTTTCCTTTATACCAATATTATCTAATAGTACTATAGATGTCGGATCCCAATACACTTCTTAAATAAGGACACATGGAACACCAGATTCACCGACGATAAATCGGAGTGCAAGTCTAATTCATAATCCACCTTTCCTATCTGAATCAACACTTGATAAGAACCAACATAAAGAGGAATAATATTATGACCCTCCACTTTGCCATTCAAGTATGGCATAAAATTAAGGGAGAAGAATCTAGAGTTATGGAGAGGTTTGCGAAAGACTCTAAAATTCCCTAGTTATTTCCTTGGAAGGCTTACATTGGAAGAAGAATAGTCCTTAGTGGAATATTCTAGATAAATATGGAGATTTTCCAAGGAAGGTTATAGAACTACATAGAAAGTCCATGGAATGTTTAGATTTATAGAAGGGACTAACTTGTACTTCAGTAGGGACTTGTGTAGTAATTTTTATTTACACTTTAGCCCCTAATATTGTAGTATAAATAAAGGGGAACTCATTTGTAAAGGCATCCAAGTGTAAGCAATAATCCACAAGTTAAACAAAGGTCTTCTTAAAAGCTCTCCTAGTCTTTCTTTCATTATCTTAGAAATCTTAAATTTCAAATGGCTTACAAGACCATGAAAGATTTGTGAGTAAGTTCTCGAGTGATAGATGAGTCCGAGATTTTGACTCATTTAGGGATTTGTTTTGATAGATTTAGTGTACTCGAATGCCTAATTTATGTTGTAAATTGATGTTAATGTCTTGATTTTCAGGTATATGGATTAAGAAGCAAAGCAAGGACACTAACAGGAAAAAAGGAACAAAACAAGCTAAAGAAATAAAGAAGGGAGAAACTAAAGATAGCCAAGAGCACTCGGCGTGTCATCGAGTGGATAATCTCACCGCCTAAAGTTCCAGTGTGCCAAGCCTTAAAGGAATAAACTAAGTCAGCAATGAAAAGGAGCAATCGGTGAATCGCTAAGTAGTTTCACGTTGCAAGAAGAGATCGCCTAAAGTTACAGGACGCGAGGATGCTAAGTGCAAAAGCAGGAAGGCGATAAAAGAGAGCATTGGGCAGTTCACAGAGTGGTTCGGCGAACCCAACTTACCTCGCCTAATGGCCCTTCATGGATTATTTTTGGTGACTATAAATTAGATGCTAAATAGTTAATTATTATCATTCAACAAGTTTTTAGATTATTACACTTAGTTAGAACAATTTTCTTAGTAGCCTTGAAAGTTTTGAGACTCAATTTGGAGATTTTACAAGTGGGTTTCGAAATTTCTTCGAATTGGAGCATTATAAATCTTGAATTCCTCTTACCCAGTGGATCTCTAATCGATTTGGTAACGGTTTTTATATTTTTATGATGTTCGGCTAAAACCCCAATTCTCGGGGTGTGATCATGTGATTATAGGTTGAATTAGTGTATGACTATTGTTAATTACTAGTTTAAATGCTATATTAAAGTGGGTTTAATCATTAAATATGGTTTAATTTATGAATTGAAGTTTCAAATGCAGTTTTATCCTAGTGTTCTTAGCTTGCTCGAGAGAGAGAGAGGTTTTAGAACTAAGATTATTGATTAATGATTTGTATGTATTGGGTTAATTTGGGTTCAGCTCGAGAGACTGAATCCTAAACCCAGTCCTACCCATCTTTCGTGAGAGAGAATATACATTAAGGTTTTGGGTTGTTCTTAATTGTTATGCTTGTTGATGTCTGAGAGAAATCACTTGAAGAGAAATAATTGTTCGAGAGAAAGCTATTTCAATTATAGTCTAGCCTACCCACTGATAGTTAGCTATTAACTAGTAGTTTCAATTACCATGATATTGAAATTCACCTATAATAGATCACACATGGGAATTTCTCTCCTTATTTTTATCTCATTACTATTTTACTGCTTTGTAGTTGATAATTACAAATCAAACCCCCCCCCCTATCTGACATTTGATGTCACCCCTTTAATTTGTTATATATCCTTTTCTGATAATATCTATTCCTATAGCTAGTTAGATCACATTTGTACTTCATAGTTGAATTTGAACACGTATCGCTCCTAGTGGGATTCGACCCCAACTCAATTATTGGGTTTTATACTGCTTAACGATCGTTTGCACCTAGAATTGGATTAGGTTTTCTTGAAATGTTAATCAAAATGGTGTTGTTGCCGGGGAGTGGTGTTGTTTAAAATTCTTTTATTGAAGTTGAATTGTGATCTTTGTAGTTATAGTTAAATCTACTTATTTTTATTTTTGGTTTTGTGTTGTTTGTGCAAAAAAAAGGAGGAGATGAGCATCAACAGATGGAAACCTCAATGACGTCAATGACCCCAACCAAGTAGGTGGTGTTGGTGCCATTTGTTTATCTCTAGCTGAAGGAAACATTGTTTTTCACATAACAAGTACAATGCTTCAGCTCCTCCAATTGAAGGGATTATTTGGGGGGGTTGGCTCATGAGGATCCCATTGAGCATATAAGGAACTTTTTGGATGTTTGTTGGTTGTTCTCATTTAAGAACATATCGCAAGAATCGGTCCGTCTTAGGTTGTTCCCGCTCTCTTTGATGGGTGAAGCTACTAAATGGTTGGCTGAGTTACCAAGGGACTCTATCAGCTCATGGGATGAGCTAACCACAACATTTTTAGTGAGATTCTTTCCCCCATCGAATATGATAACTCTAAGGGATGCCATCCAAGGTTTCAAATGGTTGGAAGGTGAGCCAATCCATAAGACATGGATGAGATTTAAGAAGTTGGTGCTTCAATGCCCAACTCATGGACTTCCTGATAATGTGCTACTGCAATATGTCTATAGAAGCCTTGATTCGGTAAACAAAGGAGTGGCTAACTAAATTTCTCCTGGTGGCATTATGCAAAAGCCCTACGCAATAGCTTGCCACTCCTTGATTGTATGACCAAGTGTAACATCCCGGAATTTAGTGAGTTGAGCTAGTGAGTTCTAGAGCCTTTCATAAGCATTTTGGAGTGTCATATGAGGATTAAATTCAGCACAAATGATTCCCTTACTTATAATAGGGGTTTTACGGGTTAAACGTCTGGGTATGACCCCTCCCCCCCCAAGGACCACCCAAGGGGTTCTTGAAGGGGACCCCAAAACAGTCCTAAAATCTGGAAAATTGAGTGACCTACAGATTGCCATCTACGGCCAATAGAACAATCCACGTCCCGTAGGTCATGGGCGTAGGTCAAGGCCTGCCAAGGGAAGCCTCAGGTGCAATCCACGACTTGCCAGCAAGGGCAGTAGACCCATCCACTATCCGTGGATAAGTGGGCGTGGATGCAGCCAGTTTTTGGACTTTCAGTTTTAGTTGAGGGGTTTGGGAATTAATTAAGTTATTAATTAGGGGTTAACGTTGATCGGTTAGTTATTTAATTAGCCACCTATATAAGTCTAACACACCCCTAAAGCTAAGTCATTAACTCATTCATCTAAGACCCCAAATTACTCTCCAACTATTCTCTCTCTAGAAGCAATAATAATAATAATAATAATAATAATAATAATAAGAGAAGTGGGCAGCACCTAGGTCAAATTTTCTACATGGATTCAATACTTCTTTAAGGCTTTTAAGCAAGGTATGTGAATCTTAATCATCTATGGGTTCTTCCACCCATAGAGCCACCACAGTTTCCCCACTTGTGAAATCAAAAACCCCATTCTAGCTAGGGTTGTGCTTGCATTGTGGGTAGGGTTTGGGTGTGATTCCAATCTAGTGGATATCACCCAATTATTATTGATTTAGATTTTTTTAATGATATTATGATGGTTTCATATGATTTATATTGTAAACCCTAATCTAAATTGATGAATGTGATATTAGTGGGTTTATGCCATTAGAGGCAAATTTCAAGGTTCAAAGGTGATCTTCCTAAATCAATATCTTGTATACTAATTGATCATAGTTAGGATCATCTAATGATGAATTCAACTAGACTTGATTGAATAGGAAGGATCTTGACTGGTAAAGTTAGAATTGAATTTTTATGAATCAATTGTGGTTAGAATCACTTAGTAGTAAAGAAGGAGATTGAATATCTTGAAATTAGACATTAATTATGACAGAATGAAGTTAAGCTTGATAATAGGGCTTGTAGCCACCAATGTTAGGGCTTTGGGGGTAAAGTCAATATTATGTTATTGTGTTGTGTATTGCTTCTCTCTTACACACTTACGCATAAATATGCTAGGAGATCTAAAGGTTCTCTCACAAATAAGGATTCTAGGTTGTCTTAATAACCTAAAATGAATCAAACCATGTTAGACTAGAATAGGTTGAAGTTGTGATATATGATCCCTTCATGTATAGCTTGGCTTAGTAGGATAAGACCAAGGTTGATAACTTGGGATAGAGGATCTATACTCTCCTAAGGTATTTCTTGACTTAGCATAGTAGAATGCATGTCATGGTAGCATGAGTTAGGTGTAGTCATGGTAGCCTAAGATTGAGGATTTATACTCTCCTATGAGTAGCTTGAACTAGCATTGTTAGGATGCTTTCATGGTAGCTTGACTTGGTTTGGCCAAGACTATTTCATGGTAACTTTGGGATAGAGGACTTATACTCTCCTAAGGGTAGCTTGACCTTGCATTGTAAGATGCATGTCAAGGGTAGCTGGAATTAGGTTAGTCATGGTAGCTTGGGATTGAGGACTCATACTCTCCTAAGGATAGCTTAGGGTTGAGAATCATACTCCCCTATGGATAGCTTGCATTTGTATTCTAATAATCTTGTAAGGGTAGCATGACTTAGTTGGTTTAGGACTATTTCATGGTAGCTAGGATAGGACACTTGTATCTTTCCTAGAGTAGCTTGGACTTTCATGTTAGTGTGTCTTCCAAGGTAGTTAGTTTAGCTTAACCTAGTTATATTAGTAAGATGATAGCATGGTCTAGCCTATTAGGGGGTTATTCCTTGGTAAACTTGAATTGAGAAATAGATTTCATTCATGGGTTATGACTTGCCTAGTACTAAATAGATAAGTACCTTATATGAAAAGAGGCAAATAGAATAGAGGGACTAGACCCCAACTAGTGAACATTCATGATAGTCTAAAGGAGTAGTTAGTGTGGGTAGTAGTATGGGATTCTATCCATACATGGCACAAGTATGACTTGAGGCTAGTTGTGAAGGGTTCCCTTAGGTAGTATGCTATGATTGACTAAGGTGGCAGTTTCCTTGTCTATATGAAGTAAGCTATAGTAAGACCAAATAAGATGACTTCAAGGCTATGCTTAGTGTGAAGGGTAGTATGGGATGTCTTTCACGCATTGCACAAGTGTGTCTTGAGGTTACTTAGAAGTATGGTTCCCTTATGGTAGAAAGACTTATGACTCAACCATGCATATAGACTATGATTAAATGACCAAAAAGGGATACTTGGCTTGGGGTGTAGTATGGGATGCTATTCTTGCTTCGCACTTGTATGCTTTTGATGTTACTTGAGAATGGTGCTATTATGGTAAAGATGACCAAGAGTCTATTATGCTTAATGATTATTATTTGTCTCATATGCTCATTAACTATGTCTTATGTTGACTTATGTTTATATGGAGCTTATGTTATAGACCATGCTATGGGTATGATTATTATGTTATGATTATGTTATTATCTCTTATGATCATGTCTTATGTTGACTAACCATTTTGAGATGTTGTTATGATGTTGTGATATCTTTCATACTTGGTACATTTTGTACTAATGCATATTGCCTACATTCTAATCAAATGTAGGGTTGAGGAGATTGAGTTGCTTTGAAGGCTAGGTACCCAATGATCAAGAAGAGTTAAAGTATTGGTGAGTCCTCATAGCTTCGAGGACAAACCCATGTTTCCTTTATGTCTTTTCTTTATGTTTTGGATTTGTATGGGCTGCGTCTCAAGAGTTTTATGCAAGAGTTAATAAATGGTTTGAGACAAAGTATAGGAAGACTTCTGTTGGCTTATGAAAATGTTTTTGATGATATGGTTTGAAGAAGTTTCAAATTTTCCAGTACTTTCTATGATCTTATGTTATGATTATGCTAAGGTCTTGTATCGACCCCTTCGGGGTAAAGTACGCCATATTACGTCTGATGGGTACCCCTGGGTCGTGACACCAAGATAAATAGGGCATGGTACACTCGAGAAAACCAAGTCTCTCCTCTCATTTATAAATTGAGAAAAGAACAGATTGAAAAAGATCAAGAGAGACCAGAACATGGCTAAAATGATGACATAGCTGGATATTTTAGTTAAGAACGTCATGGGTGTTGGTTCAAAGAGTGTCAATGTTATGGTTGTTGGTGGAGTGAACCCCGATGATGCAAGGTGTGATGCTTTGTACAATGAAGAAGTGAACTTCCTAGCCAACCAAAGAGGAGGTTATCGTGCTAACTACCTAAGGTCGGGTGGAAACCAAGGATGGAATTTAGATGAGGGGTGGAGAGACCATGATAGAGAATGGTGTGATTGTAAGGCCACTTGGAAGGACAAAGAGGGGAAGAAGGATAGGTATGTTCCTCTCCATGAGCGTCAAAAGCCCAGGATTCTGAGGGTGGCCAGACTGAAGATATGCTCTCACGCACTCTCGCCAAAGTTAAAGGGGTGGGTCCGATAAAGTGTTTAAAGAGATGAAAAAGGATGTTTCGACTCTCAACCAAATGGTGACCTCTCACTCAGTCTCTATTAAGCAGCTGGAGACCCAAATGGGTTAAATTTCTTCGCATTTGAATCCAAGACAACAAGGGGGGCTTTCTAGTGATACAATGGCAAACCCCAAAAATGAAGCTTGATTTGGTATCCTCATCATGCCACGATGGTAACGAAGGAACTTTTTGGGAAGCAACCCAAGTTTTGAATGCTTTAAGTTTAATTTTGAATAATAGGTGTTGATTGTGCAGGTGGAAAAGTGGAGTGTGTTTGAAAATGAGCATTTTGGCGAGCCAAAAAGTCCAGTCGGCGACTCGCCAAAGAGGTTGGCGAGCCCGACTTGGACCGCCATTGGAACAATAAAACATGAGGTGGAGGTCTATAAAATTTGGTGGGCCAATTAATTAATCGGCGACTCACTGAACAGGTTGTTGAGCTCGATTGTGTCCGTCGTTTGACCCCCAAGATAACTGGGAATTCTGTAAAACACGGCGAGGTAAGTTACCACTGGGTGCATCACTGAGCGGTTCGACGTGGATGAATAACACCGCTGAAAGGGCAGAGAAATGAAAGGTTTCAAAGGCCAAATGGTTTAAAATGTCAAAATCTTTCATATTCTCTCATTTCTAACCACCATAGACTCTAACCCGCACTTTAGATTTTCTATATTCGCTTTATATGTTTGATCTCGTGCTCAGAATCAGATTTATTTACCGCCTAGCTCTTCAAATTCTCTATTTGGCACTTAGATTGGTTTTTCGAACCCCGTAACTTAGCTAAGTGGTAAAACTCAAATACAATCGATGATTGGGTATGATTATGTGTTGGGTAAGTTCTTGAATGATGTTTTATGTGTTTGATTGCCTATGTTGTGTTTCGAAATTGTACCTAAATGCTTAAATTGATGAATCCATGTGTTTAATGCGCTAAAATTAATTCTAATTTGTTGGATTGCGGTTAATTTGTATTGGGTTTAGTGGGGTGAGTCTGAGTAACCCCAAATTGAGCCAAATGACGTAATATTCCCAATCATGGAGCATTTGATGCCATTCCTAAGGGTGAAAGTCGTCAATGACCAATTTTGGCTGAATCGGGGGAAGTCTGAGTACCCCAAAGCCGTGGGGTCTGAGTCTAATTACATAGTATGTTGGTTGGATTTTGATTTCAGGGGTTGTGGACTTGATTTTGGGAAATGGGGTTGAAAATTGGCACATTAGGCAATTAGGCGAGCTAGGTCGAGCTCACCGAATAGTTTGGCGATTCGCCAAAGTCCCCCTTAGATTGCCCTTAATTTTGTGATTTGGCTGATTTTTGTCTATAACTTTAGGCGGGAATCCTGATCTCGTTGAGTTCACTCAGTGACTCGTCGAAAGGTTCCTTTGATCACCTTTTCTGCGCCTTTAAAATGCACTGTAATATTCAGTGGGCTAGTCTAAGCTTAACGAGTTGTGTCACCGATTTGTAGAAGGGTCCTAAATAACACCGACATGCCTGATTTCTGGAAAACAAATTAGTTGGTCCTGTCAGCGAGCCTGATCTGGCTCGCCTAAGTGATGAGTCCACAAATGGGATCATTTAGGGCAATATTTTAATAGAAATTGTGTCCTCAAATGCTTATTTTATCTCAATATTTGATGAAAATATTTAAGTTTCAGGTAGTTGAAGATTGAAGGAAAGCATGGATAGTAATTCGCAAAAAGGAACAAAATAGCTTAAATGAACAAGAAAATGAAGGCATGAGGATCGCCGAGTCCACTTGGCGAATCCCTGAAAGGTCTCACTTTGCTTTTTGTTCCAGTGTGCTAAGCTTGAAGGAAAGGATCAAGTCGGCAGAAAAATGGAGCAGTCGGCGAATCGCCGAGAAGTTTTGCAAAGCAATACTATATCGCCTAATGACCTAAAGTACGACGATGCCGAAGGATGGTGCAAGACGGTAATGAAATACACCAAAGGGAGAATCGCCAAGTTGATCGGCGATTTTGACTAATGTCGCCGAATGATTCGTTGCAGCACAGATTTTTTTGAAAACTATAAATACTCATTTAGAGTTATAGATTTTATTATCATTAGACAGTATCAGATTCTTAATATAATTTTAGTACTTTTATTTTTGCTCTGAGTTTGGAGAGGGTTTTGGAAACTTGAAGAAGAAGAGGGTTTCATCTCCAAGGATTTGGACTTGGGTCTCTTGGATTCTTCATTCTTGGTCTGTAACAAAACTTAAATCTCAATACCCATTTAAATCAAGCTCATTTAGGTATAAATTTCTATCTCTTGATGTGTGGCTAAAAAATCCAAATTCTTAAGATGTGATTTAGCAATATGTGTTGAGATTATTATTGGGTTTTACTTGCTGATAGGTTAGATGTATTTTAATGGTGATTTGACCTAGCGGTTGTGGTTTAATTTAATGGGTTTGTAGTTGAAAATACAAAACCACCTATGTGTTTTCGGCTTGCTCGAGAGAAAGGTCGCAAAACCAAGACTACTAGACTGATGGCCTAAGGAGTGGGTAAACATGAGGTTCAACCCGAGAAGGTGAGCCCTAGTCCTATATCCTAACACTCAGCTCGAGAGAGTGAGTGGGGTAAGGTGTAGGCTGGCCTTCATGCGACAAATAGGTGTCCGAGAGAAACCCATTTGAAATGAGGTAAGTTGCCCGAGAGGGAACTTATTTCCATCTAAAGCTTAGCCTAGTCACTATTATCTCACAAATTTCCTATCGAAAGCATGTACCCAACGATTTAAATCAATATATATTGCGGTCACATCCAAAGAATCCCCTCTCAAGCATAGATTTCTTTGTTATTTTTACTATTTTTGCTATACTTGTGGTAAAACCCCCAAATTGATATTTGACACTCTTGTGTCCCCCCCCCCCCCCCCTTTAATTTACATTGTTTTTAATCGTTAATTTCTTTAGCTACGACTAGTTAAAACTAAATTTTATTTTTCTATTAATTCTCGAAACCACTCCCTTGGGACTCGACCCAAACCCTTGGTTGGGTTATTATGCTATTGCACGATTGTAGGCACTTGCATTGGAAGATGTGTCATTGATTATGAAAACATCACTAAGCGACTTGGCTACTTGCCGACTGTTCAGCGAGTCTTTCTGCAACTTCATTTCTTCAGTTTTCCTTTAAAATTTCTAATATTTTTCGATGTGTTTTGTAGATATGGCTAAACCTAAAGTAGCAGGTCGATACATGTCACCCCGTAAGTGGGTGAAAGGGATCATCATAAATGAGGATACAGTAGAATCTAAAGCTAAAGCAACCAAACTTCCTACCAAGGGTGGAAAAGGAAAAGAAAAGGGCAAGGCGCCTGCAGTTGAGTTACCAAAGGTCAGATTCATCAATGAGAAAGTCTACGCAACTCACCTGACCACATCAGAAAGTGAGGGTGACCACCAGGATTCTCAGGCAACCATCTTTGAGCTTGAGGATGAACAACTTCTACTTGCCCGAAGAGCAGAACTTCGATTAAAGAGGCTTCATAATCCATCTAGGATTCGGGTTCCTCTGACTTGTCCACTTTCTCCAGCTTTAGTTCAGATTGTGCTCCCAACACCACCTGTACAAGGTCCTCCTCCCCAGTCTCTCAACAAACTAAAGGTCGAGGGACTGAGGACTATCATTGAGGAGAAGCGATTGTCCACAAATGGTGTGGTGGACAGATATTCGGAAATCTGGAACACCTTGAAATCCTACTAGTTCTAGATCGTTACTAAACCCTAGGGTCCCTACATTCCTAATTGGGTCCGAGAGTTCTACTCATCCTATGGAGCTATGGTACCACATGGAAAGAGAAAGGTTGCTACCTTCAAACCAGTGGATGTTGTGATTGTCCAGGGGAAAAAGGTAAAGTGTGATAGTGACAACATAAATGTTGTCTTGTGGTGCATTAATGACATTAATGATGACTACCACAACATGATCAGGACAACGGCTCTGGAGGACATGAAAAGTTGGTTGCCTCCTTTCCTTTTTGACAGTATTCCAAGGTTGATTGAGGCTGGAGTGCCTATAGAGAAGAAAAATTTAAATGTGGCGGCACGGTATTGGTTTGGATTCATTAGCAGCACAATTATTTCATCCCAAAATGAGTCTATCCTTCGCCACACAAAGGCAGTCTGTCTAGGATCTATCATTACTAGGAGTAGCCTCAATTTAGGTATGATCATTGAACAAGAGATGGCCATAAGGGCCAAGCAGCGCCAGACATCTCTTCGATTTTTGGGGTTGATCACTGAGATGTGCAGACGGGCCCGTGTTCCACGTGATGAGAAGGTGGATGTGGAAGTAAACCCTACCTCCTTGACTGATATCCGGTGTATTGAGGTCGAGTACTTGAAGGATGAAGCTGATAAGAAGAGGGAAGACTCGGTAGATGCATCCCCAGATGTTGATATTGAAACACTACCTGCAGAGGCAGTATTGCCTTTTCTGCTACTAGGCCTTAAGGTATTCCTAGCCCTGCCCCTTCTATGACTCCGAGTTCCTCTACTGCTACCCTATCTCCTAGGTCTGCTGCTAGTACTGCATCCCGACCTCCGTTCACCCAGGATATGGTTCTATGGATGGAGAACCTAGCCAATGTTTCTGATGTGCGTTCTTCCAAGCTAGAGGCCACAATTCCTGGGATGATTAAGAGTGCTCTTACAGCTGCCTTGACACCCACTAGAGTTGTTATTGATGCCTTCACAGCAAAGATCATGGTGTGTGAGAAAGATTAAGCAGCTACTCAGAAGGTGATGGCCTTAAAGCCCGTAATTGTGAAGTTAAGGAAGGATGTGGACCAGCTAAAGTCCATTGATATGTCTATGATTTTTTCGGACTGTGGAGATCCCTGATGACATAAGCACAGATATTCCAGCTCATTCTGATGTGCCTCCGACTACCACTGAAGATGAGGTTCGAGCTGATGATAAGGTTGTAGAGTCTAATGCTGAGACTAATGAGGAACAGTTGGGTATTCAGGAGGAGACTATGTGTGTGGGCTTGACCGAGGTTGAGGAGGCTATGGTACATGATGTTGTTCAGATCTTTTTGAGAGACACCACCATAGATGGATCTAGTGCAGCTACATCTGACGCTACACCAGAAACTGTTGCCCAGCCTCAGAGTGTAACCCCGAGCATTGATGCCCCAACAAATGGAGCGACTTAGTAGACAAGATCATTTTTTACCTCCCTCTGTGTTTTTTTCTTGATTATTGTTACTTTAGTTACATTTGAGAACAACTGCTTTTCTTTTATGGATGAGGTGAGATATTTCCATACCTACCTCTTGTGATTCTGTTTCATTTTGTAAATATTAGGTGTTTTGATCTATATATGTGTTTTGATTCTAATCTTGTGGATGTTTGACATTGTGGTTCCTTGTTTTGAATCGAAATTGTGTTGACCTATTTTTAAATTTTGTGCCATCGTATTGTTTGTGATTGTGGTTGTTCTTGTACAAATTTGAGTATCGGTTATGATCAGTACCGATGACTTAAATGGTGCTTTTAATTGAACGAAATTAATGTGCAACTATGATGAGGCCAATGAAGTTGCATAGATAATGTGTGAACTTTTAGCATCTCATGATTGTGACTAGTCAATTATCGAATGTGCCTCTTGTGATGAACATTGCACACTAGCTTGAAAGTGTGGAGTCTTGTTTGATATTGGTGCCAATGTCTTGCGTGTGGAGATTAGTTTAAACAATTGTGTGATGACATCTAGAATTTGCCCCTGTTGGTCCGGTTGACTAAGTGATGCAAGCACTTGATCTTATGCTACGATTTTGAAGAGTGAAACAATTTGACAATATACCTCTTTTTTGGCCAACCGTGTGAGATGTGTAAACCTTACTTGAACCCTATTGAGCCTTCCCCTTTACTTGGAAGAAACTTGAACAATTATGATCCCTCTTTATCCATCTACCCATAACTTTCATGAAGTGTGGTTTGTGTGAATAGACAACTTAGGCCAAAAGCCTAAGTTGGGGGTGTGGTGAAAACAGAAGGGAAATCAAGAAGTGTGAAAAATCCCACTTTGAGTAATGGTTTTGAAAAAGATGGAACCCTTTCATATAAAAAAAAAAAAAAAGAGAAAAGAAAAGAGTAAATAGAATAAAAAAAATAGTATAAAAATTTGTGAAATAGAGTGATGAAAATTACAAAAGAAATGGGGTATCCGGCATTCATATGAAGTTGAATAATGGGGTGGATTATGAGCATGTTGGAATTGTTAAAGAAAAAGAGGAATTTGATGTTCAAGCCACACTTCATGAATGTAGAAGCCACTGAGCCTACATGATCATACCATGACACTTAACCCCGTTACAAGCCATGAAAATATCTTTGTGATCTTAAGTGAGCTGAAACAAATGTTGATTGGAAAATAAGGTCAAACCTATGGGTGAAGTCATGCATATGTTCATCTTTGTGAGTGTGAGAGTTTTATGTGATTCCAGAACTTTAAATTGTTGAGAAATAGTGTGTGATTATGGAATCATCTTTGTTGTGAGGGCATTTGAGTAACTTGAGCCTCTTTGGTAATGGTGAGTCACAATTTGAATCTTTGAGTGCACAATTGATCATTGCATGAGTAAATTGGACCTTGTAGTGTGCATTCATGTTGAGTCTTATGTAGCACAGTTTGAGACATCCTTTTCGAACTACTGATCTTGAGTTTTACTTGAGGACAAGTAAAAGTTTAAGTTGGGGGTGTTAAAGAGTCCTAGATTTGGACTCATTTAGGGATTTGTTTCGATAAATTTAGTGTCCTCAAATGCCTAATTTATGCTATAAATTGATGTTAATGTCTTGATTTTTAGGTATATGGATTGAGGAGCAAAGCAAGGACATTAATAGGCAAAAATGAAATAAAAAAAAAGCAGAAGAAATAAAGAAGGGCGGGCCTGAAGATCGCCAAGAGCACTCGGAGTGTCGTCGAGTGGCTAATCTCACCGCCTAAATTTCCAGTATGCCAAGCCCTGAAGGAAGAAACCAAGTCAACGATGAAAAAGAGCAGTTGGTGAATCGCGAGTAGTTTCGTAACGCAAGAAGAGATCTCCCAAAGTTACAAGACGCGACGATGTTGAATGCAAACGAATGAAGGCGATGGAAGAGAGCATTGGGTGGTTCGCAGAGTGGTTCGACGAACTCGACTTACCTTGCCTAATGTCCCTTCATGGCTTATTCTTGGTGACTATAAATTAGATTTAAGCAGTTAATTATTATCATTCAACAAGTTTATAGATTATTACACTTAGTCTAGAATAGTTTTCTTAGTAGCCTTGATGGTTTTGAGACTCAATTTGGAGATTTTGAAAGTGGGTTTCGAATTTTCTTCGAATTGGAGCATTGTTACCCAGTTGATGGCTAATTGATTTGGTAACGATTTTTATCTTTTTATGATGTTATGCTAAAACCCCAATTCTTGGGGTGTGATCATGTGATTATGGGTTGAATTAGTGTATGGGTATTGTTAATTACTAGTTTAAATGTTATACTGAAGTGGGTTTAGTCATTAATTGTGGTTTAATTTATGAATTGTAGTTGCAAATGCAATTCTATCTTACTGTTCTTAGCTTGCTCGAGAGAGGTTTTAAAACTAAGATTATTGATTAATGATTTGTATGTATTGGGTTGATTTGGGTTCAGCTCGAGAGAGTGAATCCTAAATCGAGTCCTACCCATCTTTTAAGAGAGAGAAGATACATTAAGGTTTTGGGTTGTTCTTAATTGCTATGCTTGTTGATGTTTGAGAGAAATCACTTGAAGAGAAATAGTTGTTCGAGAGAAAGTTATTTCAACTATAGCCTTTCCTACCCACTAATATTTAGCTATTGACTAGTAGTTTCAATTACCATGATATCGAAATTCACCTATAATAAATCACACCTGGGAATTTCTCTCCTTATTGTTTTCTCATTACTATTTTACTGCTTTGTAGTTGATAATTGCATATCAAAACCCCCCATCTGACATTTGATGTCACCTCTTTGATTTGTGATATGTCTTTTTCCGATAATATCTATTCCTATAGCTAGTTAGATCACATTTGTACTTCATAGTTGAATTTGAATACATATCGCTTCCTGTGGGATTCGACCCCAGCTCAATTATTGGGTTTTATACTGCTTAACGATCATTTACACCTAGAATTGGATGAGGTGTGCTTGAAACGTTAATCAGTGATGCACCGGGCATTAGTAGAAATTTAAGGCCGTGGCAATTTGGTATTAGAGCGAAGGTTTGATACTAAGAGAATGGCTAACGAAGGATACGTAAACGGTACTAGCACCACAAATGTCAGACTGGATGGAGGAAAGAAGAACCGCAAGGGAAAGAAGCACCATAAGAGTAGTGAGGAAATGTTGCTCGGCCCTACACTAAGGCTCTAACATCTCACCTACCTTCGACCAGTGAAGAAAGTGACGATGAACATGGTGAGGAGGCCATTGATGTCACACCCAGAGTAGAGTGGTTCGCAAGGGTAGACATGGTGAGGAAGGCCATGGAGATCTTAGTCAAACACTTGAACGAGATCGATGGTAAGTTCAAGACTTTAGAGCACTTCACCCTTGAGGAGAATGACAACATTTGCAAAGAGTTGAAGGGACGCCAGTGTGTTGAGTTTGAGATGAAGGAGGCCAACACTTCCTTGGAGTGACAGCTCATGGAGGCGTTAAGCATAATTGAAGACATGAGAGCTGAGATGAAAGCATTCAAGGAAGGCATGGAAATTGGAGAATCTACGTCATTCAATTGAGATAGGGAGGCAAAGGTCGAGGCTCCCTAGCCACCTGTGTTAAAAGGAGTCAATGATGCATAAGAGGTGGAGAATTTCTTATGGCACTTGGAGAATTACTTCAAGTGTACCCGAGTGAAGAGCGATGAGAATAAAATCAACATTGTCATGTTGTACCTCTCAGAGATTGGTATGCTATGGTGGAAGTGCAAGGAGTCAGGGATAAGGATGAGGCTTTGCACCATAAACACTTAGGAGCAATTCCATGAAGAGTTGAAGAAGACCTTTTTCCCTAACAATGTCATCTATGAGGCCAAGTGCATGATTAGGGAATTGAAGCAAACAGGTAGCATTCAAGAATACATGAAGGAGTTCACCACCCTTATGCTTCAAATTCCCAACCTCACGGATGAAGGTATGTTGTTCCACTTCAGGATGGGCTGCGAAATTGGGCCTGGACAGAGTTGGAGCACCTATTGGTCAGAGTATTGATGAAGCCATCATGCGGGTCAAAGCCTTGACAGACTTTAGACATGAAGAGCCTGACAGATCCAAAGGAGAGGAGATGAGAGGTAGTTATGACCAAGGTATGGGAGATCATGGAAAAAATAAGGAGCAATGGCCACATCCCAAGAATCATGACACCTATAGGTACGATGACAAAAAGTCTGGGCGTCAAGGTGATACGTAGAGTTAGGAAAAAACTACCAAAATAAATGATTGCTACATATATGGTGGGCTGCATAGCTATGCCCTAAACTAAAGAGCCTTGGTGCTATCCTGCGAGAACGAAAGGAGAAGGATGCACAAGATTTAGGGAAAGGGGCACAAACGACGTAATTGGGCTTGATAGGACTATATGGAGCTATCACAAAGTAGCCAGGGAATCTGAGAGAATATGAAATACAGTATGTTGACATCACGATTAATAGAAGATCTGCTCGTCTTATGGTCAACACGGGTGCAAAGGCCAACATCATGACCAAGACAGTAGCAACAAGGTATGGGCAGAGTTACAGTCCGTGTAACACCCATCTCAGAATGGTCATTGCACCACTAACTCCCATGTGTGGAGTCACGCATGGAGTAAGCATCATGTTAGGTAAGTGGTTAGGTAAATCTAACTTTACCATCACTTCTTTAGATATCTTCGGTATCATTCTTGGACAGGAGTTCTTTTAAAAGTGTCATACAATGATTGATTCTTACCTCCAACGACTCTTGGTCATGGAGCAACAAGGACCATGTACGGTGCCCCTTGTTAAGGTACCAATGATGGAAGGACAAGCTCAACTAACAACCATGCAACTAGTGAGAGGCCTAAAGAAGAAGGCATCGACATTCATTGCCACCAATGCGAGTGTGATGAAATGCAATTATGCAAAAGGGACTTTGCCACCATTTATAGGGAAAGTTCCATAAAAGGACAAAGTCGTGATGTCCAAGGACCTGCACAAAGGATTGATCGAGTCAATGAACTGATGGTCATGCATATGAAAAACAAGACTCTATTGTTCATGCAGTAGCAATGCAAAGCGGTCATTGCAGCATCAGGTGGGGGAGAGTTTTATGATCCGCCACTTTTCCTTTCAAGTTTAACATAAAAAAAAGGAGGGAGAATCTATAGTTGTGGAGAAGTTTGCAGAAGACTCTAGAATTCCCTATATATTTCCTTAGAAGGCATACATTGGAAGAAGAACAGACCCTAGTTGAATATTCTAGAAGAGTATGAAGATTTCCCAAGGAATGTTATAGGACTGCATAGAAAGTCCTTGGAATATTTAGAGTTATAGAGAATTCTAGCAGATGGACTAACTTGTACATAAGTAGGGACTTGTGTAGTAATTTTTATTTACAGTTTAGCCCCCTAGGATTGTGGTATAAATAGAGTGGCTCTCATTTGTAAAGGCATCTAAGTGTAGGAAATCTTCCACAAAAATTACAAAAGCCTTCGTAAAATCTCTCTTAGCCTCTTTTTCATTCTCTTAGCAATCTTAAGTTTCAAAGGGATTACTTGAGCTTACAAGACCGTGAAAGATTTGTTAGTAAGTTGTCGAGTGTCGCACGGAGCATTACTAGAACTCTAAGTCTGTAACACTAAGCTTCCCTTTCTTACCAAGCCTCATTACACCCTTCATAGGTGAAATTTTCAAGTGGACCAAATCATCAACATCAAACTCAATATCTCTTCTTTTAACATCGACATAGAACTTTTTTCGACTTTGAGCCATTTTAACCTTCCTCTAATAAGCCAAACCTTTTCCATAGCTTCATGAACCAACTCAGGACCTATCAAAGCAACCTCACCAATTTCAAATCAACCTATAATAGATCAACACGTCTACCATAAAGAGCCTCAAATGGAGTCATACCAATACTTGAATGATAGCTATTATTATATGCAAACTCAATCAAAGGAAAATGATTATCCCAATTACCCTTAAAGCCAATCACCTAAGCACTCAACATATCTTCCAAAATTTGGATAATACACTCCGCTTTCCCATCTATGTGAGGATGAAAGGTCATACTAAGCTTGACACTAGTACAAAGACCCTTTTGGAAAGACTTTCAACATTGAGAAGTAAATTGGGTACCACATTGGTAAGTCCACAAATTGGACTCATTTAGGGCTATATTTTGATAGAATTAGTGTCCTCAAATGCATATTTTATCTCAATATCTGATGAAAATCCTTAAGTTTTAGGTATTTGGAGTTTGAGGCAAAGCATCGACACTACTTGGCAGCATGGAACAAAGCGGCTGAAAAAAACAAAGAAATGAAGGCCTAAGGATCGCCAAGCCCAGTTGGCGAGTTGCCGATCGGACTGGATATTGCCTTTTGTTCCAGTGTGCTGAGCCCTGAAGGGAAAGATCAAGTTGGCAATGAAATAAAGCAGTCGGCGTGTCACCGATTAGTTCTACAAAGCAATACCATATCGCCCAACGACTCAGATAGTGAAGAGGTTGAAGCCTAAAGCAAGAAGGCGAACCCGACTAACTGCGCCGAGTGATCCGCTGCATCACAAATTTTCAAACACTATAAATACTTGTTGAAGTTGTTACCTATCAATCAAGAAATCAAGTCATAGATAATTTTTATTTCAGACTTAAAATATTTTCAGTTCCAAGTTTTAGAGGGCTTCGGAGACTTTGTTCTAAAACCATTAAAGATTCAAAGGGTTTCACTTCAAGAAATTGGACGTGGGTCTCAAAGATTCTTCACTCTTGACATATTTTAAGACTTAATTCTTCATACCCAATTGATGGAAACTGATATTGGTATAAATTTTTAACTCTTTTACATGTCTAGCTAAAACCCCAATTCTTAGAGTGTGATTTTGTGAATATGGGTTAGATTCTCTGTTGGGACTTGCTTGTCAATGGTTTATTTATTGTTTAAATGTGATGGTTTTTAGTAGTTGTCTATGAACTTAATGGAATTATAGTTGCAAATACGATTTCATCTTAGTGTTTTTGGCTTGCTCAAGAGAGAGGTCGTAAAACTAAGACTGCTAAATTGATAGCCTGTGGTATTGGGTCGACATAGGTTCAGCTCGAGAGAGTGAATCCTAGTCTTTCTCCCACACATTCAGCTTAAGAGAGTGAATGGGCTAAGGCAAAGGCAGTGCTTAATGCGACAACTCGGTGTTCAAGAGAAACTGAGTTGATTCGGGGTAAGTTGCTCGAGAGAGAATTTACCTCCACTATAGTCTAGCCTAGTCACAAATACTCAATGAATTTACTATCAAAAGCATGGACCTGATATTCTAATCTATCCCGTATTCCTATCACATCCCAAGAATCCCGTCTCCATATCTCATTTTCTTATATTTTTGCTTTTTTAATTTGTTAATCAACAAAAACCCCCCATTAATAATTGACGCTTGCGTCACCCCCATTGATTTAGTATGCTTTTATTCGAAAATGTTCTTAGCTATGACTAATTGAAACTAAATTTTATTTTTCTATTAATTCTCAAAACCACTCCATCTGGTAACGATCCCAACCCTTGGTTTAGGTTATATCACTACACGCAATCGTATGGCACTTGAACTGAACCAGTGTCAGTTGATTACATTTGAAACATCACACATTTAGAGATAATGTATAGGGTCACCCCATGAAACCTAACCATATCCTTTAGATATAACTTAGCATAATTTTCCATCAAATAAAAAAACCATGAGGGGAATGAAAAGAGCTGACTTCATCATACGATCCACAATAACCCAAATCGACTCATGTTGTCACCGAGTGCAGGGTAAACCAATTGTAAAGTCCATATTCAAAGCTTCCCATTTCCAAGTAGGAATACTAATATATTGGGAAAAACTTCTCGGCTTCTGAATATCAACTTTCACTTGTTGAAAATTAGGACAGTTAGCCACAAATTCTGATATATCCTTTTTCATCTCATTCCACCAATAGACCTCCCACCAATCACAGTACATCTTGGTGGCTCCTGGGTGAATGGAATATTGAGAATTTTGGACTTCCAAAAAAAAATTCCCTCAAATCATCAACATTGAGAACACACAAATGACATGATATTGAAGCACACCATCTCTCCCTTGGGAGAATGCCTCAACGGAATTTTTAATCACCGCTTCCTTTAACTTAACAAAAGCAGATCAAGGCCTTGCTTGGCTTTCACATCCAACACAAAAGACGATACCGAACAATTCTTAACAATAATACCACCCTCATTGGAATCTACCAAACAAACACCTAGCCGAGCTAGTCTAACGGCATCACAAACAAACTTATTCTTACAATCTTCACCATGCAAAACACTAGTCATCGACAGCTAACTTAAGGAATTAGCCACCACATTGTCTTTGCCCTGTTGATAAAGGACACTCATGTCATAATCCTTCAAGAGTTCTATCAATCTACGTTGGCAAAGATTTCCTTTTTCTTGAATACGTACTTCAAACTTTTATGGTAGGTAAATACATCAACATTGGCATCATATAAATAATACCTCAAAATATTTAAGGCAAAGACAATCGCCAAGAATTCCAAATCATGGGTAGTATAGTTCATTTCATGAATCTTAAGTTGCCTTGAAGCATAAGCGATAACTTTCTTGTTTTTCATAAGAGCACCTCCCAATCCAACGGTTGAAGCTTCACATTAAATAACGAACCCATCAAAGTGTCACGACCTAGGGGTACACCCTAGATGTTACATGGCGTACTTTACCCCGAAGGGGTCTCATACAAGCCCTTAGCATATCATGAACATAAGATAATGGAAAAGTATCAAAAATTAAAAAAATTTATCCATACAATCAAAGTCTTTTATAAAAGCAAGCGGAAGTTTTTACTACACTTTTGTCTCAAACCGTATAAACTCAACTTGAATTAAAACCTTTGGGACATAGCCCATACAATAGTCTCAAAACAAGAAAATAAAAGACATAAAGGAAATAGTGAGTTTAGTCCTCAAAGCTACAAGGACTCACCAAATCTTCAACTCCTTGCTCCTTAGAAACCCATCTTCCAAGAATAAAACTCAAGTCTCCAAACCCTACATTTGATTAGAATGTAGGCAAAGTATGTGTTATTACCAAAATGTACTAAATATGTTAGCTAACATAACTTCATAAGAGCATAAGATAAGGGTTAGTCAACATAAGACATAATCTAATACTTCATGAAATACTCATTTATAAGCATAAGAGACAATATCATAATAATAAGAAAAGTCTCCAACATAAGCATCATACAAGCATTATTCAACTCCTACTCATTCACATTATAATAAGACCCCTCTCAAGTAACCTGGAAGCATACTTGTGCAATGCATGAAGGGCATCCCATAATACCATTCACATTAAGCACAACATTGAAGTCACCATATTCGTACTTACCATTCACTTGGCTCATTCTTAGCTTACTTCATATAGACAAGGGAACTATCACCTCTAAGTCAATTATGTCATGGAAGGCAACTATAGCAACAACTGAAGCTAAACATACTTCATATAAAACAATTATTAGGTAACCTTAAGTCATACTTGTGCAATGTGTGAATGGCATCCCAAAATACCATTCACACTAAGTAATTCTTTAGGCCATCCTACTCAAGTTTTTTAATTAGGGACTAGTCCCCTTTTGAAAGCATTGGAACACTAGGAGGTACTTTACTAAGTCTATCTTAGTTCCTCATTGTTTTGAACCCTAGGATATACTACATTAAGTACATCTTAGTTCATCAAGCTTGAACTCAAGGAGATGCTTCTTCAAGCATAATCTTAGTTCATTAAGCTTGAACCCTAGGAGATGTTTCTTCAAGCATAACCTTAGTTCATTAAGTTTTGTTGGACTCTAGGAGATGCTCCCTTAAGCATAATCTTAGTCCATTAGGTTTGAACTCTAGGAGATGTTACATTAAGCATAATCTTAGTTTATTACCAATCTTGTTGTAGTTGGGATTTAGCCTTCACCGACATGAGAACATATGATTTATCACATGATCTCTCTCGTTGTTACCTACACCGTCAAGGGTTGGTCCACTTGCCTAAGGTAGAACCGGTTTGTTAGCTTAGTTGGATCTACTAGCTAACTTTCCTACGGGGCATGTAGTTATGGAATACGGAGATTGCTACTAGAAACCCAAAACTCCACTAGGTGAAGGCTTCCATCTCATGAGCCATACTTTGGGAAATCCGAACTCTACTAGGTGAGAGTTCTCATTTTGGAAGCCCAAACTCAACTAGGTAGGAACCTCCATCTCATTTCAATATCCACTCAGTGCCAGGCTTAAATCTCACAAGATAACTATTAAGTCTCTACTTTGACTCAAGTTTCATAGAAAGATGTCCTTGACAACCAATCCATGTAAATTCATTAAAATACCAATTTAGACCATGGGTGAGCAACTATTACCATCCATGGCCTAGGTATGAAGGCTATTTAGCCTTTGGTTTCATTAGGTAAGAAAAGTCATTCAACCTTAGAACCATTACTATGTGAGAACCCCTTTCATGTTAAGTTCATATTCATGCTTAATATCATATCTAGAATTCTACATTATACATGGATATCATCATGACTCAAGTGATTCTATCACTTCCTACCTCTAGCATTCATAAGGTGAATTAGGTAGGTAAAGATCTTGCATCACAATTCTATTCATTAGCCTTCTATTCACATGTAGATTTTACTCTCAAAGCCTTAGCATCCATAGTTAATCATATTAGCTTTACTCACAAGCCCTAGTGATCAACATTCATGACTACAAGCCCTATTCTAAAAGCTTAACTTCTACCATCATCATTAATACCTAGATTTCAAGGTATTCTAATCACATTCTTCATTATTAGGTGATTCTAGTCATAAATCATCATAAAGATTCAACTTCAAGCTTTACTAGTCAAGATCCATCATACTCACATTATTCTAATTCAATTCATGTCTATATGTTTCAATTATTGAACAATTACTACTCATAACATCAATTCTAAAAGATCACCTATGAATCATCAAGTTCACCTTTCGTGGCATAAACCCACATAATATCAATTCTACTAATTAGACTAGGGTTAACCATGGAAATCACATAAATTCATCATAATATTATTAATAAATACTAAAAAAATCATAAACAAGTATTATCCACTCAATTGGAATCATACTCAAACACTACCCGCAATGTAGGAAGAAACCCTAGCTAAAATTGGGTTTTTCTTCACAATTGGGGGGGGGGGGGGGGGGGGGATTCTAGGGGACTCTATGGATGGAAGAACCAATAGATGAATAAGTTAACATACCTTATGAAGATTCACAACGAAATTGAGGAGAAAAGTCAGCCCCTTGATCCCTAGACTTCACCTTCTTCTTCTTCTTCTTCTTCTTCTATGGAATTTTAGAGAGAAGATTTTGGAGAGGGTTAAGTTGGTTATGATTTTGGGTTTGAGATTTATGAAGTATATGAGGTGGTTAAAGACTTAAAAAGTCTTATATAGGTCGATTAAACAAAATAAAATGACTTCACACTTAACAAACTTAATTATAAATTACCTAAACTAACCTTACCTTTAGCCGAGACTTGGGCAGTGTTGCAGGCATGACCTACACCTGGGACCTACAGTCCGTGAATGGACATACTGGCCATCCTTGAGGTTTGTAGGTCATGGCTTGAAGCTCCCATTTGGGTTCCTGACCCATGAGACACCCCCACAAGGCATGGATGGACCTATACCCCGTAGGTCCCATCCGTAGCACACTCAAATCGGCAGTTTTGGGGACTGCTTTGGGGTCTTCCTCAAGGATCCCTTTGGTTGGTGCTTGGGGAGTCGTACCTTGACTTTTAACCCCTAAACACCTTATCCTAAGTATGGGAAGCCATTTTACAACATTAACCCACACATCAAACTCTAAAACTCTCACGTAAGGCTCTAGTTTCACCTACTAGTTTTCAGGGTATTACACAGAGCTTTCTAATATAATCAACACCAGAGTGGAGGTAAACCTATCTTTCATTTCTTCAAAACACTTCTCACATGCTTCATACCATAAGAACTTAACCTTCTTTTTGTTCCATGTAGTCAATGGAAAGTCAATCAAAGAAAACCCTTCCACAAACCTTCTATCGTAAATATCCAAACCCGAGAAGCTTTGAATATCCAAAGGGAATAGAGGTATAGGACAACACTTAACTGCATCCATCTTCTTAGGATCTACCTCAATACCTTTACCAAAAATAATGTGACCAAGGAAAGCCACGGACCTCAACCAAAACTCGCATTTACTAAACTTTGCAAATAGTTGTCGGTCGTTGAGACTTGCAACACAATCCTCTAATGATCGGCATGTTCATCCTCACTCCGCGAGTAAATCAAGATGTCATCAATAAACATAATCACAATCATATCAAGATATTGTCTAAATATTTTATTCATCAAGTCCATCAAAGTGGCCGAAGAATTAGTTAGACCAAACGACATTAACAAAAACTCACAATAATCATACCAAGTTTGAAAAGCCAACTTCAAAATGTCACTTTCTTTCACCCTCAATTGGTGAGAACCGACTACAGGTCAATCTAAGAGAACTAACTAACTCCTATGAGTTGGTCAAATAGGACATCAATCCTTGGAAGAGGATACTTATTCATAATGGTAACCTTGTTGAATTACCGATAATCAATACACATACAAAGTGAACCATATGTCTTTCAAACAAAAAAACTTGAGTACCCCATAGAGAGATACTCGGTTGAATGACACACTTATCCAAAAAATATTACAATTGATCTTTTAATTCCTTAAGTTCTAAAAGATCCATATAGTAAGGAGGAATGGATATAGGTTGTGTATTTGGGAAAAGTTCAATATCAAAGTCTATTTCACTCTCGAGAGGAACACCACATAGATCATCAGGAAACTCATGTACCACGAGGACCAACTCAAGAGTAGGGATTCAAAATTTGTGTCCCTAACCCAACTAAGATGATATAAGCAACCCTTAGAAATCATTTGTATAGCTTTAAGACAAGAATCAAACTGACCCTTAGGCATAGAATTTCCCCATTTCCACTCTAAGATGAGTTTATATGGAAACTCAAACGTAACCACTCAGGTATCACAATCAACAAAATCATAACAAGAATGGAGCCAATCCATTCAAAGAATAATATCAAAATCCAACATATCAAGCTCTATAAGATCACCATAAGTGAATCTATGCGATAAGGAGACAGAAAATTTTCTATAGACTCTCTTAGCCACAATAGATTCACCAATAGGGGTAGATACAGAAAAATGGTCTAGAAATACATATGGAAAAACATCAAATCTAATTGCCGCATATGGCGTCAAAAAAGACAAAGTAGCACCGGGATCAAATAAAGAATAAATATCAACATGAAAGACTTTCAATGTATGGGTAACCACATCGGGAGAACCTTCTTGATCAAGTCGACTTTAAAGTGCATAGAATCGGCTTTGCTTTGGAGCAATTGAACCCGAACCACTAGGTAGAGCTTTCCTATCATCTCTTGCCTTAGTATCAAGTGGCAAACAATCCCTCATCTTGTGACCACTCTTTCCATAACTAAAGAATTTATCTATACCGGCTAGGTATTTACCATCATGCTACCTTCCACACCTAGCACAAGTACACATGTCATGACCTAAAGTACACCCTAGGCGTGACATGACATATAGGACCTCGAGAGGCCTTACACAAGACAATTAGTAGACATAAACAAGATAATAGAATCTAATGAGTTTAAAAGACAATTTATATCATAAAAGAGTTTGTCAAAAACGAAGCGAAAGTCTACATAGTCTCAAAAGACATATATTACATCAAGAGTGATAGGGATGTAACTGATACATCACATACAATATCTAAATATATAAAGATAATAAGAAATAAAGGTTCGGTCCTCTAAACATGAGGACTTACCAATCTTCAATATCTACTAAGTAATCCTTAGCCACAAAGATACGGAATAGGAGTGTCGGACCCTATATTAGTGAAACAAAGTGCAAGAGTATGTGTTAGTACAAAATTGTACCAAGTATGATAGAAATACATAAAATTTATGAAATCATGCTAAAGAGATTTTTTATGATATGAAAGACCATGTCAAAACATAAGATAAGAGGGTTAGAAAACATAAATCGTAATCATGGTCAATGCAAATTAAATAATCTTGAAAACACATGTGAGCTACTTTAAAGGTAACATTAATTCATCATTATGTGAGAAGTATCCTCAACAGACATAGAGACCATATGAGCTATAACATGTAATATAGTATCTGGCCCACATCGAAAAGATGTGTCTTACTTGCCAAGGTAAGACCATGAACTTCTAGCTTATGTGGATCAACTAGATAATTTCCATCTCAATACCATCCTCCTATAGGGGAACATAGGTATGGATAAGTAGATTGCTACTAGAAATGTGGCCTCTAGCTACGGGAGAGCTTCCATCTAAATATCCTCTCGGTGCTAAGCATAAGTTCCACATAATAGCTGTTAATCTTAACTCATATTATCATTAAGAGACATGGGTATTTTCCATTTGTCTTTTTATAAAATAGCACCTTGGACCATGCGTAAGAAAACCTTTCACCATCTATGATCTTTTCATAATAGCTTTAAGGCCCATAGTCATTCACTCAATGCTAGAGATGCCCTACTAATAATGGAAATAGTTTTGAAATCATGATCTATAATCATTGATACCATACTAATCAAGACATAATTTATGAAAATAGCCCGAAAAGCATTAAGGGCAATTCTATATGTCGTTCATATCATGTAGTCAAACTTTATAGAACATATAGATACCTCCATCTATAAGTTTCCTTGAGTAATAAGCATTACTTTCACAGAACATGCATTTTTCAATAATTCATAAGATTCGTCATATTTTCAAAGTCAAAGCATCTTCAAATTCATTTACATCAATTTCATAAAGAGAAGACATTCATATCTTCATAAATTCATCTTTCATAGTTCAAGATCCACATTATATCATCATAGCTTAGAAAATATGGTTATGCATGGGTTCATGGGGATTTATCTTAAAATCATTTAATTACTTTAATTCATTCATAAAATGTCATAAAACAATCAATTAGATCATCATTGGAAGGAACCCATGACATGGACCAAAACCTAAACTTCAACTGGAGATTTCTAACTTGAAAATTTGAGAATTTAGGAACTTTATGGAGGAAAGAACTCCATAGATAAAGACTATAATACCTTGGAGTTCAAACCCTTTAAGAAATTTGGTGAATTGGAGGCCTGATTTTGAAACCCTAACTTGAATTCTTCTTCTTCCTTTAGAGAAAGAAATATTTGAGAGGAGGAGCACAATTACTTCATCGAAATTTAGGAGAATCAATTGAGTTTGGGTGATTTGGGGGTTTTAAATCATTATATAGCGCTTTGTGTAGAAATCAAAAGATGTAGCATTGAGTTACAATAATTGGGAAAAGACCCAATAATCCCTAACTTAAAAATGTTGAATTTCTGGAAAGCCAAAAGGGGTCGTTTAGAGTACCACGGCCCATCTTACTTGTCGTGAAGAAACTCTTCCCGACAAGGCTTCACTATTTCAGGCATAAATTTTTACTTCGAGCTTGGAATAAGGAAAACTCTATGAAGTTGGAAAGAGGACTCACAGATCTTTAATTTGATAGGTCATGGGACACCTAGTTCATTTTGTGCTAAAAGATATGATTGTTTGAAGTTGACCTTAAACTCTAAGTCTGATAAACCCCTCTTCACAGACAACTTCACAGTCCGTATGGGGCTTTATAGGCTATCTAGACGCTCATGGTCCTTGACCAGTGACTATGGAAGAACCCATTCTGATGACCCACTTGACAACGCATTTGATGACCTATCATCATCACCACGGGACATGTGGACGTCCGTAAAGGTGGAGCCTACCCAGGCAGGTTATGGAAATCTACCACGAGTCCATTAACGAACTGTGGTCCCTTTTGCATGTTGTCTTAGATCTTTGTGGAGGGTTCCATGATCCACTTTTGGGCTTGTGGCTTGCCCACTTGACCCCTTCCTAGGCTTTCTTGAGGTGTTACAAGACAAAGACGATCAACCATCATTTCCTCCTTGAGGCCTAGGGTTAGACACCCTATCTTTGTTGAACTTTATAACCAGAGCATTAGAAAAACCCTGACCGAAAAACCATTGTCAGAATCTAGAACTGCCATGTTCATCAGACTATGAATGTGAAAAGTCAACATAACTGGTCTTTGCCCTATTTGCCTCTCTAGACATTTCCTTAAGCTTCTCCTCTTCAATTTATTGGACATGTGTCATCAAAAGAGAAATATCCATTTCCTTAATGAACATGGCGGTACGAAATTCTTTAACCACCATATCAGACACACCAGAAATAAACTTACTCATCCATTCCCTAGAATCATGTAACACCCCAAAAATTTCTAAGCTAAGGCATGAACCATTTTTTATTTACATGTAAAATTGCATCGGGTGATTCTTAAATTTGCGAATATGTGTAAAGGTCAATTCTTTAGTGTCAGAATAGATTTGGATATGAATTAAGATAACTAAAACCCCCCTCGCATAAAGTTGAATTGTAAGCTTTCTTACCGACTAAGTTTTGACATAAGATTTTACTTATATCAACTTCAAATGATACTATTTCCCATAATATGATGAATTAGGTGGCCCGTGACAAATAAATTTGAAGGCATTTGAGTCCTCTTTCCAATGCCACCAAATTTTCCTCATTTTGAGTACGGAATAAAACGTTATGACCCTTTTACCAGAGACTATCATATCAGAAAAAGCTCATGGCAGCCATGACAGGCCATCAAACCTGTGACGGGCCATAAAATTTGCAGAAATTTCAGTATTTTGGTTGTTTTTGATGATGAACGGTAATGGGCACTCATCCTAGTGATGGGTCAGGAGGACCTCTGTTAGGTGCGACTGGGGTTTGGCATTTTCTGATTGATTAAGTGTATTACAGACTTTTTCCATTCATTCTAAGCCTAAATCCCAACCCTTTTAAACCTAGTTAAGGGTCTTAGAAGTTTTAAACATCATTTTCTTAAGTTCTTTAACACTTCAAATCATTAGAGCAAGGTTCCAAGAAGAGAAAAGGCTAGGTTTCGAGCATCCTTCAAGTCTCTACCAATTTCGCCAAGAACATTGTTATTCCTAGGTATGAAAGGCTATCATAGTGTTGACAAGTTTTCCTCACGACCTACATCTAATTTAGTATCAGTAAAAGAGTTATCTAGGGTTTTTGTACTAGATTTTGAGTATTCTTGAAATGAGTAGTATCGTTAAATTCCAAATTTCTATTCCTAATTGTTGAGTCATTGTATGTCATGTATAGAGATTCTTTAATTGATTGTTCATGTCTATTTTCTAGCATAAACCATATTGTTTAGTTATTTATTAAAAAATCATATTAACCAATCATTGTCTTAAATTGATTTGGGATAAAAGAAAAGAACAATTTTGAGTAGAGTTTGAAGAGATGTTTTGAGAGAAAGTATAAGGAAACTATGTATTTCCAAAGATATTATTTTAAAAGTGATAAAATAGAAACTTTGATTTCTAAATGAGTTTATGAGTTCAGAGATATTTTAGAGCAGCTACCTTTTTTAAGATTATAGTTTGAGGAATTATCTCAAACCAGAAAAAGAGTATATTTTATACATTTGTGCATGAGTATATATATTACTGGGAGTAATATTGAGCATCGATATGGGGATGATTTCAGACAACTCAAAATCCTCCTAAACCATGTCTTGCCAATATGGGTACATGATCATACTTTTTAAATGAATCCTTATTGCTTAGTGGATCCACTTAATTGAGAGGTTCTATACCTCATCATGGTATAGGACAACTCTAACAACGTGGGTAAGATGTTGTATCATCACGTAGCTTATAGTGATGGTTGTCGATTAGAGAATCTCCCAATAGAGTTAAAGTGTATTTTAATATATCACGTATTATGTTGAGTTCAGAGATGAGTAAGTATTTTGTAAAGCTTTAAATGATTTAACTCCTTTACTTCTTTACATTCATCTTGAATTTATGTTTATCTATTGCAGTTCTTCCATTATGTTATTGCACTTCCGCTATATTACCTACTCGTACATTTAAATGTATTGATGTAACACATCGTATCAGACCTCAGTGCAGATTTTTAGAAGTTGCAGATGCCACCCACGGACCGTAGGGTGACCCACGGCCTGTGCTGGTGGTCCATGGTTTACAACTACAACCCTCCCCAGACTCAGCCCCAAAAAATATTCTAAGTGTCGACCAACGACTAGACCCACGGACTGTAGGTCAGGTTACGGATTGAGGTCCATGTACGTGGATCAGACACTCAATTTTCAGCCCCCAATCGTGACTGGCGGTTGACCAGCACGGACCATCAGTCAATCGATGGTCTGTCGGTCCCGTCGGTCAATAACCCTAACAGCAGTTAAGTCAGGGGTCTTTTGGTTTTTTCCTTATCGTTGGACCCTTAAACTACGTGGTTTTGGTCAGTTTTAGCCTAGAGAGATAACTAGAACTTATCTAAGTTAGATCTTTCATTAAAACTTAGAAAAATTAGAGCGTAAGAGGAGAAAGAGGTCAAGAACCCTAGTTCAAGAACGCAACAAATTTCCTTTAGTTACAGCCTCAAAATTGAAAGATTTCTCCGTGGAATTCGTCACCGGGTATGTGGGATTTCACTAGTGGGTTCCTTTTACCCATTAGGTCCTAGTTTTCATTCAGAATCTTGATTCCCTTAATATTATCTAGACCTAGGGTTTCTTGAATGTTAGAATTGATTGGGTTTTTAGCTGTTAGAATGATCCAAATCATATTATCATGTTGTAGTATTGTTTTTGCCCAGATTCATGCATAAACTCAGAATCCTAACTATGTAGTTCTTTTAGTTCATGAATTACACATGCTAGGTCAGTTAATTCAGTTATATATAAACATGCCTTAGTTTTCGAATGCATTATTATCAATATATTAATGTTGCATTCTCAGTTTGCATGTCAGTATTTTGAGCTATTCAGTATTTCAGCATTTCAAACATAAAGTGTTAATTACTTAATCAATTCGAAGAATCATAATACCGAGTGGACTAGGGTTAGTCTCCCTCAAGTCCCAGAACTATACACCTCATAGGATAAGTCCCTTCTGTTGGGCATTACATTTTAGTGATCACGTCAGCATACCTCTATACCTCTAGCAGCGTATATTGGGTCCTTTCGATGGGGCGTATACATCAGACTCCATATTTAGCTCATGTGGTTTTATGTCGGTTATTAGTAGCTCTCACAGTTCAATCAGATTATATTGCATTGACCATGTTATCAGTATAGTTGAGTATTCAGTCTAAGCATGTAATAAACTTGGTCATTGCATTCAGTTAGCTCAGTATTCAGTATATTTCAAAATTTCTATAATGTTCAGATTATATCATTGCTTTATTTCTTTGTTTAGTTATATGCTTTATTCAGCTTTATTCTATCCTGCATGCTCAATACCTTTCAAGTACTGACGCATACTCTGCGCTACATTTTCTTGTGATGTAGATTCAGGTCCTCAGCAGTTAAATCACGCATAGATCAATTTCCGATCTTCAATTCAGCAGCATCAGTGGTGAGTTCTCATTCTTCGAGTACTAGTGACATGATTATCTTTCTTGTTTTAGTTCTAGTTTCAATTTTACTAGATCTAGCTGGGGGCTCAAGGTTGGTTGAAGGTATCTATAAGGAGAAGTATTCTTGGGATGAGATTTCCTTGGAAACCACATTACAAGCCTTGACCCTTCTTGGAAAAGTAACCTTCTTTTGAACCCTTTCCCTCCTTGAACTCAGAAATTATAAAAGTTAAGGCTAAAGGCCTAACTTGGGAGTGTTATGTGAAACTCATAGATGGATGCTTACCATCTGAGGGCTTGATTAAAAAAAAAGAGTTAAGAATGGAGGAAATATTTAAAAGAAAGAAAAAGTTGTGAAAAAGAAAGAAAGATTATGAATAAATGAGAGATTTGAATCCTCCAAAAAGTTGAAAATGGTTACATGTGGCATCTCTTGAAAAAAAATAAGAAAATTATGTGAAATGTGCATTGAGTTGAAAAGTGAAGAAAAGTGGAAAAGTTGTTGTGTAGTGTTCAAGGAGGGTGTAGTCACTTGTGCCTAAATTTTATCCTAAGCCTACATTACTAGCTTAACAAAGTCCTTTGATATCTCCAACCAAATTAAGTTGATTCAATGTTGTTTGAAAATATGGGCAAACCTATAGTGTAGCATTTGTGTGCATGAGATGATTCATTTTAAGTGTGAGTGTTTGTATTATTGTCCCTTTATATTGTGAATAATTGTGTATTCTTGTGAGGGCATGAATGCTAGGATGGATTGGTGAAGTTAATAAATGCCAAAATTGAGTCAAGGGAAGTAGTTAGAATAGCATTAAGTGTAAGTCACTTCTTGAGAATTCTTGTTGTCATTTGATCATTCTTAGAACTCATTGAGTTTTGAAATTTGGTTTAAATTTGAGGGAATTACTTGGATTGGAAATTACTTGTTTGCTTGCTAATTATTAGTACCAACCAAAGTCAAGACCCCGGTTCATGTTGAAAATGGAATAGTGTTGTGCTTCAATTGAGTGTCTCTTATGTTTTTTGATTTTGTTACTTGAGGAAAAGAAAAGTTTCAAGTTAGGGGTGCTGATGAGTGGTGGATTTGTACTCATTTGAGACTCTTTTCTTGTGATTTATGGAACTCAAGTAGATAAAGAGGCTAATTATATTTTGAATCGTGATGTTTAAGGTGTTTTTATGTTGGGAAAGAAAATGATGAACAAATATGGAGTAAAATCTGAAAAAGAGCAAAACCTTGCAAAAAAAAAAGTCCCAAGTTTTGCACACTATTCGTTTAAGCAAACTAGTCAGTAAACTCAACTTGCTGCTTAAGCAAAGACGTGGGGTTTGCTTTTACGAACTGGCCCAAAAGGCAGAGGTCGCTTAAGCATACTTCTGTTCACTTTTGTGAAGTTCGCTTTTGCAAATATCTTTCTGCTTTTGCAAAGCCCACCTTTTAGATAGGGGCAGAATGGGAAATTCTCAAGCATTGGACCCAAAATTCAGAAAATAGGGTTAGAGTGAGAGGGGATTAATTATCCAAGAAATATTAGAGAGAGAATATTATAGCGAGATAAACAAATATAAAATTGCATCTCATATTGTTCTTGATCTAGGGGTTGAGACATTGAAGGCAAGTTGTCTCACATTTCATTTGCGGATTTGGAGATTGTGTTCTATTTTAGTAAATAACTTTTACCTATGTTCATTTCCTTGTTCTTAATTGCTATAAATGTGGGTGTAGTTACTTGTTTGAAATTGGGGCTTTTGTGCTAGAAATAAATAAAGTTGCTTGGGTGTTTGATATACTGCTTTATTGCTTTTGTGATTCCTTATTTCCATGTTTGATTTGATGCAATAGATTCAATCTAGTTTTCATGTTTGAATTTATGGGTTAAGAGTGCACACTCAACCTTAGTTTGTGATCTTCATGGGTTGCTTGAAAATAGAGCTCGTGAAGTGGAGAATTAGATTGATAATTGCATTTTAGCTTTAACTCTCGAATTTGAGACCGAAAGGAGAAAGTTTAGGATTTCATTGTTAGGTGCAAGGCTTGCTCGAAAGAGAGGTCTAAGTTAAGATAGTGGTTTGTTTTGTATTCATGTGATTAAGGTCGAAAGGAGATATCGTAATATAACCCTTTGAGACCGAAAGGAGATTAGGATTGAATTAAGATGATCTAGCCTATCTATTATTGAATGATCTTAGATTGAATTGCAAGGGATCGTTGAGTGTTAATTAACTCTCAAATTTCCCAATTCTCATACATACCTTGCTTCATATCGTATTTGTCCATGTTAGAAGTGTAGTTTGAAAAATTGTCTTATATTTAATAAATTTTGTATCTTGTGTGTTTATATTCAAACTCATATCTAGTTAGCCTTTAGCTTTTCAATCGCCAACAAATTATTCTCTATGGGATTCGACCCCAACTCTTAATTGGGTATTTTTATTGATGACGACTGTATCAGTGGCTAAGACAGACCCCTAGCTCATGAAGTAAGTCTAAAACTGAAAAGATATGAAAGTAAAGCAACATATGTGGCATGGCCCTCATAACATGAGGACTCCACAATCTTCAATGTAAAATCAAACCACTAGCCACGACCATGTAGAGGAATGAACGACCCTTTATTATAAAATAATATAGGCACCACATGCATCAGTACTTTAAATGTACTAAATACGAGGAAATGTATAAACATAAAAATGACATCATAATGAGTTTAAAACATGAAATGCATGCCCAAGTAAAATGTATTAAGCTTCAATAAGCAAAATCATAAATCATGGGACAAGGTTAATGCATCATTTGAAAATCATAGGAGAAAAGCATAAGTCATAAATATAGAGGAAGTCAAAAAAGCTTTGAAGAAAACCATAGATCTTTGTGGGATGTTTACTATTAACTGACCGTGTGAGCTATAGCATGAAATCCGGTGTAAACCCCACACCAAAAAGAGAGGGTCCTACTTTCCAAGGTAAGGACACCGTACAATTTCAGCTGCTTAATTCTATCCATTAGCTAAGGTCATTTAAGACAAAACCTACGAGGGTACGTAGACTGGGACAAGAGAATTGCTATTAAAGACCAAACTTCTACATACAGAAAGACCTCCATTTTAAAGTCCTCTTGGTGCTAAGTAAGATTCCAACGGAAAATGGACATATTCATAATCATATCATAACACTTAGAATGGTAAGAATCTAGTAATACCAATCTAATCATAAAAACGCATATCATAGAATAGCTCCTTTCAAATCACGATAACATAACTTGTTCATAATGACGCTTACCTATCTAAGCATCTATATCATGATTTTTATCATAATATATTTATAAGTCCCTTAGTCATAAAATGTCATGCTAAAATTACCATATTACTAATGAACTTTGGTTTAGAAATTTGGTGTATGATCATTGATGGCATTCCAGATACCATACTAATCAAGCCCTACTATAGGAAAATAATTAAAAGCAATTATGGAAAGTCTAGTTGTTATTCAAGTCATGTGGCCTAGCTTCATAAAACATATTAATACTTTTAGCTAAAAGCATCCTTAATTCATGAATTCTTCAATTTCATGATATTGCATAATTTCATAACATAGTTCATATTCATAAAATAGACATAAAGCATGGGTTCATATGAAATCAATTAGAAAAAAATTAATGAAGTTAAACCATGTATAATAAGTTAAAATCAAGCGACTAAATCATAGTAAATTGAACTCATAAAGGATAACATGAAACCCTAGAAATTTGGTTGAAATTTAAAAGGAGAATTGAGAATCGTTTGGGACCCAATGGATGAATGAAACCCAACGGTGAAGTTCCCCCATACCTTATCAATATAAGCCCTAAAGAGTGAAGAACAAATCTTGAACCCTTTTGAAGAAAATCTAGCTTTTCCTTGAGATCTTGAGAGAGAACTGGAGAGGATAAACTTGGGGGAAATTTGGGGGTTTTGAGTGAAAGTGATGGAATGAGTAGATTTAGGAAAGTAAAATCAGTTATAGGGAAAAATCAGTTGCAGGGCCATAAAATGTTCTAGAAACAACATAGTTTAGGTGTTAAAAGGGTAGAAAAAGACCCAAATAACCCTGATTAAAATTTATCTAGCAACTTTTAAGAGTTTGACCTAAGGTCTGTAAGAGTTTCTACGAACCGTCTTGGTCAACGCTAGAACCAAGTATAAAGGTCATAAATCCAGTCAACTTCCGCGAATCCTTTCTATGGTTCGTACAAATCTCTATGGTTTGTAGACCCTTCGTGTAGGATACCATTTGTCAAAATATTTCACCAAGTCTGGAACCCTTCCAGGAACCTTTCTACGGATCGGAGAAACTTCTACGGACCGTCCTGGTGTTCGTAGGAAAATTTTAGAAACTCAATTTTCACCAAACCTCTGTACCACTTCCTACAACTGCCTTATACAGACCGTAGGACCCTTGTACGATTCGTAGGCGATTTCGTAGAACCAGAAAGAGTGCCAAAAATGTAACTTTTCCAATACATTTTAACTTGCAAATTTTCGAGGTGTTACAGAGGCATAGTCAAAGGAATTGGAGCAACATACAAATTTGGATAAGTTTCTTAGGGAAAAACTCTACTGCACGATCTAGAGTATGAAAGAAGGGAAAAGTTTGCTTAAATTATTTATAGTCCCTCATTTATAGAAGTGGGATTTTCACAATTATAAATAAGATCCTACTCACATAACTCCACAGAGCCCCTAGGACACTTGAAACCTAGCTTTGTACCAAATTTTCATGCCTCGAGGCGATACACTTGGTGTGGTTAACACTCAGAACCATTGTTGGTCACGGGAAAATCCCTAGCCTAACTTACTGCTATACTGAAAGCTATAATTATGCGGAAGCATTTCAAAAATGAGCACCCAATAAATTTATAATTAAAAATCTAAAATATTTATTATAAGCATAATTTTGTAAAACAATGGGGAAAACTATAAATCAACTGGTTGGTTTATGAAGCCTCTAATTTACTGAAGATAGTGTCACGGCCCGAGGTTACCCCCTTGACATAACACGGGACCTAGGATCACAAGGGACCCCAAGTTAACCCTAAATCTAGCATATCATAAGCATACTGAAAATAACTAAGTAGCCATGAACTAATGCAGAAGCTAAAAATAGTGGATATCAGAAAATGGGGAAAACCCAACAAATCTGAATATGTAAAACATACTAAGAGCTTACTCATAACTGAAACAATCACTTACAACTCAAGTTGAATCTACTACTATGTCATAAAAGCCTCTAACTGAATTGAGTTGTTGCGACATGCCCCCCCCCCTAACTAACTCTAACAAAAACTGAGAACTGAATATAAAGACTAAAATGGAAAGCATGTCTATTGTCCTCGAAGTATGAGGACTCACCACTAAAGCTACTGAATGAGGACCGAGAATTGATCTAAGTGTGATTGACTTCACGTATCAGGACACTACTTCGATTCAAGTGCCAATGATCGCATGTAGTGATATTACCCAACCAAGGGTTGGGATCATTCCCACAGGGAGTGGTTTCGAGAATTAATAGAAAAATAAAATTAAGTTCTAATCAATCATAGCTATAAATATTAACAAATAAAAACTACTAAATCTAAGGGGTGACGCAAGCATCAATTATCAATGGGGGGTTGTATTTGATTAATGAACACAAAATGATAAAAATATAAAGAAACGAGATAGGGAGACGGGATTCTTGGGATGTGATAGGAATATGGGATAAAAGACACTATCAGGTACATGTTATTGATAGTACATCGCTGAATATTTATAACTAGGCTAGACTTTAGTGGGGGTTAATTCTCTCTCGAGCAAATTACCCCGAATCAACTCGGTTTCTCTCGAACATCGAGTTGCCGCATTTAAACACATCATCTACCTTAGCCCATTCACTCTTTTTAGCTTAAAGTGTGGGAGAGGGCCTAGGATTCACTCTCTCAAGCTGAACCCACGACGTCCCAATAACCACCGATTATCGATTAATAGTCTTAGTTTCAAAACCTCTCTCTCGAGCAAGCCAAAAACACTAAGATGAAATCGTATTTGCAACTACAATCTCATTAAGTTCAAACACAACTACTAAATGAAATAACATTTAAACAGCAATATACCAACAATAAGCAATACCCAATAGTAAATTTAACCCATATTTACAAAATCACACCCCAAGAATTGGGATTTTAGCTAGATATGAAAAAGAGATTGAAATCGATACCAACAAGTGTTTCCATCAAGTGGGTACGATGAATAAAGTCTTTAAACACTACAAGGATGAAGATTCTTCGAGACCCACTTCCAATTTCATGGAATTGAAAATCTTCAAATCTTCAAGTTCAAGAACAATGTCTCCAAAAAACTCTGAGAACTAAAACTGGAAATATTCTAAGTCTCCAAAATTAAAATCTCTCTCAAGTCTGATGCTAAGCAAACAATTTAAACAAGTATTTATAGTGTTCAAAAATTTATGCTGCGAAGGACCATTTGGCCTAGTTAGTTCGAATCGGCGACACACTCAGTGATCCGCCCTTTGCTATGGTTCATCGCCTTTCTTCTTTTGCCTTCAGCATTCTCGCATTTTAAGGCATCGAGCGATAGAGTGCTGCTTCGTGGAACTGCTCGGCGATGCGCTGACTGCTCCTTTTCATCGCAAACTTGACCTTATCCTTCATGGCACAGCACACTGGAACATTCAGCGAGATTTAGGACCTTTCAGCGACTCGCCTAATAGTTTAAGCGATCCTCATGAAATCTTTTCTCCGATCTTTCAGCCGCTTTGTTCCTTTTTGCTTGATAGCGTCCAAGCTTTGTCTCTCAATCTAAATACCTGAAACTTAAGGGTTTACATCAGTTATTGAGATAAAATATACATTTGAGGAAACTAATTCTATTAAAATATAGCCTTAAATAATTCCAAATTGTGGACTCATCAGTGATCTGGAATGCTGAATACTTGAACCTACATCATGAAAGGATGTAGCAAAAAGTATATGTCAGTACATGGAATGTACTGAGCATGTAGGATATAGATACTAAGATGATCACAATAAATAAGTTGAACAATGCATAACTGAGGAATGATATAATTTGAGCAGAGATATAGATACTGAAATATAACTGAAAAGCTAAGTTAAATGCAATGACCAAGTACTAATCATGAACATAACATATTGAACTGAATGTTGAAGTAAATGTTGAAACCCTGGTCAATGCACTAAGATTCTAATTGTGGGAGCTACTATTAAACGTGGAGTGCGATGTATACGCCCCATTGAGAGGACCCAATATACCTTGCCAAGGGTATAAAGGCATACCTGGCATGATCATTAAATCTGATGCTCAATAGAGGGGACTTATAATCCTATGGGGGCACGTAGTTCTAGGCTATGAAGGACCCTAGTCCAACTGGGTGCTAAGTCTACTCCCACTGAATATGTATATGACTGAAATGTAACTGAAATACTGAAAAGCTCAAAATGTTGACATGCTAACTGAGAATGCAACATTTATGTACTAACAATGTGACAATTCGAAATCTTAAGCATGATTATCTGTTTTACTAACCTAGCAAGTGTAATTCATGAAATAAGAGAATCTACACAAACTAGGGTTTTGAGTTTCATTCAAGGAATTAAGTAATGTTTCCAATAACACATGATATTTCGATTGAGAATACTATAACAGCTAAATCACAACAAATCTCCAATGTTTTAGAAACCCTAGGTCTAAACAATATAAGTAGAATTAAGGAACTGACTGAATTCTAGGGACCCAATGGATGAAAGGAATCCACTAGTGAAATCCCACATACCTGGTGATGAAATTCACGGAGAAATCCTTTGGAACACATCTGCTTGCTCTTGGGAAACTGGAGCCTCTTTCTTTTCTTTTTGCTCTAAGTTTTGGTGAATGAGGGTTCTGGGTAAAGTCTAACTAGAATATTAGGCTTAAACTAGGTGAAACAACGTAGTATAGGTATTAAACGACGTAGTTTAAATATCCAATGCATAAGGAAAAAGACCAAAATGACCCTAACATAAAAGTTGACAAAGGCCATCCACGAGGCCACTAACAAACCATCATCAAGACCACAACCCGTCAAGCGGGTCATGGTTCTTGGCCAGTGCCACTATTTCTTGGTACTTCCATCCACGGTCCACTTCAAGGACCGTGTGAATGACCACAGGTTGTGAAGGCCATCATGGTTCTTCACCAGGGGTTGAGGTATGTTGGGTCAGGTCGACGGACCAACCCACGGCTTGTCAGTGGGACCACGGCCCGTGGAGGGCTCTGTGGTTCAACACATGAGCCCTAGTAGCTCTGCCTCACTTCTACGAAGCATCTCACAGCTCGTGTGGGGATCCACGTCCCGTGGAGGGGTCCATGGTCCACTATGATGGCTGGGTGTGAGCCACGAGCAGGTCAATGGACCGTGGTTCCTTATACGGTCCGTGAACCCCTCTGTGGTTCACCAACTTTAAAGAGTGTGAACCCATTACAAGCCATGAAAAGACCTTTTTGATCTTGAGTAAGCCAATTTGAAAGTCGATTGGAAGATTAGGACAAACCTATCGGTGGAAACATGCATTGTGTTCTTCTTTTTTAGTGTGAGCGTTGCACCTGATTCCTGATCTTGAATTAATTAACCTCTATGTGTGAATATGGAATCATTCTTTATGTGAGGGCATTTAGATATTTTTTGTTGAGCTTGAGCTTGCACAAGTAGCAAGTATTGCAAGCATGAGAATCTTTGGTAATGGTGTGTCACAACTTAAATCTTTGAGTACACAATTGAATCTTCGCATAAGTAGTTTGAAGCCTTGTTGTGTACATTCATGATTGAGTCTTACTATTTGAGACATCCTTTTTGAACAGCAGAACTTGAGTTTACTTGAGGACAAGCAACCTTGAAATTCTAAACAAGATAAGTAGAATCAAGGAACTGACTGAATTCTAAGGACCTAATGGATGAAAGGAATCCACTAGTGAAATCCCACATACCTGGTGACGAAATTCACAAAGAAATCCTTTGGATTATGGGGCTGAAACTTGAAGAATACCTCTGCTTGTTCTTGGGAAATTGGCGCCTCTTTCTTTCTCTTTTTGCTCTAAGTTTTGGTGAATGAGGATTCTGGGTAAAGTCTCACTAGAATATTACGCTTAAACAGGGTAAAATGACGTAGTTTAGGTATTAAATGACGTAGTTTAAATGTCCAACGCATAGAGAAAAAGACCAAAACAACCCTGACTTAAAAGCTGATGAAGGCCATCCACGAGGCCACTGATGGACCATCATGAGGACCATGGCCCATCAAATGGGTCATGGTTCTTGGCCAACTCTAGTGTTACTCCCATCCACAGTCCACTTCATGGACCTTGTGAAGGACCACGGGCCGTGAAGGACATCGTGGTTCTTCACCAGGGGTTGGGGTTTGCCGGGTTCAGGTCGACGGACCAACCCACGGCTCAGTGAGACCACGGCCCATGGGGGCTCCGTGGTTCATCACATTAGCCCTGGTGGCTCTGCCTCACTTCTACGAGCTATCCCACGGCTCGTTAAGGGATCCACTACCCGTAGAGGGTTCCATGGTCCACCACACTGGTTGGGTGTGAGCCACGAGCAGGTCGACGGACCGTGGTTCCTTTCACAGCCTGTTTACCCCTTCGTTGTTCACCAACATTCTTGTTGTTCAGTTGTTAGGTTTCTGAGGTGTTATAGATAGTGTTACAAATAGGTTACTGGGACAAGAGACTAGGCTACAAGAATGCACTAATAATAATATATAAGAACAACAAATACTCTAGATAAAAGTGATTCTAGTGATGCTTATGATGTCGTGAGTACTTGAATCTACGTCACAAAACGATGCAGCATCAAATGACATCAGTTAATAAAATACATGGTGTGTAAAATAGATGATTATAAAAATAGGCTAAAACTAAATATACTAAGTTGAATGAATAACTCTAAAGATAGACTAAAATAAAGTCAATTGGATAGTAATGCATGCATGTGTACTTCAACAATAAAACTTTATATCTGAAAATATTCATCAATAACATACTCAAAATAATATAATTTTAATTTTCTTCAGAATTTTTTCTAACTGATAACCATCATGTAAGCCTCATGATGATTCAACGACTTGACCATGTTGTCAAAAACATCCAACACCTTGTTGGGGTAAAGGAAAAAATAAACTAATGAATTCAATCTCTAATTCCTTACCAAGGGCTTACTAAGGAGTCTCCCAAACCAATGATACAATTCCAATACTATGTTGGAGGCGTTGTTCTGGAGTTTAGATTACCTAAATCCTTACCCAACTTGATGCTCAATACTAGTCCTAAAAACATATAACATGTTCAATAACTATAAAGATGTCCCACTTTAAGAGGAAAACTGAAAATATGTTACTTTGAGCATTTGCTTAATAATACTGCTTTAGAATTGAACTAATTAAACTTTGAAAACTTGACTATGCTTTCTCAAATCTAAGAGGTGCTTTCTTCAAAGATAAACATGATTTCTTTAAGAAACAGGCTATACTTTGTTTATGAAAATATGCATTTTGATGCAAAATATAGTTTCTTGAAAATCTTCTAAAATAATATACCTGAAACTAAATATATTTTCATGAAACTCTTCTAAAATAATGCACTTGAAGAAAAATATACTTTTCTGAAAGACTTCTTTAGAATTTGTTATATATTTTACTCATGAAAATAATGCATAAGAAATCTATATGACAAGGTTTTCAAATAACTTAATATAAGAAGAGGGTCTGGTAGAATAGCATAACCTTAAATCAATCAAGGATCATCAAAAAGATATAGTATAATGAATTCAATAATGGAATCAACAATGAGCATAATAGAAATAGAGGAATTCAAAAATCAGGGCCTTTGGGTAATAACCCTAGCTTTGGTCTTACTAACGAAAATTGTAGATGTAGGTAGGGGTGTACAAAACCGAACTGAAAATCGCAACCCGAGTCAAATCGAAAAAAAAAATCCAACTAATGGTTTGGTCCCGACTATACTTGGGTTGGTTTGGTTTTAACTAAAAAAAGTCAACCTGAGACCAAACCAACCAACATAATATATATAATTTTTAAAATTTATTTCATACACAATATTATTTACTTTGATATAATTTTTGAATATTACTTAGACTTTTTCATTATTTTTGTCTTTTAACACATTTTTCAAATTTTTTAGACTTAGAACTTTGAATAGTCCAATAAGGTTATATACCATGGATATTAGTAACTCAGAAATCTCAATTCAAAATCAAATTAATATTAATGCTAACAAAACAAAATTAAATCAACACTAAGAATGACGATAATGTTGAATATTTGTTCTTTAATTTTACAATGGTTTAGACATTTGAAATACATAACCTAATTTTAATTTTTCTTTAATTTTTAATCATGTAATTACTTCATACTTATTAGACTTATTTTAGCATGATTTAGTACTTTTAAATTATGATCTTTTTCATAATCACACACACGCACGCGCATGTGCACACACACTCACACATATATATGTGGCACCACCACAAACCATAATTCCCTTTTAATTTATTTATTTCCAAAACTAGTCTTCCGCTTTCATGAAAAGTTGTGATTTTTATGAAAAGTTGTACTCTCTCTGTCCCAATTTATGTGACTTAGTTTCCTTTTTAGTCAGTCCCAAAAAGAATGATACATTTCTATATTAAGTAACAATTTAACTATAAAATATTTATTTTACCCTTAATGAAATGATTTACAGCCACACAAATTTCTATCATTCATTTTAGACCACAAATTTTAAAAGTCTTCCTTTCTTTCTTAAACTCCGTGCTGAGTCAAACTACCTCACATAAAATGAGACAGAGGGAGTAACTTTTATGAAAAGTTATGACTTTTATCAAAAATTGTGAATTTTATGAAAGGTTGTGACCTTTCCGAAGGTTTGTAACTTTTTCAAAGAATTGTGACATTTTCGATAATGCACGTTAAGCATTTTTTCACACTACCCTTTGTTGTTTATAAATAGAAGGATTTTTTCTGCCATTATTATTTGTAGATTTTTTTCCGTTGTAGGGTAGTTGAATTCAAATACATTAATTAAGCTTCTTATAAAGTTTGTTTCATTCGTCAAAGTTTTCTTCCTTCTTTTTCATGGAGCTTAATCTTTACTATAAGTCATAGAGATTCATGTAACTATGATAATTTCTCTTTTTGCTATTTGGCGAATTTTTTGTAACTCTATTACAAATTTCAGCAAGGATGATTAAAAATTGGTCTTCTCATTTGTCCCTTTCTACAGGTTTACTCATATAAACAAAGAAAATTGATTTCAATTGCAATGCGACTCTTGCACCTCTCAGTCCACAACTCATAACGCTACTGAAATGGTTCAATTCATTACATTTGGTTCTTTAGTAAACAAAACTTTTATTTCTGTCACTATTATTTGTAGGTTTTTTCGCTATAGGGGACTCAAATTCAAATACATTAATTCAGCTTCTTATGAAATGTGTGTCATTTCTCAAAGTTCTCCCTCCTATTTCATGAAGCTTAATCTTTTACTGTAAGTCATAGTAATTCATATATCTACTACAATTTCTTTTTTCTATTTTAATGATTTTTTTTGAACTCTGTTAAAAATTTCAGTGAGGATAATTGAAAATTTATCTTATCTTTTGTCCCTTTCTACAGGTTTCTTAATATATTTTTTGGAAAAAATGTTTGTGGATTGTGCTAGATAGCACACAATAATAAATATGTGATAACTAATACAGAACCAATGGTAAAGTTTGTTAAAAGAACCAAACAAATTGCTCTCTTGCTTGCCACAGTTACTATATTATTTTGATTGTTTTTTCTTAGGTAAAAACATTGTGTATGTCATTGCACTCTTCCTAGAATATTAGTATAGAGACAATTATTTCACTTATTTTATCGCAAGTTGACAAATTTGTCATATTTCTTTGTCTCTTCTTTTTGGGCATAATAAGAGATCAAGTTTTCTTGAAACTAACAAATGTCCAAAATACACAATAACAACAATATTTTTTTATCGGCAATAAATATGCACATTAACAAAGAGTGCTAGAGTCTTTACCAACGTTAATTAATTGTCATTAGATTCAATGTTGCAATAGACGTTAGGGACATTTATAAAGAGTACCAATTGCCTCTAAAAATACATATTTAGCAACAATTAAGCTATCAATTGCCATTAAAGATCATTTTTGTTGTAGTGATAACTGTTTCTTTTGATAAATATTTTTGTTTTTTTGATAAAGAAGTAACAACTCTTTCTTTTGGCTTCTTTCAATTAAATTTGTTGAACTGTAAACTTGGATACAACCCGACAGACTATATTTTTGAAAAAATTGTTAAGAAACATGCATTTTTATTCTTGATTGTTAGGAAAGCAAGATCGTCTTTATTATTATTATTTGTGGATATTTGTGAGTCCAGTGCTCACAAAATTATGCTGTGAGATTTTAAAATGTTATATGCTGAAATTTCGGTTTAGAATATCCAATTGTGAACAGTTCCGTTCAGATGTCACCTACTGATTAGTTGATAATTGCATTAATTCTTTGTAACTGCATATTATAACCATAACAATAACTATGGATCAATTTCAAATATGTTGGGCCGGTGATATGAAACATAAGCAATAGTAATGACTATTCTGAGACAATGAGGAAAAACATTTATGATACTAACAATTTTAGGATAATTTTTAACATATACATTATACGGTGAACTATAATAAAAAATAGATTGATGGAGGTTCATAAGAAAGGAGTTGAAGGTCCTCCAATTGAATTTAGTTAATTATGTTCTTGTACGAATGTGATGTTCCACTTTACTTGGGAATGTTGTTGTTCGAGGCATTTGGTCTTTACTGATGTTGTTCTTCGTAACTTCTTGGAATTTAGAAAATTTCATTACTTCTGACCAACTATTTCCATGGAGATTTTCTTAGACTTCTTTCTTATATTTAAAATCTCTCTATGACTCATAATTTTTGTATAACAAAAATGAAAATTAAAAAAAATATAGCACTTTGAGATTTCGAAGGAACGCTTTGTCTTAAGATAAAATGTTATTGACAATGTAGTGTATGTATCGAAAATACGAATATTATCGAATGATCATATGTAAGCTTAGTAAAATAGCTCAATCTCGTGCAAAGCACAGGTAATTTACCTAGAGACTTATTAATTTGCAATATTTATTTTATGTGATTTCCTTGTTATTTTTATTGAATATTTTAGTGTCATCACTCATCTCATATTGTGTGTTACTTTCTTAAATATTTTGGTTGAACTAAGAAATATTTGAAGAACTAATTATTATATGTTTGTATGAATACTTTACCGTATAAACTCGAAAACCCGAGGTTTATTAATTTAATTTGATTTTTATAAATTTAAAAATTCGACACAAATTGGTTTTGTTTGATATTTGAAAAATCTAAACCAACCCGAAAAAAACTGAGGTTGAAAACCTGAGTTTTATTAGTTTGATTTTGTTTATAAATTAATAAATTTGACACTAATGATTTGATTTGATATTTAAAAAACCCGAATAAACCTGATCATGTGCACCCCTAGATTGTAGGGCGTGAGAAAACGAAGTTCTTCACTATGATAGTCTTACATACCTCATTTGCTTTTCAAGAATTCAAGGAAGAACCATAGCTTGAAGAAGAAGGTCCAAGAAATCAGCTCTTGGAATCTTGATTAACCTTTTCTTAAAAATCCTAGAATTGATAACCTATGGTGTAGGATTTCATTAATAATCTGAAAAAGAAGGATTGAAATACTTGGAATCACTTAGAATTTCATGGGAGAAATTTACCTTAGATATGGAGGATGAGGAGAGGAGAGCATCCAAGACGTAGACTTCAAAAGGATATCAAAAGTAGAGGTTATCGTTGATATAAAATGTGCAAACCAAGCACCCTTCACACTCGGTAATGTGTGAAACGCACAATGTGAAGTGCGAATCACATATGCTTCTAGTAAATGAGCCGGCTTGCTAGGTAAAATGATCATAATTTTTTACTCCAAATTCGGATTACCAAGCGGTTGGTGGAGCTGGAAAGAATACTCAAATACCTTTAATTTGATAGGTTATGATTCATGTAACTCTTCATATTCTAGAAGATATGACTATTTAAAGTTAACCAAGTAAAATCTCATACAGAAATTTAATCGGTAGAGGAGTTTTCAACTCAACTTTGTGCTAGAGGATTTTTATGACCTTAGTTTACATCCAATACACTTCTCATACTTAGAATTTAATCTTAACACCTATGCATAATTATGAATCACCCAGTACAAGCCTATACACATACGACAAATGATTTGAGTCTTAGCTTTCAAAATATTGGTGTGTTACAGTTGTGTGACTTACCTGTAATTCAATCTTTACACAACAGGATGAAACACATTGAAGTTGACTTTCACTTTGTTAATGTTCAAGTGTAGTGAATTTAGGTGCTTGCTCAACATTTACATCCTGCGAATCAACTTGCAAATACACTTACAAAATCTTTATCCCGTCTACTCTTTCTCAATCATCTTCCTACTTTGAAGGTTGTCGATCTCACCGTCAACTTGCAAGGGCTTATTGGCACATATGTTCAGCAATTTTTCTAGTTAAGCCAAATCTCAAGAGAAATCCTTTCATTAGCAGACAATCTAGTTTTACGTTAAAAAATTATCTACTTAGAAGAGAAAAAGAAGAATGTATAATCGAGCTATGGGACGAGCAATTAAATGCTAATCCTTATCTTCTTCACATCTGATTCTTCTCTTCCAATTTTGAAATTTCAAAATCATGTCCTCACAGGAACACTAGTCACCTGGTTGGGAACATCATTCAAAAAAAAAAAAAAATGTAGAACGTTCACTGGGGTATCTTCTAAGTGTCAAAATTTGTACTGCATATTAAATATTTTGCTGCAATGAGATGCTATCAAGCAATTATGTCAATGTGCTACAATGCATGTCCAATTCTTATCAAGTTAGACATTTTGCTTACTACTTCAGTTGTTGCATCTATAGAGCTGTATGCATAAGGATGCCTTGATATTACAATACCAACAGTCAAGTTGGATGTCAACTCTAGATTATTTTCATGGGAATACGGGTTCAGATATACTAGATATAACAAAATTTTACAATATTTACCCGACTTCATCTATCTAAATGCTTGTTTTGTACATCTCACTCGAAGGGCTTTCACTCTCTCCAGGAGATGACATTTTCTTTTTCAGAGCGTAACGGATGACTGAGTTCACCTGTTTCCTCAACTTACCATTATCAACAAGGATATTAGTCAACATGTTTCTCAACTTTTTATCTACAGTCCAGGAATCGCTATCTACTTCATTCATTTCCTCAGCAGTAGGAGAAGAGGAATCTGTTCCTTCATCTGCGTTCACCTGATAAAAACAAGTCACCACTACTTATGTCATAGCGTGAACAAACAGCACCATGCATAAACTTACGTATGCAAAATCTTCAGGTAAAGCTGAGGCAATATGTTGGCAAATTATAACAAACCAGAGCAACACAAAACAAGATGTTGTAGCCTGTAAATACAAAATCAGAACCTAGGTTACTTGTACATGAAAAAGTATGAGTTTCAAGTTTGTGAACCTTGGTTTGACCCAAGTTATCCCACCACAATATTTTTCTCTGCCTCATGGAAAAAATAACAAAATATCATTTATCAACCAGCCCTGTTCAAAGGAATGTGTGCCTACCAAAGAGAACATCTAGGACCTATATTGCTTAGACTTTGGGCGTGTACCCAATCCTCCAAATGTAGTGCATTTTTGGAGGATCCTACACAGTGCAGCAAGTTTTTTGGAGATTCCGAGCAACATAATCTAGGACTTAAGGAGCAGCCAAGTTTCCCAAACTTTCTATCTGGTGTGACATCAAAATTTGATTTGCTTTAATGATTTCACTTATTTTATTTATTTGAGAAAGGTTGTCTCCGGGCCAACTTTTGATTTGACTTAATCTTTCAAATCATCTGGAAAAGAGAACGAGATTTCAAAAGTCCAAGCCACTGGAATGAGCTCTCAGCATCTCTCCATGTCACACTTCTTTTTCGATAGTATATAGAAAAGCTAAATCAACATTCTCATCTTCTCTACAGAAAAGCTGAATATATTTACTTTTTTGAAAAAGTAGAAAAACTGTATTGAGCCCGTATAATTACCTCTTCCACTCCCATGTTCAACCATATTTCTTGGGTATAACAAGTTGAGCAACTCAAGTGACCAACCAACGTTCTCAGGCCCAAAGCTTGGACACAGTTAAGGTCATGCAAGCTAAGATCAAGCTTCACTTGCATTTCCTGACAGCTACTCTAGTGATTCCATCAAAGGAGGTCAAACGACCGAGTAATTCAGTCTTATTAATTAGCAAATCATGTACAGATGAAATGTGTTCAGGAAGGGTGTCAAATCCTGATATTCTGGGACACATATAAAGCTCCTGGGAGGGGTCATTGCTCTAACTATGAGAACATGCCCATACAGCAATGTGTTTTACCAAGGAAAAACTCTGCTAAAGAGTATGTTTCAAGAAACCAATAATTGAAAAGGAAACCCATAATATACAGACTGAACAGATGGAAATCACCAGAATTTATATATTTGTAGTCAAAGAGAAAAGTATGGAGACAGATATGAGTTGAGATACTGCAAGCTATCTCTCAAAAGAATAATTCCCTAGGAAAGAAACTTGGTTGCCTTCTCTCCTTCCATTACTTCCAAGGTACGTAGAAACCCAATATTTATCATTTATGTGAGAAAAAGGTTGCATGTTTCTCGATTGACTCAATACATTTTACAGTTGAAAGTGTCCACACAATCAATGTCATTGAGTTTCTTCTTCTTTTGTAGCTGCAAGTGCTTTGGTACATCTAAACTAGGGTGGCAAAATTAGCCCAAACCCATTTAACTGCCCAAGTTGTAATGGCTTTGAGAAGATGGGCTGATTTGGGCTAACACAAGTTAACCCATCACAAATCATCAAAACCCAAATCTGACCCATCAACAGTCCTCCGTTCAGAAATGTAACAGCTACAAAACGTGATTAACTCTTTTTCTAATTATTATTTTTGAGTTAGTTTTATATTCTTCTAAATATATTTTTTTCCTTGAGAGTCTAAGCTCATTTTGGCGTTTGCTTGTGTTCTCACCATATTACTCTTAAAGCCATGGGTAATATGAATATTCATATTAGGGGTTAACAACACATTACTATAGCTCCATCATTAAAAAATGCTCCCAGGCACTAGTTTCGAGACACCTTTCTGAAGTCCCTTCTGGGTTTCGGTTGCTCTTACTTCCGCTGGACTTCTTCCACCGGAATACCACCTTTTTTCTCTTTTTTTCTACCTACTCCATTTTCTCTTCTCAAGCACCTGATTTTTCTCTATTCAGATGGACAATGTGTGGGGGGGGAATCCTATGACATCACAGACTCTAGATCAAAAGCTGAAGTACGGTACGATTGGGTTGAAAGTGCTAGGCTGTATATGCAAAAGGCTAACAGCAGCTTCAGGGATCAGAGGGAATGCCTCCAAGTCATGGAGATGCAGGGATGTCTCAACCAACTTCTTTATAGCACTAAAATTCAATCAATATGGGAGATACATATCATTAATCTCTGTTAAAGGCAACAGCAGAGAAGTTATTATACTTCCATAAAATGCATTCAATGAGGGGTGGGAGAAGTTAGCTAAGAAAATAGAGGCCTTCATTAATAGGGGTAGAAAACAAACAAAATTCCTTAAATACACGGGGGAGGCAGACTGCTGCTAAAAAAGGGAAAAGGAGCTATAGAGACTCTCTACAAAAGGCTAAATGAACCCAGGAAGAGACAGAAATAACAGAAGAATCTGATGATGGCAATACGTTAAAAGCTCGAGTACAATTGAGGGACAAATATGTTTTGGGCCATTGTCTAGTGGGGAAATTCATTGGAGAAGATGATGCACCCACCAGAAATGATGTATGATGATGGGCCCAACAGACTTGCAATGGAGCACAGGAGTTCAAGTTTATGATATGAATGGAATTTTATGCCTCTCGAATTGCAGTCCAGAAAAGCAGCAGAGCACGTCTTGATGGGTGACAGGAGAAGACAAGGGAATAGATTTCAGCTTCAATGGTGGAATTGCCAATGACTTTTCTCAGAAATTCAGACGAGGGAGCGTCCACTAGCAAGGAAATAGAAGAGGGTGGGTACCGAGAGAGAAACATGTCAGATCTTTCGAGGTCTAGAGATGTACAAAGATCCAAGAAAAGGTGTTTTCAGTTTAATAGAGATAAAAGGGGGCTTTTAGGTGAAAGTAATCATGTGGGTGGACATGTGACAGAGGGTCCCACTTCAGAGCCCCTAGGTGGACATTTGATTTTCAACACTGGGCCAAGTCACTTGGACTTGTTTAAAGCCCAAATTTTAAAGAAATTACCACAAGAGCCTGAGCCTTTTATCTGTGATGTAAACCGCTGGGAAGGAATACAAGAAACTGTATACTCCTCAACTAATCAGAACCAACTAGAGGAAGCAGGGTGAACGACTCAATTAGCAAATTCCTACAAATGGGGGGCGGCACACAGGTGCATGCAGAAACTCATCACAAACTTCGGGAGAACTGAATGAAGAAGAAACAGAATTACAGGGGCAGAATAGTTCGAAATGAATCACAATACTGGGGGGACCCAACACCCATCCAATGTGATGCTTCGGAATGCAGTAAGGAAATTGAAGGCAAGGCAAACGAATGGGTACAGAATAATTTGTTGAGGCTAAGCAAGGAATTTGGAGTAGCTTTCGAGGGGTGCTCAGAGGAAGCTTTTAATTTATTGCTTAAAATCGATCAAAGGAGGGTCAACGAGACAACAACAATAGAATATATTCCTGTGATTGGTGATAAGAAGGTGGCGCCAAAGGAAGTAAGAAATCTTATCTTTGATGTGAATTACAAAGATAAGGATTCTAGGAGTGAAACAAGGAGCAGAGGGAGATATGAAACCTTTCATTTATCATGAAGCTAAAAATTATTTCATGGAATGTGAGGGGACTCAACATGGATGCTAAAAAGAATTTAGGAAGGAGAAGAATACAACAAGAGGGGGTGGACATAATAGTTATGGAGACAAAACTTAGTGGGGAGGTAGGTGAGTATCTGCAACAATTGGGGGGAAATAGATGGATGGGAGGAATTTGGATGGAATCTTTAGGTAGTAAGAGGGGCATCTAGATAATGTCGGACAAGATAAATTGGAAAGGGGAATCAGTCAAAGTGGCAACCAGAGCATTACCTGCAAGCTTAGAGGTCATTTGGTAGAGTGTATAAAAATAATGCTCAATAGAGTGTATTAGTAATGCTTGTATTAGTAATGATTGTATTGGTAATGCTTGTATTAGTTATGCTTGCATTAGTTATGCATAGATTATTTCTTATGCATTATTTGGTTTGGTGTATTAAAATAATATGCATTGTATAAAAATATTTATTTACAAAATATCCTCCACAATTATGGTGGAAAAGATGTAATAGTACTTTTGAGGGGTAATTGGGTCTTTAACCATGCTAATGCATGTATCAAATCCCTTTGTATTACTAATACCTAGAAATTCATAGTAATACACTCCTTAATACACAATAGAGTGTGTAACTAATGCAAGCATTAATACTACCATGAAAACGTGTAACAAACGAGGGACTACTAATACATAGAGTGAATGCATGCATTATTTTTGCTAATGTACTCTACCAAACGACCCCTAAGTGGTTTGAACCGAGAATTCATTCGGTTTGTCACAGTAGTGTATGCATCATGTGATGGGGGTGAGAGAAAGAAATTGTGGGGAGAGTTGGGAGCAATGAGGAGTTTTTGTGAAGGGCCTTGGGTGGTGTGCGGGGATTTCAACGCCACTAAGTTTCCCTCAGAAAACCAATTGCAGTAGAATTTCAGGGGCTATGTATGACCTTTCCAGTTGCATCAATGAACTGGAACTTATGGATCCTCCTTTATTTAGGGGACCATACACTTGGAGAGGAGGAGCAAATCAGGGAAATGCATCAAGGATTGACAGATTACTGTACTCTTTTCCTTGGGATGAGATTTTCACCAAAATTAGACAAAGTTCTTTGCCTAGCTGAAGTTCTGACCACAATCCCATAGTGCTTACTTGTGGGGATGAGGCTTTCAAAAAATCATACTTCAAGTTTGAGAAGTGGTGGTTAAATGTGGAGGGCGTTAGGGACAGAGTCAAGGAGTGGTGGGAATCCTTCACTGTGACAGGCAGTCCTAACTACATTAGAGCCTCAAAACTGAGCCTCTTAAAAAAGGGACTCAAGGAGTGCAGCAAAGAGAATAAAGGCAACGGGAAGGTCAGAAAGGAACGCATACTGGAACAATTAGCAGTTTTGAAGACATTCAGATTCACAGAGCACTAACAGATGATGAACAGCTTTTGAAAGCTCATCTAGCAATGGAGTATGAGGAACTAAGGAAGTAGCTAGAAATGAAGAAATTCACCAGAGACAGAGATCTAGAATTCAGTGGATAAAGAATGGGGATAAGGGCACCAAGTTCTTTCACATAATGGCAATAGCCCACAAAAGAAACAACACCATAGATTCCTTAATGATCAATGGAGAATTGTCATCAGATCCTGGGTTAATCAGAGGTCCAGTGGTGGATTTTTACCTGACTTTGTACAAAGAGACAGAAAGATGGCAACCATCTTTGAACATCCTGGATGTTCGTATAATCACAGAAGAGGAACAAGTATGGCTGTCTAGAGATTTCGAGGAGGTCTTGGAAGGAATAAACAGTGTGTTGTTGATAAAGCACCTGGACCAGATGGCTACACAATAGCCTTCTTCCCTGCTTTCTGGGAAACTATCAAAGATGATGTGATGCATACCTTCCACAGATTTCATGCCCATCAAAAGTTTGAGAAGGTGATCAGTAAGCTAGTAAATAAGCACCAAATGGCTCTCATCAAAGGAAGTCAAATCATGGATGTTGCACTTTTAGCCAGTGAAAGCATTGACTCTAGAATCTGAGGAGGAACCCACGGGCTGATGTGCAAGCTAGATATTGAAAAGGCATATGATCATTTGAATTGGGAGTTCCTAATCAACATTCTAAGGTAAATGGGGTTTGGTGGAGATGGCTTAGCTGGATAAATTTATGCATTAAAACCACGAGGTTCTCCATTCTGTAACTGGAGAACCAGTGGATTTATTTAGACAAGGGGATCCTATGTCCCCTTCTCTTTATTTTAGCCATGGAAGGTCTGTAAAGAAGGTCTGTACAGGCTGATGAGAGTTGCTTCTCAGAATAACTGGATAAGGGGCTTTACCATAAAGAAGAAGGAAAATGTTATAATGGAACTGAAACATTTATTTTATGCAGATGACTCAGTGGTATTCTTTGAAGCTGAGCAGGAACAAATATGTTTTTTAAGAGTGATCTTGGTGGTTTTTGAAGCTTGCTCAGGACTCAAAAGTTAATTGGAGAAAGAGTAGTATTTTTCCAATAAAGGAGGTGCGTCAGATTGAGGTTCTTGCAAGCATTTTGAAGGACAAGGTAGAAAAACTGACAACAATTTACATAGGCTTGTCTTTGGGTTCCAAGCACAAAGCAGAAAAAAAATGGGATGGCATTATTGAGAAAATAGAGAAGAAATTGGCTTGGAAATCCCAATATCTATCTTTGAGACAAAGAGTTGCACTAATTAACTCAGTCTTGGAATCTTTACCCGCTTATGTGATGTCCCTGTTTTCCTATTCCTAGTAAAGTAGTAAAGGTTTTGGATGCCCTTAGAAGAAATTTACTTTCGCAAGGGAACAAGATAGAAAAGGGCTTCAATCGTGTTAAATGAAGTACAACAAATTAGTAAAACTGGGGGATTAGGAGTGAGGAACTTAAAGGTATATAAAAAGAACCTATTTTCAAAATGGTTGTGGAGATATTATCAGGAGGACCACCTTTCGGGGTGGCCCAATGGTTTGGGCTTGGAACTTCCATGTTGGAGGTCTCAAGTTTGAAACCCCTTGCCAGCAGAAGCAAGGGGTTTTCCTTCTAAGTTGAGCTCGTCACACCGGGCTTGCCTAGTATGGGTTACCTCTCCTATGTGGTTTGCAAGCTATTGCATAAGAGCGGGGGTTTTACCCTGTGTGCACTAAGGGTAACAGTTGCGGGTTTCACTTGTCATATATATAAATCAGGAGGACCAAGCTCTATGAAAAGAGATAATACGTCGCAAATTTGGTCAACAGGATCTCTGGTGCACTGAAGTCACTGAAACTAATGGTGTTGGGGTGTGGAAGACCATCAGAAACTTCTGGGTAAGTCTCAAGAACAACTCAAAGATAGTGGTAGGCAGAGGGAACAAAGCAAAGTTCTGGTCAGATGATTGGTGTGGAAATGAGATTCTAAGGGACATGTTCCCTAGTCTTTTCTCAATATGCACAAATCCTGTAGCAGGATAAAGGAGAAGTGGTCTCCACAAGGTTGGAATCTAGTATTTAGAAGGACGCTTAATGACTGGAATATTGATAGGGTGGTGGAGTCTTGAGCCTCATTGGTGGATTCCCTGGTACTACACTAGAGCCAAACAAACTGGCATGGGGACATCACAAAGATAGGAGATTTCCTGTGAACAGACTATACAATTGGGGGCTCAGAGGAAATGCAGGAAGATCCACTGGACCTTGAAGCACACTATGGAAAAGTGTGGCCCCAACCAAGGTAAAGTGCTTCACTTGGCTGGTTGCTAGGAAGAGTTGTCTTGAATCTTGAGGCTATGCAGAAGAGGGGCATCATCATATCTAGATGCTTCTCTGTAAAGAGGCTCTAGAGACTAACAAGCACCTTTTCATGCATTGTAAGGTAACTGCACAGGTGTGGGCTATGTATACTAGCATAGCCAATGAACATTGGATTATGCCAGAGCACACTTCTGACCTCCTAAGTTGTTGGATCAAAAGGGGAGGCAGCAAGAGTCAAAAAAGATAGTGGAGAACAGTTCCAGCATGTATTTGGTGGATTATATGGAAAGAAAGGAATCAAAGAATTTTTGAAGGAAAGTAATGTACTATACATAAGATCAAATGGAAAGTAATACTACTCTGGGCTTTTAGCGTAAAGAACAGGATATAAAAGAGGAGATCCAATTAGTGGACTTCATAGGCTCTTTGTAAGTATTTTTCCTTCTCCTGCAACATTTTTTGGAGGTGGCCACCATAGCCCTTAATGCTGAGGAATACAAAAGTTACTAGTTTCAAAAAAAAAAAATATGAATATCCATATTATTGTCGATTAATCCAATTTTAATCAGTGTCAAATATGCATAGATCGAATATTTTATCCGTTTTTTAACCCATTTTTGATCCGCCCATATCCAATCGGGACCTTATCCATCAATTAATCCATTTTTATTCGTGCTAAATATAGGCAGATCGGATATTTTATCCATTTTGTTTGACCCATTTTAGACCCGCCCGTATTCGGCCCGACTCGTCTGTTTGCCACTCCTAGTTATGTACAAGACAATCATAAACATATGTAAATAAGGCAAAGGGATAATGAGACGAACCTAACAAAACTGTTATTACTTACTTCAAATAACATTCAATTTGCTTTTGATTTTGTTTTTGGATAAAAAGGTTAAAATAACTTCCAATAGAATTTATGTATTGGGATAACTTGTGAGGAAATATTTGAAGTGAATATCTTTATTATTTTGAGTGAAGCATAACGCTTGAGTTTTTTTTTTTTTTGTATATCCAAAAAGTACTTGTGATTTTCTGAAAACCATATATTTGGAAAAGCATGATCACGAGAATATTTCCAATCAAAGAAAAAAATATCGATATTTTTAGTTTCTTAAAATGTTTAAAATGTGGGTTAAGTTGGGCAGGTTGGGTTATGACTAATAATTTAGCCCATTTTGACCCAACCCATCTTAGCTCAAACAAGCTTTGGGCAGGATTGGGCACGGACCCATCTATTGGTTCAGGCCATCTTGACCCGCCCAACTTCAGCCCAAATGACTTTGCAAGTGTATAGAGTTGGGAATACAAGATTTCGAGTTCCATATTAGTTTGTCTTTGTCATAATTTATATTTTATCTTCCCCCGTTAGGTTTGTCTTACTTACTGGCATGATAAAAAAGTCATATCAGAGGATGAAATACATAAACCTTTACATGCCATTTTTACTGCATAAACAGCTATCACAAAATTGCAACTCAAAAGTCATTTAGCAGAAAAATCTCAATAGAAAGTGGGAACTGTTTTGAAATGTAAAAATGAAAATCGCAGCTTCAATACCTCTGCAAGGAGAAAGTTGATTTGATTGTCATAGGTTGTAAGGAGTTTCAAGGCATCTGAGCATGAGGGATGATCCATGAAAAGGTCATCTTCGTTTTCGTTGACTAAATTTATGTTGCACTCCTCAAAGCGCTGTCGAATAACTTGGCATTCATGTAGCAGCTTCATGAAAGATGCCCTTGCTTGTTCATTGGCTAGCCTCTCCTCTTCATAGAGTCTCTGCATATGCAAGAGAAATTCATTAACAAAAAGTATAATAACAGACGAGGATATGCAGATTTGTTAATACATGAATACAGTTAATCCTTTTAAAACTAAAAGAGATCTCCACAATTGAGCAAATTATACTGAAAGGTCTCAGATTTCCTCCTACTACTATACTACCCATTCCTTCCACACAGAAAGCTTAGTGTAAATAAATTAGCAGACGAGACTGAAAGGAATTGTGTCAGAATGTGATTTATACAGCATATATTAACAGATAATTGAATCATAATCAACATAGAGCAAGAGAGGCTACAGAGTAGTTCACACCATGACAAAGTTATTGATCATTCTAAGAGGGAACTTAATGTGAATAACAGCAATGGAGTAGCAAGGTATACCTCAGCCTCCAATTTTTCTTCAAGAGAATGATTTAGCTGCTTCCTCAAATCTGCTTGTGAGCCTCGAAGTGATTTTACTTCTTTAATGAGAACTTTAACATCAGCTTTTGATTTTACTTCAAGTTCTTGATGTTGTTTCTGCAACTCATTAAGCTTCTGCTTTGTGGCATCCAACTCCTGCAAGACTCTGTCTTTCTCCTTACTGGCATAGTCTTCCATTGAAGCATTGCCCAGTTTACCCTAACAAGGTTTGAAAAATAAATGGTCTGATCTTAATATACAGACTGAGGGGAAATCATCATAAACCAGAGGATAATCAAGTGAAATGGTGGAATAACCTTATGTGAGTTCAATTGCAGTTCCATTTCCAATGACTTCCGCCGAAGCTCTTCCATATCCCACTGCATCTGGGTGACCCTTTCCCTTTCAATCAAGATTGCTTGTTCAAGGTTTTCTTTGCTTTTCTGTTTAGTAGCCTCAAGCTCCACTTCCAAATCCTTAACCTGGTATAGTAACCATTATATCACAGAACAATAGAGCATCACAGAACACCCATTTATGACCTCTAAAATTAGGGCTCTCCAGAAAAGCTATTTTCTCACAAACAAAACAATTTATGCCTGATTATGACGTCATTGACATTCTCCTTTTTTTTTAATAGCATGGTGTCCGGGCAACCTTGCATGCACATCAACTAATCTATTAGGTGGGCCTGTGGCTGCTACTTCCACCAACACATATATTGGGTAACTCACCAACCAAGGTTTACGCATGTTGGAAGAATTCACATACTGTTGCCTCCGGTAGAGTAGAGCCTTCATTCCCAAGGTTGTCACTCCAGCCCTTAGACCACTAAAGCATACCCCCTTGGCGCCAACATTATTTCTGTTCTTAATGCATATTAGCATGATGTTCTTAGCATAGATCTTTCATTTGGCTATTACCTCAAGTTAAAACAAAATTAGAAGCAAGAAAATAAGAAACTTGCCAGATACATAAGTTTCTTTCTTTAGTGTACAACTCTTTCACATTTTTCACATATATAATAAGAAAGGTCAAACTTGATGAGTATTCCAATGTAACCCAACCAGGAATAACATGTCCACTATTGGTTTGCCTGGTTATCTGATCCTAAAGATGTCTAAGAAAGAATAAAATAAAAAAACCTTTGCTTAAATGATGACTAATGAGTCTTCCCAATTATGATATCTTACAGTACATCAAGAATTATAGACTTCAGCACAAGCACTCAGGTTTCCCACTTGTCTAATATTTATGCATTCTCCTCTCATAAATTGAATTAGTGAAGGAAATACAAACCCATATTGTCCTACTTAAATCAACTCGATATTCAATAAATCAATAAAAATAATAATGATAATAATTAAAAAAAAATTAAATCAACTCATACTTCCAATTGCAGAGTGTTTCATCTTTCATCTCTTTACTTCTCTCTTGCTATTTTTTCTGGGGTTGGGTTCATGTGTTATAGCCTTAAAGGTAGCACAATATATATCTCATCTCTGCTTCATGGAGGAGCAATTTTTAAAAGGCTTTTCACCAGCCATAATGAAGATAGACCCATCATCGGTGATCTATATTACTACTTGGGGCTAGTATTAGGAATACTTTCTCAGCATTATATGGGAATTTATGGTCATTAACCCATGATCCAAGAAGTTCAAGTAGCAATACATGAATATGTTTACTCTCGAAAATACTTGGTAGCACCGCTATACCTAGGATATACATTTCTATCGCCAAGGATAGATTTCATCCAATATCCCTATAAAAACATGCAGGAACCTTTAATTTATTTTATGTTTTTACTGCTAAGGAAGCTTTAATTACCACAATTGTAAGTACTATTGAGGATCAAGAGTCTCATACTTTTTTATAAATAAACAAACAAGTCTCATTATCCTACATAATTGGTAAAAAGAAGTTGCGAAAGCAGCGAAAGAAAAAAGCAGTAACCAGCTATGTGTAGGAAAATGGCCCAAAAAGAAAAAGAGAAAATATCAGTATTATAATGTGTTGAAAGATACATTGTTGTGAAAGGTGGGTTTTATTTGCTTCTTAGTGCTCCATGAATCATCTGGTAATTTTGGGGTATGGGCTATGGCACTAGCAGACCTACAATTCAACTCCCAGCTGATACAGTGTTGTCATAGATAGCTTGTAACTTGGGAAGTTCTTATATATTATCCTTAGCTTCATACTTAACTTGTATGAATAGTCTTCTTTTTCAGAGAAAATTAGATAAAGCAATACCTTTGTTGTGAGGTAGTCTTTCACAGCAATTTCCTGATTTAATCTTGAGATAAGATCCTCCATGTCAGTTTTTGCTGTTATTAGTCTCCTTTGCATGGTTGCAAGCACCCTGTTCATTTTTTGGCGCTGATCTGAAGGAAGTAATAATTGCACATCACTTGGCAGCAGTAAGTCAGTGTTCTCAATGTTTGCTGACGTCTCACCCACTCTGGGGATTTCAACCAGTCCTTGTCCATATAAATTGGGAATTGCTGAACCTGACAATTCACTGCCCCTTTGGGAACTTGTATCGCTTCCAATGCTCTCAGCTGATAACTTCCTACCATGAAGGATAACTTTGGTGTTCTCCCGCTCCAAAGAGAGTCCGTTCATACCATCAGTACCAACAGAAAGATCAGACAATTTGGAAGCATTTCCATTAGCTTTATTGTTCTCTTCAAATTTATTGTTCTCTCTATTGTGCACCCTATGTCTAGGATAATTTCCAAGTTGTTCTAGAATAGCCTGACCCATGAACAAGCCCTCATCAATGTTGGACATCCCATACTTCACAAACTTATCTATTGAACTTGTTACATCTTCATCCAAAGAGAGATCATCTGTCCCAAAATCAGAGTTATTATCCCTTCCAAGGCGTGGTGTGCCAACATCAGATATCTCATAAGCTGTGTCACTACCATAATCTGATGTGAGTGATGAACTCGCAGCTATTGCAGACAAGCTTACATTAGGATGAATTTGAAGAGAAGAAACAGAACTATTCACAGAAGGATTTGATTCAGAAGCATGTTGGGTTTCATCTAGGAATGCTGAAAAAATTATAGTACTAATGTTAACTCTTAGGCATTACAAAAAGATAATTCTAAAAAGCAATTTAGCCACATCTGCAATATTTTTTCAGGGAAATGAATGTTAAAGGACAATAATATTGTAGCAACAGACATACAAGATCTAGCAGCAGCTTCCAGTTCAAGAAACGATGCCACTGGAACACTTCTTGATACATCAATATCAGATAGTAGTTTGGTCATCCACTCCTCCAAGGAGGACCGTCTCTGGAAACATACAAGTGCATGAAAATTGGAATTATCATATAGAACTGAAGATGCAAGCGTCACTTGGAAAGAAATCTTTGTAGTTAACTCAAAACTTCCATTATTTCTAAAATGTAACAAGACAAAACTTACATTTTTAACAACTGATGCTCCCAAATAACATCCAACAATTTTTTGCAGTTTTTGTTTCACTAAAACCATTTGTTATAAGAATAATGAAGTGAAGAAGTCTTCAAATTCCACAAAATAAAATTTAAACATACAGAAATTTGGCTTCTAATTTTAGGATGTATAAGGTTCTGCTTCAACTTAAACTTTTAGTTTCGAAGAAACAACAAAGGACAACAATTTCATCACACATCTTACATGATGAAACAAGAAAGTAGAATGCTTACCTCTTCTAGGAGGGTTCTAGTTTTCATCCGCAAGAAACCCTTGGGTGGCGCAGGAGGAATCTTCTTCCTTGGAAATATTCTTTTCAGCTGTGACACAGAATCAACCACACTATTAAGTACCATATGATTATTAAAACCCTCATAAAAGGAGGCAACTGTCAATTTTGACTGTGGCCAAGAACTTTCTCATGTCTTTTAACCTCAATATGTAGAAAAAGAGAAGCATATCTGAAATGAGTGTATGCAAACTTACAGCAGCAAGAAACTTCAAGAAATCATTGAACCTTCTTAATATGACCCGTGTAGTTGTATTCCCTTCTGGTGATTGTAAGCCAACCAAAACCCTGTAAAACTGTCTTTTAACATTGTTAAGTTAAACTTCAATAAATTCTAACACATAAGAACCAAATATTGACAAAGCGAAAATATGCATCAGGTTATAAGTTTACTAGAGGAAAGGTCCCCGGACCGAGGTCCAAGTTTGAGATGTAAAAATGAGTTCAACATGGGTATTTCAAAAACCAAATTCCACTTAGCTATTAATGATAAGAAAACAACTAGAGATATGCCAGCTTCTGACAAGAAAAATTATATATAAAAAACAAAAAGGAAAACTTAAGCACCTCCTTTTGTAGATGAAAATGATTAAACCTTCTTGCACCTTGTCAAAAAGAATGATAATATTTTTTCCTGTTTAAAAAGTTTACTTATACACTTCGAGAACCCATCATATGTCAACTACTCATCTTATCAAAGTAGAATTTCCTTAGCCAGAGGCAGAGAGAAAACTCAATCCAACAGCACTTGCTACTTCAACTATTGGAAGTTTGAAAGCCCCAACCAACCTTAGAGCTTCCTTGCTCTTTTCTTTTGATAACACTGGGTCCTGCAATACCTCTTTCATTGCACTCACCCAAAGAAGAAAGGGGCAATAGATCTAAAGAATTTCAGACCACTAAGTCTGATAGGTAGTGTCTACATATTGGTAGAAAAAGTCTTAGCTGAAAAAAGTGGAGAACAAATTGGTTTATGGGCAACAAAGTGCCTTCATGAAGAATAGACAGATAACTGATACCTCATTGATAGCAAATGAGGTACTTGACTGGAAGCAACAAGTGGGGAAACAGGCATTCTTGTAAGTTGGATATAGAAAAGGCTTTTGATCAGCTAAACTGGACTTCTAATTGAACTGCTGAAGAAAATGGCTTTAGTAACAGGTGGTTAAGGTGGATATTCTTTTGTATCTCCACAGTCAAGTTCTCATTCTAGTAAACAGACGTCCAAATGGGTTCTCCTCTCCTCAAAAAGGCATCAGGAAGGGAGATCCAGTCTCCCCTTTTCTGTTTATTCTGGGAATGGAGGAGCTCACTCAACTGTTGGATAGGGCCAAAGAGCTCCAATGGACACAAGGATTTCAGGTGGGCGGAAATTCAAACACCTCTGGCACTGCTTCTCATCTGCTATATGCAGACAACACTCTTATTTTTTGTGGGGCAGACAGCCAGCAAGTATGCCACCTCAACATGACCTTGATGGTCTTCGAATCAACTTCTGGTTTACACATCAACATTCTCAACAGTAAAATTTAGCCAGTTAGTGAAGTCCCCAATCTAGAAGCTCTAGTAGAAATCTTAAGCTGCAAAACTGATTCTCTGCCTACAACTTATTTGGGCCTACCACTGGGAGCGAAGTTCAAGTCTACTGAATGTGGAATGAAGTCATTGACAGAATGGAGAAAAGGCTGGCAACATGGAAAATTCAGTACCTCTTTCTAGGAGGCAGACTCACCCTCTTTAATAGTAAATAGACAACCTTCCCACCTATATCATGTCACTCTTACCTATGCCAAGCTCAATAACAAAGCAGATTAATAGACTTGAAAGAATTCCTCGGGAAGAGAAAAGCCAAACTCACCCTTCGGGTGGCCCAGTGGTTTGAGCAGTGGTTTGAGCTTGGTACTTCCATGTTGGAGGTCTCAAGTTCGAAACCCCTTGCCAGCAAAAGCAAGGGGTTTGCCTTCGGGGTCGAGCTCGTCGCACTAGGCTTGCCTAGTGCGGGTTACCTCTCCTATGTGGTTTGCGAGCTATTGCATAGGAGCAGGGGTTTTACCCTGTGCGCACCCAAGGGTAGCGGTTGCGGGTTTCCCTTGTCATAAAAAAAAAAAAAAAAAGCCACACTCACAATTTTTCTCCGGTCAAATGGCAAAAAGTGACTCTTCCTAAGTCACTGGTTTGGGAATCAGAGATTACTCAAAAGGGGATTGCTCATAAAATGTCTAGGGAGACATGGCCAACCTGAGGCTGGGTACTGGAAAGACAACATATTAACCAAATATGATGCCCAGAATCACTGGAGCTCCAACTGAAGTCGAGAACCCCATGGTGTTGAGGTCTGGAAACACATCAACAGCTTTCAAAAAGATTAGTCTCTTTCAAGGTAGGCAATGGTCTCCACGTTAAATTCTAGGAAGATTTTATGGCTTGGGACACCACTCTTAAGAATGCCTACCCAAGGCTCTACCAAATAGAAAGCAACAAAGATGCTTCCATTGCACAAAACAGCGAAGGCACTAACGGGAGCCCTATTTACAGGAAGAACCTTTTTTTTTTTTTTTTTATGACAAGGAAAACTCGCAGCCGCTACCCTTTGGGTGCGCACAGAGTAAAACCCCGCTCCTATGCAATAGCTCGCAAATCACATAGGAGAGGTAACCGCACTAGACAAGCCCGGTGCGACGAGCTCGACCCAAAAGGCAAAACCCCTTGTTTTCGCTGGCAAGGGATTTCGAACTTGAGACCTCCAACATGGAAGTCCCAAGCCCAAACCACTAGGTCACCCCGAAGGGTTATTTACTAGAGGAACCTCCAAGACTAAATCATTGACCTCCATATTTTGGTTGCTCTAGAGAATCACAATCCAGGTGAGACCCCAGACAGGCTCCTTGACTCTCACTTACCAGAGTTTTTTCAAGGCAACATAGATTTTTGACTAGTTATACAGGTTTTTGCTTATCACTCTAGCTTCATCTAGCTATGTCCTAAAACTTTTAGCAGTCTCTTTGTGATCTTGCATCTGCTTGATGCCTTTCTAATGCAATTTACTTTTCCCAAAAAAAAGAAAAAAAACAATGAAGAAGAAACATGCATGATGGCCAGGACACCACGGTTATCAAAAAAAATAAGAAAAAATAATATGATAACTGAAGCCAAGGAAACAACATACCTTGTGAGCAGGAATATTTCTCAGGTTAATAAAATTATTTACCTTATTAATAATATTGACAAAATAAAAATGTATGAGCAATGTAAGAAAAAAAGACTATACATTATAACAATATTATGGATAACAAAATTGTAAAAGCTGCGATTAAGTGAAATACAAAAAAAGTAAAATCATCTTAATCAAGGTCTTCATTCATTTTTTTTTTTTGAAATCAGTAACTTTGTATCATTTCAAGGATCAAAACAGTACTTAGGTAGTACTGAAACCATATTTACAATAGAGCTCTAGTGTCTTTCCTCTCTAGCTATAAAGAATCTAGAACATCTATGATAGACACAGTATCATTAGAGCAAATTTGATTACACCAAAAACATGGCAGTAAGATGAAGTTCAACTTGATCTTCTGCACATCATTCTCTAAGCTCTCAAAACATCTGGAATTCCTCTCCTTCCAAATTGTCCCCCAGATACAAGCTAGGACAATTCTCCATCTACTCCTATCCTTAGCATGTGAACATGTTCCCTCCCAGCTGCTAAGAGCCTCTGTTATCTTGTCTGGCATTGTCCATGCTATACCCTTAAGGTTTAGGATGATGAGCTGTTAATGGACAATGCAGAAATAGATGGTTGACTGTTTCAGCTGTTTCTTTACACATGAAGCATCTTGAGCAGAGTGTCATACCTCTGCTCATCAAGTTGTCCACTGTTAAAGTGGCCTCCTTTGCTAGTAACCATACAAAAATTGATACCTTGTGGGGGAACTTTTATCCTTCAAATATGCTTTTATGGCCAGTTTGCTATCTGGTGGTTGGACTGGTTCATAATTTTATATGCAGAATTGACCTTTAAAATGCCTTTGAAGTTGCCCTGCCACCATAAATGATCTTCACCAGCTTGAACCCCAGGAAACTGATCAAGTTTGCTGAGGAAATTAGCCACTCTTTGAACCTCCCAATCATTGAAATGTTTTCTAAAATTCAAGCTCCACCTGTCAGATGTCCACATTTCAGCTATAGTATTCTGTTGGTGAAGGATTAGGTTGAAGATATCCAGAAAGACCAGTTCCATGATACCAACCTCATGCCAATTATCCTTCCAAAATCTGGTTTGTTTCCATTTGCCACTTTGATTCTTGATTGAGTTTTCAACTCACTCCAGAGGGATCTGATAGATCTCCATAGGCTGACCCCATATGAAGTATTGACTTCCTTGGTCATCCAGCTATCCTCTTGTTAATATTTGGCTTTAATCACTCTTCCCCATAATAAGTGGTTTTCTTTGGCGAACTTCCACAACCACTTCATCATTAGAGCTTTATTTTGGATTTTCAGGTTCTTAATACCCAAACCACCCTATTTTTTTGCACAAATGACTGAGTTCCACTTGACCAAATGGTAGCCTTTCTTCTCTTTGTCACCATGCCATAATAAGTTCCTCCTAATTCTATCCAACCTCTTGATGACCCCTGCTGGAATAGGAAACAAGGACATCATGTATGTTGGAAGTGCATCAAGGACTGAGTTTATCAAAGCAGTCTACCTCCTCTTGACAAGTATTGGATCTTCCATCTTGCTAATTTATTTTCACATTTCTCAATAACAGTATCCCAAATCTCAATAGACTTTGAATTGGCCCCCAAAGGCATTCCCAGATAATGGGTTGGCAAAGACCCTACCTCTCCTCCTAGAATAGATGCCAAAAGATTCATGGGGCACATCATTAATGGGGTAAAGAAAGCTCTTACCCCAATTTATGTGAAGGCCTGAGATGCCTTCAAAGAGAACTAGGATTATTCTGAGATGTCTCAATTGGTTTCTATCAGCATCACAAAATATGAGGGTATCATCAGCATATTGCAAATGAGTCACCTCTAGGTAATCACTCCCAGCCCTAGCTACCTCAAAACCCTTTATCCATCCATACAAATTAGCTATTTTGAACATAGTATTCAATCCTTCCATGGCAATGATAAACAAGAAAGGAGACAGAGGATCTCCTTGCCTGAGACCCCTTTGAGCCTTAAAGAAGCCAGCAGGTGATCTGTTAATCAACACAGAATAACTAACAGTGGATATACAAAATCTGATCCAATGCGACTTCTTCAGCATACATAGCAAGTACTCCCAATTTACATGATCATATGCTTTTTCTATATCTAGTTTGCATAGGATACCAAGCTTCTTTTGTTGCACTCTTGAGTCTATTGCTTCATTTGCCACTAAAACTGCATCCATGATTTGTCTACCTTTGATGAAAGCCATTTGCTGAACATCCACCAGATTGAAGATCACTCCTTTCAGCCTCTCTGTAAATATTTTGGAGAATAATTTGTAGATGCTTCCTATCAAGCTAATAGGCCTATAATCTCTTAATTCTTTAGCACCTTTCTTCTTAGGGATAAGAGTTATGAATGTTGCATTGAAGCTTCTTTCAAAAACTTCTTGCTCATGGAAGTTATGAAAGGCATTAATAATGTCCTGTTTCACAATCTCCCAGCACTTAATGAAGAAACCCATGGAGAAACCATCTGGACCAGGAGCTTTATCTCCTGTGCACAGTTTCAGTCACCTTAAGATTTCCTCCTCAGTGAAGTTTTCCTGCAATCTCACCTTGTTTTCTACCGAAAGAGTTGCACAATTATTGAGCATGTTGATAGGTCTCTAGTGAGTGGTCTCTGAATACAACTTTTGATAGAAGTCGATAATGGTACTTTCTAGTCTTGTAGACTCCTCGGTTAATTCGCCTTGCACCATTAGCTGGTCTATGTAGTTGAACCTTTTTATGAGCGTTTGCCACTTTATGAAAGAACTTGGTGTTTCTATCGCCTTCCTTTAACCGTAAGGCCCTTGATTTCTGCCTCCACGCAACTTCTTCATTTTTAATCAGACCCTCCAATTCTAAGGTTAAATCTACTTTCTTGGCTGGTTCTTCTTCTGTCAAAGGTCTATATTCCAGTATCAAATCCATTTCAGCCAATTGTTCTAAAGTTTGTTTTCTTTGGATCACTAGGTTGCCAGCCTCGCTCCAGTCCTTCAGTTTATGTTTGAGTGCCTTCAATTTACATGATAGCACAAAGTCAGGCCTGCCTTTAAAACTGAAGGAGTTCCACCCCTCTTTGATCCTGTCATTGAAGCCTGCAGTCCCAAGCCACCAGTTTTCAAATTTAAAATAATTCTTCTTTTTTATCCAGGAACCACCCTGTAAAGCCAAAGGAATGATCAGAATGTGATCAGAGGCCAACCTTCGCAAAGGAGACTGCTTTATGTTGCTGAAACAGTCATCCCACTCTTCTCTTGATCTCCTGTTGCAATTTCTCTTCTCCGAGACATATCTTGTAGTGTTGAAATAGCCCAAGGACCTTCCATTAAACTCCTGACATCTGCGATTTCTTCCCATACCTTTATTCTTTCAATATAACAGTATGGAGCATAGACTCCAGTTAAATGGCAAGAGAAGCTCTGAAATTGTGCCTCAAATTTACATGTTAATGTATAGGCCCCAATTTCCAAAACTTCCCCCTTCCAGGCTCTGCAATCCCACATCATCATGATACCTCCTCTAGTGCCACTTGCTTCAAGGTAGGCAAATTTGATCCATCTTCCCCCCATATCTGTTAACTAAGTTTGTAATTTCCCCCTCCAGTTAAGTCTCCTGGAAGCATGCTATGTCTGCTTCCAGTCAACTACCAATGTCTGCACCAATCTGCTTTCCAGTTAAATTTTTTATTCTCATATAAATATAAAGTTCTTAATTTTTAATTCAAATTTACTAACTAGTATTTTTATAGAGTACTAACTTTCTGATTTCTTATCCATATTAACTAACATATTCTTTTGATAAGCATAACAATTAATATTAACTTTTTATCTACAGGAATATTTGTTCACTCCATTCCTTTAACAATTGATACATCCATCGGTGATTCATGCACCATCTTCATTGTCTATTTCAGTAGAGGCAGAATTAGCATTTTAAGTTTATAAGTTCTAAATTCCAAGACATGATACCTAATTGGGTTCAAGATTAGATTATTTGTACATATTACGTGAATTTTCAAGACAAATATAAGAGTTAGGCAAAAGTTACCAGGTTAAGACCAAAGCTACTTGACTCTGCCGAACCTGTAACTAACGATGTAGATCCACCCCCTAGTTCTACCTTTTCTTTTTCTTTTTCTTTTTTTTTTTTTTTATCTAGTGCTATCCTGTTAAGTAAAATCCAATGGCTTGCTAGGGCACACAAAATGTCTTAACCCTTTGATGCCTGCAATGAAATGCCACCCAAGCTTGGTGAAACATCCTGCATTGCACTAGGTTTTAGGGCTCAAACACACCTCTTAACAAGAATGATTTGTCAAATCCTTTCGAGGGTGACAGAAACTCTATCTGAAGAAATATCAAGAGCATCCTCTATTTACAAAACATAGATTATGAAATCATTACCACCAAGTCTTCAGCATTTCAGATCTTTAATAATCCATAGACAGTTATTTGTTCGAAAGATGTTCTAGTATTACATTAACTCTTTGGTATAATGAAATGAACATTTAACTGCATTGATAGAAGGCCGTACCACTATGGGATCTGAATTTGTTGTTTTTGCCAGGACAACCCACGAAGGAATTGTAATACAGTAGCTCCAGCCCGTGTGAGGATCATGAGGCCAAACAGTTTCTCGCCCAGCCTGGAGAGCATGTTAAGCATAAGTAATTTTTTTTTCAGGAAAAAAGCAAAAAGAAAAATCTGACAGGAAGCCTGGAAGGTACACCTTTTTTAGAAAAAGCAATTATGCTTCAGTACAAGTTAAATGAGTTCAACGTTCCATCTCTTTGAGAGAAAGTGATTTTAAGAAAATGTCGTTTGGCAAGAGAATTAATGCAGAGAAAATTAACCAAGAGTTATACCCTCGATTAGGTCATAAAGAGATATATTAATTACCAAAGTAAAAGAAAGATCTAATTTAAGCAATCCTTATTCCATTCAAATTCTACAACGTCATATAATGTTCATTATAATGTTCATGAACCTATGTTGCTCGGACTCTTCAAAAATGTCAAGGGGTGCGTGTCGGATTCGCTAAAAGTAGTGTGTTTTTGGAGAATCCGACACGCGTGCGGCATCGAAAGTGAAGAGTCCGTGCAACTTAGTCATGAACTAATTGAATCAAGGAAGAATGCCTTGGTTCACAGACCTGGAATGCCTACGCATTTTGCTGCTTGGCCAAATATCTTGAATGCTAGATTAAAAGTTCTCATGGATCACACAAGCAAAGTTAACAATTTGAAGCTTATTAAATCAAACTGCCAAATGGAGAACAATGACGATATGAACAACCTAATTTAGTGTCATCAAGTATGCTATGTATCAATAGCTACAATGATAAGACAATTCACTTGATCTAACTTTCTAAATTACTAGTTAATGAAGCCAAGCTAATATCAAATACTGTCACAAAAGAAGTCATCCAATTCTTTCTGACCAAAGATATTTTCTTTAACACAAATAAATATTTTAACAGTGATGGAAATTTCTGACTAGATGCTTCTTTATGTTATTGTTTTTTTGAGAAAAGGTAATTTTATATGCTTCTTATTGTTCACCACCCATTTCTCTCCATTATGCATTGTGTGTGCCATAAGAAAGTCAACATCAAAGTTGTTCTAAGCAACAATAAGCAACGTGCACCAGGAAGTCAACTACGACTACCATCAATCTATAATCAAGGATACTCAGGTTTTTATGCACTACATCATAGTTTGAATGGACCATAACATTCACTTTGAAACTTAAGAGGATTGGCCAAATTAAGAAATTGATATATCTAAGTTGCCTTCTTACCACTTATGTTGGTTCTTATGTGTTCTCCACAATAACATTCGAACTGAACTAAAATACAAGGATAACTAAGTGTAACGTTCTAGTATTTTTTTGAATCTCCTCGCATAAATTCGTGGCTCCACAAGGATACCTTTAATATTGGTACCGAGTAATTTACTTATTGCCAGTTACTTGAAAATCTCTATGTATAGTGTATGTTTATGCTCAACTCTTCTAACAGGCTTTACGATGTTGATTAATCAGCTAGGAGATAAACAGCCAGCTAACTCGACATATTAGAAAAAGTCACAGGTCTTGTCTGTTAATACTAACAGGACATATTGGCTAAAACTAGCATGTATCAGACTGAGATACATGCAATGTTTTGCTAATTTCTAATATGTTTTTAAAAATCTGCATGGAGCCCCAAACCCACGTTACATCCATTGGAAATCAGGCACATCATGATAAATGAGGAACCCCTTAACACAGGTACAAGGTAAATTGCCTATCATCAAATATTGTAAAACATTAACTTGACAGGCTAACTGTGTTGATAAATCAGCAGGGAGAAATACAAACAGTAAACCGAACATATTGATAACATTCACATGTTCTTATTAATAAAGCTGATTCATTTCCGTCCATGAACTGATCAGAAATCCAACTCTACTATTCCCAATCCCAATACAAAATTCAGCACACTATCGCACTAAATTCAATATGATCAATCAATGCCACAAATACTGTTCAGTTAATCCAATCATTCTAAGGAGATGGATAAATTATGTCTAAAAGATGGATCAAAACTTGTAAATTGCAATAGGAAGTGATAAAGAAGAAGACTGACCCAATGTTTGGGGGGAGGGCTCCAATCCATACCCAAGGGCAAAGGCGAAGTTCCATCATGTCTATGCTTCGGCGGGATTTGCCTCTGCATAGCTGAATCACAAGTCAAATCAATCAATTGATCCCTCTCTCTCTTTAAAAAAATCAATCAGTTGGTGTGCGACTCGGCAAATTTGATATTATACTTTCTCTCTCTAGAGCATATTGAGAACTGAGAGAGAGAAAAAGTATTGCAGTTTTAAAGGAGTAGACGATGAACAACAGTGGAAAGTGGAGAGTGGAGAAACAACAATCTTGATTTGTTTTGTATGTAAAATGTGTATTGATCTCTATGCCTTCTTAACCAAGCGCATGACAACAAAATAAAGTTGGACTTTTCTAAACTGTGCCCTTTTCTGGATTCCTTTCTTCTCCGCCCGGGACAAGCGCGTGTGCCAAGCCAAAATTTGCCCCTTCACCACAAAAAATTTATTTGCCTCTCTGTAATCTATAAAAAAAAAATAGGGTTTATATTTGTCCTTTGTCATATTTTCTTTTTTATATATTTGTTTGTGTCATTCAATTTTAGGTATATATTTGTCATTTGGTCTTAAGTCTTATAATATCTCCACTTTTATTTTTCTACGTAAAATCACGCCTACATGGGTATGTATATTTATTCCACTTAAAATTTCATTCTACAATACCAACAAATTCAATATTATACCCCACCCATTTTAACTCCTAATTTCATTGTCACTTTAGTCAAGTATATGTGAACATTCAAGTTATTTTTGCTCTGCAAACATTGCTTGAATTAACCTACTCAAGAGCAGTTCATCCATCATCTTAAGCATGCAAACATTGCTTGAATTAACCTACTCAAGAGCAGTTCATCCATCATCTTAAGCATAAGAATAACAATTTTCGGGTGCTAGACTGTAGTTAACTAACACAACAATTGTCTTGCAAATTATAACAAGGCAACGACAAAGTGTGTCATAGATAGCACTGTTGAAGGAAGAGCATGCAAAACATTCACCACTGAAAGAAAATTATAACAGATACAACATCCGGTGTTGCAGGCTTTTCAAGTTTGATTGTACTTAGTGAAGCTTCATCCTCAAACAGAGCTGAAAATTGAGAAACTGTACAATTTGAAATAATTAAAATCATGAAAAAACATTTAACTTTCTCCCTTCACATATTCTTTCAATGAAAAGTATATCTTGAACATGGATACTCCATGAGAATATGAAAAATACAATACAAAGAAGGCTAAAGAGAATATTTAAGGGTAAAAGTCTTACCTTCGTGCGAACCTTCTCTGTTGATCAAGACATGGATCGTGATTTTTCCTGAAAAGTAACAATGAAATTAGTATGGAGTTGAATTTTATAGTTAAATGGGTGGATATACTATTGGACTGGGTATAACATTGGGTTTAATGGTTTGAATGGGTGGGTATAATATTAGATTTGGTATAATAGAAGAAAATTTTAAGTGGAATAAATTTATATATTCATGTAGGCATTCCACGTAGGATAATAATAGTGGGGATATAAGACTTAGTGGTTCAAGGGCAAATATGTTCCTAAAGTTGGAAGGCAAGGGCAAATAGATCAAAAAAAATATGGCGAAGGGCAAATATAATTCTTTTTTAAGAGTACATGGGCAAGCATGACTTTTTTCTATTTTCTTTATGTCAAATTACAAACTGGGTGTTCACGTTTGGTGTAAAACTCAATCAAAATCAATTTTTATTTGGTTTGATTTAGTTTAAATCAATAATATTTGGTTTGATTTTAATTTTGTTTCAAAATAATCGAAGAAATAATCAAATCAAACTGATAAATTATATACATAATTTTTATAACACCTCAAAAGTTCCTAAGACAAGATTAGACCTTGGAATCAGAAAAAACTTAAAGGTTGCAGAAAAGAGTTTGTACGGGCCCATTGACAAACCGTGAAAGGAACCACGGACCGTGAAGGGATCCGTGGAACCAAACTCAGAAATTGAAAATTTTAGAGGTGAGTTTCACGAACGGATTTACGGATCATGAAAGCCTTCAGGGTCGTGCATTGGTTTGTGAACCAAACCCCAGAACAACTACAATAAAAACAACTTTTAGCGGTAATAAATATTGACATTAATAAAGTGCTAAAGTCTTTATCGGCATTAGATAAGTGTCATTAGAACTAATGTCGCTAAAGGCTTTAGGGACATATACAAAGAGTGTTAATTGCCGGTAAAAATACATATTTAGCAGCAATTAAGAATTAATTGCCGCTAATGATAATTTTTGTTGTAGTGAACCTAGAAAATTTTGTTTTTCACGGATGCTTGTACATCCCATGAAAGGTTGTACGGTCCATTGATGCATCCGTAGAAGATGACCTTGAGGACCCAATTTTCTTTCTATTACGAGCACCTTCACGGACCATGAAGGATTGTACGGTCCATGCAGGCCTCCGTGAATGTGTTCTGGCATTTTTAAGTCATGGTTAGTTTGATATTTTTCCACTCTTTTAATTCCTATAATATATAGTTTTGGCCTATTCTAAGTTGGTATAATTGATTCCTAAAGACCTTAACCTCTCATTCTCTCCTAATTCCTCCAAAACAAAGTTTCTTCTCTCGCAAGTCTTCTCCCTCAAGCAAGAATAAGGGATTAAAGCTCCAAGTCTCTACCCAAGATTCAAGCTAGGATTCCATTCAAGGTATGTGGAAACTTCATCAAAGGATCTCTCTTCACCCATTGAGTCCTAAAGAAACTTCAATTTCTCAAATTATGAATTCTTCAAAGTTAGGGTTTATGTGATCTTCATAGGTTCTTATTGAATTTTAGTTTCCCCTTCATAATTAATCTTAAATTGCATAAATTGATTATAATTTCTTAATTTCAATGATACTTTCATGAACTCATAGCATGCACATTTTTTTATGATCAAAATTATGTTATTGCATATCTCATATATCATATTTTCATGAATTGTGATGCTTTCGAATAAAGTATCTCTCATATGTACAGATATCATGATTTAGATGTTTTCGATTAAAGTGTCTTTCAAATTATGTTCAGTATCATGATTTATGAGCTACTAAATATTTTATCATATTATCAATATGATTCAGTAGTATAGATCATTTTTGTTTCCAGATTTATGCATGTTTGCGTTGAGAGCTTACTCATCACCGAGTGGAACTAGGGATGAAGGCTCACCTGTGAATTTAGGCATGAGCTTTAGTAGAAATCCCTATGTCCTAAAACCGCGTGTCACCATAAGATTTGTCTCGATTAGGCATTAGCTAATGGATCTATCTTATCTCATATATCATGGTATTTACCTTGACAAGTAAGACAATTTTTTTCATTGGGGGAGCATTTACACTAAACTCAACGTACATGATTTATGTCTATTTTATTATCTCCTAAAAATCAGTATGTTTTCAGATATTGCATGACATTATACTTCTGTATTTTCAGATTATTATAACTCAATTTTCATGTTATTCTATTTGGTCATTGCATCAACATGTTTTATAGACTTATAATGTTCAGACATCATGTTTATTATGCATTTCCTTCTACTCAGTACATTCCATATACTAACCGCATACTTTTCTACCTACATTCTTTGATAGTATAAGTTATGACGCTTCATTATCAGCTCACGATTAGTGCCATCTTTGATTAGCTTGTAGCAGCATTGGTGAGTCCTCATATCTTTGAGGACAACCCTTATATTTCTTTCAGTATGTTCATTTCAATTATTAAACATGCTAGAGTTAGCTAGGGACTTGTCCTAATCACTTTGAAAAGAAGACACGAGACTAATCTAAAAAAACCTTATGAAACCCCGACTTCTCAAAACGAATGTTGTGAAAGCTAAGCAAGATCTTGAATCCGACTATGGTTGAATTGAAGAAAATGATTCACGAAAAAAGTCATTGAGACTTTCTCCCAAGGAGGAGATGGTGTGCTTCATTACCAAGGTCGGTTGTGCGTTCCAATTATTGATGAGTTAAGGGATCAGATTTTATCGAAAGCTTGCAGTTCTAAGTATGCTATTCAATCGGGATCCACCAAAATATACCGTGATTTGCGGGAGGTCTATTAGTGGAATGAGATGAAGAAGGATATTGCAGAATTTTTGGTTAAGTGTCCTAATTGTCAACAAGTGAAAGTTGAACATCTGAAACTGGAAGGTTTGGCTCTAGACATTTGCATTCCTACTTGGAAGTGGGAAGATTTGAATATGAACTTTATTACGGGTTTACCTCATACTCGTAGGTAGTATGATTCTATTTGGGTTGTGGTTGACCGAATGACTAAGTCGTCTCATTTTATTTCCATGAAGACCTCATTTTCAGCCGAAGATTAAGCTAGGCTCTATATTTGAAAAATGGTGAATTTTCATGGAGTGCTTCTATCCATTATTTCCATCGAAGTACTCATTTTACTTCCCAATTTTGGAGGTCGTCTTAGAAAGTTCTTGATACTCAAGTGAAGCTTAGTACAACCTATCATGCTCATATCAATGGTCAAACTGATATTCAGACTTTGAAAGACATATAGAGAGCTTGTGTGATTGACTTCAAGGGTAAGTGGGACGATCATTTGCTCTCTTTGATCAAACTACTTATAATAATAGTTATCATTCAAGTATCAAAATGACTCCATTTGAAGCTATCTATGGTAGGAGATGTAGGTCACCTATTGATTGGTTTGAAGTTGGTGAGGTCACTTTGATAGGTCCCAAGTTGGTGCATGAGGCTATGGAGAAGGTTTGAACTACTAGAGACATGTTGAAAATGAATTAAATTTGTCAAAAGTCCTATATGGATGTTAGAAGAAAAGAGCTCGAATTCGATGTTGATGATTGATTTTACTTGAAAATCCCACCAATGAAGGGTATGGTGAGATTCAAAAAGAAAGGGAAGCATAGTCTCTGTTATGTAGACCCATATCAGATTTTGAGGCATTTTGGTAAGGTAGCCTGTAAGTTGGATTTGCCTTCCAATGTGGCATCAATGCATCTGGTGTTTTATGTTTCATTGTTGAAAAAGTGTATTTGTGAACCTACTTCGGTTGTGCCATTGGAGAGTGCTAGTGTTAATTAAAGAAAGTATTTCCTTTGAAGAGATTTCAGTTGAAATCTTGGATCGTCAAGTCTGTGAGTTGAGAAACAAAGAAGTTTCTTCCTTGAAAGTCTTTTGGATGAATCAATTAGTTGAGGGTGCTACTTGGATCTTCAAGTCTGTAAGTTGATAAACAAATAAGTTTCTTCTGTGAAAGTCCTTCGGTGAATCAATTAGTTGAGGGTGCTATTTGGGAGGTCGAAGCGGATATGATGTACAAGTATCCTCATCTCTTTCCCTCCACTTCAATTTTAGCTTGAGAAAGTAGTTCCTCATGTTTAGTCTTTCGGATTCATTCGTTTTAAGTATTCTTATATTTTCATATGAATGCATGTTCATGAAAACTTAATTATGAGTCATGTTTTAGCTTGGGGTCGATTAATCCTTGTTTATGTGTATGCTGATATGATTTGCATTCATGTTGAGTTTTTAGATCTCTCTCCCTACTTTATTTATACTAGTTTGAGTCTCATTCGAGAATGAATATTTCTAAGGAGGAGATATTGTAACACTTCAAAAATTGGTAAGTGAGTTAGAAAGAAAAAGCTACAGAAAATGTGTTGGTGCAGGTTTGTACAAGCCTACCTACAAACCGTACAAAGACCTATGATACAAACCGTACAAGGACCTACGAGCCATAAGTAGGCAATCGTGATTAAGGTTCTGGAAAAAAAGTAAAACTTAAAAACTCCTAGATGAGTTCGTACGGACCAACAAGACGGTCTATAGGCAGTGAACGGGCTATAGGAAGTGCTCGTAAGTGAGATTACACTAGGTGAAATTTTGATGGAACTTGGGTCTAAGGTTTGGACTACAAATCGTACAAGGTCCTAGGATTCGTAGACTAGGGCTCATGGAAAGGGGTCTGGACTTAAGGAAATTGTGATAATTGGTCTTACGAATAGGGCCTACGGCTCGTAGAGGTTTTGATGGACCATAAATGTGGTCTACTTGTAGAGACCCCTTTCCATTTACCGTATACACATAAATTACAAGATGTAAAAATATATATATATTTTTTTTTCCTCATGCAAGTAATTAATGATAATAAAAATTATCCACTTCCGAGTACCCAAACTAGTTGGGTTCATGCTTTATACAATCATTACCAACAAGTAGGACATGTAACATATTACAAAACTTGGACTTACACACCCCAAATAAACCAAACACATAGCCATACTTAGATTACAACCCATGAACATGATACGGTAAGGCTTCAAAATCGAATGCAAATATATACATCATATAGATCGTATATAAGTACCAAAATGTATACAAAATATATATGCCTATATGCAAATGTGATCTTCTTTTAAGTTCTCAAAATTTCCATCTCCCATGGCCATCTTCATCACTCCTTTCGATCAGCCCCTACGATAGAAACAACTATCGCTAAGCATAAAGCTTAGTGGTGTAAAAACTATAGGGTCGAAACCTCAAAATTCATCAAGCCACCTTTTCCAAGTCAATGAGCATCATACTTGAAATATAATAAATAAATCAAGTAGCAATAGATAATAAGTATCAAATTCGATATTCAAAGATGCAAATATCAAGAAGCTCATAACACTCTTTTCCAAGAATTTCAATAGCAAGGCTCGCCCCATATATACTTCATGTTGTCACACCCGGCACAAGCAAGTATCAAAAAGGGTCGCTGCCCTGTATCAAGAAGGACCGAAGCCCTGTATCAAGAAGGACCGAAGCCCTGTATCAAGAAGACCAAGAACCATATTAAAAATGGCTTTCTAGTTCGTGCTTAAAATGGATAACTTCCATTCCTAAGACGAACTACAAATCCAGAGTCAAGATGGCAAATGATCTGAATCAAGAGGCCTGCCAATATTGACAAAGCCGCAGCCACAAGAAGGACATAGTCCCAACAAGAGTGCCAAGTGATCAAACAATCCGTACAAGTGGGCGAGTTGCACAAGCATCATACCAACATGACAATGCAAAATAACAAGAGATAGCTGAGGTATCAAGATCAAATTTCATTTAAACCAGCCATCACAAGAGTTCAAGTACAAGTTTATACACAAACCTCAATACTTTAGCGTAGCACTAGTCCAACAAACTTTGCAAGCAAACCGGAGGCCAACCAACGTATCAAGTTCCTCAACTTGTTCACAAGTCTATACAACCTTAAAAATGCAATTAAATAACTTCTTTAATTCCTAATATCTCAATAATATCGAAATAAAATAGGATTACCACACAGATACAATTCTGTTCCCAAAACAGTGATTCTGGACAGTTTAGTACCCCATGTTGCAACTTAAATTTGAACAGGAAATAAGCAAAACTAGATTTTGTAACCCTCATTAAAGTTGTAGATACATCTCTTAAGATTGCAACGCAATAAGAATCACTGAAAAATACATTTTGTACAAAAAGATATCATCAATACACTAACAGTGGTTCCTACCGGAATTCTAAACCCGGAATCTGGACAACACTTGTCTTGTGTTGCGTCCCAGTTTTCACATCCATAACAGCTAAATCAGACTTTCACATAAACATAAGAGTTGTAGATACTTGAATCATCTTTCCAAAAAATATTTATTCACCCAAAACGGAGTTATACAGAACAAGATATTCTAAATGTAACACCACCTACTTAGCTACAACAACAGAGAAATCTGGACAGAATTTGTCCTGTGTTGCGTCCCAGTTTTCACATCCTTAATAGCTAAATCATGCTTTCACATAAACATAAGAGTTTTAGATACTTGAATCAGCTTTCCAAAACATATTTATTCACCCAAAACGGAGTTATACAGGACGAGATATTCTAAACGTAACACCACCTACTCAGCTACAACAACAGAGAAATCTGGACAGAATTTGTCCTGTGTTGCGTCCCAGTTTTCACATCCTTAATAGCTAAATCATGCTTTCACATAAACATAAGAGTTGTAGATACTTGAATCAGCTTTCCAAAACATATTTATTCACCCAAAACGGAGTTATACAGGATGAGATATTCTAAACGTAACACAACCTACTCAGTTACAACAACAGAGAAATCTGGACAGAATTTGTCCTATGTTGCGTTCCAGTTTTCACATCCTTAACAGCTAAATCAGGCTTTCACATAAACATAAGAGTTGTAGATATATGAATCAGCTTTCCAAAACATATTTATTCACCCAAAACGGATTTCCAGATCACAAGATATACACAATTTACCAAACACTGCCTATTTCAGAAACAGATTTTCAGCACTTACCAAACAAGGCGATTTGTATCTTGAATTTCAGCCAAAAGACCCAGGTTTTTCTTGTGATTTGGATGAACAAACTGTTAAGCCAAGTTTCTAAGGTTTTTTTCTAGAAAGAACCGAAATTAATCAAAGGGGAGTTAAAATATATAGCCAACAAGTGATAAACATCACTTTTAAAGCTTTGTGGGCTGCCCAAATAGTGTTGTGGGCTGCCCACAATGCACACATAACCCTATATCTATCTATCCTAGTTAGATTAGTATGGAAACACCCCCATAAAATTCCTTAAATTACAATCCAATATATACTAAGCAACTAGTACTTATCACCACATTTCAAGTTCCCAACCAGAGAGTAGAACATATTGAAATAGTTTAATAACGGTAAATCAATATAAAAATTCTTATTAACATTTAGGGGCGTTACACTACTGGTCCTTGATCAGAAAGTTGACTCTCCAGTAAAGTCATCTACGGATGACCAGGACGGTCCGTAGAGGCTTGTACGAACCATAGGTGGGATCGTAGGTACTTTCCAATAATTTTAAGTTTAGAGTTATTTGGGTCTTTTTTATTCTTTTAACACATAAATTATGTCGTTTCTAGACTATTTTAAGGTCCTATAATTGATTTTACTTTTCAAATTTTACTCATTCCTTCTCATTCACTCAAAAATTCCATAAATTCCTCAAGGTCTTCTTCTCCGAATTCTCTCCAAAGATCTCAAGGAAAGTTTTATGATTTTTCAAGCTCCAAGCTCTCGTTTCCAATTCAGGGCTTAGATTCATCAAGGTATATATGAAATTCATCAATGTATTTCTTTCCATTCAATAAGTCTCAAGAAATTCTCTAATTTCTATCTTATGGTTTTCCCTAAATTCTAGGGTTTATATGATTCAATATGGGTTTATTCGTTGTGGATAAATTCCTTATATTTGATTATATTATGCATGCTTTGATCAAATTACATCTTTTCAAATGATTTGCCTATAAACACATGCATTTTGAAGCTTTAAAATTATGCATGCATGAAGAATTGTTGAGTCTATAATTTTAGGATGTTTCGATTAATGTATCTCATGTTTTTATTAAATTAGGTTTGCTTTCGATTGGAGCAATCTATATATAGGCTTTATGAGAATGGGACACATGACATGAATTACTTCCCAATATGCCATCAGTGCTTTTGATTATTTTCCTATAGTAGGTCTCGATTAGTATGGAATCCGAAATGCCATCAATGATCATGGATCAAATTTCTTATAAAACAAAGTTCACTAGTAGTATGTCATATCGGTGTGGTATCCATGACTAAGGGTCTTATGAAGCTATTTTAAAAATTTTATCATGATTTAGATGTTTTTGATTAAGTATCACAAATAACTTGATTATGTTATGAAATCATGATATTCTAAATGAGCTATTCTTATGATTTATGAGTCTTGATGATGAAATGGTATTACTAGATTCTTACCCTTTTAAAAACTAAGATTATGAATATGATATGATTCTCCATATTGTTTACATTGAGAGTTTACTTAGCACCGAGTGGACTAGGAGATTCTGAAATTTCTCGAACTACGTACCTCCATAGGATTGTCCCGAATGAACATTAGCTAGTGGATTCACCTTAAGTTTGAACAAACATAGTCCTTACCTTGGCAAGTAGGACACTCTCTTTTTGGTGTAGGAGGAGAACACTTCGGTTAATAGTAAACATCCCACAAAATATATGTTTTTTTTTCCTAACTTATGTTTTTCATAAATGTCGTGATTTATATATTACATTGACCTTTTCATGATTTATGAACTAAGCTTATCTGATTGATATATATGTTTTACTTGGTCATACATTATCATGTTTCATGTTTATGCTTATGTATTTTCTCCAAATTCAATACATTCTAAGTACTGTCACATATATTTCTAGTGCCTATATTGTTTCATAATATAGGGTGTGACGTTTCTCCATCTGACCGTGACTAGTTGGACTGATGATCAACATTTGTTAGCAGATTAGTGAGTCCTCATGGTTCGAGGGCACGACCACTTTAATTTATCAATTTATATTTTTTCTTGTCATTTTAGTTTTTAGACTTATTTTGTGAGCTAGGGTTTGACCTAGCCACACCTATGATTAGTAAAGACTTATGTCAGACTTAGTATCACTACTAAAAAACTGCCAAAAAACGACAGACAGAAAAGCGACGGACTGCATCGCTCCAAAAAGCAACGTCATTTGCCACACTGTCCGTCGATTTTTAATAAAAATAATTATTTTTAAAAATATTTTACAAAAAGCGACGGACGACATCTCTTAGTTCGTCGCTTTTTTTTTGTGGATTTTTGCGCTAAATATATATATAATTAATAATTATTTATTTAATATATATAGAGACGCCGTCCGTCACTTTTTAATAAAAATAATTATTTATAAATTAAACAATAACCACATTGTTCGTCGTTTTTAATTTATTTTATTTTATTAATTAGTTTTTTAAAAAAAGCGACGGACGGCATCTCTTAGTCAGTCGCTTTTTGGTCAAAATATCTAGTCAAATATTTTAAAAAAGTGACGGACAACATCTCTTAGTCCGTCGCTTTTTAGTCAAAATTTTGGTCAAATATTTTTAAAAAAACGACGGATAAAGAGACGTTGTTCATCACTTTTTTTAAATTATGTTGAACCAAAAAATGGATTTTCCCCCATTTCTCCATCTCTCTTTCTCTCTCTTCTCTCTTCTCTCTTCTCTCCCTTCTCTCTAAAACCAAATTGTTGAGCCGCTGCCCCACGCCGCCGTCGCCCTTCTCTCCTTGAGCATTAGTCCTGTCACTGCCTTGCCCCGTCGGCGCACCACCCATTGTCCCCACTGCCTCTTTTCCTTAGCTTGTTAAGGTTAGGGTTTAATTTTAGTTTTTTTTTCAATTCTAGTAATATTTGATTTGTTATAAACTAGTATATTGTTTTAGTTTGATGAATTGTGTTATTCAACTGTTAATTTGTAATTTGATTATTGTTAGTTAGGTAGAGAATTGGGGATTTTTTATTTTAGGATTTTATTCTAAATTGGATTTTTTTAAAAATATGATTGTGAATTGAGTATTAGAAGATAGAACTAACAAATAATTAGAAATTAGAAGTTATAAAGTTAGAAGTTAGATTAGTTGCATTTTCTAACTCTGAAATTCTTGAATTTAGTATGTTTGACGGTTGAAGTTAGAAAAACATTGAATTGTATATGAAAGTTAGATTACTTTGAAGTTAGAAAAATATTGGATATATGAAAGTTGAAATTAGATTAGTTGAATTTTCCAACTTAGAAGTTCTTGAATTTAGTAAGTTTGAAAGTTGGAAGTTAGAAAAATTGGGGATTTTTAAATATGATTGTAAATTAAGTATTAGAAGTTAGAACTAAGAAATAATTAGTAGCTAGAAGTTAGAGATTAATTGAATTTTTCAATTTGCCATTGTATTTGTGCTTATATGTATTATATTGTTGTTGAAAATTATGAGTTACTTGAATTATATTCTTGAACTTAGAAATTCTAGAAATTAGATATGAACTTGAATTTTTGTAGGATTTTAGAACTTTAATTAGGTTGTGAATTTTAGAAATCTTGAATTATTATAGGATTTTAGAACTTTAAGTTGTGAACTTTAGAAATCATGAATTATTGTAGAATTTTAGAACTTTATAAGACTGTAAACGTTAACGATCTTGAATTATTGTAGAATTTTAGAACTTAAAGTTGTGAACTTTAGAGAACTTGAATTTTTGTAGGGCTTTAGAAGTTTATAAGATTGTGAACGTTAGAAATCTTGAAGTATTGTAGGATTTTAGAATTTTAAGTTGTGAACTTTAGAAAACTTGAATTTTTGTAGGACTTTAGAAGTTTATAAGATTGTGAACGTTAGAAATCTTGAAGTATTGTAGGATTTTAGAATTTTAAGTTGTGAACTTTAGAGAACTTGAATTTTTGTAGGATTTTAGAACTTTAGGTTGTGAAACGTTAGAAATCTTGAAAAGATTATGAACGTTAGAAATCTTGAAGTATTGTAGGATTTTAGAATTTGAAGTTGTGAACTTTAGAGAACTTGAATTTTTGTAGGATTTTAGAACTTTAGGTTATGAAATGTTAGAAATCTTGAATTATTGTAGAATTTTAGAACTTTAAGTTATGAATTTTACAAAACTTGAATTTTTGTAGGATTTTATAACTTTAAGTTGTGAACTTTAGAGAACTTGAATTATTGTAGGATTTAGAACTATAAGTTGTGAACTTTAGATATCTTGAATTATTTTATGATTTTAGAACTTGAGGTTGTGAACTTTATAAATCTTGAATTATTGTGGAATTTTAGAACTTTAAGTTGTGAACTTTAGAAATCTTGAATTACTGTAGGATTTTAAACTTTAAGTTGTGAACTTTAATATTGATTTATAGAATTTATGAACTAATTATTAGGTTGAACTTTAGAAATCTTGATAAAATATAGTATTTATGAACTATTTGTAATTTTGAAACGATTTTTGAAAGACTTTATAAGTCTTTAAATTGTGATTTAGATATTTTTGAATGTTAATTTAAGTTTGTGGTTTTATATTTTGTGTACTTCTTTATAATATTTTGTGTTTGATTGGGGCTGAATTGAATTGAATTGAAATGAATTACTTTTGCAGGTGGGCAGCAGAAATTGACAGTTTCTGCTGTAAAAAATGCAGAAAAAGCGACAGACAGGGCGGTTTTGTCCGTCACTTTTTTCGGTCTTTTTTTTAGTAGTTTACGCTTTCGTATTTTCAGTCTTGTATTTATATTCTCTTATGTTGAGATAATACTTCTAAAACTTATTCAGATTTATGGTTCATATCATTTTGATATGTTGTTATTTTGGTGTCATGCTTATCTCAAGTGGCTTGTTTAGGATCTATCGAAATCCTATTGACCATGTCGCATCAGGTAGTTTAGATTGTGACAGAAGCATCCAGGACAACTCACCACTTTCTAATGCAACTGTTCATATTTGAAAGAAGACTTTTAGCTGTTTCCTACCGAATAGGGTTAGTCCTTTTTGAAAATATTATTCAATGTAGATATCCATCCTCAAAATCAAGGGGAAAACAATGTATTAATGTAAAATTTTGTTTCCAAGTAAGTATATATTAGCATGATGGTACACTCGACACTACAAGGTTACTCTCGCCATAAGAATGAAACAATTGCTAGTCTAAGACATAGAATAGTTGTTGGTATCATTGCCTAGGTCACCAGTCGAAGACTCGATCTCCAAAAACTCTTCTTCGAAAGCAGATGCCAAATCTTTGGTATCTAAAGCTTCTTGCACTTATGCTCCAACGTTTCTTTATCCCTCAATATTCGCGGCAACCACTCTACACCCAATACACTAATATGAGAATGTAGAATTAAATTATGAAATTAGATATGAGGCAAATTCGGCAAAAGGTTAAAAGGGGGAAAATAAGTATGATCGCATACGTTGGTGCCATTGTATGCATATATAATCATTCAAAACACATGTAGTAAAAACAATATCCATGCCAAGTACTACAACTCCTTCCTAAGAGTTGCAAAGATCCTTTTCAACTTGTGATAGTAATCAAATTTTTAGATTAGATATGACAAGTCTAATTTTTTTAAGGTAACCTTTTTAATATAGTCACTCGAAAATAGCTTAATTATGCTTCATATCTATGGTTTACTAATTACAATTCGTAGCTACATGTTATAGGGAGGAGAGTGGCAAGCGAGATTGGGAGAGGGAGGAGAGAGGCGAGCGAGAGAGGTGAATTGCATATGTATATCGATTAGATAATTGTATATATGTAACTGGTATACATATGTATTTGTATATCTGGTGAGCAAGATTGGGAGAGGAAGGAGAGAAGGTTATAATTTGTATAATTCGCAGATACGTTTATGTAATTCATGTGTTTTTTTTATAATTGAGTAATATAAAGTCTGGAATTATACAATATAGTAGAACTTGAAAAAACAAATTGATACAAACATAAGCATATGAACTTTAAACAATTGTACAAATTATATTATACAAATTACATTATATAAATTATATTATACAAAATCCAAAAATTATACATTTATACAAACTTTAAAAAGTTATGCACAAAAAGATTGAATGTATATAGTGATAAAATTGAAAAACCAATGGAAATCATCGTCATATACAAAGACAATTCATCGTATACAATACAAATCAAATGAATAATTGTTAGTTGCGAATTATACAAATGTGGTGAATTGTACAACCGTGACTAATTATACAAACTCAAAGTCAACCCACGTAATTAATAGTTAATGTTAGTCGCGAGTGATAATTATAGCTAACTATAACTATGATGACTAATTAAGTAGTAAAAGTTTCTTTAACCGCATAATTTTTCCTATTTGTCTTCCTTTGTTTAGGGTTAACATAAAATAAATCATACAAGTACTATAGTTGAATTTTAGACCTACAATAAACTAGGATTGCTTTAATTCCCATATTAAGGGAGAGCAGGCGAGAGTGTTTTCTTCACGCAATACTGGAAAGAAAATACATGTACCTAGCTAGAATTTGTCAAATCAATCAAAAGTCACTATGAGATTGATTGTGTTGTCAGTAATCAGATGGTGAAATTGAAAGGGAAAGGCTTCGTTGCTATCTATAGTGAAACATGTAAACTATTTGCTGGTTTAGAGATTGATTAAGAGTGTCATGTAAACCAATTTGCATGCTGGTTTCCAAACATCATATATGTAAATTGGTTAGATGAGAACATATTCCTTGCATATTTCAGTTTTGACAAAATTTCAAGGATATTATATATCTTGTATAATAAACACTGAAAACTTCTCCCGTTCTCAAATGGATCAAGAATGCTTTCATTTACATTGTCTTGTTGAGACAAGACAGTTTTGTTAATCCTATAAGCCATCTGAAAAATATGCTGTTACAGACAAATTCTATACGATGAAAGAATCTAACTCAAAATTAAAGGCATTGAAATAAACCCTTGCATTCACACCCTATTCCTTCTTTTGTAACTAATATTATATAATAGTAATAGCAGGTTCCTATATATGACCTAGAGCCTTAAATTTAGTCTTCTGAGCCATATAGAATGTAATATCATATGAAACATATCAAACCTCCGAGCAGGCCGGTTAAGTTCAAAATGTTTCCTTACAGCCCTCATGCCTTCCTTGAGCTTCATGTATTTGTCATCTGGAACAGCCAACAAGATGTCCTTCAGCCTTGGGATATCAGAAATGTTAACCTGTAGTGAGAATGCTTCCCAGTTTAGCACATCACTAAAAGGGAAGACATAATGATCTGATAGCATAACAGGAACACATTCCGCATAAATGGCTTCAACCACTCTTGGGCTAGCCACTTCATAGCCACTAGGGCATAGGCAAAACTTGGAGCGCAACATTTCAGAAGAATAATCCATGTCCTTAGGCAATTGTTGGTATACACGAAGATGAGAGTCTTTTTCCTTCCAGTGATCAAAGAGGGTTTCCCGGATATGGCCATGAAGTCCACCAGCAAAGAATCCAAGGTAAGGCCTTGAAATGTTGGCTGGTGGAGGAGACTGCAGCTTTGGGGACACTACACCATTGTAAAGATAGATTTCAGGAAGACTGACATCTTTCTGAGGATTGAAACCTTCAGAGGAGTTGGCATTACACAAAACCCTTATTGATGTATTGTACAGGAAATCATTGCCTTTTGAAGCAACAGGAGCCTGAAATAAGTGTAGCAGCAGGCAGACCATGTGTCAAAAGATATAATAAGACATAAACAAAGGTATAGTAGAGTAATAAATTTAGCTCACCCAATCATGGCAAGAAAGCATGAAATGATCAGCTCCATGGGTTCGATTCCAGAATGCGTATTTAGTTGATATAAGTCGCACATAATCAGAGACGTACTGTTTAAGAGGTGCAAGATTATATGAAAGAGGGACGTAAAGAAACTTAACCATCCAAGCTACACTAAAAGGTATGAAGTAGACATGGGCTGAATGAGGGTCTCTTGTCCTGAATTTATTGTTACCATATTCCATCTCACTGATGAACCTTCCCTCACTTGCATATATATCTTTACATGGTCCATTATGGACTAATATGAAGTCTCCATCTTCATATACATACACCTTCAGGTTCCTCTCCATTGCCTTGTAACTCCTGCAATAATAATATACTTACTATTTACAACTTGTACAATCATATTCAATCATACATACCAATAGGCAATAGTACCTACTCCCAATAAAAAAATAAAAAAGTGTTGTTTACGTGAAATCCAAACGCATAAAGGCCAAGCCAAATTATACTAAAACCAATTAGCATGACTTTACTCATAATTGGAAACTCAATGACACTAATCTTATTAATTTGTTTTACCTAATTACTTACAATTACTTTTGCGAGCATCATCATCACATTATTGCATATCATAACACCGACTTGTCCCGTGCTATTCTTCTCCGTGCAGAGTAACAAACTTTCTAACTTAGAACTCGAATAAGTTATTTTAAGGCTAGAACTAGAATAATTTTAAAGCACTTTTGGAGTGCTTATAAATTTAAAAAATCTTTAATTTTAAGCTAAAATGATTAAAATAAATCAAAAGTCATAAGTTGAAATTTCTGAAGGATAGACTTTTTGCAAACCCATTCCAAACAAGCTCTTAGTTATGTAGGTCCACTATTAATATATCAATGGGAAAACAAATTAAAAATCTTTATTATATTTCTTTGTTTCCATCCAAATTCTGTTAAGGCTAGCAAAACCATTTTGTCTAATTTCAAATTTGTGGAAAATAGATCTTCAAACGTATCAAATTAACAGTTACTACTGAAACAACACAATAATTTAGGGAAGACACTATATATCAATCAATATTTTTCATATTTCTATTTAATAATAAATATTATTAAATAAAAAAAATATACTAATCCTATTAAAAGAGTAAATTGGTCTTTCAACTTTTGAGCTACTCACTTTTGCAAAAATATAGATATTACGAAAATTAGTTGTTTTTATTTCATTTTCCTTTTATACACTTAATATATTTTTAATATTCAGTAGGGTTGGTGAAAAATCATTTCCTTGGTAAATCAACACTAATTTATTAGTTTATAACACTGACTATATAAAAAAAACATTAACTAACTATATATAGTATAATTATTTGAATAATAAGATTTATAAAATAAACAAAGAGTTGTGTCCTTACGGTAAAACAAACCTATTTAGAGAAGACACAATATAAATCAGTTATTTAATTTAAATATAAATATATTATTCTAAAAGGGTATGTTTTCAAAAAACTCCCGTATAGATAAGCAGACGTATTTTTAGGAGCAATGGCCAAAAATTGAGTCAAAACAAAACAATTACTTAATGGGTTGCTTGAGATTAATAAAAGTTGTTAGGATTCCTCTTATTTTTAGGAGCAATGGCCAAAAATAGAGTCAAAACAAAACAATTGCTTAATTTGCTAATGGGTTCCCTGAGATAAATAAAAGTTGTTAGAATTCCTCTTATTTTTAATGGTAAAAGAAAAAAGGAGGATGATATCATGCTACTTATCTATTAGGGGAAGTAAGGAAAATAACTAGTGTATAAGAAGTAGTAAACGTGAGAAACTAGTCAAACGCGTATCTGTTATGGAGTTGTAAATGTGTGGAGAAAAAAAGAAAAGAAGAAATTATATTGGAAAGGGTAAATTCATAAGGATAGGAAAGGTTGTTTTGTTTGACAGCCAACAAATAGGAAAGATTTTTTGTAAGGGGCACCACAATCCACAGTCCACAAGCAATGTAAAGCAATGAATGACTTTCCCACACAAAATAAAGGCAATCAAGTGCAAAGAAACATTGAGTGTGCGCACTACACATACATGCGTCAATTACAAGACTTGTACTAATTCTAGTAGTATCTCTATCTTGTGTTCAACTAATTTTTTTTTTTTTTAAAAATAGCTTACATGTCAATCACAATCAGTAAAGTATGAAATGATCTAATTTAAAATATACACTCTATGCCGGAGTTTGGGAAACTATGATTCACATTTATTTAATTTATTATTATATTATGTACAAATTAAATACAATGTGTATGTATTCGGGTAATTTAAGTGTATTGATACTTCCATTTTTCAATGTTAAGATGATTAGTTCCCTGTGCCAAGTCAATATAATGGATAATTATTGTGACAGACGGAGAAGAGCACATACTTGGAATGTATGCTGTGGTGAGTAACTTAGAAGGAAAGTAGTTATGACTTACAAAATGTTCCTTCCTTTTATATATGAAATTCAATGAGACTTACTGATAAAACGCGCCTGCATTGCGGTAGATCCCACCAGGGTTCATAGACAGGTTCCCAACAGCAGCAGCTTTTCGAATCGCCGCTCTTGCTCGTGCTAGTCCTTCCTCTATCTTATCATCTTTCCTCTGTCGAAAGTTCCAGAATCAAATCCACACACATATATAAAATTAAAATGCTCGTCGATAACAAACGAAAACTCAACTTTTATAGAGTTTCACATGAAGATAACTGAACAAATTTAAAAGCTTCAAATTATGAATCATTGTATGCAGCTCTATTTACACTGAAAAAACTTTGATTAAGGTTATGCATTCACATGAGATTGAGAAAATCAGTCAAACTTGGAATATACATAACGTTTTCTAATAAAGCATTAAAGGAAGCTGTATCGATAAAAACAAAAAAATAAATTGTCGATGAAATTTAAGGAGGAGCATTGAAATTCACTCACAACAACTGTAGATTTTCTAGGAATCGGAGTGAATGAAGAGTTCCGGTAGAAAGAGAGATCGGAAGCGATGGCTCGTGATGGATTTGGATTAGCGACGGTGGCGGCGATCACTTTCTTCTGCAACTCAACGATCGTAACAGTTGCATAATTCACAGAAGAAACAGACGACGGAAAAGGGCTTCCAGAAATGGAAAACCTAATGGATACAACTGCTATCACAGATAGAATCAGTACACAACAGAGTACACCTAAACAAGTATAAAGTAATCCACCAACACCACCGCCGCCGCCGCCATCATCACCACTCTTCTTCATCATCATATACACTAGAACTAGAGAGAGACTAGAGAAATTAAAAATAAAAAATTGAGAGAGGCGGTTATGGCGGGGAAAGAGAAGTTGTTCTACGTTTCGTTTGTGTTTGGGGTAAATATAAATGGCGGAAAAAGGTGAAGGGCGTGAGAGCTAATGAAATTGAAGTTAGTATTAACTCAATTTACCTTTTACTCCTTACACTTACAGTTATTCACAGCGCTATTTTTTCCGAAAAATCCTCGTGAGGACTACTGAACTAGTATGAATTTATGGGATGAAACTATTAGCAAGTCATCACCTTATCACACGATTTCTTTCTTTTCGTTAATCAATTAAATTACTAAATTAACATTAAAATAAATATTGTATCTGAAATATATACTCTTTTTCTCTTTCAATTACTATTAAACGTAATTTATGGGATGAAATGAAACTATTAGCAAGTCATCACCTTTATCACACGATTTGGACGCCTTTCTTCCGTCAATCAATTAAATTACAAAATATTAACATTAAAATAAATAGGCGGAATGGCCTGAGTGACCCTTATAATTGGCTCAAATTGTCTACTAGATCCTTCTACTCATGACTTTGTCAATTGAACACTTAAACTCAATGAAACACAATATTTTAAACCCCTCTGACCGTTGACCAATCCTATGTAGCAACTTAATAGTCGAGGTGGAACAAACGTGTGATCTCACGCCTTAAAAGAGCGTAAACAAAAAAAATTTGAGACTAAAATTAATTAAAAAAAAAGAAAAAATGAATAAAAAGACAAATCTTCTTTTCCCCATTTTCTTTTCTTTTCTACTCAACATCACTGTCGTTCTTCCCCCCACCTAGTCCCCATTTTTCTTTCTTTCTCCCTTTCCCCATTTTTATAATCTTTAATATATTTGCAAAAAGTATTTCCAAAATTCTTTTCCAGAAGTAGTTGCTTCAATCTTTGTGAGATAAAAATATATGAAGAAAAGCTATTAGGGGAATGGGGAGGGGTAATTTACAGGCGGCTAGGTGATATAGATCTGATTATTTTGGAGAGAGAAGAATGATTTTTGTATGTTTTTATAAAATTAAGTGGAACATGTATATTTATTAGAACATATTAAGATATTTTAGTGTGGTTCATTGGCATTAATGGAGGAAACAGATTCACAATGGTTCAAGTGGTGGATGAAGACCTTGGTAAAAAAAATATGGCAAAAAATTATGGACAATGAAAACTTGGAGAACAATGATATTTTTTAGTTATTTAAGGTAGTAATAACTAGTAAGGAATAAGGATGTAAGATGACAATGGTGTCTTTGATGAAAAAATGGAGGGAGATGGTTAATGATAAAGTTAGTGTGAGGAAGAAACGGAGTGAAAAAGAAAAATAATGAAAATTTTAAATAAGTAAAAAATAAGTGAAAAAAAACATTTTAATTTCTTAAAATAAAGTAAAAATAAGTGACGTGTCACTAAAAGTCTGATGTGGATCATGACATGTCATTTTCATTGTGTGTTTGAAGTGCACGTGAAGTTAAAAGGGTTCAAAAGATTGTGTTTTATTGAGTTTAAGTGTTCAGTTGGCAATATCGTGAGTAGAAGGGTCTCGTTGACAATTCGAGCCAAGTATAAGGATCTCCCAGATCATTCGGCCAAATAAATATTATATCTCCAATATGATACTCTTTTTCTCTTCCAATTCTATTAAACGTAATTTATGGGATGAAACTATTAGCAAGTAATCACCTTTATCACACGATTTGGACGTCTTTCTTCCGTCAATCAATTAAATTACTAAAAATTAACACTAATATAAATATTGTATCTCAAATATGATACTCTTTTTCTCTTCCAATTTCAATTAAATTTAATTTTCTTTTTATTCCGTCTGAAAAAAAAAGGATATGTTTTTATAATTAGTACTAATTTAACTTTAAAATACTTGTTTTACCAATAATTTATATCCACATAAATATCTCTGACTTGTTTTAAACCACAAATTTTTTTATTTTTTTTAAAATTTCCTTTCAAGTCAAACTTCTGTATATAAATTGGAAGGGAGGGAGTATTATTTGTTTCATCTATATTTTTTACAAATAATTTGTTGGGTTTATATTTATTTCGTCGCTTTGGCTGTTATCTTAATAAATTTTGTTGTTTTTCATATTGATAATTTTCTTTAAAATGCAACATATATTTATCTATGTGAAACATAATATTTTAAAAATTACAGTTTCACTTTCAACATTATGATTTGTTTATTATCATTACAAACCACACTCTTCTAAATTATGGCAAGAAAATAATTTTCACTTTTTTACAATATTTTTAATTTTTTTAAAAATAAGTATGATTCCGAAAAGAACTATTAACTTGAAAATATTATATTTATAAATATGCAATTAATATAATAACAGCATAAATAGTACTTATATGAAAGGGGAAAAAATCATGTCTTTAAATTCGCTCGCAATCGATATTAAGTCTCATTGACACGTTGCACATTAATCTTCCTTCATTAACCTAAAAATATTGAAGAATCAATCAATAATATCTTATATAAATTTATCCATATATTGATTGAATAACTTTTAATAACTTAACAAAGACCACAAACATATTAATGTGTGAAAACTAAAAATAAAACTAGTAATATTCATGGAATATTATATCTCGATGAATTAAATTTTCTTTTCATACTGGATATACGTAGATATAGAACTAAGAATATGAGGAGATATTCGTAACAATTTAAAGTAGAAAGAGTTCCCAATGATTCCAATTTCCAAGTAAAAGAAAAGAGATTTAGCTCCTAAATTAAAATTTTATCATTGAAAAAAAGGAAAAAGGACAAATATATTTCCGAACTATCGTAAATGGTATATAGATATCATCCGTCATATTTTTGGGATTTTGGTTTTCCTACCGTTCAAAAACTAGAGTATATTTGTCCTTCACTCTAACGGAAGACCAAATAGGGACACGTGTCGCAATCCTACGGAGGGACCTGTTTGACCAATTAATTAGACCCAAAATTTAAAAACCCACCCATTTTTATTTTGACCCCAACAAATTAAATGTTTTGGGTTTCAGGTGGGTTTAAAATAAAAATGGGTGGGTTTTTAAATTTTAAGTATAATTAATTGGTCAAACGGGTCCGTCTGTAGGATTGCATCACGTGTCCCTATTTTGTCTTTCGTTAGAGTGAAGGGAAAATATGCTTTAGTTTTTGGACGGCGGGGGCACCAAAGTCCCTAAAGTATGACGGAGGGTATTTGTATACCATTTACGATAGTTCGAGGGTATATTTTTCCTTTTTCCCTTGAAAAAAAAAAATTTGACCTAAAGGAAGTCGAAGGTGTTTTTCGCTATTTCTTTTACAAATATTCCCCCCTCCTTTTATTTAATTGTCAATTTTTTTTATTTGAGACACTAATTAAAAAAGTAATGATCTTTATAGTGAAATTATCATTTTATCCCTATTAATTGATAGAATTCCAAACATATTTACTTACTACATTTTAAAAAAATATTAACTCAATATTAATAAATTAAGAATATAAAACGAAAAACAAAGTTGCCCTCCCTTAATTTGTTAAAAATAAAAAATAAAAAGAAAAATAAAATTAGAAAACATTTGACAAATAAATAGAGACAAAACAATAGAACTAATAATAGAATAAACAGAGACAAAAGCAAATATTTGAGAACTCGGGAAAGGAGAATAAGCCGAGCAGCTCTTTCAACTGCCGCCTAATCCCCCCGCAATATATCGTTAGGAGGATGGGACGCCCTAGCGAACTATTGGGTTGAGGGACCCAGCCCAGTAGAAACTCGGAGAGACAGACAGAGAGGGAACTCGGATGTGGAGCACGAACGCATAAAACTTTTTGCTTTTCCTTTCCCTCACGCTGAGGGCTGAACCTCGTCAAATGATCTTATGGATCAATTCTAAAGTCCTTTCTTATTCTTAAACCACTTCCCGGACTTCATATTCATCATTTTCGAAAGCGATGGAAACGGAATTTTGCGAATTCTCACCCGATGTGGAATTCCCAAGATCATACCTGCGGTAGCCGCTCTTGGGACTGATTCCTTAAGGAAATGGAATTCTCTCATTTTTGTGTTCTTTCTGAATGGAGCTACGCGAGGGAAAGCTGATGAATTTTTAGATTCACAGATTTATCGACATCAAATGGTTGTCTCTCCTCTCTCAAAGCAGGCGAGCTTCAAGCTTGGAAGTGTCATCAGTCTAGCTCGTCATGACTCGATCATGACCTTAGGTGGAATTGGTCAGACACAAAAGATATGTTATATAACATGGTTCAAATGATGAAGGATTTAATGTTGTCGATAAAATGCATCTTTTTACCTTAGGATTGGTTGAATTGAAAATGTTGAATATTGAATGTCCTAAAGATATATAATATCAAGGAAGCTTTTTGCTTGTTGTTACCTTCTCCTATGTCAATTAAGGTAAGGTTTTGTGCTACTGCGAGGTAAGAGAAAAGACTTGACACACCTATTAAGAAAATCATGATTAATGTAGTGAGTTTACTAGTTTAATCTTATCAATTGATGGAGTTTCAAATATATTTATTCACTACGTCTTTTAAAAACATTAACTCAATATTAATAAATTGATGATATAATAGAAAAAAAAATTTATCCTTTCTTAATTTGTCAAAAATAACAAGTAAAAATGGCCATCAAATTTGAAAAAATTGAACAAGTTAAAAAGAACAAAGGGAGTAACATGTAAGGTATATTGATTTTGAAATTTAGTTCAAATAAGGAAAAGATTTGTATAAAATAACTTAAATTCTAATGGGTGGGTTTAAAATAAAAATGGGTGGGTTTTTAAATTTTAAGTATAATTAATTGGTCAAACGAGTCCCTCCGTAGGATTGCATTACGTGTCCCTATTTGGTATTTCATTAGAGTGAAGGGCAAATATGCTCTAGTTTTTTTACGGCGGGGGCACCAAAGTCTCTAAAGTATGACGGATGGTATATGTATACCATTTATGATAGTCTGAGGGTATATTTTTCCTTTTTTCCTTGAAAAAAAAACACTTTACCTAAAGGAAGTCGAAAGTGTTTTTCGCTATTTCTTTTACAAATACTTCCCCCTCCTTTTATTTACTTGTCAATTTTTTTTATTTGACACACTTATTAAGAAAATAATGATCTCTATAGTGAAGTTATCATTTTACCCCTATTAATTGATAGGATTCCAAATATATTTACTTACCACATTTTAAAAAAATATTAACTCAATATTAATAAATTAAGAGTATAATACGAAAAACAAAATTGCCCTCTCTTAATTTATCAAAAAAAAAAAAAAATTAGAAAATATTTGACAAATAAATAGAGACAGAGAAAATATGTTATATAACATGGTTCAAATGATGAAGGATTTAATGTTGTCGATAAAATGCATCTTTTTACCTTAGGATTGGTTGAATTGAAAATGTTGAATATTGAATGTCCTAAAGATATAATATCAGAAAAAGGAAAAAAAAATCAAGGAAGCTTTTTGCTTATTGTTACCTTCTCCTATGTCAATTAAGGTAAGGTTTTGTGCTACTTGGAGGTAAGAGAAAATACTTGACACACCTATTAAGAAAATCATGATTGATGCAGCGAGTTTATTATTTTAATCCTATCAATTGATGGGGTTCCAAATATATTTACTCACTACATTTTTTAAAGACATTAACTCAATATTAATAAATTGATGATATAATAGGGAAAACAATTATCCTTTCTTTATTTGTCAAAAATAACAAGTAAAAATGGACATCAAATTTGAAAAAATTGAACAAGTAAAAAAGAACAAAGGGAGTAACATGTAAGGTATATTGATTTTGCAATTTAGTTCAAATATTGAAAAGATTTGTATAAAATAACTTAAATTATATTTGTCTAATGAAAAATATGTTTTAAAAGGCAAACGACAAGCAAAATATTAGTCAATTTAAAGTGTTCAATATTATAGGAGTTTTTACCTTTTACAAATAAGTAAAGAATTAATAGTTATAAAATTATATTTTAATTATTATGATAATAATCAAATGACAATTATTTGAGAAAAATAGTAATTGTGTTATAAAATATTATGGAAAATGATCAAAATAGTCCTTCATGTATAGGATTGAATTATTTTGGTCCTTTATATATACATTTCATCCAAATAGTCCTTAATGTATATATAAAGAGTATCATTTTGGTCCTAGCCCTAAAAACTAACTGAAAACATAAAAACAACTGTTAAATTTAATTGTGGGTCCCACACTCTTCTTCCTCCCACTTTCTTCCGCCATTGCTTCTCCTTCATCTTTTTTCTTTTGCCATTTCTTCTACGATTTCTGCTCCCAAAATCTCCTCATACACACAAAAGTTTCTTCAAATTTCAAAGAATATTTGTAAGGTTTTTGTTTTCTATCTCTGCCCGTTAAAATTTTACCATTTAATTTTAAAAATAGAATGAAAAAAATGACTTGAAAAAATTACTAATTTTGAAAAGGAAAAAACGAAAAGAAAGCTATAATCCTCCTCATAGATCGCTTCAACAAGAGAGAATAAATGGATTCTTTAATTTGATTTACTTTGTTTACGTTTGTTCTAGTGATCTTGGTTTTCTTCTTCTTCTTGATGTATGCTAATGGAAGCTTCTAAAAATTTTGTTTCAATGGAGATGAAATATGGGTGAGGTGTGTAGTATTTTTCTTATGAGGATATAAAGCAGGAGAGAAAATGGCAAAAGAAAGAAGTTGAGGAGACGGGTATGCGGTGGTAATGGTGAAAGAAAGCAGATTGAGGAAGAAGGTTTGCCATCTGTCAATTCCGTGGGATCTACTGTTAAATCTAACAGTTTTTTTTGTTTTTTTTTGGTTAGTTTTAGGGTTAAGGACTAAAATGATCCTCTTTTCATATACATTAAGGATTATTTAGATAAAGTGATATATATAAAGGACCAAAATAATTCAACTCCTATACATGAAGGACCATTTTGATCATTTTCTCGTGGATGTCCACTACACTAAGAAGTTACTATTACTAATTATCTTTATTACTTTCTTCATTATGTAGATAACCTCCACCTTTATGATTATCATTCTTGTAATCTTAAACCTCCATAACCTCCTCCTTTATCTTCATGATTAATGTCATGTTCATGACTAATCTTTGATATGCCTCTATGTAACACTATAAATAGAGGCATAAGAGTTCATATTGTAAATACTCGAATACTTGGAAGAATAAAAAAAACTCTCATATGTTGTCTGTCTATTTCTATTGTTTTTATCTTCTATATTTCTTGTATTATTTTGTTTTAATTTTACAACACGTTATCAACCCAATTCTCCAATTTTTCAATGAAGTTTCAACTTGATTTTTTTCCACCCGTGATAAGAAAACGTAAAGATAAGGTATGTAATTTCTCCAAGTTAGAAAAAATTAGTTATTGAGTTATGTGTCATATACATATTGATTGGATCAGAGGCGGACCCACATGTAACGGTGGGGGTGCACGCCCACGCGTTAACTTTGAAAAAAAATATGTATATATATATATATATGAATAAAATTGGAAGACACTAAAATATAAATAAAAGTGCCTTCATGGAGAGCATAAAAGACAGTTAGGTACAAAGCGAGTGTGACCACCCACACGACTGCGGTTTGATTCCAGCTACCACTACATTTTATTATTTTTATCAACTCATAATATTGATGCACCTGTAGTATTCAAATTCTGGGTTCGCCTTTGGATTGGATCATCATTATTGATTACTTTTGTACTTATTTATTTTTCATTATCTAAACATTTACTTGTTGAATTATTAATATATCATTTGTACTAATAAAGTTTGTTTTGTGGTTATTTTAAAATAGTTAGTAAATTATGTTAATCTTCGTAACAAATTGAGAAGGATTGTTAATATATATATATATATATATATATATATATATATATATATATATATATTGGAAAATTGGAAGAAACTAAAATATAAATTAAAGAGCCCTCATGGAGAGCATAAAAGACAGTTAGTATTGCCGGTACAAAGCGAGTGTGACCACCCACATGACTGCGGTTTGATTCCAGCTACCACCACATTTTATTATTTTTATCAACTCATAATATTGATGCACTAGTAGTATTCAAATCCTAGGTTCGCCTTTGAATTGGATCATCATTATTGGTTACTTTTGTACCTCTTTATTTTTCATTATCTAAACATTTACTTGTTGAGTTATTAATATATCATTTGTACTAATAAAGTTTATTTTGTGGTTATTTTAAAATAGTTAGTAAATTATGTTAATCTTTGTAACAAATTGAGAAGGACTGTTAAAATATTTTAATTTATTTTAACTTGAGACTTTTATATGGTTCCACGTGTTGTTCTAATTAATTAATTTTGTTTATTTTTCTTCTATTTTAAGTCAAATTCATATTATATTTATGGTATTCAATATTTATTTTTTGGTATTGTTTGATTTATTAAGACATTGATTGAGGGTAAGATGGTGAATTCAAGTTTCACTGCACCAAGTGGGTAAGACATTGAGTTAAAGTCTCAGTGCACCATGATAATAAGAAGTTGGGTTCAAGTCCCATTTATTTATGACCAAAGACGTCTTTATATGGGTAAGACAACGTGTTTAAGTCCTAATGCACTATAGTGATGATATGATGATGACTAACATAAAATTGTATACTGACTGAAACTCATGAAGTCCGCCAAATTAATTTGTTTCATTCTCTTATGTGAATGTGGTAGCAGTGGTTGAATGTATGAATATTAATGTGGTAAAATATTTATGGTCACCATTGTGGTAATTAAATGGAAGAACATTATGAGTTCTTAAGATGGTCCTTCAAATGTGAAGGTAATTTTTGGACATCAAAGTGATATGAAAGGTTATTGGGCACATTGTTGTTGATGCAATCCAATTTCAAAAAGTTTTATAAACCCTTCATCAAAATATAGGAATACACAGTGATAGTACATTTAGCATGTTTGACCTTTAAAGTAATGTTGAGGTGGGCCATCACATAAATTTGATAATGTCAAAGCATGACAATGAGTTTCCAATTAAAATTTATAGAGCATGTTCAAATGGTTATGGTCTATTTCGTGAATAAAATGTGACTTATGTTCATATGGATAGAGACATGTTCATGTATGGTTGGATAAATGTCACATCTCACCTCTACTAGAGGTTTGAGAGATTGAAAAGAAATATTTTGACATAAATGATCATTTGGTCATATACTTTGAGTACTACACAAATATTGCGGTATGTTTTATTATGAACTATTGTAACACCTCAGATTCTTAAAGGGTAAAATTTTACCTGTTGCAGAATGTGGTGCCAAAACCGATGGACACCACCAACGGTCCGTTGTCTGACACACGAATCGTAGGTAGGCCAGTTCAACTTTCCAAAAAATGTCAAGTTTTTGTATTTTTCAACGATTCACCTGCAGGACAGTCTGTCGTCCAATGCACGAGCCGTAGATAGGTCTCGTAGGTGAGTCCCAGACTTAGTTGAATTCATAATCAAAACGTTGGGACCTACGACTATGGTCCACAGTCCGTTGTTGGACCAACAGGCAGTAGGTGGGTGTCGTCGATGGGGGTCCTGAATTGGTGTCTTTGATCTTAAACCACGGCTGACCAAGTTGGTCCGTAGTCTGACCAACAGACCATAAGCCTAGCCATTGTTAGGGTCCGACAATTATCTTTTTAGGGGCTTTTGGGTATTTTCCTTATTATTCTAGCCTAATACTATGTCGTTTAACCCTTCATCGAAAGTCCTATATAAGTGTTTTAACCCCCAAATTTCTCCAATTGAATCATTAGCTCAAATTCCTAAAAGAAGAACAAGTCTTCCTCTCAAATATTTCTCTCTCTAGAAGTTGAAGAAGAATGCTAGGGTTTGCAAGTCAAGTCTTCAATTCCACCATTGAAGTCAAGCTTTTGGCATTGAGGTATGATAGTTTTCATCCATGGATTTCCAAATTCTCCAATTTACAAGTTAGAAATCCCCAATTGAGTTAGGGTTTTCTTTCATGTCATGGGTTCCTTTAAGTATTGATTTATTTGATTGTTTTATGATCTATCAAGCATGAATTGAGATAATTATATGATTTTATGATGAATTCCCATGAACTCATGTCTAACCCATATTTTCTATATATTGATGATTGAAAGTGAGTTTTGAACTATGAAAAGTAAATTATGAAATTATGCATGTTCTTATGGAATTGATGAGATGATGTAGATTGGTTTGAGAGTAAAAGCATATATGTTGTTGTAGTGGTTAATTGTTGTGAAAGGATTGCTCACACAACTACCTCATGCATAATGTGAAAGGTTTTCTCACATAAAGGATTCTAAGGTTGAATGTCTTCTCACCTAAAATGAATCAAAGATAAGTAGCTATTCTAATGAAACCTAGCTTGGATTGGTTACTTAATTGTATCTTTCCATGAATGACTTATGACTTAGCTTGGATTGGCAAGATGACATGCCCTTCCATGGATAATAAAGGCAAGTTAAGAAACTGACTATTCCATTGGATTTATGCTTAGCACCGAGTGGATATTGAGATGAGAGCTCTCTAGTTAGTAGAGGCCAGGTTTCTACAAGCAATCTATTTATCCCATACCTATGTGCCCCCGTAAGATGACTGTCTTAGATATACATTAGCTAGTGGATCCACATAATCTAGAAATTTATGGTCTTACCTTGGCAAGTAGGACACCCCTTTTTGGTGTGGGGTAGACACCAGATTCCATGTTGATAGCTCACATGGTCTTATATTTCGGTTAAATGTAAATCTCCCACAATAATGAACTAAGGTTACTTCAAGATGTATCTCACATGTGACTTAAGATGATGTCTATTTGCATTGACCATGTTTTATGACTTATGTCTTCTAGTTCTTTTACATTCATGTTTTAGCTTAGTCATTGCACCTTATGAAAATTTCCCTTTTTAAGCATGTTTTCAAATGTCTTTTACATGACTATCATACTTGGTACATATTTTGTACTAACACATACTCTTGCCTACATTTCCCCAAATATAGGGACCGACCTTATAAATTCGCACTTCAGTGGCTAGGATCTCATATAGAAGATTGAAGTTAGGTGAGTCCTCATATTCCGAGGACCGAGATTAATTTTACCTTTTGTCTTTACTTTCAGTTTTGGGAACTTGATGTATGGGCTACGCCCCGATAAACTCTTATGTACTAGATGACTTTGAGACGATATTTAGATTTTCGCTTTTTCTCTATAAAAATTTATATGTTGAAGCTGTCTTTTTATCTCTTATATTAAATTTTCGTGTATGATGAATGCTAAGTGGCTTGTATGGGGCCTCTCGGGATCTTATACGCCATTTTATGCCTAGAGGCTACCTTGGGTTGTGACAACTATTGAAGGACAAAAGAAAGAAATAATTTTTTCCTATAAAGGTTGTGGTCATGACCAAAATAAATATTGTTGTGTGACAGCACAAATTTATCATTGGTTGTCAAGAAATAAGTCTTGCATATAATAATTTTCTCCTTGAAGGAGTTGTTCACCATAAGAATGGTGTTGTAAAATTTGTGGTAGTACACAAAATTAATTGAGAGTTCCGAAAGGGCTAATTTGTTACTATCCGGAGGAATATAATTTTTCATAATATTGAGATTGTAGTAAGTCTCCAAAGAAAATTGTTTAAGTTCAGAGGAATTGAAAAGAAAAAAAATTATTTTATTGAGACTATAAATTATAGGAAGATTTAATATCTTCAGATTACTACAATCGAAGTGGCTTATAAATATTTACGTACAAGATTACTCATTTTTTTCCTATTGTTTGTTGTATACAAATATGAGTATGATGATGGAATCACATGCAAAAGTAAATAAAAGTTTACTACAATAAATATTAGTTGGCATAACTGGTTGTCTTTTCGGTTCAAATGTGATGCAAAAGAAATTGAGAATTCACGTGGCTATATGTTGAAGAAATAAAAGATTCTTCAAGAATTCTCTTGTGTTGCTTAGTCTCATGATAAAATGATCAGTGTACTAGCTAAGGTTGGGATAGTATCCCCTGAAATTATTTGGAACATATAAAAAGGTGAATATGGGCCCGTTCACCTGCCATGTGGACCAATTACTATTATAATTTAATAGATGCATCTATGGTATGGCCACATGTGCGTTTATTATCAACTTACAAATTGTTTTTTTGTAAGGTTGTTTGCTCGAATTGATAAATTAAGAGCATAGTTCCAAACTATAAAATTATGTTGATAATGCTAGTTGATTTAACAGAAATTGTATGCCTCAAATTATAATTAGACCATTGATTACGAAAACAAATATCTCAAATAAAATTTGGTATGAAATGAGTTTATTTAACATGTACACATCAAGCCAACAAAGTTCTCCCATCACAATCGGTTCATGGTCAGGAACCAAATAATTTTCATCTAAAAATTTGATGTGTGCACATATGATTTCATTGATCCACCACGCACAAAGATGGATCCCCAAAAGAGGTTGGGGTAAATGTTAGATTTCCTAACATTAGAGTGATACATGATTAGCAGCTGAAAATTATGTATGGAGTGAATTATCTAAATCATCGTTAAAAAAATATGAACTTGAAGGTCAAGAGATAATTCATTTGTAAAATATTGCAAATAATTTGTCAGAAGTAGTTGCTGATCCAATGTTTTAATTAAGCTGCAAATGCTCTAATAAATGGTTCTTGAAGGACGGAGTCTATGGTACGTCAGAAACATGATAGACCAATTGATTTCAAACGTAAAACTCCTTAAGGAAGGAGATGAGCAAATTATCAAAATGATCATGACAATGAGGCAAATGCTTTGAAAGAGCACAATGACATAACACTTCATAAAACCTTGAAAAAGGTTCAGGTATCTGAAAATGAAGAGATTCCGATAAGTTATGTCGTATTAGAATAAAGTCAAATCACCATCGACGGTATCTTTGATATGAAGTAGCACTCAATGCTATAAAAGGTTATGAGGATCTTGAATTCAAATATGTCATATGGTGTGGACAGATAAATGATTAGCCAAATAAAATGCACTATTCAAGTATATTTTGTTTTACTTAGAAAAGTGATTTTTTTGAACGTATAGTTCATAGATCAAGATATAATGACAGTGGGGTACAAATGAACCATTGTGCGAAAGTATAACCGTAAGATATAAAGTGCGGTTTGTTCCTCGGGGCCTAAAGTGTTTTCACAAAAATCCTGACATTATTATTAAATGAAGATATATTCTTTAGTGGTGGATGCAATGAGACTTGTTTCAGTCTGACAATAGATGAAATACTTGAACATGTATAATGAATGATTATTATGTTTAACTAGATGATGGCAATTGTATGAAAATCCTCGAAGGTTTTAAAATGTCTTAAAGCAATTGTATTGAGTACCAAGTGGTTCTGAAATTTCTTAACATCGAGAAAAAAAAAATATTGTCGATCTCCTGAAAATGATTAGAAAATATCATGTATTAATGGAATTGGTGTACTTACAGATTGCTGATTATACAAATGATAGAAGATTATTTGATGTACATAACAAAAGTTTTGTGAAGAGATTGTCATATTATCATTTAAGTTATGCCAAGAAACTAACAAAACAAGTGACTCTAACACATAGAAGATGTGTGATTTTCTTTGAGAAGAAAAGACAAACTTTAATAAAATTGAGATGATCAATCTCCGAATCAAGAAAAATATTTTATTATGTAGATGAAGAATATTTATTTGATCCACATAAAGCTTGATTGCATATGAGTTATTTGTTTACATGTGGAGGCACATCAATATCTTGGCATTCAAAGAATCAAACACTAGTAACCACTTCTTCAAATCATGGAGAAATAATATTGATCTATGAAGTAAGTCGAAAGTGTGTTTGATTGGAATCATGCCCTATCATATTCAGAAAATTATATCATAGTCAAGAGAAAGTCGTATCACACTGAATTTATATCAAGTTATTATACAAGACAATCAATTACAAATGAAAGTGTCCACAACATGATTGTTGTTATGAACAAGTTGAATGAACAATTTACATGCAATATCGAGGTCACGAATAAAGTGATTTTTAAGAGTGTATTTGGCTAAGCTCAAAGTCTCATCATATTGATGAAATCATAAAATGATATATCAGATTGAGTTCATGGATGCAACATATTTATGAATGTGATTTGGTCACAAAGACACTGTCAATATCAACATTTGATAAGATGGTATATAAGTTTGGATGACATCATGACAAGAAATTAAGTGGTGTTTCAATAAAGGGGAGCATAATACACATTGTACTCTTTTTTCCTTGACTGATGTTTTGTCCCACTGAGTTTTCCTGGCAAGATTTTTAATAAGGCAACAAATAATGTGTATTAAAAGATATGTGTACTCTTTTTCCTTCACTAGGATTTTTTCCCACAAGATTTTCCTAGTAAGGTTTTAACGAGACACATTATCTATGGACATCCAATGGGAAGTGTTATAAAATATTATGGTGTGAATATCCACTACACCAAGAAGTTAATATCACTAATTATTTCAATTACTTCCCTCCATTATGTAGATAACCTCTACCTTTATGATCATCATTTTGGTAACCTTAAACCTCCATGACCTTCTCCACAATCTTCATGTTTAATATCATGCTTATGATTAACCTTTGATATGCCTCTATGTAACACTATAAATAGAGGCATAAGAGTTCATATTGTAAATACTCGAATACTTGAATGAATAAGAAAAACGCTCATCTGTTGTGTCTCTATTTCTATTGTTTTCATCTTCTATATTTCTTATCTTATTTTGCTTTAGTTTTACAACAAATTGACAATTTTATTGACAGTAAAATCTTTTAACGAAAGAACAACAAGTTCAATCAACATTCTAACGACCTTCAGGCTTTTCAACTTACTAATTTAGTGTATTAATATAAAACAATAAAAAAACAATATGCTTTTTTTTTTATAAAACTATTAACGTTACACTAAATGCAATATTCGTTTAACTAATAAAGATGAATGCTATTATATTGATATAATTATTAAATTCAATATTTTGAACGTGTAAATACGAAGGATTTAGGTTAATTAGTTATATTGTATTTATTAGATTTTATTGCATACAAATAATAATTTAAGTCTAATGTAATACAAAGGTAACAAAATTAATAAAAAAGTAAATTAAAAGCTTACTTTGATGATATAATATGAAGCCTAATTCAGTTTATTAATTATATGCATAGTGTTCCATTTTTTTTTTATAATATAGACACCAATGTTTTTAGTTTTCCTCTTAATTTTCTCTCCCTCTATTTTACTCCTATAAATTAATGTAAATATTACTTAATATAAAAATTACCAAATGAGAGAAAATCACCTAGGAAAACATTGAATAATTAACTCCAACAAAAAAAAGATAAAGAAAAGAAAATTTTGATAAATGTAAATAAGGAAACAATAACACACGAAAGAGACTTCTTCTTGTATCTGCTATTTATTTATTTATCTGTATAACTTTTAAACCCTCAATTCCACTGTGAACCACCCACCCAATTACGTACTCATTAATTTTTTTGGATAATTTTAGGGACATCTCTTTATATTTTGCCTTATCACTCTAACTTTCCTTATCATTTATAATATTACGTCTATCTTTTTTATTTTACTTTTCTTTTAACAATTTTTAAATATTAATTATCATTAATGTAAGAAATTTTAAAATAACTATGTTTCCCTCATGATAATTTGTTTATTTAATTATAATTTATAAACATCTTTTATGAGATAAAATTGGTAAAGAATGTACATGTATATCTATTTACACAAAAAAATAAGATTTAAAAAATTTTAAATCATGAAATTATAGTCTCATACTTTTAAGAGTTCCTTCTTCAAATTTGTGCTTGTGAAATATGGAAGTATTCCTAGACCTAAATAATATCGTAGTTTTTTTGTATTATTTAATCCTCAAGCATAATATTTTCTAAGAATATATACTGAGAGAGATTTGAATGTAATTGATTTTTCAATTTGAGCCATTAGCCTGAGTAAAGCTACCCCACCAGAAAAATGACATCTACTATGAGTTGGTTAATCTTACTACAATATCAACCATTAGAAGAGTTTTAATAGACTTGAACGTGAGCTCTTTTTCTAGGTTATACACCTTTTTTTTTTTTTTTTTACTCTAACAAGTTAAATCTTGGGTAGATTCCTATGTTTGGAACCATTAAAAATCAGATAAAATAAAAGAACTAACAAGACATACAATAATTCTACAAGTTTTATTCCATAAGCACCTTTTATTTAGGTCAAATCATCATGTCTCCCATAACCCTTGGTCGTGAGATTTAGTCACTCATGATAATTGAAAATAAATACTCAATTGCATTCTATGAATAATAATTTAATTATAAATTGAATACAATCAAATAAGAATTTGATTCAAAAACCAAGTAATCAAACTTTTCATGTGTTCTTTTCTAAAAAAAATTGATAATCAAATAAGCTCTGAAAAATACTATTTGTAGTCCTAAAATATTTGAAATTTAAAACGTGAAAGTTGTCCCTCTGAAACATATCTGACGTTTTGTCTAACGGCTCATCACACTTTTCGTCATCTCGTGGTAGTAGCTATGCGTCTACCATTAGTAATGGTCTGCCCGATGGCCCGTCGCAAGTATGACAGTCTGTCAAGTGGACCGTTATGAGCCTCTAGTTGGTGATGCTACTGCTTGGCTATAACGATGAAGCTGACGGTTTGTCGAACATGCGACGGTCCGTCAAGGCTCCTCTCATAGGACTCTTTTGCCTGCACTTAGCTCCATTTTTCTTCCTTTCCTGTTTTTGTAATTTCATGTCTAACATAGTAGAAAAACCATTAAATGACTCTATTGTTGCTTAAGAACAAGCATCTATTCATAGTTAAAAGTATCAAACATATCGTCTAATTCTGACACATCAACACCTTCAACTTAGAACATTCGTTTGTCTCAAGCAACACTAAACACTATAATTACATATGCATGAAGTACCAACACTCACTATAGTTATTTAACAATACCTTGTCAAGGCATGCACATACCTATTAGTTAACACATCAACTCAAAAGGATCTAAGGATGAAGTCAGGATATCAAAAAATCTTGGCATACACCATTAACTAGGAATGTTGTAACACCTTAGATTTGGAAAAGAAGGAAAATGTAATTTTTTAGGCTGGTGTCAATGTCTACGTGTCCCATTTATGAACCAGTATGCTTCTACATGCCGTAGATGGAAACCATAGGTTCTAGGGCAAATAAATTTTTTGAATCAAATACAAATACCTTTTTTATGGTTCATTAGAACGGTCAGTCAACCTTTGTACGAGTCGTAGATATGTTTCGTAGGTGAGTTCTAGACTTAGTGAAATTTTGAGGGTCAAAATTGGGTTCCACGGTTAGTATATACGTTCTGTAGGAAGACCTACGAGCCGTAGATATGTTCCGTCAAAATTGATTAACTCTTAAAGTCCCAGTAACCTATCTACGATTGACCATTACGGTCCATAGAAGGACCTACAAATCATAGGCCCAATTGTAGATGGGGCCTGCCAGTTTTTTATAAATGAGCTTTTGAGTTTTTTCCTAATTGTTTAACCCAATACTATATCGTTTTACCTTCTACCCTAAGCACTATATAACATTTTTAAGCCCCACACTAACAAATTTTCAACTCATTCTCCAAATTCCCTAAAACTAACCAAAGTCATCCTCCCAAATTCTCTCAAGACTAAGGAAGAAGAAGAGGAACTAGGGTTCAACTAGAAGTCTCCAATCCTCCAATCTTTGTGGATTTTGACAGTAAGGTGTGATAGTATTCACCTATGGAGTCCTTTCCCCCATAGGGTTCTGACATTATCCAATTTTATAAGTTAGATGCTCCAATTAAAGTTAGGGTTTTATTTAATTCTCATGGGTTCTTTTCAAATATGACCCAATCGATTGTTTTCTATCTTTTTATGCATGAATTGAAGTAATTACATGTTTTCAAGTTCAATTCACATGAACCCATGCACGATCGATCTATGATTTCTAGACTACAATCCTATGATAAAGCTTATGAACTATGAAAGATGAATTTATGAAGATATACATACTTTATTTATGAAATCGATAAATGATTTAAGGTTGCTTTGAGAGTAAAGTATCAATGCTTTTGTCGTCAAAGTATTTCTCACATACTACTGAAAACATGATTGTGAAAGAGTTTTCTCACAGAAATGATTCATAAGGTTGAAAGGTTTTCTCACCTAAGTTGAATCAAATATAGGAGCTATTCTAAATAAACTCTAGCTTGGATTGACTACTTAATTGTACCTTTCCATGGATAATAAGACAAGTTAAGATTAATGACTATTATATAGGATTTATGCTTAGCACCGAGTGGACTAACGACGATTACCCATGTCCTATAACTATGTGCCACCAAGGTCTCTTATTTGGTGGAGGACTATGCTAAATTGTACTTGAGGAAAATGGTTAGGTTGCATGGAGTGCCCTTATCCATTATCTCCGATCATGGTACCCAATTTACTTCTCAATTTTGGAAGTCTTTCCAAAAGGGCCTTGATACTCGTGTTAAGCTTTGTACGACCTTTTACCCTCAAATCGATGGCCAAGAAGAACGTACTATCCAAACTTTTGAAGATATGTTGAGAGCTTGTGTGATTGACTTCAAGGGAAATTGAGATGATCACTTGCCTTTGATTGAGTTCGCTTACAATAATAGCTATCATTCAAGCATTGGTATGGCTCCATTTGAGGCTCTTTATGGTAGGAGGTGTAGATCTCCTGTAGGTTGGTTTAATTTGGTGAGGTTTCCTTGATAGGTCCCAAGTTGGTACATGAGGCTATGGGGAAAGTTTGGCTTATTAAGGAAAGATTGAAAGCAACTCAAAGTTGACAAAATTCCTATGCTGATGTTATAAAGAGAAACCTTGAGTTTGATGTACATGACTAGGTGACTTGAAAATTTCACTCATGAAGAGTGTGACGAGGTTTCAGAAGAAAATGAAGCTTAGTCCTCGTTATGTGGGCTCATATAAGATTTTGAGGCGTATTGTAAAATCGCTTATGAACTTGATTTGCCTAATGATTTAACATTGGCACATCCGATTTTCCATGTTTCCTTATTGAATAAATGCGTTGGAGATCCGACCTCCACTGTTCCCTTGGAAGGTTTGAGAGTTTAAAAAAAATCTTTTTTATGAAGAGGTTCTGGTTGAGATTTGGGATCGGCAAGTTAAAGAAGTTGAGAAATAAGGAAGTTGCATCCATGAAAGTATTATGGAGGAATCAAGGAGTTGAGGGTGCTACTTAGAGGCTGAGTCCGATAAGAATTTTCGTTATCCTAATTTCTTTACTTCCGACCCTATTCTAGCTTGAGATATCTAGTTCTCATGGTTCACTCTTGTGGTTTGATGTGTTATAGTTATTCTCATGTTTCTTCATGTATGCATGCTCATGAAAACTTGATTTTTAAGAAAATGAAGTAACTTGATTGATTTCTTCATGATTATATGCATTTGAGTGTGATTTGCATGTATACCCTATGAAATGATGTTTTGAATATGTTTGAGCTTGGTGTTGATGTTTCTTCTTGGTTATGTGTTGTTGATGAAGTTGTATTCTTGTTGGGCGGTTAGATCTTCTTCCTATCTCCCATATGATGTCTTGAGTTTCAGTCGAGGATGAATATTCCCAGAGGGGAGATATTGTAATACCTCGAATTTGAAAAAGAAGGAAAATATAATTTTTGGGCTGGTGTTGTGTCTACGGATCCCATCTACGGACTGTAGATGGAAATCATTGGAACTGGGGAAAATAAAATTTTTGAATCAAGTTCCAGTAGCCTTTTTAAGGTTCACTGAGACAGTCCGTCAACCTTTGTACGAGTCATAGATAGGTCTCGTAGGTGAGTCCCAAACTTAGTAAACTTTTAAGGGTCAAAGTTGGGTTCTACAGATGGTATGTACAGTTCATCGAAAGACCTACGAGTCATACATAGGGTTCCGCCAAAAATGATTAATATTTGAAGTTCCAATAACCGTTGACCAGTCCAATTGTAGATGGGGCCCGACAATCATATCTAAAGGGGCTTTTGGGTCTTTTCCTAATTTTATTAACCCAATCCTATGTACCCTAAGTCCTATATAACATTTTTAAGCCCTAAACTAACCACTTTTCACCTCATTCTCCAAATTCCCTAAAACTAACCAAAGTCATCCTCCCAAATTCTCTCAAGACTAAGGAAGAAGAAGGAATTAGGGTTCAACTACAAGTCTCCAATCCTCCAATCTTTGTGGGTTTTTGACATCATGGTATGATAATATTCATCTTTGGAGTCCTTTCCTCCCTAGGGTTCTTAAATTACCCAATTTTACAAGTTAGATGCTCCAAATTGAAGTTAGAGTTTTATCCAATTACAAGTTCAATTCACATGAACCCATGCATGATCCATGATTTCTAGACTATGTTCCCATGATGAAGATTATGAACTATGAAAGATAAATTTATGAAGATATGCATGTTTTCATTATGAAATTAATAAATTATTTAAGGTTGCTTTGAGAGTAAAGCATCGATGTTGTTGTTGTTGTGAAAAGATTTCTCATATACTACTCAAAACATAATTGTGAAAGGAGTTTCTCACAAAAATGATCCATAAGGTTGAAAGGCCTTCTCACATAAGTTGAATCAAAATTAAGGAGTTATTTTGAATGAACTCTAGCTTGGATTGGCTACTTAATTGTGCCTTTTTAAGGATAATAAGACAAGTTAAGATTAATGACTATTCCGTGGGATTTATGCTAAGCACCGAGTGGACTAGCGGCGATTACCCATGTCTCATAACTAGGGGTGTACATAGGTCGGTTTGGTTTATTTTTCATTAAAAATATCCAAACCAATTATGTCGGCTTATTAAATCTAAAAACCAAATCAAACCACATAAAGTCAGTTTTTTTGGTTTCGACTTTAGTCGGTTCTTTTGATTTTTTTTATAACTATACGGTATTTGAAAAAGAGATCAAATATATTTTCACTTACCTGTTATAAGTTAAATTTAAAAAATGTTAAATGAATAGAAATTTTTGAAAAGATGGTAAAATTCAGATGAGTACAAAATATTTTTTTTGAAATATCAACGTTCATTATGTTAAATTAATAAGATTAAAGGCTACATGCAAACTGAATACAAAACAAAATATTTACAAAGTAAATTGTTAACTTCGAATTTGAAAAACTATACAATATAATTGTAACTTCGGATCTTAATTTGATTTTGTTCGTTGGTTTAGTTTGACTTTACGGTTTGACTTGTACACCCCTACTCATAACTATGTGCCACCATAGGTTTGTCTTAGATATACATTAGCTAATGGATCCACTTTATCTCATGTTTATGGTTCTTACCTTGGCAAGTAAGGACATCTCTTTTTGGTGTGGGATACACCAAATTCCATGTTATAACTCACATGGTCTATGCTGGTTAAAGACAAACTTCACACAATAATGAGCTAAGGTCACTTTCTAAAGTATCTCACATCTGCTTTATATGATGTTTTGCTTGCATTGACCATGATATGACGCATGATTTCTAACATGTTATTTTATGATTTAGCTTGGTCATTGCATGTCATGAAAAGTCCTTTCAGTATGATTTTGCAACTCTTATGCATTGCTATCATACTTGGTACATTCCATGTATTAATGCATACTTGTGCCTACATTGTCACTAATGTAGGGTCCGACACTCCTATCCCTCATACTCGTGGCTTATTGATTCATTTGAGCGTTGAAGATTGGTGAGTCCTCATGATTCGAGGGCCAAGATGCTTTTATCGCTTTCATGTCATTTTTGTTTTTCAGACCTTGTATGTGATGTATGAGTTACGTCTCAATTCCTTTCCTTATGATATAATAGATGACTTAGAGACTTATGTTTAGACTTCTGCTTTTGTCAACTTTTTTATATGAAATGCTATTTTTAAACTCTTTTGTTTTTACTCCCTCCGTCCCTTATTACTTGTCCACTTTTCCTTTTATAGGTGTCCCTAATTACTTGTCAATTTTAACAAATCACGAAAGAATTTTTTTTTATTTATTATACCCTCAATTAAATGACTAATTGCTTTGAAAAATGCAGAACTTTTCATCCCTTCATAATTAATAGGGGTAAAATGGTAACTCACTATGTCATTAATTGATTTCTTAATATGTGTGCCAATTTAAAAGTGGACAAGTAATTAGGGACATAGGGAGTATTATCTTTTGTAATGTATGCTAAGTGGCTTGTATAGGGCTTCTCGGGGTTCTATACGCCATGTTACACCTAGGGTCTACCTTGGGTCGTGATATATGTGAAAAAATCAAACCTACCGATAAACTGAATCGAAAAAAACATTTTTGTTTATTGCTGTTGGATTATTGGGTTAAAGGTTTTGTAAGAAAAATTCTTGGGTTATCGATTCGGTTTTGGGTTTTAATATTGAGTTATTGGGTAAACCTACAACTCATTAAAATTGTAGTAATTTACTACTTTTACCTAATCATAAATGTTAAATATTAATCTCAATACCTTACTAGTTACTATATTTTCCCTTTATCCTCTAGTTCACACTTTACACTGACTTTGAGTATACAACTTCATATTATACAAAACATATGAACCCTATTCCTATTAATTCTTCTCCACTCTCTGCCCTATCTCGCTCGCCTCTCTCCTCCCTCTCCCAATCTCGCTCTTCTCTCTCATCCCTCTCCTAATCTCGCTCGCTAAATATATAAATACATATGTATATCTGTTACATATATATAATTATTTGACATATATACATATACTATTCGACAAATATACATATACAATTTGCCTCTCTCCATTCTACGCCCTCTCTCGCTCGCCTCTCTCCTCCCTTTAACATGTAGCTACGAATCGTAATTAGCAAATTATAGCTATGAAGCATAATTAAATTATTTTTGAGTGACTATATATGAAAATTCCCAACCATTAAATGCTTTAATAGATTGGACCCAAAGAATTCATGTAGTTAAAATATTAAATGCATCCTAAAATTTAGTAATATTGTTTTGAAAAGATTAACTTTGTTTTGAAAATAAAATGTAATTTGAGTATAGTTTTTTACATATTTCTGGCCAAAATTTTGTGACAGTTTAGCAGTTACTAGGTCAAGATGTACCTCCTCTGTTACCATTTATTTTGCAGTAACCATCGGGATCAGTGCTCCAACCTTCTCTTTCTCTCACTCTCACACACACAATGCGTTACAATGCAAAAAGACACAAAGCAGAGGAGAGGAGGGAGTAATAGTACACACGTATTGACATTTCACATTGCACCCATCATGATGAATTGTTAAGATTTTGTTTGCAACATTTCACATTGTAAATGGCGGGAAACGAATGGATAAACAGTTACCTTGAGGCGATTCTGGACGTCGGTCCCCCGATCAATGATCCAAAATCCTCTCTCTTGTTGAGGGAAAGAGGTCGTTTCAGTCCAGCTCGTTACTTCGTTGAGGAAGTCATCACTGGCTTCGATGAAACCGATCTTCATCGCTCTTGGGTTCGCGTATGTCCTCCTTTATTCATTTTGTTTCCATATGGATTATTAGTAAAAACATTTTTTTTTTCAGTTTTCACACTACCAGTATCATTAAAAAAAGAATAAATATTTTATCCAATTTCTGAATTGATTCGATTGCCTGGAATGATTTTGTTAACTGTCATATACTTGACCGGCAATTTTATAGTTCCATTTTTGAGAAAGTGGTGATTTTAGTTTTCGTCCCTTTGTAATTCTTTAATACATTTGTTCTTCAAATAAAACAAGAGAAAAGTATCAAAAACACTCCTAAAATTAATGCAAATTATTAGTTTTATTTCCAAACTATTGACAACCTTAAAAACATCCCTTTACTTGATTAATTGAAGCTAAATACACCCCCGATCTTGCAACATTAGTGAAATACACCCCTAAATTTTTGTCTAGTTTAGGGGTGTTTTCAACACTTCTCTCCATTTTTATTAAGAACTCCATGCAAATAGAAGAGTTTGAGACCACTTGTATATTGAGAGTGTATCAGGCAGTGGCGGAGCCAGAAAATTTAATAAGGGGTTCAAAATCTGAGAAGTAAACACACAAACTAGGGAAGGGGTTTCGACATCTATTATACATATCTAAAAAATAATTTTAACCATGTATAAATAGTAATATTTTTCGCCGACGGGGGTCGGATGACCCCCTCATTACATGCTGCCTCCGCCACTGGTATAAGGGGTGTATCTTAGTTTAGTTAGTCAAGTAGAGGAGTGTTTTTAAGGCTGTCAATAGTTCGAGAATGAAACTAATAATTTGTATAGTGTTTTTGATACTTCTCAAGAAACATACATTTTGGACCCTTAACTAACAAAAACAAATCAAGTCATCATCTCAAGCATAAAAATGAAAAAGATAAGTTTTGGACTTACACTTGATAAAGTTTGAGTTGGATAAGTTGAGTACTAATCTTAATGACAAATTAGGCAAAGATCAAAATAGTGCCCAATTACATAGGCTTGTGATTTTGCCTCCATCAAGATTCAAGCCGAACAAATAAGGAAATTACTTCAAACAAATAAAACTACTAATTTTCACAAATGAACCAGGACACTCATACCAACTGTAATATCAATGACACCCGTCGCCCACCTACGGTAGAGCAAAACAATAGATGCTAATTCTTCCCAACTGCAAAGACGACAATGTAAGCAGAAATAAGGAGACCACCTATTATCTCGATGGCAATGGGAAGTTCTACCGCTCTATGCTCTACCTTGTCTTCTAAGCTGGTTAGGAGTGACTCACCCAATGCCATGTCCAGTGCTTGTTCTTTCAAGAGAATCATCCCCACATCCCTATTTCAGGATGATCTGTCTGTATGCACAATGACCATCTCCGCCTAACCAATCACAAGGTCAACGTCAAGGACTTTGTGCTCCTCACCTATCACTTTTTCCCATTCATAGAAAATATTATGCTAATTTATGTTAGCTTGAGGAACCAAAATCTTGCATTTTGTTTAATTGAAGGTCAAAGCAATCAGTCGGACAGCACATCGGCCATTGATTTCCCCATTAAGTTAAGAAATCAAATGATTTACCACTGACTAGATCATTGCTATAGGACTTCAGCAGTAAACAATTTCAGGATGATCTTTACGGTAATAACTTATCAGGCAACCTGAATTGGTTGCGGTGATAGAGGTTTTGCAGGAACCTTTCCACCTCATTGCATTTCCAATTCTACAAACGTCTTCTCACAGACAGATATGGTTCTATCCCTTTTACGAACTTTGGCCAACATAACCCCTTTTGCATTGATAATTGAGAACAATTAATGGAATTCATCTCTATAGGTAGTTTGAGCCGAAATAGTATCTTGTTCTTAATCCCCTGAGAATTTAATTAGTCTCGAGGAATTTATCCTATCCATTATGCTTCATTTCACAAGCTAATCCAGTATGATGATGAATACAATGTTCTAACTTCATGATGTTGTAACCTCATCTGGAAACCAACCATATTGACTGCACCCATACTTCAGACAGATCGACTCAAATTGCTCAATCTTCGAATGCCCAATCCCCCATCTGTAATCAGAGTCATGATCATCTTCATTCAACCAGGTGATACCCTGATCTCCATCCATTCCATCACATATGAAATTCCTCATTAGTTTCTTTAAGTTTTTTACGGATTGAGGAGGGAATTGGAAACATGGAAGTAAAGTATGTGGAATAGATGAGAAGTGTTCCCTTAATTAGAGTGATCCATCCTTTTTGTTTTGATAGGTGCTGTCCCCTTTTCCTTTGTCAATTTGGTGTAGTTTCATTGTCTTGAAGTTTGGTTTCAATGTTTCCTCTTGAAATGTGTCTAACTCAAAAGGATAAAACATGGGATAAAAATTGGTGGTTGAAAGTTTACAACAAGACTTCCTTTTGCTCTCCCTTTAGAAGGTTGTGTACTTGCCAGATATCCACTTTTAAAATTTTAGCCTTAAAGTAGATCAAAAGGTTATCTTTAACTGGTCTTTATAAAGGCCCGATTCAGCAAATTAATGGAAGTGTATTTATATTTACGTAAAAGTAAAACAAGATATGCAAGTTGAAACAGATACTCCCTCCGGTCCATATTATTTAGTGCTTTTACCTTTTCATTTTGGTCTAAAATAAGTTTTTTTTTTTAACTTAATCAAGAAGGTAATAATTTTATTCTTCAAAGGCATTTGATCACATTGGAGTATGTTAATTCTGACAGATGTTTCATTGAGAATAATGGTTTGTTGCTTCGATATGTAACTGTAATTATTTATCATACACCTTAAATATTTATTCTCTTTGTACTTATCAACTGAGAAAGATGTTAGTCTGTTAGATTCTTTTTTCTTTGTTATTGTATGGTCTAACTGTATTGGATATGCATTGACATGAGTATTAAGCAGGTCTCTTGAAATATGTCACAGGCTTCGTCAATTCGGGATTCACAGGAGAGGAACACAAGATTGGAAAATATGTGCTGGAGGATTTGGAATTTGACTCGCAAGAAGAAACAGGTTCTTGTGGATATATATCCCTGGCTTGTACTTAGGGTTGATGTGTGTTTTTTATTTCAAAAAGTTTGATTTCATTAGTTTGTTTTAATAGTTATTTGACTTCACATAATTGCATCACCTTTCAATGTGTTTATAACTGAAAGTCAATGATGGTTATTCTCACGTTAATGTAAAAGTGATTTTGTGTAATATTTATTGGGGACTTCACCGATTCTATTTTGTACAGGACTCTACCACATTTTACTATATTTAAAACTTCACCTGTAATCTTTATGATGAATATGAAACTTTCTATTAAAGCCATAACAATACCATTAATATTAATCATGCCAATTGTATGACATCTTTATTCTGTCTGTGTATGAAGTTCATTCAAGTTCAATTCAGAAGGAAAAAATAGTAACCTGTTTTTGTCCAATGGCTTCCCTCCGTAAAGAGTTACGAATTCGTACATTCATAATCTTAAGTCACTAAAAGGCGCCCAGCTGCTATGACAGTTTCCAAATTTCGGATTACACTGGATGGTGATAGCCCTCAGTTGCTGCCACTTGCTGTAGTTATTCTCAATGTCCTTGGTTACTGAGACATGCTCAGTCTAACATTGTTAATTGCTTCAATCATAAAGTAATGTGTCCCCTTGCTATGATACTTTCAGCTTGAAGGGGAAGAAGCTCAGCGTGTGGCGAAAAGGCATCGTGAGCGTGAAAGGGCACGGAGAGAAGCAACTGTTGACATGTCAGACTTATCAGATGGAGAAAAGATAGACATTGTTGGTGACCTCTCAACTCATGGTGATAGTGTCCGAGGAAGAATGTCCAGGGTCAGCTCTGTGGATGCGATGGCAAATTGGTCTAATCAATACATGGAAAAGAAACTTTACATTGTGTTAATCAGGCACTGTTCTTCTCAGTTCCTGAGATCTTGTGTTTAAATATATTCATACTTAATACATATATCAGTCTGTCTAACAGAAACCTTGCTTGCAGTCTTCATGGCTTGATAAGGGGAGAAAACATGGAGCTTGGTCGGGATTCTGACACTGGTGGCCAAGTATGTTTTCTTTGTATAACACTTCGTGGGCACAGTTACTCATACACGCATTACATTAATCTGCTATCTGTCCTAATTCTTTGATGCTCTGTGTCTGTTGTGTTTGTGTTTCTTGTGGTTGGTTTGAATCTTTCTTTCAACACAGGTCAAGTATGTTGTGGAATTAGCTAGAGCTTTAGGCATGATGCCTGGAGTTTATCGTGTTGATCTGTTGACAAGACAAGTGTCAGCACCTGATGTAGATTGGACCTATGGTGAACCAACAGAAATGATAAACCTAACAGACTCTTTAGATGCCATGCCTGAAGTAGGGGAAAGTGGTGGTGCCTACATCATCCGCATACCATTTGGTCCAAAAGATAAATATATCCCGAAAGAGTTACTTTGGCCTCATATTCCTGAATTTGTTGATGGTGCCCTTAGTCACATCGTCCAGATGTCGAAGGTTCTAGGAGAGCGAACTGGTAGTGGGCAGCCACTCTGGCCTGTTGCTATCCATGGACACTATGCAGATGCCGGTGAATCTGCTGCTCTTCTGTCAGGGGCTTTAAATGTACCGATGGTTTTGACTGGCCATTCACTTGGACGAGACAAGCTGGAACAACTACTAAAGCAAGGACGACAACCAAAAGAGGAGATAAATGCAACTTACAAAATAATGCGGCGCATAGAGGCTGAAGAGTTGTCTCTTGATGTATCTGAGATGATAATTACTAGTACACGGCAGGAGATAGAAGAACAATGGAATCTCTATGATGGATTTGATCCAAAGTTAGAACGCAAACTCAGGGCAAGAACGAAACGCACCGTGAGTTGCTACGGCAGATTTATGCCTCGCGCAATGGTGAGACACTTAATCTTTCTATTTAGACTAGTTCTGTATTCACTGTGTTAGGAATATCTTCTCTTTCTTTTCGTATACTCTTTGCTGAGGACTTCTTGAATTTGCTGTTCTTGCATCATCCTTGCATCTTTTTCTTGTTCTTTTCCTTCCCTCTTCGTGTGTATATATTATACTAACTTTGCTATTTTACTTTGGCAGGTGATTCCTCCAGGAATGGAATTTCATCATATTATTCCACTCGAAGGTGACATGGATGGAGAAGTCGAAGGAAATGAACATAATGTTGGGAGTGCAGATCCACCCATTTGGTTGGAGGTTTCAATCATTATCTTCCTTGAATCCTTCATCTCCTAAATTGAAGATTTATGTGGCTCTTGTTTCTTTTTTGCTTCAACCATCTTGTTTAAAATTGTGCAGATATGATGTTGGTCTTAACTCAAAACTGTAATTCTTTGACAGATCATGCGCTTCTTTACCAATCCACACAAGCCTATGATACTTGCTCTTGCAAGGCCTGACCCAAAGAAAAACTTAATCACATTAGTCAAGGCATTTGGAGAGTGCCGACAATTGAGAGAGCTCGCAAACCTTGTAATTTTACAAATTCCCCCTCCACTCATCAATATTCAGCCTATTATGCAGTTAATTGTTCTCTTTCTAATATTCTTCTATTATGTTTCATTGCAGACATTAGTGATGGGAAATCGTGATGTAATTGATGAAATGTCCAGTACAAACTCATCTGTCCTTGTTTCAATAATTAAACTGATTGACAAGTATGATTTATATGGTCAAGTTGCGTATCCTAAGCATCACAGGCAATCTGATGTTCCTGAGATATATCGTCTGGCTGCAAAGTCAAAGGTAGAGCAGCAAATAACATAAATATATGTGACATTTCCTGGTGTAAAGTATTTGTGTAGCTTGTTCCCACATAATCTCTTTTGCCTACAGAACCTCCATTCTCTTATTTCTGATTGTACAGTGATTACCTCGAGTAACTGCCAGATTGAAGACACATGAATCACTTGATTGTTATTTCTTAATATAGACCACTCATTTATAGTGAATCGCGTGATGATACAACATATCCATGGTTAGTGTTAAACCTTTATCATGATCCAAAGATTACAGAATAAAAGAAACATAATATTCCTGCATTTTCCTTATCCTAGTATTTAGATGGAAGTTTTGGATTGTGGAGCAGAAGGGAAAGTAGTTGCAGTAGTTGGAAGCGTCTGCTGCCTCAGTATTCATGAGGGATTGTGTTAAGATTTCTGCTTCAATTCCAGTGACCTGAGAGTTGATTTCGAAACCTGTCTAATTCATGATAGACTGTAATTCATAAGGTTACTATTATACTATACGCTACGCATAGAAAACAGACACAAAATGAATAATGACACAGTGAAAGGTGACAGACTGTGAAAGCCTTTCAATTTCATATCGACAGCAATGCTTTTTCACTTAGTTGACATCTCGTAATTAAGCATCTCATCTCTTTGTTAATTCACTTGTAAATATCACAATTTTGCAGGGGGTTTTCATCAATCCAGCTTTCATTGAACCATTTGGACTCACTCTGATTGAGGTGCTTTTCTGATTTCCTCTTTTCGTAATTTCAAATTTATGGTATGTATGCCAAGTCCATTTGCAAACTGATGTCTCCTATTCAAACAGGCAGCAGCTCATGGTCTGCCCATGGTTGCCACAAAAAATGGTGGTCCAGTTGACATTAACCGGGTTTGTCCTCTGATGGAGCCTACTTATTGTTTCAGGGTTTTTTTTTTTTTTGTCAACTGGATTTGAATATAGACATGTTATGTTAGTTTTTGAGGACTGACCATTTACTTTGTTTCAGGTGCTTGACAATGGTTTGCTAGTTGACCCCCATGATCAACATTCTGTTGCTGATGCACTTTTGAAGCTAGTAGCTGATAAGCAGCTTTGGGCAAGATGTAGGGACAGCGGATTGCGAAATATACACCTCTTCTCTTGGCCAGAGCACTGCAAGACATATTTATCGCGAGTGATGTCTTGCAAACAAAGGCAGCCAAAATGGAAACGAAATGAGGATGAATGCTCTGATTCAGAACCAGATTCACCTGAAGATTCCTTGAGAGATATTAAAGATCTGTCTTTAAGCTTGAAACTCTCATTGGACGGGGATAAAAATGAAAAGAGTGGCACTTCAGTGACTGCCCTAGATTTTGTGGAAAATGCCACAAAAAAGAAGAGTCAATTGGATAATATGGTCTCAAAACTTCCAGTAAGTAAGTCCATGGAGAAAGCAGAGCAAAGTAAGTTTCAACTGTCAAGGAGAAGGAAGCTCATTGTAATTGCGGCGGATTGTGATACCCCAGCTGGTTTAGCTGATGTTACCAAAACAGTTATTGAGACTGTCAAGAAGGATAAGAATGCATCATCCATTGGCTTTATCTTGTCAACAGCCTTGGCCATTAGTGAGGTGCAGTCATTTTTGGAGTTGTCCAAGTTTAAACCACACGACTTTGATGCTTATATCTGCAATAGTGGTGGGGAGGTTTATTATCCGTGTTTAAGTTCTGAGGAGAAATATTCAGGGCCTTCTTTTACTGTAGATTCAGATTATCAAACTCACATTGATTATCGTTGGGGTGGAGAGGATCTGAGGAAAACTATTATTCGTTGGGCAGATTCTCTAAACGACAAAGTTAAAAACAAATCTGAGATAGCTATAAAGGAGATTGACTCAGCATCTGCACACTGCTTTTCTTTCAGAATAAATGATCAATCATTAGTAAGTTGACCTCCTCAGTGTGACATTACTACATCTAATTGTTAAGTAATAATCTAATGCTCTTTTGTCTAGGTTCCTCCTGTGAAGGAAGTTAGGAGATTACTGAGAATTCAGGCGTTAAGATGCCATGCAATATATTGCCAAAGCGGTAGCAGGTTGAATGTCATCCCAGTTCTTGCTTCAAGATCACAAGCACTCAGGTCATTTCCTGCCTCTTTTCTTTCTAACAAATTAAAATTTTCACATTCCTTACATCAATTGTCAACCAAAGTCTTAATTATGACTATAAGGTTAGTTTAGGTAGGCAATAAGGATATTGACTCTGCTACCACCATTCTTCATTTTTTGTTAACTAAAGAAATGAAATGACTTCTCTTTTCTTTACGTACAAGGGGAACAGCAACCAGTTCCAACTGTATTTTAGGTGGAAATACATGGTTAAAAAGTTCTACCATTTTTGATGAATCATATGCATCTTTTTTCATGCTGTCATCAACTTCCATTCATTTGCAAATTTGTCCTCCCTTGTTTCTTATAAGGGTCATTTGGTAGAGTGTATTAGTAAAAATAATGCATGTGATTAACTCTGTATATTAGTAGTATCTTATTTGGTAAAAATTTCAATATAGGCATGTGTGTTGAGGTGTGTGTTAGTAATACATGGAAATCCATGGTATTAGGGCTTTTAATGTATGTATTAGCAAGATTAAAGAGACAATAGCCACTGGCATTTGTAAAATCTATATTAATCATTAGACCTTATGTTCAGGTACATGTTCATTCGATGGGGCATAAACTTGTCAAATGTTGTGGTTTTTGCCGGAGAAAGTGGAGACACGGATTATGAATTATTGGTTGGAGGAGTACATAAAACTGTGGTGTTAAATGGAGTTTGCAGTGATGCTTCTAAAGTTCATTCAAACAGGAACTACCCTCTTGAGCATGTTTTGCCAGCCATGAATTCTAACATTGTTGAATGTGGAAGTTGCAGCAAGGAAGATATTAGTGTAGCGGTAAATAATCTTGGTTTTTCTAAGGAGTAGATGGCTATTTCTATTCAAATGTCTTGGTTGCTATGTGTGGTGGTGGAACTAGGATTTCCGTTGAGGTGGTTAAAAAAAAAACATGCTAAATAGTGCTGACAAATAAGTTGTACCAGATTTCAAACTAAAACATTGAGAAATGTTGCTAGCCAGATTCAAATTTGCGCGCCTACTAGTTTCTGATGAACCCCACAACCATTGAACCAAGCCCCTTGTGTTGAGTGGGTTCAATATTAAATATATAGACATAAAATACAGATTTGATCCTATATACACTATGTAATTTTTGGATTTGGAACTCCATGTAGATCCACCCCTGGCTGTGCGTTGTCAGCAGTCTCTTTAAGTTTTTTTTTTTTTTTTTTGGTTATACATAATGAAATGAGCTCACAATCTGTTTGAATGAAGAAAACAAAAAGGTATGATATTATTAGCAACCAAAGATAAAGGATTTGGTACGTTGAAAATTCTGAACTTTAGGGGTTGGATTTGATTCCTAGAAGAAATTGTGCTATGTCTAAGGTTTTTCATCATTTTTGAAGGAGAAATCATGGTTTCTGATTGGAGCCTCTAAACGGTACTGGTGTTGGAAAAAGAGGTAAAACACAACTCATTAATCTTTAAACAGAAAGTTCCAAATTTACCCTTGAATTGTTCAAATAACTCACATTTATCCTTCATTTGTTTTTATATAAAAAATGCCCTCGTTGTCTCTGTTTTGGACCATAAATGCCTCTAAATTTTAAAAAAAATATCCAAAGAAGTCATTTAGATCACTGACATGGAAGTCCAACATAGTAAAAAAAGAACCAAAATTACCCTTGAATTAGGAAGATAACTCAATTTTACCCTCTATTTGCTTTTGGTATCAAAAATACCTTTGTTGACTAATTTTGGTAGATTTATGAAAGCATTTTCTTTTATTTGATGTAATGAAATTATTTTCTTTTAATACCAATGCTAGAGTCTTTATTAAAAGTTATAGCGTAAACTATTTCACTGAGTTCAAATGAGTTTAATTGTTAAGAAAATTAATAATTACTTAAAATTGGAATTGGGATGAATTGGTACGAACAAGTATTGGTACCAAATTATGGTATTTTTCCGTTTCGAGTACTAGTTCAACATATCCCGTTTCGTATTGAATACTATCAGACCAGAACAAATCGAAATGGACCAGAACGGTACCAAAGTAACCTAGTCTCGCGACCAGTCTTAATATCAATAACGTAATAATAAGTGAGTAAATGACACTGTAATAAGGCAATAGTAAAGGCATACCTAAACATGCATTATAGTAAAATAATGTGGCAAACGAAAAAAGCAATAAAGTAATCTAACTCCTATTTGGATCCCTATAAGCCCAGAAGGCACAAACAAAGGCATAATAGCAATAATCATATAGTCAATAACTCGACCGAACCCCATAAGCCCGACAGTACACATAATAGCTTTACTACAAGGCATAACTCGGTAATAAGTACAAATATCTTCCCAAAATTTGACATTAGGATAACACCATGTAACCTAACATCTTTCAGAACCTTACATCGAAAAGCCTTATCGGACCCTAGCACACCTTAGAATCTTACATCGGAATGGTTAGTCCTTCCCAAAATCTTACATTGGAAAGTCTTATTGGACCCTAGCATACCCTAGAATCTTACTTCGTAAAGATTAATCCTTCCCAAAAACTCATATTAGAAAGCCTTATTGGACCCTAGCACACCCCTGAATCTTACATCAGAATTGCTAGTCCTTCTCAAAATATCACAAAGGAGCAGGGACCTAAGCGAGACTAGGTAGTCATCGTCCAACAAGCCGTCCACACATACTAATAGGCTACACGAAGGTGACAACCTAGCGTAGAGGGTCATAGCTAACTCAATTTCATCCCCACACCAAGCCCACAGTACAAAAAAAGTCAACATTTAAGGAAAATACTAGTCAATCCTAGGCTAAGGTCAACAACCTCAAAAGTAAGGTCATTCTAATTATTTCACAACTCACAAGAACAAACATAACACCGTACTTATCAATATCAACACAATTTCACACGAAACAGATAATATAAGGAGAGATCAATTCAATAACGATAACAATAAGGAATCATGCTAAATACTAGCGCAACACTGAGCAAATTATCATGCTAGAACAATCAACAAACAAGGTCTTAGAATAGTAAGTCATAGCCTACCTCAAAGCCAAACACTGTCATGACCCAAAGTATGCCCTAGGTGTAATATGATGTATGGAACCCTGAGATGCCCTACACAAGTCACTTAACATACATCATACAAGATAATAGAAATAAAGACTTTAAAAGAAAACATTTCATACATCAAAAGATTTGACAAAGTAGAAGTCTAACGTAAGTCTCAATAAGTCAGCTAATATAACATAAGGAAAGTGATTGGGATGTAACCCATATATCACATACAAAGTCTAAAATGGAAATGACATAAAGTTATAAAGTGGCTCGATATCCGGAAGATGAGGACTCGCCGATCAATTGAAGCACCCGAGAGATGTCTAGCCACGAGTGTGTGAGGTGGGAACCTCAGACCCTAGATTCATAAGATAATGTAGGTACAAGTATGCATTAGTACATAAAATGAACTAAGTATGGGGTAATATACATAGAATAGGCATGATAGCATGAATGATTTAAAGCAAGTAGACATGATCATTCTTTGAACCATTAAAGGCTTAAAGAAGCAAAACATGAAAATCATGAGATATAGTCAATGTATTGTAAATAGGGGACATAAGAAAACCTTGAAGAAAACATAGTAATTTTTGTGGGATCTTAGCTTTAACTGACAATAAGAACATGAGAGCCATGCCATGGAATTTGATATATCCCTCATACTAACAGAAGGGGAATCTACTTGCCAAGGTAGAATTCGTACATATCATTTTTTGCTAAAGTGGATCCACTAACTAGGTCATTTAAGGCAATCTACAGCGCTACATAGTTTGGGACTAGAGGTTGCTACTAGAGACTACCCTATTTGAGCCTCCACTTCAAAGCCCTCTCTGCGCTAATTCTAAATCCCAACAGAATAGATAAAAGTCAAATATCAATATAACATAGGAAAGACAATGATCAATACCAATCCACCTTTTTGAGATCAAAATATAGAATAGCTCCTTAAACCTAATTCAACATAGATGAGAAAGCATTTCACCAATGTGAATCCATAAGTTAGAAATACCTTTCACAATAATGTTCATAATAGCATGTGAGAAAACCTTTCACAATAACATTGATACTTTCCTTTAAAAGCATCCCCAATTCATTTACAATAATTTCATAAAACGTGCATATCTTCATAAATTCATAGTTCATAGGTTCATAGTTGAAAATCATAATTTAGTTATGGGTCCACATAATTTCAACTAAACATCATGAATTAACATTGAATCATACATTAGAAGACTAAATCAACAACAATAAATTATAATTGAGTGACACCCATAAAGATTGAATTGAAACCCTAACCTAAACAATTGAATTTGAGTTTGAGAAATTGGAACCTTTGGGGACCCCATGGAAGAATGGATTCCATGGATGAATACCCACATACCTTGATACTTAAAACCCAAAATTAATGGAGTATTGGAGACTTGGATGAACCCTAGCTCCTCTTTTTATTCCTTAGTCTTGAGAGAATTTGGGGGGATTTAGGAGAATGAATAGAAAATGGTAATTTGGGGATTAAAAGCTTTATATAGGGCTTATGGTAGAAGGTAAAACGACATAGTTTTGTATTAAAACAGTTAGGAAAAGACCCAAAAACCCTTTAAAAAAACCTGCCGGACTTGACCTGTGGTTCCAACCTACGGACCGTAAGACTTTCTATGGTCCATACTAGTCAACCATAGACCAATAACTGGGACCATGAAATCACCTATCTTTTGATAGAACACTTTTACGGCTCGTAAAAATGACATAGTTTTGGATTAAAACAGTTAGGAAAAGACCCAAAAGTCCTTTAAAAAAATAATTGTCGAACTCGACTTATGGTTCCAACCTACGAACCGTAAGACTTTCTATGGTCCATACTAGTCAATCGTAGACCAATAACTGGGACCATGAAATCTCCTATCTTTTGACGGAACACTTCTACCACTCGTAGGTATTCCTACGGTCCATAGGTACCAATTGTAAAAATCAACTTCACCCCCTTAAAATTTCACTAAGTGTGTGACCTACCTGCGAGACCTATCTACGACTCGTACATAGAATGACAGACCATCCTGGTGAACTGTAAAAAGGGTACTGGACTTGATTTTAAAAAAATATTTTCCCTCTTCCTACGGTTACCATCTACAGTTTGTAGATGGGAACTGTATACACAGCTTGCAACCCAAAACTTATTTTCTTTCTTTTTCAAATTCTGAGGTGTTACAATATCATCCCCCCCCCCCCCCCCCCCTTGTGAACATTCATCCTTGAATTGAACTCATAACAATAAAATGAGGGTACAAGAGGAGATCTAACAGCCCAAAAAGTATACAACTTCATCAAAAACATATAAATGTATTTGAGGATGAAAGTCCGTACTAAGATTGACATGAGTACCAAGTCCTTTTTGGAAAGACTTTCAAAATTGAGAAGTAAATTGGGTACCATGATCGGAGATAATAGATAGGGGCACTCCATACAACGGGGCACTCCATACAACCTAACCATCTCCCTTAGGTACAACTTAGCATAGTCCTCCACTGAATAAGAAACCTTGATGGGAATGAAATGAGCCGACTTCGTTAGATGATTTACAATAAACCAAATCAAGTCGTGTTGTTGCCCGGTACGGGGTAAACCAACAATGAAGTCCATATTCAAATCTTCCCACTTCCAAGTAGTAATAATAATATCTTGGGACAAACCTGTCAACTTTTGATGCTAAACTTTCACTTGTTGACAATTAGGACCCTTAGCCACAAATTCCGCAATATCCTTATTTGTACTATTCCACCAATAGACCTTCTGCAAGTCACGGTACATCTTGGTGTCTTTTGGGTGAATGGAATATCGAGAACTATGACTTCTAATAAGATTTTCTCTCTCAAGTCATCGACGTTGGGAACACACAACCAACCTTGATATCGAAGCACACTATCTCCCCTTTAGGAGAAAGCCTCAATGGACTTTTTAAGCACCACTTCCTTCAACCTAAACAAAATTGAATCAAGAACTTGCTTGGCTTTCTCATCCGATGCAAATGAATATTCTAAACCATTATGAACAACAACACCACCTTCATTAGAATCAACCAACCGAACAGCTAATCGGTCCAACCTACAAACATCATGAACCAACTCCTTTTTTATCTTCCTCCATGTGAGCAAAACTACCAATTGATAATCCACTAAGAGCATCCGCCACCATATTTGCCTGACTGGAGTGATAGAGAACACTCATGTATTAATGCTTTAACAATTCAAGCCATATCTTTTGGCGAAGATTTAGATCCTTTTTCTTGAGCATGTATTGCAAACTCTTGTAGTCGGTAACACCATTAACATGAACACCATTTAAGTAATGCCTCCAAATTTTTAAGGCAAAACCAACCACCGCTAGTTCCAAATCATGGATAGGATAGTTCTTTTCATGGATCTTAAGTTTCCTTGAAGTGTAAGTAGTGACTTTCCCATTTTGCATAAAAACACACCCTAGTCCAATCTTTGAAGCATCACAATAAACAACAAACCCATCGGACCCTTCCGGTAGAATCAATACCTAAGCGGAGGTAAGTCTATCTTTAAACTCTTGGAAACTCTTCTCACACACTTCCGACCATAAGAACTTGACCTTCTTTTGGGTCAATGCCATCACTGGAGAGACAATCGAAGAAAACCTTTCCATAAACCTTCTATAATAACCAACCAAACCCAAGAAAAATCGAATATCCAAAGGGGATAGAGGTCTACCTCAATACTCTTACCAGAAACGATACGACCAAGAAAAGCCACGGATCTCAACCAAACTTGCATTTACTAAACTTTGCAAAGAGTTGTTGGTCCTTGAGGACTTGCAGCACAATCTTTAAATGATCGGCGTGCTCATCCTCAATTGGTGATAACCCGACCGGAGGTCAATCTTAGAGAAGTAACTCGCTTCTTGGAGTTGATCAAACAAATCGGCTATCATTGGAAGAAGATACTTATTCTTAATGGTAACCTTGCTCAATTGCTGGTAGTCAGTACACATGTGAAATGAACCATCTTTCTTTCGAACAAACAAAATCGGAGCACCTCATGGAGAGATACTCGGTCGGATAAAACCCTTATCTAACAAGTCTTTCAATTTCTCCTTTAATTCCTTAAGTTTTATCGAATCCATACAGTATGGAGGAATAGAGATAGGTTGTGTATTCTGGGAAAAGGTCAATACCAAAGTCTATTTCCTTTTAGAGTGGAATATCGAGTAGATCATCGGGAAACACTTCTGAAAACTCATTCACAATGGGGACCGACTCAAAGAATGGGATTTTGGAATCCATATCCCTAACCTGAACAAGATGATATATGCAACCCTTAGAAATCATTTTTCTAGCTTTGAGACAAGAAACAAACTGACCCTTAAACCTATACTTTACCCCTTTCCACTCTAGGACGGGCTCATTTGGAAACTAAAACTTGACCACTCGGGTTCTACAATCAATAGAAGCATATCTAGAATGGAGTCAATCCATAGCAAGAATAATATCGAAATCTAACATCTCAAGCTCTAAAAGGTCAACATAAGTGACTCTATGGGATAAGGAGATGAGACAATTACCATAGATTCACTAATAGGTGAATAGATAGAAAAATGGTCTATCAACACATCCGAAAGAATATCAAACCTCATAGCCACATGTGGTATAACAAAAGACAGAGTAGCACTGGGTTCAAGCAAAGCATAAACATCAAGATGAAAGACTTTCAACATACCAGTAAGCACATCGGAAGAACCCTCTTAATTATGTCGAGTTTGATGTGCATGAAATTGGTTTTTCTTTGGAGAACTTGCACCCAAATCACTAGACGGAGCTTGCCTACCATCCTTTCCCTTTGTCAATTCTAGACGGAAAATCTCTCAAGCGGTGACCACTTTTGCCACAATCAAAGCAATTGTCTATACCCATCAAGCATTTTCCCGGATGACTCCCGCCACACTTTTGGTATGTGGGAATGATAACGCTCAACTACACTTTATCCAATTCTAAGTGTAGGCTGTTGATTAATAACATTTCAAAGACACTTCATCCTATTCTAAGCATCAACGATCGTTAATAAGTATAAAACCCAACTAAGTGAGTTGGGGTCGAATCCCACAGGGAGCGGTACATGTTTCAGATTCAATTGGGAAGTATGAACATGGTCAAATCAGTCATAGGAATGAAAATTATCGAATAAAGACATCATTCAAATCAGGGGTTGACACGAATATCAAATGGGGGTTTTGGTTTTGATTATCAACTACAAACAATAGTCACAAACAATAAGAATTAACAATAATGAGACGGGTTCTTGGGTGTGATCGATTATAGGCTAATATAGACATATGGATAATTGTAACTATTAGAAAATAGCTAGATATTAGTGAGTAGGCTAGGATATAGTGGAGGTAAATTTTTTCTCAAACAATTTACCCTAAATCAAGTGATTTCTCTTGAACATCAGCAAGAATGCAAAATAAGACTAGCCCACACCTTAATCCATTCACTTTCTCGAGGTGAATGTGTATGAAAGGGTTTAGGATCCACTCTCTCGAATTGAACCCAGGTCAACCCAATACTTACGAACCATCAATCAAAAACCTTAAGTCTAAAACCCCCCCTCTCTCTCTCGAGCAAGCCAAGAACACAAAGCTAGAACTGCATTTACAACTACAATTCTTAAATTAAACCACAATTAATGATTGAACTCACTTCTAAATAGCATTTAAACTAACAATTAGCAATACCCATAAGCTAAATCAACCCATAATCACACCCCAAGAATTGGGGTTTCAACTAGACATCATAAAAAGGTAAAAATTGTTACCAAATTGATTATCCATCAACTAGGTAAGAGTAGTTTCTTCCTTACAATTCTCTAATTTGATGAATCTCATAGACCCACTTCCAATTTCTCAAAAGTGAATACCTTCAATCCTTCAAGCATAGGAAAACTGTCTCCAGGTGCTCCAAACTTAACAATAATGTCTAAAGATAGATAAAACATCCTAAGCTAAATGTTCAAAAATGTATTTATAGTCGCTGAAAATAAGCTACGAAAGCTTATTCGACGAAGTAAGTCGGGCTCGCCGAACCACTGGTGAGCCACCCTTTGGTCCCTTTCATCGCCCTTCTGCCTTGGCATTCAACATCTTCAAGTTCTGTAACTTTCGGCGATCTAGCATTGAATCACGAAACTACTCGGCGATCTGCCGACTGCTTCTCTCTATCGTGTTATGCCCCAAACTCTAGGGGCGCAACTGGCTCCTATTGCCAAAACTCAGCCCCAAGCCGACCCTGCTGAACATTTTGCTACTAGCACATGGCAGCCATATGCAATCAAGAAAACAAACAAGTATATCTCGGCTTAAAACTAAGCCCTAGGTCGGCAAGGCCCTTGTCAACTGATCTATAAGAGAAACAACTACTCCCAGGAGATCATATAAATAAATAGCCAACTAGCACAGAAGTCCTGATTGGGTTGTCGAGGCCACCATGATATCTATACCAAAACTAAAAGCATGTATACATTAAGACAATACATCAAACAACTCACAAGCTTCAGCAAAGCAACAACCTAGGCCAGTATGGCTATAACGTAGCTATACACCCCACACACTAGTCTGCAAGCCTCTAAGAGTAGTAAGATTGGCGGGACAAGGCCCCAACCTACCCATAAAGATATATACACAAAAGGTAGCAAACCTCCCAACTTTGGCAGCTCCGGAGGAAAAGGGCTAGCTAATCGGATAGAAGTCAATCCTACTGCTGAGGAGGTCCACTGGGTCGATTGTTGGGACCTGCATGCATGAATGCAGCGCCCCTAAGGTAATGGGGCGTCAGTACAAAATAATGTATAGAGTATGAAAGGCTATAGACTTAGTGAGCAAGTATCATAATAGACCAAAAACAATCACGTAAGGAAATCAAAATTTTAGACAAACATGCTAACCCGCTATTGAATCTAAAAATACTAAAATGATCAAACATCAACCTAACCAAGCCCCCATAAGCTCAGCAGGTACAAACAACATACCACCTACCTAGGCCCTCATAAGCCTAGAAGGTGCCAAATCAATCTACATACCCCTATCGGTAGCCCTTTGTCTTTGCAAGAAGTCACATAGCCCTTTTTGGCAACGATATAGCCCTGTAGGCAGCACATTGCCCTCTTAGGAAACATCATAGCTCTATGGGCTGCACATAGCCCTATTTTGCATCAACATAGCCCTGTAGGAAATACATAGACCTCTTTCACGTCAAAATAGTCCTGTAGGCAACACATAACACTCTTTCGACATTAATATAGCCCCGTGGGCAACACATATCCCTCTTTGAAAATAACATAGTCCTATTAAACAATAGCAGAGCCCCCATAAGCAATTCATAGCTGAACAACTTACCACAATATTCCCAAGGGCGACAACAAACAATTGAATAGGCTAAAGGCGAGCAATTTAGCTATAAACAATATATATGAATAATCTCCAAGTCGTTCCTAACTTAGGGTCGTTCTTAACAGATTATGAGTCCCTAAAATGAGGGTTTATAACCACTCAATCAGCCAACCACTCACAATTACATCTACAAGATAACCAACGTAAACTACCTCTAAAGAAACATGTCGACGAAGGAAATAACCTTAACATACCTTTCCAATGAACGTTCGAAAGACCATAGTTCCTTCACAAAAGTTGTTCCTTATGTCCTAAGCTTCGCAAACAATATATATACATAGCTGGTACGCACCTATAAACAGTTCATAATTAATCTTAAATCGGCAGATTTACCATATTGCCCCAACTTGTCGAAACGTCTGTAGAAATTCATAAAAACAATCATAAAAGAATCTCGAGATGATTACCTTAGTTAACCAAGTTTAAACCTTGAAGAAACACCAATAAATACAAATTTATATCTTCAAAAACCAGTTCCAAATGCAGCTAATAGAAGGGAAAAATGATTGCCACATGTAGGGATTGCGTTTCTAGGCATGGGGGCAATGTTTAATGGTAGAAATCGTCAAAAACTAACCTTCATCATGCTAGAACTCCATAGGAACCCTCTCTTAAGCTTCCTCTCTGGTTTGGAACTGAAATTAAATGGTTTCATGGCTTAAAATGAAATAAGCCGACATACTATATTTTTGACCCGACCCGGATTCTGCCCCAGCAGTCCCTAGTAAAACCCTCATAACTTTTTACTCTAATGTCGGTTTGATACGGGGTTTTGTGCATTGCAAACTAAACTCGTAGGCCTTTGATTTAATGGATAATATGCCTTCTAACTCTTTATATATTTGAAGAAAACATCTAATACATTTGATCCAAATTTCAGATAAATCTTTAAAAAGAAACTTACGATAAATTTTGCTAACTTTTATTTTGCCACTTACTGAACTTTAAAATTTGAGGTACAACCCTTGAACACTTAAAATATGACATACCACATCATTCTTAATTTATTACCCACCCTCTTTGTCTTCCCACGAAGATACGAGTTAATTTAGACGTTTTAAAAAGTTGGGGTGTTACATCCTTCCCCCCTTAGAAACATTCGTCCTCAAATGAAAAAAATATGAGTCACGCGGTTAAATCCTTAGGAGTTTCAAAAATTTAGGCAGAATATCCTTTGTAAATGTGACTATCCAGGAACATGAAACGCAGAAATTCTAACCTAGGCATCTCAAAGGATGATATAAATAGCTATGCACTATAGCTCCACAATAACAGTGTGATCAAATATACAACGACGATAATAATAATATTAATAAGCAATAATATAAAAAAATCAGATTGGTATCTAACCTCACTGCACTAATATAAATTGATATGCCATCACCCTAGGGTATGAAACAAGTGAGCATATTTGGACCTCATGCCATTCTCAGCTTCCTAGGTCACATCTTCTCTATTCTTATTTCTCCACAATACTTTAACTGAAGCCACCTCTTTGGTCCTCAATATACGGACCTATTGATCTAATATGGCAATTGGAGTTTCCTTGTAGGACAACTCCTTTGTGATATGAACATCCTCAACCGAGACAACTCGAGAAGGGTCTTCTACAAACTTCCATAGCATTGATACATGGAAAACTGGATGAACAACACTGGATGAACAAATTCTAACCCTGAAGGCAATTCTAACTCATAAGCCACCCGTCCTACCCTCCGAAGGATCCGGTATGGCCCAATGAATCTTGGACTAAGTTTGCCCTTTTTGCGAAATCTCATAACACCCTTCATAGGTGAGACTTTTAAGAATACCCAGTCATTGACACAAAACTCTAAGTCCCTTTGTCGCACATCTGAGTATGACTTCTGTCGGCTTTGAGCTGTTAGCAATCTCTCCCAAATAAGCTTAACCTGCTCCACTGTCTGTTGTACTAAGTCGGGTCCAATCAACCCTGACTCACCTACCTCAAACCACCCGATGGGGGACCTACATTTTCTCCCATACAAAGCCTCATAAGGTGCCATCCCGATGCTGGAATGATAACTATTATTGTATGTGAACTCAATAAGAGGTAAGTGGTCATCCCAACTTCCCTTGAAGTCTAGCACTCATGCCCATAGCATATCCTGTAGTGTCAAAATTATGCACTTAGCCTAGCCATCTGTCTGAGTGTGAAAGGTTGTACTAAGATTAACCTGTGTCCCAAGTCCTTTCTAGAAGGACTTACAGAAGTTGGAGGTAAATTATGCTCCTTTATAAGGGATAATAGATAATGGGACACCGTGTGGCCTAACAATCTCTCTAATATAGAGCCTTGCATAGCTTCAGCCATAAAAGTAGCCCTGACCGGTAAGAAGTGGTCTGATTTTGTTATTCTATCAACAATTACCCAAGTAGAGTCAAACTTGCGACGCGATCAAGGTAACCCTGCAATAAAATCCATATTAATTGCTTCCCACTTCCACAAAGGAATGACTATCTCCTGAACTAGCCCAGCGGGCTTTTGGTGCTTAACCTTCACCTGTTGACAGTTAGGACACTGTGCCACAAACTCAGCAACGTCCTTCTTCATCCCCTGCCACCAATAGATCTCCTTAATATCATGGTATATCTTCGTTGAACCAGGGTGAATAGAATAACGGGAATGATGTGCCTCTTCCATAACCAATTGTCCAAGCCCTGCTACATTTGGAACACACAATTGACTATTATATCTAAGGACTCCATCTCCTGCTATATCAAATGCTAAAGACTTCTGATACTGAGCCTTGGCTCTAAGCTGCTCTAAGCTAGGATCTTCTTGTTGCCGTGATTTTACTTCTACAACTAGAGATAATACGACTGTGTCCTGAATTATTATCCTACTGTCTTCTGCCTCTAACAATATGACTCCCAAGCTAGCTAACTAATGAAGCTCTCGCGCTAGCTCACGTTTTGCAACACCTAAATAGGACAAACTACCCATAGATCTTTAATTGAGGGTATTGGCTATCACATTAGCCTTTCCTGGATGATATAAAATATCCACGTTGTAGTCTTCAGTAACTCAATCCATCGACGTTGTCGCAGATTTAAATCTTTCTGTCTAAAGATATATTGAAGGCGTTTATGATCTGTGAAAATGTCAACATGAATGCCATACAAATAATGTCTTCAGATTTTCTGCACATGCACAACTGCGGCCAACTCTAAATCGTGTGTCTGATAGTTCTTCTCATGCTTTCTCAACTGCTTTGAAGCATATGAGATAACCTTACCATGTTGCATTAAAACACAACCCAACCCAACAACAGAAGCATCACAATACACCATATAGCCTTCTGAACCCTTTGGCAATGCTAGAACTGGTGTTGATGTCAACCTGTCCTTCAGCTCTTGGAAACTATGCTCGCAAGCCTCAGTCCACTGTAACTTCCCTGCTTTTTGAGTCGGCTTCGTTAATGGGGCTAAAAGTGAAGAAAACCCCTCTACGAACCTTCTGTAGTACCAAGGTAAGCCTAAGAAACTAAGAACCTCAGTCGGAGTCGTGGGTCTAGGAAAAGTATTTATGGCCTCAATCTTTTGTGTATCAACCGCAATGCCTGCATCTGATACAATATGGCCAAGAAAACTACAGAGTCCGACCATAACTCACACTTAGAAAACTTTGCATAAAGTTCTCAGTCTCGAAGAACCTGAAGTACTACTCACAGATGATTTGCATGCTCAGCTTTTGAACGTGAATACACCAAAATATCATCAATAAATACAATCACAAACAATTCTAGATATGACCTAAATATACTATTCATCTGTTCCATGAACACTGCTAGGGCATTAGTTAATCCAAAAGACATTACCAAGAACTCAAAGTGTCCATATCTAGTTCTAAAAGTTGTCTTTGGAACGTCTTTCTCCCGAACTCATATCTGGTGGTACCCTGATCTTAAATCAATCTTTGAGAAGCACTTAGCACCTTGTAACTGATCGAACAAGTCATCAATCCTTGTTAGGGGATACTTATTCTTTATAGTCGCCTTATTCACCTGTTGGTAATCGATAAACATTCTTTATGATCCATTTTTCTTCCTTACGAATAACATTGGCACACCCCATGGTAAAGCACTAGGCCTAATAAAGCCTTTATCCAGCAAGTCTTTCAGTTGATCCTTCAACTCTTTTACCTTAACAGGAGCCATTCTATAAGGAGGGATAGATATGGGTTGTGTACCTGGTAGCATATCGATAGTAAAATCAAATTCTCGTTCTAGAGGGATACCAGGGAGCTCGTCTGAAAATACATCTTGAAACTCATTAACTATTAGAATAGACTGAAGAGTCGGTGGTTCTGCATCTATATCATGAACGTGAACAAGATGATAATACAACCCTTAGTAATCATCCTCATCGCCTTAAGATAGATAATAAACCTACCTTTCGATGTTGTTGTATCGCCTTTCCATTCTCAAACTGCCTCTCTTGGAAAGTGGAATCTAACAATCTTTGTCCGGCACTCAACATTAGCATAACAAGGCGCTAACTAGTCCATACCCATAAAGCATCGAAATCGACCATCTCTAACTCTATGAGATATATAGAGGTCTGATGGTTGATAATTTCTACCGTGCAACCTCGATAGACTCTCCTGGCTAGACTCACCAACTGGTGTAGATACAATACAGGGTCAATCTAATGACTCTGCTACTATACATAACTTCCCTGCAATAAATGGAGTAACATAAGACAGAGTAGATCCATGACCTATCAAAGAATAAACACAATGGGAGCAAGCAATCAAAGTACCTGTCGCAACATTTGGTGATGACTCTGAGTCCTGTCAACCAACTAGTGAATATGTACTATTTTGTCCACTACCATAACTAGATGCTCTATCTCTACCTCTACCTCTTCCTCTACCTGCTGAAGTCTGGGGTCCGTGCCTTGTAGACTGTGCAAATAAAGAGTAACCTGCTACTGACCTGGTTGACTGACCTATACCACCCTGACCTATGGTTGGGCAGTTTCTCCACCCATGCCCTTCCTGTCCACAAGAATAACAACATGTGGAACCTTGTTTGCACCTCCCGAAATGAATCCTACCACAAGTAGCGTAATGCGGCGGGGTTGTCCTTACCTGGCCTGAACCTCTCTGCTGTTGAGAGCCTGATGCTTATGAATCCTCACCTAGGCCTGACTGTCCCTGATGATAAATTCTACTACCCTAGAACTGCTGTATTGGAGGTCTAGGTGGCCTAATAGAATATCGAGTTTTGGGACCACCCTGAAAATCTCCCTGTGAACCAGTGGGCCTAGCCCTATTTTGTCTCTCTCTCTTGACCTCTTACTCATATACTATAAATGTCGACGATCCTCTATGCCTTGAGCAAATGCCTAAATTTGTGAGATATCAATATTATCATTTAGTTCAGCAGTAGAACTAAGGGTGGCAAGGGGATCGGGTCGGCCCGGACAAGCCCGAAACCAGTTCGAGAACCGGCCCGCTGGACCCGATCCCGTTTAATTCGCAGGTTGGGGGGACTTTCGAGATAGGGGACCGGTTAGGGGCCGGTTCACCCTTTTGGTCCCGGTCGAACCGGCCTGGTCCCGGCCCGATTGAACCTGCCCGGTCCCGGCCCGGTTGAACCGGCCGGTTCGCGGGATCTTTTATTTTTTTTTTTAACTTTTTAAATTGTATCCGTTGGGGCAACGGCTAGTGGGACCCCCCAACGGATTTATCCCACTTTTTCACTCCCCAACACTCCCTACCATCCCCCTACTTTTAATATTTTAATTTAAACCCTCAAGTTATCATAAATACACTTTAACCCATTTTTAACATTATAAATACCCCTCTATTCCTTTTTATTTCTTACAAAATCATCTATTCTCTCATCAATTTCTATATCCTCTCAAGTCTCAATCTCAAATCTTAGTTTTGTATTCCATTTAAGTCTCATATTATATCATAATACATATATTTCAATTCTAAATTTTAATATTATATTATAATATATATAATTCTCATATTTGCTATCAAGTATTGGAGTTTCAAATTACAAGTTACAACAAACTACAAGTTTCAAGAATCGGTTATAAAGTCTGCTATTAATGCAGACGTTTGGTATATTCATTTCATAATATTTATATTTTATTTTTCATCATTAATTTTTGTGTTATTATTATTTTTATATTACACTTTACATATAATTAAATATGAGTTCTAGCAAAAAAGATACCGGTAAAGGAAAAGAGAAAGAACCAAGTGTCATTAGTAAATTATTTAATTTTAATAAAAAAAGTAGTAAGGAAAAAAATAAGAGTAACTATGGTGGTACTTCTTCTAAATCAATGTCTAGAGTTAGATTTAATACAAATGATTCTACTTATGTTGATGATACTTCTTATGATATTTATTCAAATGTTCAACTCGATCATGAAAGTTTAGAACGACGTTATGGTAATATTAATCCTAATCTTGATGAATATTCAGGTGAAGAAGTAGAAGTTGATCCAGGAGAAGAAGATTTAGAAGATACACCTACTAGTCTAGTGACAAAAGTTCCAACTGAAACTACAAATTCAACAGAGCAAATTGTCGACGCTCACCCCTTATACCTCCTACAAGGGAGAAGGTGAAGTATCAACGCCCTAAAACTTCTGTTGTGTGGCAATTTATGGCTTTAGATAAAGAAAACTCTATTGTAATTTGTAATAAGTGTAAACAACCTTTTAAACATAGACAAGGTGGGGGTCAAGGTGGGACGGGGGGCTTAAATAGACATTTGTTATCTTGTGTGCCGATTGAATATAAAAAAGCTAAAGCATTAGCTGATAGGAAAAAAGGAATTCTAGTTAATAATTTTGATATTAATGTTAATGAATCGGTAGGGGCTTCTAACATGGTTCAAGGAACATTAGATCTTTCTAACCCCGGTGGTCCACTAACACAACGTAAATATAATAAGGAAAGAGATCGTGAAAATTTAGCTAAAATGGTTTCTGTTTGTGGTTTGCCTTATAGTTTTCCTTCACATCCCGGTTTTATTGAATATATTCAACGAACTTATAATCCTTCTTATAGAGGTTTTTCAAGAAATACTGTTAAATCTGATGTTTTTGAACATCAAGGTAAATATTGTCAATATCTTCGTTGTATGTTTTGCATATTAGATTGTAGAGTGTCCATAACTTCGGACATGGGTCGTAGTGTTAATGGACATGATTATTTAACTATTACAGCACATTGGATTGATAATAACTGAAGTTTGCAAAAAAGAATCTTAAGTTATAAAGAATGTGTAGAGAAAAAAACTGGTTCATATTTAGCTTCAAATATTTTTAGTGTTTTAGATTATTACATGCTTATAGATAAAGTAATATCTGTCACATTAGATAATGCATCTAATAATACAAACGCTGCTAGTATGTTAAAAGTTAGATTATGTCCAATTGATGTTAATGCTTTTCATATTAGATGTATTGCACATGTATTAAATTTAATTGTACAAGATGGTGTTGAATTATTTGATTGTGGTTGTATGAAAATTGAATGTGCTGTTGCGTGGATTTTTTATGCTCATAGAGTTGGTAGAATTAGGGAATTTAATGAGCGTTGTGTACTTTGTAATTTGCCACCAAGAAAAATTTCAAGACATATTAAAACAAGGTGGAATTCTTTTTACGAAATGCTTTCAGTTGCTTACGAATATAAAAACCCCGTACAAATGGTGTTTAATGCTCATAATGCTGACCCATTAGATAGGATTTGTGAAGAAGATTGGGAACAAACTAATGAACTAATAGAATTTTTAAGACTTTTTTATGATGCTACAACCATGTTTTCTGGAATTTATTATCCTACTATTTCATCAATATTAATAAATATTTGTACTATTTCAATTCAATTTTCTAAATACAAAAAAATTGAAAAATTTAGAGTTGCAATTGAAGGTATGATTGTAAAATTTAAAAAATTTTTTTTTCCTATTCCTCAAATTTATTTAACTGCTACTTTACTTCATCCTGAATATAAATTACAAGGTGTGCACGCACTTGTTGATACTTTTTATGATACTTTAGAAATTTTACCGGAAGAAAGTCCAACCCGTGAAATGTGTAAGTCTAGCATAAAAGTAGAAGCAAAATTTTTGTATGAAAAATATAGAACTACAGGAAATACTCAAGGAGAAGTTGGTCAAACTTCTAATCCTCAGAGTAAAGCTCGAATTTCAAGTTATATGCAAGGTTTTCTTGGTCTTAATTCTACTAACCGTGATGATTTTGAAGAATATCTTAATCAATCTTTAGAAACAGTGGAAGACGAAGATGGCAATGAAGATTTATTAGCATGGTGGAGGAGGTGGAGCGTTGCATTTCCAATTTTGAGCAAAATGGTTCGTGATGTTCTAGCTATTCAAGCTTCATTAGTTGCATCGGAGGCCGCTTTTAGTGCGGCAAGGTTTCAAATTGGCGATCATAGATATTCATTGGCGGAAGAAAGTTTGGAAACATCAGTTTTATTTAGAGACTGGATCAACGCCAAGAGAAGGGATTATAATTTGCCAAAGATAAGTTTCAAACAAGAATCTTGGATTAAAACGATCATTGAATCTACTGACGATGAATTAGAGTCACAAGAGTTTCTAGCAAGTTTGCCAACACCGGAGGATGTCACCATCGATATGATTTGACAATTAGAATTGAGTTTTAAAGAAGAACACAGATATTAGATTACATCAGAGAACTAATTAAAACAGAACCCTTCCTAGAAGGTGGCTGCGTAAATTAGTTGCTCATATAATATTTGTAACAAATATTAGTTTTACATTTGAGAACTTATTGAAACAGAACCCTTCCTAGAAGGTGGCTGCGTAGATTAGTTACTCCACTAATATTTGTAAATTGTAAGTTCTAACTTCAAAATAAATTTGAAAGCTTTATTCAAGTCTTTTTTATACAACTATGGTCTTGCATTTTAATTTTAATATATAAATACATATTTACATGTATACTAAACTAACTTTAAAATACTTAATTTAAAAATAGAAATTTGACATTTGAAATTTCAAATTTAAATTAGTTTAAAATATTTAAAAAACAAATTTGAACTGCTCAAATTTGAAATTTGAAAACTTAAGCATTATTTATTAACTACAAATGTATAAAACACCAAATAAACTAAAAATATTATTTATTAACATGTAATTTCAAATTTTTCAATACAAAAAAATAAGTATATAAAAAATAAAAAATCCCCCGTCCCGTCCCGTCCCGCAAAACCCCGTCCCATCCCGTATATATAGTAGGACGGGACGAGATGTATTTTCGTCCCCCCAATCCCGGTCCCCCTAAAATCCCCCAGCGCCGTCCCCCGTCCCGTCCCCCTTTGTCCAGTCCCCCAGTCCCCGTCCCCGTCCCCTTGCCAGCCTTAAGTAGAACAAGCATTGATATAGTATGAGTCGAGCCCTCTCACAAATCTACGTATCCTATCATGCATCGTATCAATAAATACTGGTGCATATTTAGCCAATGAATCAAATCTCAGCCCGTACTCTCGGACACTCATGCTGCCCTATCGGAGGTTCATAAATTGGTCCAACCGGATATCCCTAATCTCTCGAGGCAAATAGTCTATCCCAAGTGGGTAGAGATGCATCTTTTCCCCTTGATCTCTCCCAACTCTCGTACCACAATACTGCAACATCACGAAATTGAAATGCTGCTAAGTCAACTGACTCAGTCGCTGAGGCATGCATGACTCTAAAGATCCTATGAAGCTGATCAACAAAGTGCTGAGGGTCCTCTCTGCAATCTGTCCCTATAAACTATGAAGGATTCAAGGAATAAAATCACGAACTTTGTAACTTTTGAGCCCTTCAAAAGGTCCGACAATATCTGGCACAACTGGCTGGCGATGTGCAGCTACTCACTGTGCTAACATACATAATGCACTCTTGAAATCCTCATCAGATAGAATAGGAGGAACTTGAGGTGGTACTGCTGGTTGATCAGGAAGTCCTGTAGCCCTCAGAGGCTCCTGAAGCTGTGGAGAAACTATAGGGGCTGAGAATATGTCTCCCCCTTGGTCTCACAATGGGCTACCTCCACCTATGGTACCTTGCCGGTACCCTCGCTTGAAGTTGTATTTAGCCCCTGGCTAGTTGTGGTGTTTCTAGTGTCAGCCATCTCTATCTGCATACAAGTATCAATTATAAGCCAGAAACCTCAACCCTTAAGACACCACTCTACAACACAAGGTGAGAAAAAGAAGCATAGTCGTTCTAACATGCCTTGTAGCTTCTTGCTTAGCGAATGTGGTGCACAATACTTTTATAAACAAGACTCTACTAGACACGGCTTGCAGAATCTCTAGGATACGACGTTGCTCTGATACCAAGTATGCCACGCCCCAAACTAAAAGGGCTAACTGGATCCTAATGCCAAAACTCAAACCCGAGCCGACCCTACTGAACCATTTGCTACTGGCGCATGGCAGCCACACGCAATCAAGGAAACAACCAAGTTTATCTCAGCTTAAAACTAAGCCCTTGGTCAGCAAGGCCCCTTTCAACTGATCTATAAAAGAAATAGCTACTCCCAGGAGATCATATAAATAAATAGTCAACTAGCACAGAAGTCCTGATTGGGCCATCGAGGCCAACATGATATCTATACCAAAACTGAAAGCCTGTATATATTAAGCAATACATCAAACAATTCACAAGCTTCAGCAAAGCAACAACCTAGGCCAGTATGGCTATAGCGTAGCTACACACCCCACACACTAGTCTGCAAGCCTCTAAGAGTATTAAAAATTGGAGGGACATGGCCCCAGCCTACCCATAAAGATATATACAATAAAAGGTAACAAACCTGCCAACTATAGCAGCTCTGTTGGAAAGGGGTTAGCCAATCGGATAGAAGTCAATCTTGCTGTTGAGGAGGTCTACGGGTCGTTTGTCGAGACCTGCATACATGAATGCAGTGCCCCCAACGCAATGGGGTGTTAGTACAAAATAATGTACAGAGTATGAAAGGCTATAAACTTAGTGAGCAAATATCATAATATACCAAAAGCAAACACGTAAGGAAATCAAAATTTTAGACAAGCATACTAACCCACTATTGAATCTAAAAATACAAAAATGATCAAACATCAACCTAACCAAGCCCCCATAAGCTCTGTAGGTACAAATAACATTCCATCTACCTAGGCCCCCATAAGCCCAGAAGGTGCCAAATCAATCTACATACCCCTATCGGTAGCCCTTGTCTTTGCAAGAAGTCACATAGCCCTTTTTGGCAACGATATAGCCCCTTAGGCAGCACGTAGCCCTCTTAGGCAACATCATAGCTCTATGGGCTGTACATAGCCCTCTTTTGCATCAACATAGCCCTGTAGGCAACACATAGACCTCTTTGGCATCAAAATAGCCTTGTAGGCAACACACAACACTCTTTGGCATCAATATAGCGCCGTAGACAACACATATCCCTCTTTGGAAATAACATAGTCCTATTTGACAACATCATAGCCCCCATAGGTAGTTCATAGCTCGACAAACTAACCACAATATCTCGAAGGGTGACAACAAACAATTGAATATGCTAAAGGCAAGCAATTTAGCTATAAACAATATATATGAATAATCTCCAAGTCGTTCCTAACTTAGGGTCATTCTTAACAGATTATGAGTCCCTAAAATGAGGGCTTATAACCGCGCAATCAGCCAATCACTCACAATTACATCTACAAGATCACCAACGTAAACTACCTCTAAGGAAACATGTTGACGAAGGGAATAACCTTAACATACCTTTCCAATGAACGCTCGTAAGACCGTAGTTCCTTCACGAAAGTTGTTTCTGATGTCTTCAGCTTTGCAAACACTATATATACACAGCTGATATGCACCTATAAATAGTTCATAATTAATCTTAAATCGGCAAATTTGCCATATTGCCCATCTTGTCCAAACCTCCGTAGAAATTCATAAAAACAATCATAAAAGAGTCCCGAGATGATTACCTTAGTTAACCAAGTTTAAACCTTGAAGAAAAACCAATAACGACTAATTGATATCTTCAAAAACCAGCTCCAAACGCAGCTAATAGAAGGGAAAAACGATTGCCACATGTAGGGATTACGTTTCTAGGCACGGGGACAATGTTTAATGGTAGAAATCGTAAAAAATGAACATTCATCATGCCAGAACTCCATAGGAACCCTCTCTTAAGCTTTCTCTCTGGTTTAGAACTGAAATGAAATGTTTTCATGGCTTAAAACGTTAAATAAGCCGACATACCATATTTTTGATCCGACCCGGATTCTGGCTCGGCAGTCCCTAGTAAAACCCTCATAACTTTTTACTCTGATGTCGGTTTGACACGGGGTTTTATGCCTTGCAAACTACACTCATAGGCCTTCGATTTAATGGGTAATTGGCCTTCTAAATCTTTATATATTGGGAGAAAACATCCAATACAATTTAGCAAAATTTCAGTCAAATCTTTAAAAAGGAACTTATGATAACTTTCACCAATTTTTATTTTGCCACTTACTTAACTTCAAAACTTGTGATACAACCCTTGAACACTTAAAATATGACATACCACATCATTCTTAATTTATTACCCACCCACCCTCTTTGTCTTCCCATGAAGATACGAGTTAATTTAGATGTTTGAAAAAGTCGGGGTGCTACATATCGCCGACTTGGTTTCTTCCGTCAAAACTTGGCACACTGGAACTTTAGTTGATCAGATAGCCATTCGGCGATTCACCAATTGAACTTGGCGATCACCAGTCTTGCCTTTCTTCATTATTTCAGCTTGTTTTGTTTCTTTTTGCAAGTTGGTGTCTTTGCTTTGTTCTTCAATCCATATACCTAAAAATCAAGGGTTTTACATTAGTTATTGGCACAAATTAAGCATTTGAGGATACTAAATCTATATAAACAAAGCCCTAAATGAGTCCAAATCTCGGACTCATCAATACCCCCCAACCTAAACTTTTGCTTGTCCTCAAGTAAAACCCAAGTTCAGCAGTTCAAAAAGGATGTCTCAAATAGTGCTACAAAAGACTCAATCATGAATGCACAGAACAAGACTCAACTTACTCATGCACGGACCAATTGTGGACTCAAAGATTAAAGTTGTGACTCACCATTATCAAAGATGCTCAATTTCATAGTACTTGCTTCAAATGCAAGTTCAAGCTCAGCAAAGGTACTCAAATGCCTTCACAACAAAGATGATTTTATATTCACACACAATTCTTCAACAATTTATAGTTTCGGAATCACATACAACTCTCACACTCACAAAGTTGAACACATGCATGACTTCACCCATAGGTTTTCCCTTATTTTCCAATCAACATTCGTTTCAGTTTGCTCAAGATCAAAAAGGTCTTTTCACGGATTGTAACGGGGCAAAGTGTAAAGGTATGGTCATTTAGGCTTACTGGCTGCTATCCTCAGGAAATGTGGCATGAACATCACTTTCCTTCATTTTCTTCTACATTTTTACCCATGCTTAAAATTCACCCCATTATTAAACTTCCAATGGAATACCGGACACCCCATTTCTTTTGTAATTTTCACAAATCTTCATTCTTTTTCTTTTGCTTTCTTCTTTTCTTTCTCTCTACTTTTTTTTATGGGGGGGTTCCATCTTTTTCAAGTAAGGGGGATTTTTCACACTTCTTGATTTAACTTCTCTTTTTCACCACACCCCCAACTTAGGCTTTTGTCCTAAGTTAACTATTCAAACAAACCACACTTCATGAGGATTATGGGTGAATGGATAAAGAGGGGTCACATTTGTTCAAGTTTTTTCCAAGAAAAGGATAAGGCTTAAAGGGGGTTCAAGCAAGGTTCAAACATCTCACAAGGTTGGCCACAAAAAGAGGTATATTATCAAATTTTTTCACTCTTCAAAATTGTTGCCTAAGATAATTTCAAGAGCTTGCATCACTTTGACAACTGGACCAACGGGGAAAATTTTAGGTGTTATAACACAAGGTTCACGGTAAGCTCATCACACAAGGCATTGACACCAATATCAAACAAAACTCCACACTTTCGCTAGTGTGCAATGTTCGTCACAAGAGACTCCATTCGATAACTAGCTAGTCACAACGAGATGAAAAAAGTTCACATATTGTCTATGCTACTTCATTTGGCCTCATCGTAGCTGCACATTCATTTTTGTTCGATTAAGAGCACTATTCAAGTCAACGGTATTGATCATAACCGTTACTCAAATTTGTACAAGAACATTTTTAGAAGGGTCAAAAACTATTTTCAATTCATAACAGGGAGCCATAAGCTCAAAGATCCATAAAACAATATCAACAAACAATTCAAAACACAAAAACCCAATATATACACAATATAGTCACAAGAGGTAGGTATGGACATACCTCACCCCACTACAAATAAAAAGGCAGCTATCCTCAAATGCACAAAACAATAAAAAGTCAATAAAAATGACAGAGATAGAGGTGAAGAAGGATCCTTTCTACACAATTGCTCCCTCTGTAGAGACATCAATACCCGATGTAACATCAACACTAGCTCCATTAGACCCTGCCATGGGTGTATCTGCCAATGAAATCTGCACGACTGAATCTACCATAGACTCCTCAACCTCTGTAAGGCCCTCATAAGTAGTGTCCTCATTAACAACAAGCTGCTCCTCATCAGTCTCAGCCTTGGACTCGGCAGTAGCCATATCATCAGCTCGAACCTCATCTCCGGTAGTAGCCGGAGGCACAAATGTGTTAGCTGGCATATTGGGGATCTCCACAATCCCAAAAATCATAGACATATCTATGGACTTCAGTTGGTCCACGTCCTTCCTCAACTCAACAATTGTGGCCTTTAGATCCATCACCTCATTAGTGGTCCCCTGACATTGCTCACACACCCCTATCCTTGTTGCAAGGGCATCAATATATGCATTAAGAGGTGTCACAATAGCAGTAAGGACCCTCTCAATCATTCCAGGAACTGTGGCCTCATGCCTGGAGGCACGCCTATCCGTAGAATAGGCTAGACGCCCCATCCGTAGTAACAGAGCCTGGGTGAGTGGAGGTCGGAAGGCAGCAGCACTAGCAACAGACCTAGGAGGCAGGGGGTAGTAAAAGAACTCGGAGTCATGGAAGGGGTAGCACTAGATATAGCTGAAGGCCCAGAGGTCGGTGTAGGCAAAACTGCCTCTATAGTTAAAGTCTCAATGTTTACAGCCGGGCAAGAATTCACCGGGGCTGCCTTCTTCTTCTCAGCCTCGTCCTTTAAATACTAAGCCTCAATCCGTCGGGTGTCGGTACAGGAGGTGGGAATCACTTCCACATCTTTCTTTTCATCGCAAGGCACCCGAGCCTGTCTGCACAAATCGATGATCAACACGGGAAAATAAAGAGAGGTTTGGCGTTTCTTGGACCTCATGGCCATCTCTTGTGTAATGATCATTCCCAAATTTATACACTTCCCTACAATGATCGAACCAAGGCACACCACCTTTGTGTGGCAGATGATAGACTCGTTCTGTGACAGTATAATGATGCTACTGATGAAGCCAAACCAGTATCTCACTGCTACGTTGAGGTCATTCTTCTCAATTTGTATTCCAACCTCGATCCATCTAAGAGTAACATCAGATAAAAGAGGAGCCAATCATTTTTTCATATTCCCTAAGGACTTTGTCTTGATCATGTACTGGTAGTTGTCTCGAATGTTGTCAGTGCATTCCAATATAATATTTATGTCATTGCTATCACACTTTACCTTCTTCCCCATTACAACTACGTAGTCTACTGACTTGAAGTTTGCAACCTTTCTCTTTTCCTGTGGCACCAAGGCTCCATAGGTAGTGTAGAACTCCCAAACCTAACTAGGAATATATGAACCCTGGGGTTTGGTGAAAATCTCAAAATTGTGAGCCTTTATGGTACGCCATATTTCTGGGTACTGGTCTATCACTCCATCCATCGACAACCTCTTTTCCTCAATGATGGCCCTCATCCCCTCAGTTTTTAATCTATTCATAGACAAGGAAGGAGGACCCTATGCAGGTGGTTCCGAAACCACAACCTGATTTGGCACGAGAGGAGCAGTGGCTTGGAGAGTCTTGATCCTAGACGGATCATTCAACATTTTGGAGCGCATTTCAGCTCTCGAGGCTAACAATAACTCATTATCCTCAGGCTCAGAAGTGGTAGCCTGAGGATCCTGGCGCTTACCCTCACTCTCAAAAGTGGTGAGGTGAGTGGCGTATATTCCTTCACTGTCAGAGTTGACCTTCGGTGACTCAAGAGCAGGTGTCTTTCCTTTCCCTTTGCCCTGCCCACCTGTGGTAGAAAGTTTTATTGCCTTTGCCTTGGATGCATCTGCATCCTCATTTATAGTGATTCCCTTTACCCTCTTGTGGGGTGGCATGCTCGGCCTACTACTTTTGGTCTGGCCATATCTGTAAAACACAACAAAAAAAGTTAGAGCTAATTCAAGAAAAAATGCAGAAAGACTTGCCGAACCGATCGACGAGTCGCTGAATCACTTTGGCGAGCCAAATTGGGCTCGCTGAAAGGATTGGCTCAAAAATTTCCCAGAAAATAGCTATTGGCAATGGAAAGGGTCATTCGGCGAATCGCCGACACCATTCAGCGAACTCAGATTAGCCCGTCGAAATTACAGTGTGTTTTAAGGGTTAGGGGCGCAGAAAAGTCGATCAAGAGAGATTTTAGGCGAGTCGCCTAGTGAACTTGGCAAGCTCAGGCTTCTCGCCGAAAGTTACAGAACTACACTCAACCAGCTTATGAAATTAAAGGCAATATAGAGGGATTTCATGAACCGCCGAGTGGTTCAGTGAGCTCGACCTAGCTTGCCAAACTACCCCACATGCCTACTTTCAACCCCAATTCCCAAAATAAAACCCGTAGCCCCTAAAAACAAAATCAAACCACATACAAACTCAATAAAACCCAGACCCACACGACCCATACCACTGGGGTACTCAGACTTCCCCTAGTTTGGCCAAAATTGGCCATTTGATGACTTTTACCCTGAAGAATGACGTCAAATGCTCCATCATTATGCAAAGCACATCATTTAGCACAATTGGGGTTACTTAGATTTCACCCGACTAGACTCAACAACAATTTAACACAACACACAAGTTCATGATGAATTTAAAAGCACGAAATTTGGGAAATTAACAACTTATGTAATTTTAGCACAATTTCAAGAATACGGAAGGAAAACTAGCACATATTTATGATTTTAGGGCAGGAAAAACACACATAAATAAGAATTAAACCATTGCATTTGAGTTTAGCCGCTATTTAAGAGCTCGGGGTTCCTAAAAAAAACCAATATTTAATGCCAAATTCGGATTTTGTAATGCTAGGCGACAAAAAATTCAAACTCTGAACATAAGATCAATGACTAAAAGGTGATAAAATGCAAGAATATTGAAAATTTAAAGTGCGGGTGTGATTTTATGAAGTTAAAACTGAGGGAATGTGATAGAGTTTGAAAGTTTAAACCTTTGGCCTTTTAAAAACCGTTTAGTTCTTGGCCCTTCGACAAAATTAGTTGACTTCGCCGAGCCACTCGGTGATACGCCGAATGGTTACTTACCTCGTCGAGTTTTAAAAGACCTCCAGTTAATTTGAGGGTCCAAACGGCAAATAAGGTTGGGCTCTCCGACCCGTTCATTGAGTCGCTGACTCGTCCATGGGCCCGTCGAGTTTTACATACTCCAACCTGATATTTTCCTAAGTCAAACGATGGTTTAAGTCAGGCTCACCGACTGGACTCTTGTCTCGCCAACCTGTATTTTTCAAACATATTCCACATTCCAACCTGCATAATCAACACACGTTATTTCACCCACACAAATAAAGCAATAAAAACTTAGGTTGCCTCCCAAGCTGTGCCTTAGTTGACGTTGTGATACGATTCAAGTACCTATTGAAGCTTCATTCTTGGGGTTTGCTATATTATCACTAGGTAACCCCTCTTGTTGTCTCGGGTATTAATGAGAAGAAATTGGATCCATTTGGGTCTCCAACTGCTTGATAGAGACGAAATGAGAGGTCACCGTCTGGTTAAGGGTCGATACATCTTCCTTCATTTCCTTCAAAATTTTATCGGACCCTTCAACCTTGTTCAAAATACAAGAGAGCATATCCTCAGCCCGGCCACCCTCATAATCTTTGGGCTTTTGACGCTTGTGGGGAGGAACATACTTATCCTTCTCCCTATCTCTTTCCTTCCAAGTGGGGTTACGATTCCACCACTCTCTATCACGGTCTCTCCAACCCTCATATTTTTTCCAACCTTGGTTACCAACCGGCCTTGGGTAGTTTTCACGATAACCACCTCCTTGGTTAGCTAGGAAGTTTACTTCCTCATTGTACAATGCTTCAAACTTGGCTTCATCGGGGTTTACAAACCTAGCAGCCACAACATTTACACTCCTAACTCCAGCTTCCATGACATCTTTGGCTAAACTATCAAGTTGGGTCATCATCTTTGCCATGTTTCGGTCCCTCTCTAGATCTTTTTGAAACTGCTCCTTTGTTAATTTAAAAGTGAGAGGGGAAATTGGATCTTCATGAGTGTACCATGCCCGATTAATCTTGGTCATATCGTCAAGGATTCTGGATGCAACGACATAAGGTTGTTGCTCCCAGAGAAAGTTGATCAGCCACTCTCTTATTCACCAAATCAAGGCTTTTGTAGAAGTATTGCAGCAATACATTATCGGGCAATCCATGAGTTCGGCATTGCATAACCAACTTCTTAAAGCTTAGCCAAGTCTCATGGATTGGCTCACCCTCCAAACGTTTGAAGCTTTCGATACTGTCCCTAAGTGGTATCATCTTCGAAGGAGGGAAAAATTGCACTTGGCATGCTATGACAAGCTCTTGCCACAAAGTGATAGAATCTCTTGGTAACTCCGACAACCACTTACATGCTTCTCCCATTAGAGAAAATGGGAACAACATCAACCGGACCAAATCTTGGGATATGTTCTTAAAGGAGAACGACCCACAAACAATAACAAAGTTCCTTATATGCTCATGGGGATCCTCATGAGCCAACCCACCAAACAGCCCCTTTAATTTTAAAAGCTGAAACATGGTCCTTGTAATGTGAAATACAACGTTCCCTTCAGTCGGAGGCAAGTGAATTGTAGCACCCCCACTTTTCGAAACATCTAAATTAACTCATACATTCGTGGAAAGACAAATAGGGAGAGTAATAAATTAAGAACGATGTGGTATGTCATATTTTAAGTGTTCAAGGGTTGTATCTCAAGTTTTGAAGTAAGATAAGTCGCGAAATAAAAGTTGACGAAAGTTATCGTAAGTTCCTTTTTAAAGATTTCTTTGAAATTTGGGTCAAATGTATTGAAAGTTTTCTCCTAACATATAAAGAGTTATGGGACCCACGACCCATAAATTAAAGGTATATAAGTCTAGTTTCTAATGCATCAAACGGTTCGTTAATACAACTTTAAAGTAGAGAGATATTCGCGTTTTTGCAAGACTGCGCAAGCAGGCACGTGAGGTTGGTCCTGTAGGTCGGTGGAGGCTTATAAGATAGCATCTTCTTCATTTTTCTTCATTCCAACTCATAAGAAACCCACGAAATTAGAGAATTACTCCTCAAATCATCCTTGTGTGTTCATGATCTCTTCTCTTCTTGGCTCCTTATCAAAAGTTGCCCTACATCGCGAGCTCGTCGTTTTGGTATAATTTTCACGGTGAATTGAGCGGTGTAGCTCCGTGGAGGTCGTGGAAGCGGGTTTTTTTTAGATGATTGATTTTATTCAAGTGTTCTGGGTGTGTAAAGAAAGGTAGGAATCACCTTTTATCTGTTTACGGATACCTTAGGTCTTAGATAGTAATTTATGATAGAAATCCGAATTGATTATCGAATTGTCGTAGTAATTTTTATCCTTAATTACTGATTGATTTTACCTTTTCTTTAGTGTTGCAGTGGTACAGACAGAGGTATTTTCAGCGTAAGTTATAAAGGAAAAGGTATGTTAAGGTTATTCCCTTCATTTGGTATGTTTCCTTAGAGCTTGGGAGTGATATAATAGGGTAGTTAATGTTGGTGATATTGTAGATGTAATTGTGAGTGGTTGGTTGATTGAGTGGTTATAAACCCTAATTTTATGGACTCATAATCTGTTAAGAACGACCCTAAGTTAGGAACGACTTGGAGATTATTCATATATATTGTTTATAGCTAATTTGCTCGCCTTCAGCCTATTCAATTGTTTGTTGTCACCCTTGGGGCTATTGTGGTTCACTGTTGAGCTATGAACTACCTATGGGGGCTATGATGTTGTCTAATAAGACTATGTTATTGCCAAAGAGGGCTATTTGTTGCCCGCGTGGCTATATTGATGCCGAAGAGTGTTTTGTGTTGCCTACAGGGGCTATTTTGATGCCAAAGAGGGCTATGTGTTGCCTACAGGGTTATGTTGATGCAAAAGAGGGCTATGTGCAGCCCATAAAGCTATGATGTTTCCTAAGAGGGCTATGCGCTGCCTATGGGGCTATATCATTGCCAAAAAGGGCAACGTGACTTCTTACAAAGACAAGGGGCTACCGATAGGGGTATGTAGATTGATTTGGCACCTTCTGGGCTTATGGGGGCCTAGGTAAGTGCTATGTTTTTTGTACCTGTCGAACTTATGGGGGTTTGGTTAGGTTGTTGTTTGATCATTTTTGTATTTTTAGATTCAGTAGTGGGTTAACATGCTTATCTAAATTTTGATTTCCTTACCTGATTTCTTTGAGTAAATTATGATACTTGCTTATTTAGTCTATAGCCTTTCATACTTTATACATTATTTTGTACTGATGCCCCATTGCCTGGGGGTGCTGTATTCATGCATGTAGGTCCCGACAGATGACCCAGTAGACCTCCTCTGCAGCAAGATTGACTTCTATCCGGTTGGCTAGTCCCTTTCCTCCGAGCTGCCAGAGTTGGGAGGTTCGTTAGCTTTTGTTGTATATATTTTTATGTGTAGGCTGGGGCTCTGTCCCGCCAAACTTTACTACTCTTAAAGGCTTGCAGACTAGTGTGTGGGGTGTACAACTATGTTATGGCCATGCTGGCCTAGTTTTGTTTGTTTTCTTATGTATTGTCTTGATATATACCTGCTTTCAATTTTTGTATAGAGATCATGGTGGCCTCGATGACCCAAATTAGGACTTATGTGCTAGTTTGCTATTACTTTATATGAACTCTTAGGAGTAGATGTTTGTTTTATAGATCTTTTGACAGGGGTCCTTGCCGATCGAGGGCTTAGTTTTAAGCCGAGATATCCTTGTTTGTTTTCTTGATTGCGTGTATCTTCCATCCGCTAGTAGCAAATGGTTCAGTAGGGTCGGCTCGGGCCTGAGTTTTGGCATTAGGAGCCAGTTGCGCCCCTTGAGTTTGGGGCATGACACGAATGGCACCAACTCCACCTACTAGATTTGGGTCATTGACATCATTGAGATTTTCTTATCATCTTGGTGGACCACTTGGCTACCATTGCTTCTGTTGACACTCATTTCCTCTGTTTTAAACAACAACACAAAAACCAAAACAAAAAATAAATAGATTCAACTATGACTATAAAGAACACAATTCGACTTCACCAAAAGAATTTCGAACAACACCGCTCCCCGACAACAGGGCCATTTTGATTAATAACGTTTCAAAGACACTTCATCCAATTCTAAGCATCAATGATTGTTAATCAGTATAAAACCATCTAAGTGAGTTGGGGTCGAATCCCACAGGGAGAGGTACGTGTTTTAGATTCAATTAGGAAGTATGAACATGGTCAAATTAGTCATGGGAATGAAAATTATCGAATAAAGACATCATTCAAATTATAGGGTGACATGAATGTCAAATGCGGGTTTTGGTTTCTATTATCAACTACAAATAATATCCATAAGCAATAAGAATTAACAATAATGAGACGTATTCTTGGGATGTAATTGATTATAGGCTAATATAGACATATGGGTAATTGTAACTATTAGAAAATAGCTAGATATTTGTGAGTAGGCTAGGTTATAGTGGAGGTAAATTTTCTCTCGAACAATTTACCCCGATCAAGTGATTTCTCTCTAACATCAGCAAGCATGCAAAATAAGACCAACCCACACCTTTATCCATTCACTCTCTCGTGAATGTGTAGGAAAGGTTTTAGGATTCACTCTCTCGAGTTGATCTAGGTCAACCTAATACCCACAAATCATCAATCAAAAACCTTAATTCTAAAACCTCTCTCTCGAGCAAGCCAAGAATAAAAAGCTAGAACTGCATTTATAACTACAATTCTTAAATTAAATAACATTTAAAGTAACAATTAACAATACCCATAAGCTAAATCAGCCCATAATCACATAATTATACCCCAAGAATTGGGGTTTTAGCTAGATATCATAAAAAGGTAAAAACTGTTACCAAATTGATTATCCATCAACTGGGTAAGATTAGTTTCTTCCTTACAATACTCCAATTTGATGAATCTCAAAGACCCACTTCCAATTTCTCAAAAGTGAATACCTTCAATCCTTCCAAGCTAAGGAAAACTAGAGAAAATTGTCTCCAGGTGCTCCAAACTTAACAATAATGTCTAAAGCGAGATAAAAGATCCTAAACTAAATGTTTAAAAATGTATTTATAGTCGTCGAAAATAAGCTACGAAAGCTAATTCAATGAACTAATTTGGGCTCGCCGAACCACTCGACGAGCCGCCCTTTGGTCTCTTTTATCGCCCTTCACCCTTGGCATTCAGCATCCTCAAGGTCTGTAGCTTTGGCCGATCTAGCACTGTATTGCAGAACTACTGGACGATCTGTCGACTACTCCTTTCTATCACCAACTTGGTTTCTTCCCTCAGGGCTTGGCACATTGGAAATTTAGGCGGTCAGATAGTCATTCGGTGATTCTCCAATTGAACTTAGCGATCACCAGGCTTGCCTTTCTTCATTCTTTCAGCTCGTTCTACTTCGTTTTGCAAGTTAGTATCCTTGATTTGTTCCTCAATCTATATACATGAAAATCAAGGGTTTTACATCAGTTATTGGCACAAATTAAGCATTTGAGGATACTAAATCTATATGAACAAAGCCCTAAATGAGTCCTAATCTCAGAATCATCAGCGGTTGCTAACAAGTATAAACCCAACTAAGATTTGGGGTTGATCCCACATAGAGTGATACAGTAAACAATTCAAATTAAGAAGTAAAGATGTGTTCAAATCATTTGTAGAGGTGACTCTTTCGCAACATTAAAACAAATCACAAAGTGTCAATGATTAATATCAAATTGGGGGATTTGGGTAACCAGTTTAAGACAAATAACACAGGAAGTGAAGAAGTAGAGATTGGACCTTAGGAGTGTGATAAGTTGAATTCTAATTTGGCGTAATGGGTGAATACTGGTTGCTCAAAGTTGTTAAATCTCAATGGGTAGGCTAGGTTTTGAGTACAATAGTCATTTCTCAATCAACTATTGCATTTTAAGTTGGTTCTTTTGAAACTCAAGGAGCATAACACAACTAAACAACCCAATTCCTTAATTAATCCACTTTTTCAACTTGGATTTGTAAAGACGCAATCCAACCCACTTTCTCAATCCATATTTCAAAGATGCAATCAATGCAACTATCAATCAATGTTGCTACTCCACTACCTCTTTCTCAAGCATGCATAGAGAACTAAGCTAGAATTGCATTTGTAACTGCAATTCCTCAATTAAAACATGAATAATTAATTGAACCCATCTAAAAAAAAACACCAAAATCTACAACTAACAACACCCATTAGCTAATTAATGCATTCAACTACATAATCACACCCCCAAGGTAAGAGATTTTAGCCAAGCATAGTGAAAAGCAAGAAATCATTACCAACAAAGTTTTCCATCTGATTTGCTAATGATCTACAATTCCTATATGTTGAAATCAAAGCTAAAGCAATTACAATCTCAAAATCTAAATCCCAGGAGCCCAAAATTGCATAGACAATGTTCTACAATGTAAAATCTTAAAAACCTTGAAGGTGAACAGTGTGGGAACTCTGGGACTGCATTTCTACTTTCAAAAATTGTATTTATACATTCTCAAAATTTCAACACGAAGTGAACTCGGTGAAGTAGTCGAGCTTGCCGACTAGTTTGGCAATCCACCGACTTGCTCCTCTTCTCACCATTTGGTTTGGCTCTTTCATCAAATTATTCTGGAACTTTTGGCGAGCTTGATCGACATCACCAAACCCTTCGGTGTGTCGCTGAATTGCTTGTCTGCTAGCCAAGTGGGTTTTTTCCATGGGCTATTTTGCTGGAACTTTAGGTGAGCTTAAGGTCCACTCGACAAGTCGTCGAGTGGCTTTGGCGAGTTCTAGCTTTGCTTTCCTTCAACTTTTTCAGCTTTTTCGCTCCTTTCTGCATCATAATATCCATGCCTCACTCTTAAGCCTTCATTGCTGCACATCAACATATTAGCAGTAATGAGCGTAAAATAGGAATTGAGGACACTAAATCCTTGAATAATAAGCCTTAAATGAGTCGAAATCCCTGACTCATCAACACCCCAAACTTAAACTTTTGCTTCCCCTCAAGTAAAACACAAAATCAATTAGGCCAACATGGATGTCTACAAATAGTGCTATCTGAGACTCAACATGAATGCAGACGAGGTTTAATCTACACATGTAATGTTCAATTCTGCACTAAAAGTCTCAAATTATGACTAGACATCATAAAAAAGAGTTCAATCTCACAATGATCACTCCAAATGCAAATCCATGCTCAATAAAAGTATTCGAATGCCCTTACAACAAGAATGATTCCAAGCTCTCACGAAGCCAATCAAAGATTACAATTTCAAGAATCAAAATCAACGCTCACACTCCCAATGATAAACACATGCATGATTTTTCCATAGGCTTGCCCGCATTTTTTCGATCAACATATCTTTCAACTTCTGCAAGATCACCAAGGTCTTTCAAGGCTTGTAAGTGGGCTAGGGGTAAAGGTATGATCATTTTGGCTTAGTAACTTCAACCATTATGAAGCATGGCTCAAATTTTAGTTCTTCTCCTTTTGTTTTATTCTTAGCATCTTCGCAACCCATCATTGGCATATTCAAGCATACAAAATTTTTGGTACAGCTTATCGGAGAGCCCTTTTCTTTCCACAATGCATAATTAATACAAATTTTTCATTTTTTTTCTCTTGTTACTTTCTTTCTCTTTTTTTTTTTTTTATAATTTATGGAGGGGATTCATCTTTTTCCACACATGACATGCCTTCAAGGATGGATTTCACAAAATTTTTGCTTGATTTCATTCCTCATTCTTACCACACTCCCAACTTGGGCTTTTAGCCTAAGTTGACTATTCAAACAAACCAAAGCTTCACAAAGGTTTTAGGTGGGGAGGAAAAGGTTATTTGTGTTCGTGTTTCATCCAAAGAAAAGGTTAGGCTCAAATGGTGCCAAGCTAGGTTCACACACTCACAAGGTGGTCACAAAGAGGTATAATAGCAATTTGGTTCACTCTCATAAAGTTGTGCCTAAGATCATTTCTTCATTCACCAATGCTAGTCAATTATACCAACAAGAAAAATTCTAGGTATCACCATGAACATATTACAAGTAAACCTCACCAAACAAGGCATTCAACACAATCATCGATCATGACTCTACAAGTTAAGCTCACCTGCAACGATCATTACAAGACTCACTTCGACAATCGACTAGTCACAATGAGATGCTAAAAGTTCACACATGATTTATGCAACTTAAATTTGCCTAATTGGACTTGCACAAACATATCATTCAATCAAGAGCACTATAAAGTCATCGATATTGATCATAACTGACAATCAGATATATAGGAGAACATCAACAACATTCAACAATCAAGCATTCATTTCCATTCAAGCAATATAAGGAGACGATTCATATCCAAAAATAAACTACAGAATCAATAAAAACAATTGAACATACGACAGTCAACAAAATAAGATAAAAAAATACAACCAAGAGGATATGTATCAAAATAATTTCACCCCACCCAAAAATACTAAATAGTGTCCTCAGTGTGAAAGAAAAACAAAATGCCTCAAAAGTAAATAAAAATAGGAAGAAAGTCAAGATCCCTCTATTAGGCTAAGCCTGAGGTGAAAACTGTGTATCTGGGCGCTCTCAATCTAGGCATCGGTGCCCGAATCTCCTCCAATAATGGATTGTGATCCACTGGGACCAATCATCGATGTGTCCCGAAGTGAGGCCTCTGTAGCTACCTAGACCAAATCACCCTCCAGGTCCTTTAGGTCCTCGAACACCGCCTCCTCCTTATTTCTGAGCTCCTCCTCATCAATCTCAGAGGCATCAGTCTCATCACCATCATCGGCTACAACAGCATCTTTGGTTATAATAGCCAGAGGGATTTCAAAAGTAGTTGACATATCTGAACTAAGGCCCTCAGGAATGTCAACTTCACCCCATATCTTAGAGATGTATGTGGACTTCAGCTTATCCATATCACATCAAAGTCCAAATATATCAACCATCAAAGAAATCAAATCAATAGCCTATTGGTCACTCCGCCCACATGCCTCCCTTTTAGCAATTAGGGAATCCAATGCTTGGCCATAGGCTGTGATCAATTCACATTATCCCCTTAACTCCTTCCGAATGGGAGCATGTGTAGCCTCAATAGCTCACTCGATCGTGGAGGGAACAATTGCCTCAACTCTAGAAGAATGTACATCGGCCGAATGGGTGAGGTGGCCCATTTTTCATAACATGGCCTGCATCAATGGGGGACAGAAGACAACAACAATAGAAGAAGTAGTAGGGGTGGAAGAGCTCGGCATACCTATCAGCTCATAGGCCGAAGTAGGGAGAGGAGTATCAGCCTCCATAGCCTTTAGGTCGACATCTGGATATGTATCCACTATAGTTGTCCTCCTCCGCTTAGACTCATCCTTAATATACTCGGCATCAAACCTCATGATGTCAGTAGCTGAGGTTGGAGACACCTCAATATCAGTCTTTGCCATAAATGGCACTCCAACCTGATGACACAGATCACTGAAGAGAACCAGATAAGGCAATGAGGTCCGACTCTGTTTGGCCCTCATGGCTATCTCCTTCGCAATAATGGACCCTAAATTGAGCCTCTTCTGATCAATAATGCTCCCTAAAAGTTCACCCTTCGGATGCTGAATAATGGACTCATTTTGGGAAGGCATCAATGTGTTGCTAATGAACCCAAACCAATACCTCACAGCTACATTCAGATCCCTCTTCTCAATCAGGACCCCTGCCTCTATCCATGGAGGTGTAGCATCAGAAAGTAAAGGGGCTAACCACCCCTTCAAGTCATCAAGTGACTTGATCTTGATTTGAGTGGTCAGAAAGTGAAGTATTACGACTATGCAAGCAAGCAAATCATTTATGTTCATCTCACTACATTTAATTTTTTTACCACACACCTTAACAAATTCTAACGGTGTCACTGACCCAACTTTCTTCTTCCATTTTGGGAGCAACTGTGCATAGCTCTCATAAACTCACTAACCTAAGTAGGCACTATGATTTTTGGGGTTTCGTGAATTGCTTAAAATTATGAAACTGGAGTGTCTCCCGTACTACCGGATATCTATCCACTACCCAACTGTGGATAACCTTTTTTCCTCCAAAACTGTTTGCACACCACTAGCCTTCAACCGGTGCATAGAGCGTGGAGGAGGTGTTGTGGCCGAAGGCATTTGTGGAGCGTTAGGTGTTGGAAGTGTTGGAGGTGTCAAGAGTGCTAGAAGTCTAGCCGATTTATGTACTGTTTTGGAACACAGCTTTGAATGCCTTCGCTTCAGCGACTTAGCCTCTGGTGATGATGCCTGATCAGGAGTCTTAGACCCAATAGCTACCTCATCCTCAGAATTGGATGTTGTCAAATGGGTGGAGTCGATACCCATATTGTCCGAACTGGAACTAGCTACCGCAACCTTCTTTCCCTTTCCTTTACTTCCTATCTGAGGAAGTTTTGGTCGAGTGGCTTGGGTAGCTGCAACCTCTGTAGCAATAACGACCCCTATTGCCCTCTTTTGGAGTGATGGTTCCTTTTTTGGAACCTCCGATGTAGCCATATCTGTCAAAATGAGCAAACAAAACAAATGTGGATGCAAAAGATTAGTGAAACAATAATTTCAAAAAGCTATAGAAAAGCTCGCCAACCAACTCGACGAGTCACCGAAGTCATTCTGCGAGCAATAGAGTGCTCACCAAAAATAACAAACAACCCAGCAATAAATCAACACAAATCAGCGAGAGAAAAGTCGATTTGGCAAGTCGCCGAACCTAATCGGTGATTCAAAGGGGTCTCACTGAAAGTTACAGAAAATTTAGCAAAAATTAGGATTTAGAACGCTAAGTATATTCGGTGTGTCACTGATTCAACTTGGCAAGCACACGTGTATCGCCGAGAGTTACAGAACAAAATACCAATAATTCAGGGTAAAAATGCGATGAGAGGAGTGAGTTGGCTAACCGCCGAGTCATTCAGTGAGCTTGACTTAACTCGCCAAATGGCCTAACGAGCTAAATTTTCACCTGAACCCCAAATTCTCAACGCACAACTTATGATAACCAAATTCAATCCCCATTCTACGCAATTCAATTCTAACCCATACTATTACCTACCCCGAGGTACTCAGGCTTCCCCTAATTTACCTAGATTCGACAAAACAATGCCCTTTCTCTTAAGAACGACGTTAAATTTATCATTGGGCAAATTCGAGTTGTTTGGTGGAATTTGGGTAGCTTAGACTTCACCGACACAAAGCCCAACATGCAAACCCACAATTTAAGAACTTTAAACATGAAATATAAGCTAATTTAGGCTAAACAAAATATCTAACATTCTCAATTAACAAATAATATTCAACAATCAATTAAGCACACAAAGAAGCACAATAGATCCAAAAACTACTCATAAGCCTGCTCAGAACACATCATGAAATTAAGGCTAATTCAGGACACCAACCTCAGAAGCAGGCAAGAAAACGATTAAGGCAAAGGCAAAAATGAGCAATGCGATGAATTCCAATCACACGATGACACCCACACAAAAATTAAGTAAAAACTAAGATCTAAAATGTAGTTGTGAGAGTGCAAGGGTCGAAAAGTTCAAAATAAGGAGAGGTTTTGAATTTAAAATGGTTGAAAGCCTTTTGACCCTTCAATTTGTGCCCCGATCAGCGAGCTTCATTAATGTCATCGATCCACTTGGTGACGCCCCGAATAACTTTTTGCCCACCGAAGTTAACATAACTCTAACCATTTAGTTGGTCCAAAAGGCGATCAATATCGGGTTTGTCGAACTACTCGGCGGTACACCGAATGAGTTATGAGCTCTCCCATTGGCCTTTTAGTCCCAAACTTTAAATTTCAACCTGCACATCCAACAAACATTATTCAAATGTCAAAAAGTAAACTTTGGGTTGCCTCCCAATAAGAGCCTTATTTAACGTCATGGCATGCCATAATCATGGGATCATGCCTCATTTTTTGGGTTCACGAAAGTATCACTTGGGAAACCTCCTTTCAGTTTTTGAAAATGAGCCGAGATCTAACCTATCTGTGTTTCCAGCCTCTTAATAGATACTGAGTTTGATGTGATCATTTGGTTAAGAGAAGAGACGTCATCTTTCATCTCCTTGAGCACTTTGTCTGATCCTTCCACCTTATTCAATATACTAGAGAGCATGTCCTCGATCTAGAAGCTCTCAAGATTAGCCCTTGGCTCCTTCGGCTTTTGACGTTCATGAGGAGGCACATAGAGATATTTGTCCCCATCTCTATATCTCCAATTTGTACCAAGGTCACGCCATTCCCAATCTTGGTCTCTCCAACCATCATCGCGATCCCTATTCCAACCTTGATTCCTGCCTGGCCTTGGATAGCTCGGGCGAGAACCCCCTGCTTGGTTTGACAAGAACTGCACTTATTCATTGTACATGGCCTCAAATTACTCATCATCAAGGTTTACTCCATTATTAGTATCGATCGCATTTACAGACTTGGAACCCCTTCCCATAACATGCTTCTTCAATAGGTCAATTCGGCATCATCTTGGCCATGTTTTCATCTCACTCTTGGTTCATTTCCATTTGTTCCTTTATCAACCCAAGATTCAAGGGAGACATCTAATCTTCTCTTATGCACCATGCACGATTAAATTTTGTCATCTCACAAAGGAGGGATGATGCTATGTCAAACGGTTGTCTCATGATTCCACCTTGAATGAGTTGGTTTGCAACACCTTTGTTAACCGTGTCGAGACTCAAGTAGAAATATTGCAATAACACATTGTTTGACAACCCATGAGTAAGACATTGAAGCAACAGTTTTTGGGACCTCAACCATGTCTCGTGGATAGGTTCACCATCAAACTTGAAGTTCTGAATATTATCCCTTAACTTGACCGGCTTCGAAGGAAGGAAAAACCTTTCGTAAAACACCTCTGTGAGCTCCTCCCAAGAACTAATTGAATATCTTGGTAGTTCGGTCAACCACTTCGTTGCTTCCCCCATTAAAGAAAATGGAAACAAATAAAGTCAGACTGACTATTGAGTGATGTTCTTGAAAGAGAACACCCCATACACATCCACGAAGTTTCAAATGTAATCATGAGGGTCCTCTTGACCAAGTCCTCAAAAGAGACCCTTTATTTGCAACAAATGCAACATTGTGCTGGTCACATGAAACACAACATTGCCTACAGTCTGAGGCAATTGAATAGCACTCGTACTTCCCAACTAATCCTCATTGACATCATGTAAATTCCCGATGTTGTCATTGTTCCCAAGTAGACTATGTTGCTCCCATTCATACTCATCTCTTCACCTATTTAAGAGAAGCCAACAAGAACATAAATAAGATAATTCAACTATGATAAAATTTGTTCACCATTATACTTCAATAAAAGAATTTCAAGCACCACTCCCCAGTAGCGACACTATTTTTTATAACGCTCAACTAGGATTTGGGGTCAATCCCACAGAGAGTGATACAGTAAAGAGTTCAATTAAGAAGTAAATATATGTTCTAATTGTTTGTAAAGGTGACGCTTTCGCAACATTAAAACAAAACACAAAGTTTCAACGATTAATATCAAATTGGGGGATTTGGGTAGCCATTTTAATACAAATAACATAGGAAGTAAACAAGTAGAGATTGGACCTTAGAAGTGTGATAAGTTAAATACTAATTTTGCGTAATGAGTGATTACTAGTTGCTTAAAGTTGTTGAATCTTAGTGGGTAGGCTAAGTTTTGAGTACAATAGCCATTTCTCAATCAACTATTGCATTTCAAGTGAGTTCTGTCGAACCTCAATGAGCATAACACAACCAAACGACCCAATTCCGTAATTAATCCATTATTTCAAGCGGGATTTGTAAAGACACAATCAAACCCACTTTCTAAAGCTAGATTTTAAAGACGCAATCAATACAACTATCAATCAATGTTGCTATTCTACTACCTCTTTCTCAATCAAGCATAGAGAACTAAGCTACAATTGCATTTACAATTGCAATTCCTTAATTAGAACATGAACAATTATTTGAACCCACTTCAAAACAACATTAAAATAAGCAACTAATAACACCCATTAGCTAATTAATACATTCAACTACATAATCACACCCCCAAGGTAAGGGGTTTTAGCCAAGCATAGTGCAAACCAAGAAATCATTACCAACAAAGTTTTCCATCTTATTTGCTAACGATATGCAATTCTCGAATGTTAAAATCAAAGCTAAAACAATTACAATCTTCAAATCTAAATCCAAAGAACCCAAAAATGTAAAGACAATGTTCTACAATGTAAAAACTCAAAAACCCCAAAGGTGAACAATGTGGGAACTCTAGGAACTTCTTTTCTTCTTTCATAAATTGTATTTATACATACCTAAAATTTCAGCATGGAATCAACTTGGTAAAGTAAGTCGGGCTCGCCAACCAATTTGCGATCTGCCGAGTTGCTCCTCTTCTCGCCCTTTGGTTTGGCTCTTTCATCACATTATTCTAGAACTTTTGGCGAGCTTGATCGACATCGCCGATCCCTTCGGCGTGTTGCTAATTTGCTTGTTTGCTCACCAAGTGGGGTTTGTCCATGGGCTGTTTTGATGGAACTTTAGGCGAGTTGAAGGACGACTCGCCGAGTGGATTTGGCGAGTTCCTACTTTGCTTTCCTTCAAATTTTTCAACTTTTTCGCTCCTTTTTTATCATAATGTCCATGCCTCACTCTTGAGCCTTTATTGCTGCACATTAACATATTAGAATCAGTTATGAGCGTAAAACAGGCATTGAGCACTAAATCCTTGAATAATATGCCCTAAATGCGTCAAAATCCCCGACTTATTAGGGAATCGAAGATTCATTTCCACCACCATTTCTTCTATAAGGCTTAAAGTTAGACACCCTCTCTTTGTTGGACTTTGAAGCTGAACCATTGGAGGGACCTTGATCAGAAAACCTTTGTCGGAACCTAGAATGACCATATCCATCGTACCTTGAATGTGAAGAGTTATCATTACCGATCTTTGCCCCTTTTGCCTCCCTAGACCTTTCCTTAAGTTTCTCCTCTTCAATTTATTGAGCATGAATCATTAGATGAAAAATGTCCATTTCCTTAATGAGCATGAGGTACAATATTCCTTAACCACTACTTCAAACACTCCTGAATTAAACTTTCTCATTTTTGCCCTAGGATTGGTAGCCATAATAGGAGCATACCTAGACAATTGTGTGAATTTCAAGGAATATTTCTTCACACTCATATTCCCTTGACAAAGGTTACTGACCTCAAGTACCTTTTGCGTCCCTTATCTCAAGGGAAAGAACCTATCAAGTAAAGCAACCTTAAACTTCTCCCAATCGAGAGGACCCACATTAACCACCCTCTCCTCCTTCCATTGGTTGAACCAAACTTGAGAAACACCCTTAAGTTGATAAGCAGCCAATTCCTCCTTTTCCACCGGTGTCACTCCCATGAACATCAAAACCTTGTATACCTCATCAACGAACTCTTTAGAATCTTCCTCAACATTGGGACCATAAAGCTTCGGCAGATTTATCCTAGTGAGGTCCCTCACTCTAGTTATTGTCGTAACCATATTTAGGTTCATGAGGACCATAACCTCTCTATTGGCTTGACCCAACACTTGAAAAGCAACTCTAAACTCCGCATTAGTCACTTGTTTAGCCAAAGGGTCGGATGGAACTTGAGGAATTTCTCGATCCACATTCTCATTCACATTCCTCCTATAATATAGTCTTCAAGGGGACATATCCTAAAAAACATCAGATAAGGATTAGGAGAGAAACATATAGAGTTAAACTCCATTGCACAACTTTAGAATGATCAATGAAGTAGAATTTCCTAGATGTCTTATAGCTTACTATTCATAAATTTGATGCTCTTCACACTTGTGAACAAGACTCTACTCAGTGTGGCTTATGAGACATCCTAGGACCTTTGTAAGCCTTGTACTCTGAATACCAAGTTAGTCAGACCCAAAGTATACCCTAGAAGTAACATAGAGTATAGAACCTGAGAGGCGCTACACAAGAAAGTTAGCATACATCATACAAGATAATAGAAATAAAAACTTTAAAAGACAACATTGCATACATCAAAATAGTTTGACAAAGAGGAAGTCTAATGTAAGTCTCAATAAGCCATCAAATACAACATAAGGAAAGTGATTGGAACGTAACCCATACATCACATACAAAGTTTGAAATAGAAATGGCATAAAGCTATAAAGTGTCTCGGTCCATGGAAGATGAGGACTCACTAATAACTTGAAGCACCCGAGATATGTCTAGCTACGAGTGTGCGAGGTAGTAGAGTCGAACCCTACATTCATGAGATAATATAGGCACATGTATGCATTAGTACATGGGATGTACTAAGTATGGGGAATTATGCATAGAATAGGCATGATATCATGAATGATTTAAAGCAAGTAGATGATACGCCCAAATTAGAGAAGTATAAGCGGTCATTGCCAAATAAAGAACCTAACTGATGTTAGGATCGATCCCACGAGGAATATGGTCTAGACTTAGGCTAATGTATGATTATTTGTACATTTAGTCATGTTTACTTTCGTAAAAAGGGGGATTTGTAAATAAAGTAGTAGTTGATTGATTTGTAGTAACAAGTAAGTAGGATTTGTTGTTTGTAATACCAATATTAGAATGAAACTAGTGTTGACACCCAATTTTGACCCTCCACAATTTAATTAATTGTCAAGCTTCTTAAAATTCAAACAGTTTGAAGCGATTATTTTGAAAAAATAAAATAAAATTTAGAAATCCTTTTCAAGGCGATTTTCCTTTTTTCCTATAAGATATATCTCTATATACTTAAAATATATAGAATTATATAATTTTCATTTTTTGAATAAATATTTAGAAAATCATTTTTATCAAAAAAAAAATAGAGTTCTAATTAAGTATGTATCTTATTTTCTTTAAAAGTGATAGCAATTTAATAAATGATCTTTCCATCTCAAAATAATTATTTTGTGTTGTTGAAGTTAAGAAGTTAAAATAATTAATTAAATTCATAATTTATCTCGTTTCCATTTTATTGAATGTGAACTAAAACAATTCGAATTTGGTGAAAATGTGAACTAAAAGACATACTCCTTCTGGAAATTCTTTTAATTCAATTGAACCCATACATCATACAATATTTGGCCCATTATCAATCTCAGCCAGATTCTAACCGACCTCACGCGCGCACACACTCTATTTTTCCCAGAAAGAACGCACAAAAACTCTCCACGCGCCCCTTCTCCCTCATCTTCTCCAGACGAACTCGACCCTAAACCCTCCAGATCACCTCAAATTCCCTCTTTGATCCTTCGATTCGTACTCTCTGTGTGCATAGGACGAGCTCAAAGACATCTCAAGCTTCCAACAATGCATTCCTCAACAGAAATATCATTTCAATTTCGAATATTTCTTTTTTTTTTTTCAATTTCGTTTCAAATTCATACTAATTCGTACGTTTCCAGCTCACTGGAGCCTTATCCATTAAGAAATTTTCTAAAAACGGTTCCTCCCACATCGAAAATATTCTCAAAATTTGGAGATTTTGGGTGCTATATAAACCCATCCCTTTCAATGTTCATGGACGGATTTTTGGAGACCAAAGAGTATCCTAAAATTTTTTGGAATTCTTGGTTCAATAGTTCAAAATTTTGTAGCTTTCGTGGTTGTTCGAGTTGAAAGAGGTGGTAGAATCTTCTTCTTCAAGCTCGTTGTCCGGTTCGCTGCCCGGAAAGAGGTAAATTCTTTTTTAGCTTTGTTTTGGTTTAATTCCCAGCTCTTATATGATTTATATTTATGTGTTCTCAGCTTTGTTTTAGTTTTCATGGGTTAGACTTTGTTTTGATATTTAAGTAGCTAATAATGTTGCTGTTGTGCTTACTGTTAATATTTTACGGTTATAAATATCCTTAGCTTTGTTGGTGTTCTATTTGTGTTGCCATCTGAATCAAGTCCTGCCCCTGTTGTTGATCTGAAGATTTGTTTTCTTATCTATCATCTCTTACATTGAGTCTATATGAATATGTTTAACGTTAAGCCTATGCCAAGCATGCTTCCATCATTTTGCTTCGTCTTGTTGGATTCTTTAAGTAATATGCCTTACTAACTTTTCTTAGACAATTTAGCTTATTTAATAATATCTTTATACCTTTATATTTATGTTGTCATGTAGAGATTTTTTTTATTATCCTTAACCCATTGTTGGTTCATTTATCAAGATGCAGTAGCCCCTTTATTCACTTTTTCTTAAAAGCCATGTAATGCCAGCCTCTTTCCAGATGCCCCTCTATTTTGTTGTCATTATTTGATGTCATTGTGGTTGATGGTATTGAGGTATAATTAATCAATCTGTTGGTATAAAGGTTTGATGAATTCTCATGCTTTGAGTAGAGCTTTTCTCAGCTTAGTTTAGCATCTTGAATGGGCTCTTTTTTGGTCAAATTGATTGTTTAAGATTAGATGATCACTAGCTACATGTTTATTTTATTTTGAATGATTTGAAATGATAGGTTAAGGATCTTATTTGTTCAGGAATCATGAGTTGATCCTAGGTTTAGTTGAGCTCTAGATGAAGTTGAGTTTTAATTCAACTTATTTTTGGTTGCTCTTAAATCCCTTAGATCATCATGTTACTCCTTTGTGCTATAGATCCTAAATTGCGTACATTGGCTCGGTTTGAAATTCGTCCTATTTGCTGATTATTAGTTTAAAGTTGATGTTGTATACGTGTTCTATGAGAGCTCATATGTCATGTGCTGCTTTAATAATCATGATATTTTATTGATTTGCTCATTTTCTGAAATGGTAGAGCTTGTTCGTCACATGTTTTGATAAATTTCGTGTTAGTTTAAAGAAGTTCGGCATATTAGCCTCTGTTTATTTGTTGTGGATGTTTATTGTCGTTAGTTGCCTCCATCTTGGACAAGAAGTTGTTATTGGTTTATGCTAGTTTTGCTTACTGTTTACTGTAGACCATAAGAAAATTTATTCATCACTTTATCCTTTGATCAAAATAGTTTTAGCATTTTACTTGTTTTCTCATTATTATTTTTAGTATTAGTATGGTCTTTGTTATTGAATGAGATTAAGATAATGACATTGTTTAGGTTCTGTCCATTGCTAAAAGGTAGCATGATTTCCTCCCCTCTGAATGTTAAGTTTCAATTCTGTGCTCTTTCTTTTGTTTCTTATATATGTTGGTTTAATCACTGTGAGCTTTTGGAGCATTTTTCTTAAATATTTTTGTATTTTTGATTGAAATATTAATCTCTTTTCTTTCTCATCTGTGCATGACACTCTTCCATTGAGTTCACTTGGACTCCCCATCTCTAGCTTGCATACTCTTCTATTTGAGTCGACCTCATCCGAGTCGCACAAGGAAATGCTAATACTATTGGGCTAAAATCCCAAGAAACTAGCAGCAGGCAGCAGACAGCAGCTAAGGAGAGTTGAAAATGAGATGGTGTTGGATCTTAACCTAAGTGTACTGATGGCAGCAACACAATAGAAGGCAGCAGCAATATCAGTCTTAGAAAGGCTGAAAATTGAGAAGGTTTTGGACTCTCAAAAGTCCAATTTAACCGAAGCAGAGTTGCAGCAATTTCAAAGGGCTGAAACTTTCATTTTTCAGACTTAAAAAAGTTCAAAAATTGCGCCAGCAGCAACATTTAAGAAGCAGCAAGTTGACTTAAATTTGTCCAAGTTCTGTTCGCACTTTTATTTTCCTTATATTGTGATTTTGTGATATTAGCTTTTAACTTCAACATTTATTTTTTATAACTTAGGTGAATCCTTGGAAGTTTTAAAACTTTCTATTTCGTTAGTTGTTTACTTTAAGTATTTACATTTTCAAAACTCTTTCAAGTTAGGCAACTTAAGCTTTTAGATTAACTTGAGAATTATCCATATTCTTTCATAGTTAGTAATTAACTTTGAATCCATGTTTATGAGTTTGAACTAACTATTTAGTTCAAATTTTTAAATAGGATAAAATTGTTAAGTTTCTTAAAATGAATTAGTTGTCTTTTAATTTAACTTGGGACTTTGTATGAATGACTTGAGGATTTTTTATATCCCTTCATAGCCGTTAAACAAGGTTGTTTACTTCTTGTTTATGAGTTTGAATTAGTTGAATGATTCAAAACTTGACTATGGATAAAAGTTTCAAGTTAGGCTTATTCTTGAGATTTTTTGAAGTATCAAGAGATTTTTATCTAAGTTTTCAACAAGATTTTAAAGTAATTTAAGATCTCTTTTAAAAAATTCGCCAAACTTTTTAATCTGCTGGTCAACCGCATGTTAGCGGATTCTCTAAGATGCTTAAACCCTTCCTTAGATAATTATTTTAACTCTTACCCGACTCTGGTTATTTAAATTGTTTCCTCTCAAATATTCCCTTTTTAAATGGTTTTCTTAATTTTTCCTAAAAATTAAGTGGCGACTTCCAAATTATAAATTTTTCTAAAAATTAACATAAATTGTCAAAGTTGCAAAAATGGTTTCGAAACCTTAAGTTTCGAAATCGGGTCGTAACAACTAGTGCAAATTGATCTCCACAAGTTCTTGACGCAATAATCCTAATAATAACTCTTACCTAGTGTTAACATGCAAGGTTTGTAAGTTAGATTTATCCTAAGTGATTGGTCGTCCAAGTAGGGAATTTCACCATGTAACTTGGTCGGTTAACAAGTGTATGATTTACTAACCCTTATCCTTAACCCCAGATTAGCCCCCGTGGTAGGTGGGTCCGGCTATTAGCTATCGAATTATCACGCTAAAACTTTGTTGTTCAATCTCTTTCTCATTCATTACTTCCTTCGTCGGGCAAGTAGAAATGAGGCGAGTTCTAACATTATGCACCATTAAAAGGCATTCAAAATGAAGAGATTAACAATATATGCATAAACACTATTGTAGAATTACCTAATTATTAGTTTTACGTTGTTAATTACTCATGGTTCCCACAACCCTAGTTGTGGAATTAGTTATTTATGCTTGAGTTATCACAATTCATAATAGAGCTAATAAGATAAATCATGAACTTAAAATTAGAATAGATGAAATTCGAAATCTTGAATTGAAGAATAAACGCAAATTTGATAAACCAAACGTCAATATTAAATGCCAAAAATGTTCGCCAAAAAATCTCAATGCCAAAACAAAGTATCACAATAAGTCTAACAACCCAAAATTGAAATTTACAACTAATATTTATAGAAAACAAGTCCTAAACCAAGTAGGAAAATGACAACTAAGGAAATCTAGCTTTGGGCAAGGACCTACGGTTGGCCACCTACGGCTCATCATAGGAACGATGGCTCATAGGTTCCACCGTCAACCAGTAGTTAGTCATAATTCTTGTGGGTGCCATCGACGGGCTTGAATTACAGTCCGTAAGTCCATCGACGCCCCGTCCTGTTCAATTGTTGTTCATGGACTAGAAGTCATCTTATCTAAAGCTATCAATGACTCATCATCTACGACACGTAATCATACTTATGACTTTTCAGTCGCCCTCGTCATTCAACACTTAGTCCATTTCTCTCAGCACTTCACCCACGCCTTCCACCTACGGCTCGTTGAATGAATGATGACTTGTAGGTGGGGTTGTCTATCACCAAAATCATGTTGTTTCAACACTTCAAATACCAACTTCTCCAAAACCTATTTCCTGCAAAATCAGAAAAAACACCATCACATCTAATAAAAAAATGCCTAAGACTCATGCAAAACACTAAGTTTAATGCATTAAAAATACCGTAAATTCTCAGTACATCAACACCCTCAACTTAAAATCATTTCTTGTCCTCAAGCGACGCAACAGACTCTAAACGACACTTATGCAAGAGCAACCCACAAACTCAAGCAATCATATGTCATTTTCTAAACAATCACCATCTTTAACTATTTTCAACACATTGTAAATCTTTTATTCGAACTCAAAAAGCCAATTCATGCGGATCAATACATGACATAGACTTACCAATACACACATTCACATACATAAACAACAATAACCAAGATACCAACTCTTTAACAATATAACTTGTGCCCTTACTACAAAGAAATCCCCTTTACACAAAAAAATTGACTTTTTTTAGTTAGGGACTTAGTACTACTCACACTCAGAAGTGAATTTAAATGCAATTTGTGCTCAATACCATAGGCTTGCCCTTATTTTCTACACTTTGACTTTCCAAACAGGTTACTTAGGATCACTATAGGACTTTCTTATCTTGTATGGTATATTTGGATGCTAAGTGACTTTTCTTCCCTCCTTGATATTACATTGGCTATTTTACCTCTTTTACAACCAATTCTGACATTGTCTTGTTTCTGCTCCTCTTTATGATTCATTTAGGCGCGGGTGTGCCTTTGACTTGACATTCTTGCTTGTTTCATATTTTCTTCATCTTTTTATTCAAGTGTTTTCATTCTTTTGTTTCTTTTTGTTCAGTCACACCATTCTCTACATCTTTGCTAATTTTTTTCTACATATGACTCTTTTCATACCCTATGTTTCTTGTTTTCCTTCATAATAGCCTCCCTCAACTTAGGTATTTTGTATGAGTTGAGATGCATGATGTCCTAGGGAGGACCAGGGCCAAAATCAAGGAAAACTTTTGAAGTAGCCACCTTTAACTTAGGCTTTAAACCTGAGTTTAGGTGCACAATGTCCAACGAGGGACCAGGGCCAACATAGAGTTTCACAATTTTTCTAGGAAAGGTGAGTTAGGTGTATTGAAAGAAATTATATTTGTTAGGCTTAAGCATTTGGATCGACAGGAGCACTTTATTACTTTTGGTTGGTTGTTTTTAGGCTTAAGTGGACTCATTATCAACAATGGTCTATGATCATTTCCTAATTCCCAGTCTAAATCATCTTAGCAAGACCAACGGGGTAAGTTTTATATTGGCACATACTATATTAATATACAAAATGAACTCACGCACATATGGCACCTTGTTTCACTATCAAATCATTAATGTATCCGGTCATGTTATAGCTTAGGTATTCCTACGGTCCGTAAATGCCATTCATAAAAATCAACTTGACCCCTTAAAATTTCACTAATTTTGGGACCTACCTACGAGACCTATCTATGACTCGTACATAGAATTACAGACCTTCCTGGTGAACCGTAAAAAGGATATCATAATTTGATTTTGAAAAATTATTTTTTCCTCTTCCTACGGTTACCATCTACGATCCGTAGAAGCTTCTACGGATCCTAAGCTTCTACAGTTCATAGATGGGACCCGTAGACACATTCTACAACCCAAAAATTTCTTTTCTTTCTTTTCCAAATTTTGAGGTATTACAAACACATGCTCTCCAAATCTATGTACCGGGGCTTTTCCATTTTAAGAAGCCTCACCAACAATGACATATTATCAGAATTGTGATCTAGACGTCAATACGGCCCGAATTCCAACAATTAGAATTGGGTCTAAGTGGCATTGTGGAACAACACAAAGAATCACGAAATTGACTCTCAATAGGTCCCAACTTGATTGAGGAACTTGTGCCCCAAAAATGGACACAATTCAAAATTTGTCGAAGCTAAAACAACCCAACCATTAAATTAGGCCAACAAACCTATTTTTAGCAAAAATCAATGAATTTAATGAGGAACTTATGGGTTTAGAAGCAAAAAAATTGATCCTTAAAATGTCCAAAATCAACTCTCAACTCAATGCAAGGATTTCCCACAAGAATTGTCCATAACAAAGCTCTCAACACTCCCATATTCATAATGAAAAATGAAGAAGGATGCTGAAAATCAATTTTAACGCCGCTTCAAAGGATCTGGCTTCGCCAAAGTGGAAAAGACTTTATCGGTACGGAAGTCAACAAGGTTGGTCAGCTCCGTAGGAGCGAACCCAGCTTCAAAGGCGTGAGGTAACCTGCATGACCAAGCTTTGCAGGAGTGTGGTTAGGTGATGTGGCCAACCTTGTAGGAGTAGCTCCGCTTGAGTGAGCCCTTTTCTATAGGAATGGCCACATCAGCAGGTTGTGCATCAACTCTTGGGAAATCCCAAGCTTAGATCGGACCTTCAGAATTAGTTCAAGATCCCACCAACACAAATTGGATATGCTATCCAACTAGAAATGACATTCTAGACTCAATGGATCTGTCAAAACTTTCAATGGATGTCATCTCGATGAAAACAGGGTTCCACACCCAGGTTTTATTTTAGTTGAAATTCACATGCTAGCTTGAAATAAGTCTGGAAGCCTCGAGATCAAAACTAAAGGCCTTCTTGAATAAAATCAATGTTCTGGAGCTAACAAAACAATCAGAACCACATCCTGAGATTGTTTACCTGATGTTTGACCAAAGTCCACCAATCAAACTTCAAAAAAGCTCTAAAATAGGAAAACTTGCATGAAAACCAAACAGATGACTCGGTAACCGAACTATTGGTCTTATCTACTACTATAGAAAAGTCATGAACTTTGAAAATACTAGAAAATAGAGAAAATGACCAAGAGGGTCATCAAATGGAAACACGAGTATTAGGATTCTTTTCTACTCTTTTTCAAGTCTTTAATTCGTTAATGTATTTCGAAGAATCAAAACTTATGAATCCAATTATGAGTAGATAAATCCTATATTTCTAGGGTCATGCCTACAAATGAATGTGAAGTTATGAAACTTCAGAGGAAGTTTGGTTATCAATATGGGTTGTTCTTATATTCTTATTTTCTTTATTTTGATGTTTCATCACCATTGAAATACATATATTTTCTCGCATTGAACTCGAGAGAGGGACTAAGGGATAGAACACAAAATATAATGAGTGATATCTTTCTCTTCACTAAAAAGAAAGATTGATTTGCATCTTGAATAGTGATATATCTAGCTTGCGTCACTTAGGATGAGAAATGGGGAAGATAATGTAATGCTTAAAAATTGGATCAATTATCCCCACTCAACAATATAGTTAGGTGTCCAATTTTAGTATACGGCTAGTGGCTCGGAAGATCATAATCATATTATTAACCTCGTAAGTCCATAACTCGATAACCAAGTAAAATCTAAGGTCGAAAACACTCTACATTAATTCGCATGATAGATATTGATTTGGAATTTCTCCAGTATTTGATTAAAACCACGCTTTGAATTGAAATCGTCCTTACTTAGTTTTATTTATATGCTAATTAAAATATTATAGTTAAAAAAATATAACCAAACTCTTTTCGCACACTTGCACGTAATTATAATTGAAAGTCAAATTAGATATTTACTAGTCAAAAGTTCTTTGGGTTTGATAATCCAGCTCCTTAGAGTCACTATATTACTTGTTTGACCACCTAGGCTTGCCTGTGTAATTTTGGCACAACACTAATCCAACAGGTGCTTATGTAGATGCTCCCATAAAGCTTGGCTCGCTTTGGTGGAGTTTCTTTCGTGAAGAGCAATGTTAGCCATGCTCTCGTGGAGATTGGCTTGCTTCAATGGAATTGCTTTGATGAAGAGCAGTCGCGCCAGCGATGGCTGGAGACGCCAGCAGTCTCCTCTGCTGTAGAGCTAGGCAGCTCAGATTGCAATTCTTTGTCACTGCAAGCTTGTGGTTGCTTGTGTCACAATACAAAGTAAATCCTAGACGTGGCATGTCGTATAAGACCCCAAGAGTCCATCACAATCCACTTGACATACATATACACAATGTAATAGACAAAGTATGCAATTTCATATGAATAAAAGAGTTTGACATTTAAAAATGGAAGTCTAACATAGTCTTGACAAGCTTTTCTACAACAACAAGAAATGATCGGGACGCAACCTGCACACCACGTAAAAATCTAAAAAGTAATAGACATAAGAAATAAATAAAAGTGACATGGTCCTCAGAGTATGAGGACTCACCACATCTTCAAATCATTAAGCAATCACCAATTAGCCACGAGCAGGGGGAGAGGAATTGTCAAGTCCTACATTAGTGAAATAATGTAGGCACAAGTATGCATTAGTGTATGAAATGTACTAAGTATGAGGTATATGCATAAAACATAAAATATGATCATAAGGGGAAATAATCGAAAACACGATATGCATGACTAGACTAAACATCATAAAAGCCTTTAAGGAAACATCATAAAATTTGAACATGGTGAATACATTTTAAATCATAAGGAAGGCTTCATAAAATATTTGAAAGCAACTTAGTTCATTTTGTGGGATATTAGATTTAATTGACAATAGACCATGCGAGCTATACATAGAATCCGATGTAACTCCCACATCGATAAGGGAGAGTTTACTTGCCAAGGTATAGCTTTGTATCATATCATGTGCTATATGTGGATCGACTAGCTAGGTCATTTAAGGCAATCCTACATGGGGAACGTAGTTTGGAACTAGAGGTTGCTACTAGAGACTACCCTATTTGAGCCTCCACTTCAAAGTTCCCTCGGTGCTAAGTTAAATCCCAACGGAATAGTTATTTTCATAAAATTATCTAATCCAAACTTATAACAGTATAGAGTAGCTTGTTTAAATCTTGAATCAAGAAAATGTAAGAAAACCTTTCACCAAACCATGATTCCTTAAAAAGTGAGAAAATCCTTTCACAATTTCATTAATGCTTATCTTTTAGCAACCTAGATCATAAAACCTTTCTTTTCATAAATCATGCATAAGTCCATGCAATTATCATTTAGTGTTTCATAGCTTCTCTAGGAATTCATGTAAATTAGGGTTCATAGTCAAAATCATGATCAATGTATGAGTTCATATGGAATTAATTGGAAAACATGTAATTGAGTCTAAACAATCATAATAATTTGACTATGAACTTACTTATATATCTACTACTATATTATATACTATATATATATATATATCTACTACTATATATTATATACTATATATATATATATATCTACTACTATATTATATACTATATATATATCTAGTATATAATATAGTAGTAGATATATATATATAGTATATAATATAGTAGTAGATATATATATATATATATATATATATATATATATATATATATATATATAGTATATAATATAGTAGTAGATTATCAATATAAATTAGTAGTGCAGGTAAGTTGTTCTGAGTCCAGTCTTTGTTCCGTGTCAAGGCTTTGTTTTAGATATTTTGTACGTCCTACTCAGTACTCCCTCTCTCATTTAGTTTAATCAAGTTAGTTCATGACTTAAATCCCTATTTTCCCCATGTTTTAATTTTGTTTTTCAATTTTTATTTTTGTTTTTATTTTTATATTTGTTTTTGGATTTTGTCTTACCCCTTTCATATCTTCTTCTTAACCTTTGTTCTTAACAACTTCGTCTTTAACCACACCCCGGATATAAAACTGGCAACAAATTCGTCCTTTCATCAATCGGACTATAAAGCCAAGAGTCCTAGGAATTTACAGGTTAATCCATAGTCGTTATTAAGAAGTTAAGAAGTTAACCATATACTAAGGGTAATTTTTAAACATATGTACAATAATTACATGAAAACTAGCAAATTAAATAACATATTTTTGAGGGGAATTTTTGGGAAGTAAACATAGTAAAACTTACATGATAAATTGAGAGAGGTTTCCCTTTCGGGAACCCCCGAAGGGCCTTGGAAAAGCTTTTAGAAACTTGAACACACAAACACACTTATTTTTATTTCACAAGCTTTAATATACAAAGGAGGATTTTTGATACATAAAGGAATATGAAAGTAGGATGGATGAAGTATGGAGAGGGTTTTCTAACTTCTATTCTTTCCACTCTTGTTTCACCCCTTTCTCAACTCTTACTACTCTCCTTATATAGGCAAAATAAGAAACTTAAAAAGACCAAAATGACCCTACTAAGTGGTCTTAATTATGAAAAGACCCAAATGACACTACTAAATAGCCTTAATTATTTTTTGGCCGACAACTTGATAAGATTCATTTAATAATGCAAGTCAGGTACTCATTGGGCCCCATCGTCACATGCATTATCAAGTTCATCCTATTGGACTTATTTTTTCAGACTGACATAATTATTAGACTCGTGTTTTGTCAACAGTTTTTCCCTTTTTGGAGGGTAGTGATAAAGTGACAACACACCTATTTTTTACAAGACACATAGTGGGCATTTCCACCTACTAATAAATATTTACAAGACACGTAGTGGGCATCGCCACCGAACTTTCATAATATATATAGATATATATATATGTATGTATATATATATATATATGTATATTATTTTTGGAATATTGATACCTAATATATATAAAAATATATGTTAGTCTTCTTTTTCAATACTTGCTACATGCCACTTTCTTTGGCCATTTCATTCTTGCCAAACTTTGTTGACTATATTTTTATTTATTAATTAATTTTTCATTTTTTTTTTTTTTTTTTTTTTGGTAATAAGTAATGAAGTCTTTTGTAATATAATTAAGTATCTAAGTTGTGCAAAGCAATAGTATCAAAACTCATGCCTGAATCATCGTCTTCATAAGGATCTTGAGTATCTTGAATATTATTTATCAGTTCTTCGTCCGATAAAGAAGGGCTGTTAATGTTGTCTTCTGAACCATTACTTGGACTGGGACTGTCTTTGATAATATGTTTGTCTTGGAAAAATTTTTCTAAAGTTTTTTGAATTATTTTTTCTAATTTTTCATTTTTTTTCTTTTTTAAAACATCATTTTTTCTTAAAGAGTCTTTTTGAAAATATTTCGGTAGTCTTCTTCGTGAGGAAGTAGACCCCTCTTCTTCACTTTTTGGCAAAGTGACAGCCTTTAACGGATTTGATAAGTCTTTACCGGTTACCGTTTGGACCGGACTAGCTGTATCATGCTCCGATACAGTAGAGTTCTTAGCATTCAGAGGGGAATGCACACCCTTCTCATCCATTTTTAAAAGAGATGGAGAACTCATTTCTTGCGTCTGAGTATTGTCTGTTCTTGGAACATATTTATTCTGAAAAGTCTCAAGCTGTTTCATAAGTCTCATATTTTCTTGGATAAGGATTTCATTTTTTGTATTGAGTCTTTTGAAACCCTCTGTCATGGCTGAACAATGGTCACAAAAAATTATTTTATCTGAGTCTTTTTGGATATTATATTGTGGTATTTGGGTTGGGCTTTGTCTGAGAGCTGGTAAAATATAATAGTTAGGCCCAAGTATCCCTCTTGCATAGTCTAAAGCTTCAGTAAAATCATTAAATCCTTTAAAAAGTGGGGTTTTAACCCCATTTATATAATCAACTACTTCTATCCATGTCTGAAAAATTCCTTTAGTTTTTCCATGTATAACTACATAATATTTAAATTTATTGTCTCTATTTTTATCTGAAAAATATTGACACAAAGCATTAGATGTAGCAATAAAGTATTTTGTGTCTTGTTTATTATATGTTATCCATAGATTATCTATTAAACATTGTTGAGGCTTATCTAAATTACAGTCTGGATTTATTCTAAAAGATAAATTACACTTAGGATATGAAATTAAATTATACTTACCAAAATAAATTCTCTCCATTAAGTTGTCTGTTGTACTTAGTGGTCTGAAATTTTGTCTTCCTAATAATGTCTGAGCATAAGTATCTGGCTGGGCAATGCCCTTGCCTTTGTCTGCTGGCTGTTGGCCAGTTGGTCTCATGCTGAAATAAAATTTAATTAGTCTTTAATTGTAGTCTACTTAATTTATCTGCTAAATCATTGTCTTTTCCTTTAACATATTCAAAAACAATGTTATTATATATAGATATTATATCTATAAAGTTTAACCATCTTCTTTTACTACTAGCCTTACTATTTATTTTTTCATGAAATTTTACTATTGCTTTGCAGTCTATTCTAACTAATACTTCTTGTTTATTTAGGATGTATAATTTAAAACTATTTAGTCCATATATTACTGCTAATACTTCTGCGTCTATACTAGTCATATTACCTTTTTCTTTATATTGTCCACTTTGGTAGGCACATATTTTTTCTTCATTTTTTGGACTATATTTATTAGGTCTAGATTTTAATATAGAACCCCATCCTAATTTACTTCCGTCTGTTTGAACTATTAAATAATCAGATTCTAAAGGTATTTGTAAGTCTGGTATATTTTTAACTTTTTCTTTTATTTGTTGGACTAATTTTATATCTTTTATGTTAAAATGTTTTTGTCCCTTACTACCTGTCTTAGCATACAATGGTCCTGCTATTTTTCCTAAGTCTTTGATAAAGTTTCTAGCATAATTAACTAAACCTAAGAATTTTTGTAATTCTTTCGTATTATCTAACTTGTTTGGCATTTCTAATACTTTTTTAGCTATATGTGGTTGTAATTTTACTTTTCCTTCTCCTAAAGTTACTCCTAAGAAATTTATATGTGTCTTACATAGTTCCATTTTCTGTTTACTAATTATTATTCCGTATTTTACAAATAATCTAAATATTGTTTGTAGGTGTCCTAAATGTTCTTGTATATTTTTACTAAATACTAGAATATCATCTACATATACGAACACAAAATTCTTATAGTATCCAAACATTTCATCCATCTTTCGTTGAAAGATAGGAGGGGCTGTCTTTAAACCAAAAGGCATAGCAAGCCATTCAAAATGTCCTTCTGGACAAGTGAAGGTTGTCCATTCTATACTTTCCGGGTGCATTTTTACCTGCCAGTATCCTGATTTACAGTCAAATTTACTAAATATCTTTTTACCTTGTATTCTATTAATTAACTCACTTTTATCTGATAATTTATATGCATCTGTTCTAGTATTATTATTTAATCTTTTATAATTTATTACCATACGAGCTTTTCCTCGCACTTGTTCACTATGATTTCTAACCATAAAAGCTGCTGATCTATGTCTAGATGTAGATCTTCTTATTACTTCTAGTTTTAGTAATTCTTTAATCTGTTTAGTAAATTCTTCAGTATCTTCATTATTTGCTTCTATTATTGCTGTTTTTATAGTATACTCGGGATTTATTATGTCTAATTTACACATAATTTTATTACTTCCCCAATGTATTAAAGGTTTTTCTCCTATTATTTCCATTTCATCTAATATTGCTACTATATTTTCTAGGTCTTTATGATTGTTTATTTTTCCTATAGTATTTATTCCTTTTTGAAAATTGTAAAATTCTGTTTCTATATTTATTAAGGTATAATCTTTTTCTATATCTTCTAAGTATATATCTTCTATATAAGTGTCTTCCTGTTTTTCTTCATATAGATTATTTGAACAACTACCATTATTGCCACAATCGTCACAACATGAAGTAGTATTTTTTATATTTATTTTATTATCTTTATTTAATTCTTTGGTTGTGATTTTTCTAGTTTGTACAGGGGTATATGTTGTATTTCTAAACAGCATTATTCCATCTCTGGAAATTAAACAACTTCCATTATTTTGTATAAGAAATTGTAAACCTAAGACTAAATTAGTTTTAATATTAAGATCTCTGACTAATATCTTATGCATATTATATGTAGGTTTATAGAATTCACTACATGTATTTATAAAACTTATTTGTGCTTTTTCTATGTACTGGTCATAAAGATTATATGTTCCATCCATTTGTATTGCTTGTATAGGTTCCTTAAATTTTTTTAAAGTTGATAGTAAATTATGAGGTAGTATCTTTTTATTAAGTAAGCAACTTGTACAACCCGTATCTACTAAGGCTAAAGTCTCTATTTCTATATCTTTTATTGTTATTCTCACTAGTATTTTTATTGTTCCAAACTTTTTATCTTCATTGCATATGAAACTAGTATTATTTTCTTCTATGTTCATTAATTCACTTTCTTCTATTTGGTCTAAATGTATTGTACCTTGAGATTGTGTAGTATCTATGTCTATTTTTTGTTTACCTTTTTCTAACTTAGTTATTCTTTGTTCTAAGTCATTTATTCTTGTTTCTAAAGTTATTAGTCTTAGATTAGTAGCCTGGTCTTTTATATGAACTTGTTCATCATTTTTATTTACCTTTTGTTTTAATTTATTTTCTATACAACTAATACAGGCTTCCATGTAACAGTATTTACATTTAGCCCTGTTAATTTTACTAAGATACCATTTACATATATTACATTGGTTACTATCTATTTCTTTTAGTCTTTCGAACTCATGACTACATTCTTGAGAAATATTCATCATAGTATTTATTATGATATTATCTAGAAAATCTTGATTTCTTTCTGCTCCCATTTCATTAATTAAATTATCATCTTCTAAGTCAGAAGTGTCTGATTGGGTATTTGTTTCTGCTGTTTCTATACTTACTACTGAGTATATGCTTTCTGTATCTGACATGTATTCATCTACATTTAATAAGGTTTCTTGGAAGTCTTCTATTAACTGAGAATTCCTAGTTTTCATATTATTCTTTTTAGGGCATGTATTTGCTAAGTATTCTATACTTCCACAAGTATAACATTCTAATTTATTTTTATAATTTCTATCATTTCTATATTTTCTAACATGTCTATCTCTATTTAAGTAAGGTTTTCTAGCTAAAGATTTTCTTAAGAAGTATTTTTTATGTCTATAAGGTTTTTGGTTATAGACTGGTCTTCTTTTATATTTTCTTATTTTATTAGGTTCTTTATCATAACTTTGGGTAGTATATATCATTGCTTTGCAAAAGTTAATTTCATTTTGTTTTAATTATTTTTGTATTTGTGTATTTGTACATTTTTCCGTTAGTATTTCCATTATGTGATTTATTTTTTGTCCTATAGGCCATAATAGTGTGGGGTTTTGCACCACTCCTTCTCTTTTATACCATCTTTTTTCTATTTCTCTTCCTAGAGCTCCTGGTAATTTATTGAATAATTTTCTACCTAATTCTTCATTAAATGTATTTCCACTAATAGTACAATAATAAAAATAGTCTTTAAGAAAATTCTTTATGTTTAGCCAGTTAGATATACTTAATTGTTCTAATTTTATTATAGCATTTCTTTGTAGTGCTACTAGGCCACTATTTGGGTCTTCTCCTGTTAATAATACATGTATTTTATTTGTAAAGTTATATGGGTTTGGTCCTAATTCTATTAAACTTTGAAATTCCTGTGGGTAAGTTTGTTTATAAGATTCCCATAATGCTTTACAAGATTCTCCTAAAAATGTCTCTAAGTATCTATACATAGTTTCAGCGTCAGTTTCTTGATAATTTTTAATAAAGTCTGCTACTACTATTCCTTTCCATAAGTCTATTACTGTATTCCACATTTGTGGATCATGTGCTGCTATGTTTAATATTTTTCCTTTATTTCCTCCTTCTTGTAGTCTAATAGGTTCTTCTATAGGCATTCTTTTTCCTATTGGTTTAATATTATCTTTTATTTCTTGATCAGGTCTTGTCCATGGTTTTCTAGGTAGATTACCAGTATTATAGTTAATACTTGGGGCTGCACTAGTTCTTTGAAACGGACTAGCACTATATGAACTAGTTGCTTCTTCCATTAGTTCGGTATAACTAGTTATGGATAAAGTATCTATTTTATCTTCCTTTATGTCTTCAGGTTCTTCTATTCTATATGCTAAATTATCTTCTCTGTCTTGGCATATTCTAAAATGTTCTATTGTTTCCATTATATCCATTTTACCTCTTTTACATCTTTTACACTTAAAAACTGTAAGACTATTTTCTTGGTATTGTCTTTTTGCTTCTTCTATAACTCTTTCTACCTCATACCCTTCTTCTATTAATTCTATATTCATAAATTCCTCTTGTTCTGGTTCTATAGTACTTTCTGTTTCAGTATCATCTAAGTTTCTTGGACTTGTATAATTATAGTCTGTAAACCTAATTGATGTTTCTCCTTTTGAGCTAGTATACATGAAATGTTGCTCGGGAGCAAAAACTTTTGGCGTACTTAATTTATCTAGATTCCATTCTAATCCTGCGTATTCTTCTGGATTTATTTTTATTGGTTTTATTAGTCTTATTCCTTTATTACCCATTATTTCTACTACATCATTTACTTGGAGTTTAAATTTTGTATTACTACTTAAAGTCATTTTTCCAATAAAACCTACACACATTATTAAATTATTTCCATTATTCATTTCTTCATATCCTTTAGTCTGAATTCCTATTTTAATATTTTTGCCAAATTCTTTTAAATTTATTAAAAAGTCTGGGCTAATATAAAATATTCCACCATTATTTGTCATGTCTACTTCAGTTAATCCTATTATAGATTTCTTTAAGTCTGACCATCTATCATCATATAATACAATTAAAACTTTAGATCCTAGATTCTTTCTAGTTAATCCTTTTATTCCTATGACTATTAGACCCATATGCATTAACATTAGTTTGGAATTTTTTTACAGTTTGAATGGCAGCTGGGTTTACTAAGTCTAATATTGCAAATTCTGGTCCTATTGCTGATATCTGTTCTTTTCTATAGTGTCTATATAACTTATTATTCCTAGAGAAATTTTTTACGTTATATAATGTTTTTGGATTTAGCAATCTTAGTTGATTTTGTTGAAAAATTTGTAGATCTCTATCTATATCTATAATATCATTTAATTCTTGATTTTCGTCTGTATTTGAGGATCTTCTAGACAGTATTCTAGAAATTAAATTATTTCCTATTCTGTTTTCTGAGAAACTTGGTCTACTATTTTCTTGGGTTGTTCGTTTGTTTGAAAGAAAGTCCATTTTGGAGATTTTCTGGTTAACTTTTGTTTTTCTTGTTTAGGTGTTATTTCTACTTGCTTAAGTTGGGATATTAATTCGTCTATATCTGTATTTTTATGAATTTGTTCAGGTTGTTTTTCTTTTAATATTTTGTCTACTTTTGTGTTTAAATCTATTAGTAATGCTATTATAGTATTATTTTGTTTTAGAAGTATTTTGTCTGTTAGACTAGAGGGAACGTGGTTTGAATATCCTACTACTTCTTGATGGAATTTTGTTGTATATTCTACTGCTTTTTTATAATTTATATCTTCTTCACTCATGAAAGTGATATCTGTTCAAGTCTTATTATTATTTCTTTTAACTGACTAATTTCAGTGTTTATTTTTTCTACTTTTTCTATGATTTTTGTTACTACTTGAGTATTTTTATTTTCTAATTCTTTTGGTTTTTCTATTATAGTTTTTACCAGTTTTTCTATTTCTATTTTAGTAGGTATGTTTTCTAAGTTAAATTTTGTATTTAAATATTGAATTTTTCTATCTATCTCTATCTCTTGTGCTTTTAGGAAGTCTATATTCTTTTCTAATTTATCTACTATTTTGAATTGTTTATTATGTACTTCTGCTATTTCTTCTAAAAATTTTATTATAATTTTGTCTTGTTGTTTAATTTTTTCACTAAGATTTATTGTTAAGTCTATTAATGTATTAAATTGTTTATCTTCAGAGTGTAGTATATGTTCTCCTTCAATAAAATTACACTTTAAAATATTATTTTTATGTAATGATCTATATTTTTTCTCCGGGTGTATTTTTAAATCTAAGTATTCTAAATGAGTTAATGAATCTATTTTTCTATCCTAGTGAACTTCTAACTTGACTAATTTTTGTATAGTATTGTATTCTATTAGTAGTATATTTTATATTTAATTTAATGTTACTAATTTCTTTAACTATGTTATCTTTATGTTGTAGTAACAAGTCTATAGTATAAGTTTTAGGTATATCTTTGTTAGCTAAATCTTCTTTTGACCAAATTAAAAATTCGCTTATCTATTCTTTTTCTAATTCTTCTTCTACCCACCTTAAATATTCTAGTAATCTTTTATAATTATGTCTGAGCTCACTCCTAAATTGTATTTCTTTATGAAGCCAACTATATCTTTGTTTAATTCTCTTTATATATTCTAGAGGCATGTATTTTATCCAAAATGTAAAGATGCAAGTTTCTGTTCGTATATTTTTATTCTTCTTTTAGAATTTTCTATTTGTCGTTCAATATAGTTTAATTCTCTTTGAAAGTAAGGTATATCTAGGTTTGATTCTTCTAAAGATAAAAGTTGTCTTATTGTTAATTCTCTATCTAAGAGAGATGTTTTATGGTATTTTTCTTCTATAAGCCACTCTTCTAATTGTTTATGTCTTTTAATTATAACTTGCATTTACTTATCCTAATAGAATTGCTTCTCCTTTTAAATTTCTATTTATACTATTTATTCTATTATTACACCAATAATGTAACAAAACCATAATTATTCATAAATTAAAAACTTAAACATACAATAATTTGAACCATTAAATAAAAAAATAAAAAATATATTAATTTGGCGTCTCGTCTTGTCCCGCAAAAGTGGTGTGATGGGACGGTACTGTAATTTTGTCCCACTCCGGCCCGGTTCAGCCCAAGACCGGTGGTATCTCGGCCGGTGGCGCCCGGACCGGCTCAGCTCCGATCGTTCCGGCCCACAAGACCTAGACCCGGTCCCTTTGCCAGCACTAGTCGGGCTGCGAGGGACAACTTTTGACCCAATTTTTGGTATGACTTTCATGCCATTGATATGGATATTGTTAGTCTCATATTAATGTGTAAAATATGTTTTTTGCGTGACAGCAATTCAAAGCTCTTTGAAGGGAAAAGCTTCTGAATAATGGTTCGTGATTGTGGTTTGATTTTGAAGTAGGTTATGGTTTTCTTTCTTTAGACATAGCCTAATTAGATTCTATATATTATAAGTTTCATGATCGTTGGAATGTATTTTAGAGTAGAATTAGGCCTAAAATGATTTGAATGCATGAATTGACCAATTTCGAAATTTTGGGGTGTTCTTTAGCTTAAGCCTTAATTTAGATTGTTCTTAGCCTTGATGTGATTAGGATAGTATACTTACAATGATTTAGTGGAATTTAAACTTAGGTATATAAGTTGTCACTCGACCATTTAGTTTATTTGTGTGATTTTACTTTCGATAATTGTATTCATCTATTTTGTTGGGATTGTGGGTGTAAGGCCTTAAATTTGGACTATGTGTGTACTATGAATGGTGTTTAACCCTATTTTGTGTGTTTGGTACTTGTAATTATTTGCACATATGTGATTGACATGAATTTATATGTATTGCATTCGCAATGGATTATAGCATGAGATGGAGGCAGAGGAGATACTGATTTTTGGTTGTTAAATCAATCTACCTCTGTTTTTATTTGATTTGGACTCTGATAGAGCGTATTACTAGTTCATGTATGAAAATTAGATTATTTTGAATGAATGTACTATTTTTGTTGGATTTTAGCTTTGAAGAGATTTTTGCCCTTAAATTTATTGATTTTATGGTTTTAAAAGAGGTAGTACTTTACGTTGATACGTTCTGGCGGTCTGCACATTGAATTTTGAATTTTAACTTTTATTGCATTTGTAGTTGAGCCACAGAAGATCTACAGAATGTCTTGAGGAGACTACGGGCGGCCATCCAGGCAATTTCAAGGTCTTTTAATTTTCTACATTGGTCACATATGCATTGCACCAATTCATAATACATGGCATTCTTTGATATGCATACATGGAGTGTGATTTTTCTTCTTATTATTATCTCCACCATCATTTCCTATGAGTAGAGCTTTTCTAGTGTAAATTTTTTATTTGTAGTGTTAGAATTATCATGCTTCTTATATTATATAGTGTGTTGAGCTCGGTTAGCCTATGATGTCTACTAAGTACCCCGTGTTTTGATACTCAGACTACACTTTTGTATTTTTTCTGATACAACACCTAGTATGAGTCATCTCTGTTGATCTTCTCTCGTTCGAGGCCCCCTATTGTTCGAATTGTGGTAAACTTTTTGCATTTTCGTTATGTATTTTGTTAGACATGTTTTGTAGAGCTTTTTTTTCTATACCTTAGATGCTCTTATACTAGAGACACTAAGTTTAGGGTTTGGTTCCTTTGTATATTCATCTTTCTCAGTTACTTTTTGGCCCTATATACATATTGTACCATTTTGTATGTATCTATACTAAGGGTCTATTCTCATATTATTATTACTTCTGCTTTGGTTATTTCTAATTTTATTTATCACATGTTGCCTACAAGAGGTTTAGGGTAGGGGACCATAATAATCCAATTTCGAGTCGTAACAGGTAGATAGAAGGCTGGTCTGTGTCCAACCTGCCTAGGGCTGGGCATAATATGGTTAAAACCGAAAAAACTGGCCGAACCGATTTTTTTTTAAATTTCGGTTTTGGTTTTTCGGTTATTTCGGTCGGTTTCGGTTTTAATTTTCAATATTTCGGTTATTTCGGTTCGGTTTTCGGTTTTTTCGCTTAAAATATTGGTTAACCGAAAAACCAAAATTAAATATATATATATTCTTTACCCTTTCATTAAATCTCAGCCCATTCCTTCAATAAAAATATTAACTCAGCCCAATAGCCCATGCCCAGCCAGCCCAAATTCCAATTAGAAATCCCTAAATCCTAATCTAAGAGTTGAGACTTGAGAGTTGAGACAAACCACTGTAAGTCTTTCTACTCTCGTCAGTCGTCAACTCGTCACAGACGCAGCGGCTCCGTCGCTCCGACCTCCGAGCTTCTAACGTCTCTCAACTCTCAGCAGTCAGCGACTCAGCTCGTCGTCTCAAGGCTGCTGAGTGCTGCCTGCCATTGCTCCTCAGTCTTGGCTCCTCACTGACGTTGAGACTTGAGAGTTGAGACCACTGTAACTCCGTTTCAAGGCTGCTGCGGACTGCAGTGCTGCCTGCCGCTGCTCCTGACTCCGAGCTGACACTAAGTGCTCGTCGGTCTCCGCCCGCAAGTCGCAACTGTTGTCTGCTCAGTGCTCGCGAGTTGCGACTCAAAAGTCGAAGGTTAGTGCTCACTACTCATCGCGGCTTAAATCTTAACTTCATCTAGAAATCTTTATTATGTTATATTCAATTTCAAATATGAGATTGTAGTTTAGCTGCTTGATTGTATTTCAATTTCAAAGAATAGACAAAAACACTAACAGGAAAAAGATATTATCTTTTGCTTCAAATAAAAGGTAATTTATAGTTACGTTTTTAGAAAAGTTCATTGTGTTCTTCCTTGATATGCTCTGATGATTGTCTGGTGAATGGTGATAGGCTGATAGTTGTTCAGTGTTATGAGTCCATGGGATAGGAGTTAGGACAAAACTTTGAATTTTGAATTTTTTAAATGGGACCAGATAGGTGAGTTCAAAGTTATTTGCAATTTGTTAATTCTAAATTCTAGAATAGTGTATTTGTTCCATATCATTTTTAAAACGCTATTGATGTTTTGTTTTGTTTTCTCATCTTTTATCAAATAGGATGTATGAATACAATTAAAAAGAATTAATTTTGTTTTGTCGTTAGTTATCAATCTAAATAACTGAAACTGAATTTTTTTTCTAGAAAAAGGATGACATTATTTTACCTATCTCAAAATGATTGTTTTATACTAAAAATAAAAATTATATTGTTTAGTTGATGCCAATTTGTCTTACAATAAAAGGAGATAAAAACAAACAAAAATAATAAACGAGATAAAGGCAAAAATAACAAATGAACAAACAAAAACAATAAATGAAAGGCTAAAAAAAAAAAGCACTGCTTGAGTGTGCAAACTGAGGAGATATCTGGGTAATCCCAATATTTTATTGCCTAATGGGTATTCTATTAATTAATTAACAAGTATTTGAACAAATTTAGGTAATTAGTTTGGCCAGATCCTATGACTTATGTCCATTTGCGTTTGAACAGTAATCATTAAATGCAATTATGCAAGTATGCAACTTTGTGATTTTAATCATTGAATGCAATTATGCAATTATGCAACTTTGTGATTATTTGTGTGATTTGTGAACTGTAATGTACTGCGGTCTGCGTCTTTCTGATTGTTGTTATTCTTGTTTGTTTCACTTTTTTTTTTTTACAGATGACGCAAAATGGAAGTAGGATAAGTGAAAGTGGAGCTTCAAATGACAGCATACCTAACACCTCATCTCCCAATGAGGTTGAAGTTGATGTTGATACTTCAAATAAAAGAAAAACCATGGAACCTAGAGCTGCTTGTTGGAAGCATTTTAACAAGTTCACTGATGAAAGTGGAGCTAAGAAAGCCAAATGCAAGTATTGTGAGAAATCTTATGCAGCTTCTACATTGAGTAATGGTACGTCATCAATGAATAATCATATGAGAATATGTCCTAAATTTCCTCGTGACACCGTAGAAAAAGGTCAAAAGCTAATTAATTTTCTACCATCTTCAACGGGAGCAAATGAAGGGGTGATTAGCACTTGGAAATTTGACCAAGCACAAAGTAGGAGAGCTTTAGCCAAAATGATAATTGTTGACGAGCTACCATTTAGTTTTGTTGAGAAAGAGGGTTTTAAAAACTTCATGAGAGTTACAGTGCCACAATTTCATATTCCTTCTCGTAGAACCGTGACGAGAGATTGTTATGAACTATATCTTGAAGAAAGACAACTTTTGAAGAAGGTTTTCAAAGAAGCACGTCCAAGAGTTTGTCTTACGACAGATACTTGGACCTCTATACAAAAAATCAACTACATGTGTTTGACAGCCCACTTTATAGATAGAAATTGGACTTTGCATAAAAGAATAATAATTTTTTGTCCTATTTCTAGTCATAAGGGGGAGGGGGGGGATATGGCAGCTTGCATTACTAATTATTTGCTTGAATGGGGTTTGGATAATGTGTTTACTATTACAGTTGATAATGCTAGTTATAATGATGTTACTGTGAAAGAAATGTCTAAACAATTAAGTAATTGGGGAACTAACATTATGGATGGTGACCATCTTCATGTGAGGTGTATGGCACATATCCTTAATCTTATTGTGCAAGATGGGTTAAAGGAAATTGGTAAGTCTGTCGAGCTAGTGAGACAAGCCGTGAAGTACATTAAACAATCTCCCGCAAGACTTAGAAAGTTCAAAGAATGTTGTGAATCTCAATTGATAACTTGTAAGAAATCATTGTGTTTAGATGTTCCTACTAGGTGGAACTCTACATATTCGATGCTTGATGTAGCACAACATTTTGAGCTTGCATTTGAAAGATATAGTTTTTATGATATTGGATACTTGAATCATCTTCGTACCTTTGGTTCTGTTTCTTCTGAAGATGAAGATAGAACTAGTGATGAAGATGGAACTAATGCAAATATTCTTACAAGTGATATTCTTACAAGTGCTGACTGGAAAAATGTGAGGTCAATGGTGAAATTGCTTGAAACTTTTTATGTACTTACTTTGAAGGTCTCTGGTTCTAATTATGTCACTAGCAATACACACTTTGTTGAAATTGCTGAACTTAATCTTATTTTGAAAGAGATGATGGAAAATGAAGATGGTAATTTGAAAGAAATGGCAAAAAGTATGAATGAAAAGTTCAAAAAGTATTGGGGTGAACCACATAAAATGAACAAGATGATTTTTATTTCATCCGTGTTGGATCCCCGTAACAAGCTTGATTATGTTCCATTTGCAATTGTGGATATGTTTGGAAAAGAAGTAGGGGACAAGCTATGTTCAGAAGTGAAAAAATACATGAAAAAGTTGTTTGATTATTATGTTAAGAAATCCTCAAAAAGCTCTTCACATGTACCATCACCCACTTCATCTGACAACTCATCAAGTATATCTAATGTGAGTGGTTGTGACAACTTTGTAAGTAGAGGAAGAATGAGAACGAAACAACAATTTGAGAAGCATAAAGAAGTTAGTGGAAGTTCAGGTAGTAAATCAGAATTGGAAAGATATCTTGGTGAAGATATTGAGCCAGATACTAATGAATTTGATATATTAATGTGGTGGAAAGTTCATGAGCCGAGATTTCCTATTCTCGCGGAGATGGTTCGTGATGTGTTAGCCATTCCCATTTCAAGTGTCGCATCAGAATGTGCATTCAGCACAGGAGGTCGTGTTCTTGATCCCTTTAGGAGTTCATTAACTCCTAAACTTGTGCAATCTCTTATTTGTGTTCAAGATTGGCTTAGAAGTGAGCCTTTTCCAATCAATATTGAGGAAGATTTAGAGTATCTTGAGCAACTTGAACTTGGTAAAAATTTGATATTTGTATTAATTATCTTGAAAATAATTTTCTTACTTATGTTTCTTAACAACTAACAAATTCTTTCATATTTTTTTAGATTTTGCTTGTAGTGGAACTGAATCTAGTATTATTGATATATAGTTGCAACTTGTAAGTTCAACTATCAACTAGTGATGAATGGTAACGGGTAAGTAAATAACTTATTTACATAACTTCCTTAATAGTTTTTTATATTTTATTATGAAATGTAGATCATTTGTCTAAAGAGTTCTATTTTCTCGCAGGCACATCAATGTTTTGCTATTTTTTTGGTTGCTATCTGTTGGAACTTGAAACTTGGGAGCTATTGCACTGGAGGTTGCACAACAATGTTTTGTTGGTTTTCTAAATTTTTTGGTTGCTACAAATTGCAATGCTGCCTACTGGCAGCTGGACAAGTTTGTTGAATTGTATAGTGTTGTTGTCCTGACTCTTGATAGTCTTTTTATTCTTATTCTCGACTAGTTTGTTAATATTGTTGCCTGCTGCCGGACTGCTTGGACAAGAATTGTGTAATGGACAACGATATACTTCTTGTCCTTTTGTAGTAACACTTAGATGTACCTCTTTCTTGTTTGATGATATATGCAGCTAGGCAGCTGGTTCTTGCTTACTTTCTCAAGGGAGGATTGTTAGTTAGAGGCTTGGGTTTGAGCTTGTGTGTTGTATTGTGTTTATATAGATATGTGACGTATTCTGCATTTCTGCTCCTGAAGTACCTGTGCTGCTGCCTGCTGTGCAGCTGTGCAGCCTGTGCTGCTGCCTGCTGTGCAGCCGTGCTGCTGCCTGCTGTGCAGCCATGCTGCCTGCTGTGCAGCTGTGCTGCTGCCTGCTGTGCAGCCGTGCTGCTGCCTGCTGTGCAGCCGTGCTGCTGCCTGCTGTGCATTGTAAAAAGGAGTTGGAGCGGTTGCCTTGCTGACTGATGATGTGCTGGACGCCTGGACCTTTGTTTCTACTTCACTACGCCTCCACTACTTTTGCAGAATTGCAGTAGTAGTATGTGGCTATGTGCTTGAAGCCAAACTATGGAAATGTCTGTTTTCTCTTTCTGTTATCGCAATGGAGTTTGTGTTTGTTTGTTTCAATTTACTAAAATTATCCATATGCCAGTATGCCACAGCCCACAGGCCACTGATAGTTAAATTTGGTTAAACCGAAAACCAAACCGAAATAAATCGAACCGAAATTATAATAACCGAACCAAACCAAATTTATTTCAGTTTGGTTTGGTTTCACATTTGGCCAAACCGAAAACCGAAAAACCAAACCGAAATTTACAAACCGAACCGAACCGACCGAACGCCCAGCCCTAAACCTGCCTACTACAAAACTACAGCTCAGCATAAGTATGTATAAAGATTCTATTACTTCAACAATAAGATTAAATCGGCACTGGGATACATGATACTGAATCCAAAGATGTTCTAAAGACCCCATAAACTACCAGGTACTCAACTTCTTTTTATAATCTACATCAAAATAGGGGGAAAAAACAAATTCACATCAAAACCTGATAACTGCGACTTAAAGATGTGATATTTTAACAGAAGGAAACAAAGGATCTTTAAGATTGAGGATTGAACTACTGATGGTCAGTAGAAACATACAGCCTGAGATTAATCGTTGCAACTAATGTTTTACATCATTTCAACTTTTCCATAAAATGACAGCAAGTGATTTCTCTTTTGTATCACTGTAAAGCTTCAATGTTCTTCATACAATCACTAGTTGCTCCTTTGGGCCCCAGGTAACAAGCTTGAAAGACTGGGAACTCCTTGGCTTCTCATTTCCTCTTGTGCTTTCCTAATTTCTTCAGGATCTGCCATGTAAAAACAAGTAATCAGCATTGTAACCAAAGATACTTTAATGTTTTGTCAGTCTACTCTGAGAATGAACTGGTAACTACTTGAGTATTAATACAGAAAACAACTTCCAGAAATTTTCAACCAAAGTTTCCCCACATATCAGTCGCTCTACTTTTTCTAATGCACAGAAGTACTTCTACTGTATAATATTAGTAATGGTTGGCAAGTACTCAGTCATTTATAGCCTTGGTATGGTAACAATGACATCTGGTGGCTGAACATCACCTAAAAGATTATGCTGATCCAGAAGGTCGAACGTGGCAGTAGGAATATTGCAAACAGTGCATTACCAAGTGAACAGATCTCCACAGATCAAAATTGATTAAAAGGAGTTGGATTGAAATATAGGAATTATGAAAACATATAAGAATAATCCGCCCTTTATGCATAATAATAGTTGGACAAAATTTTAAATTGAGAAAAATATTTGACCCAAAAGAAACAGGTACAGTGCTTTTTACTTCCTCTACTGTCTATCTGCCTCCATGACCACCTTTTTCATGTCTCCTTGTTCCTTAAATTTCATTCTTCTCACATACACTAAATTCCAAAATCTTCACATATCATATTGTGCAGAAGTCATATTATAAGAACCTTAAGCCATCACTTACCAGAGACCCAAAGATAAAAGATGTGTGTGAGAGAGACAGACGGAGAGAAAAATAACCCAGCCATCACACTTAATGAGCCTACTTTTCAAGCAAAACCCTGAAGCATATACATAAATCAGAAAGTTTTTTTTCTTTCAGTGTGCAAACAGCTGTTAATTCTAAGGTTCAAGATAGTTGGAGCTGGGGTAAACAGCAAAAAAACTCTAATTATGATCTAGGAGGGGTATGGCTCAAGAACAATTTAAACAAATCTATGGCTATAACTCTTTTGTGAAATATACAACTGAGACGTGTTAATTCTATCAGATCCATGGAAATGCCACAGATTTAGACAAATATTACACAAACAGGTATCCAAATACCACAGATTTAGACAAATAAACAAACAGGTATCCAAAGACACATTAAATGCACATGCTACCTATTAGATAGATATATAAACAACATGCAGTTAGTAATATAGGAAACACACAAATCCAAATGAAGGTAGATTGATGCATTTAGAAGGTCACTGCGAGTCAAGAAACCTTCAGAGACAGAGAGATAGAGAGAGAGAAAAAAAAAATGTTATGAGTAGGTTTATAAGGATGAACGACTGATGTTTCTTAAAGGAGTATAACCACCCTCTTTTTTAGATTTGGATTCCATCCTAAATTCATAGTTGACGCTTGAAAATGGACAAGCGTCATTCATAATTCATTAGATTCATTATCCATTTCAATAAAAGTAAGATGCTGGTGGATGAACTCATGAACAGATATAAATCATAATCACTGTGGGGTGTTGTCCCCTAGGAGGTTACATATTGTTGTGTCGTCTGAAAACACAACAAACTAGCATTGTGGATGGATAACTGGAACTGAATTGTGGATTTGCTGCCCTACTGGATGTCAATGCAATTTAGTTTTGACAATGGTAGAAAAATATTGATTACACTCACCCATATTCTCTACCAATTTTGGCATCAAAAACATCACAACCACCATGAATCCAACCATCAGACCCATTGGGCTCTTCACCAGAGACATAACAGAGAATGGCTCCCTCATCTGCATGAAATATTCACAAATCAATTAGGAAATCAATAGAAAGGAGGAAGGGAAAATAAGGAGAAAAGAAAAGGTTGAACCTCATAATATTGCTCATCTCGCAGTGGCTCCAAAACCAGCTCACTCAGGCTTCTCCTATTCTCAGTTAATGCTGCTTGAACCTTACCAGGATTTCTGGCACTGACATCAACTCGAACCTGAAGGCCAGAAGAAGGTTATTAGCCTAAAAATCATTGTCAAAGAATTGGTGATGAATCAGGCAAAGATCGTGGGAAAATAAGCTCACTGGAGAAAAGAAGTAGCCAATTGCAGATACTTCTATGAGATGCGTCCCTGCAGGCACATCATGGCTTTGGAATACTAGGGTTAAAGAAATACTAAGAGAACAGAATAATCCTCTCATGCTCTTTGCATAGACTGTCTAGTTCAACAGTTATACGCAAGGTCCCGAAGATCACATACTGATAACAATTGAAGTAAATAAAAAGGCAAATGACAAGAGGGACGACAAAAGACATAACAGATAAGAAGGTCTAATGCCTGACAATGCTTAAGCATATGGCTAGCAGCAAGCACGTGACAGACAACACCATGCATAATCTATTTATTTATTTTATAATCCCATGTTATTCTTTGAAGTATCTATGAAACCTATTGCCAAATTTATAATTAATCTTACTATATAGTGCTATAGCTAAGCCATCAACATAACATTGCATGCTTCTAGATGGCTATCAAAAATATTGCATGCTTTCTAGTTTCACTCTTTCCCTCCTTTGTCCGCCTCATTGTACTCTGGACTTCATTTCAGATATCATTCAGTTCAGCCGCATAACGACGAATGGGCTCCTTCAGCTCCAGACTACAGCATAATGGTTTCGCCAATTTCCAACAAAATAGAAATGAAGATATCCACAACAAGGTAGGCATGGCCTCGATGGAGGATAAGATGTTGTAAGCGCGGCTGAGATGGTTCGAGCATGTGAAGAGGAGATGCACGGATGCCTAGTGTGAAGGTGTGACAGGTGGCTATGGATGGTTATAGGAGAGGTAGAGATAGGCCAAAGAAGTATTGGAGAGAGGTGATTAAACAGGACATAACGCAGCTTCAGCTTACTGAGGACATGACGTTAGATAGGAAGTTATGGAGGACATGAATTAGGGTAGACGGTTAGTTAGGTAGTTGAGAGTTATTTCACTTATTTTTTTCATACTAGTAGTCGTAGTATTACACTATTACTCAAGGAGTTTCTTGTTATTCCATTTTTGTTCCTATTTAATGTTTCTTGCACTTCAATTATCATATTATTGTGATGTAGTGATTGTTCTTTCTTTTAGTATGCTTTGTCATGCTTTCTTTAGCTTTTTGTCTAAGCTTCTTCACTCCCGTTTTTTTTTTGGGACCCTTTTTGTTAAGCTTTTACTTGAGTCAAGGGTCTAACGGAAATAGTCTCTCTACCTCCAAGGTAGGGGTAAGGTCTGTGTACCCACTACCCTCCCTAAACCCCACTTGTGGGATTACACTGGATATGTTGTTTTTATTGTTATCTCCCCTTCAACACCCAAAATATCAGGTAGAAGTTATCTCTTAAACACTCTCTCTAAGGGGAAATCCAGTTACAAAACCTTGCTACTTTAGTCTCTTGGTTCATCATAAATAGTAGAAAAGGAGAAGGAATTCATGTATCTCCTTCAACAGCCAAAATATCAGGTAGAAGTTATCTCTTAACACTATCTCTAAGGGGAAATCCAGTTACAAAACCTTGCTACTTTAGTCTCTTGGTTCATCATAAATAGTAGAAACGGAGAAGGAATTCATTTTTCAGGAAAGTTTGCAACAGCTGGTGCTTTAAAGTGAAGTCAGCTTATTGACACGTAACAACTGTAACATGAATTCCAGAAGTTAGTTGGAAGACAACCGTCTGCAGTCCTAGTCGGTAAAGTTATTAGAAGTTGTTACAAGATTGGTTAGGAGCAGTTACAAGCTCAATTACATTCTAATTCATCCAATTCTGTATAAATCATTTAACAGAACTGAGTAGAGGCATTCATTGAGATAATACAAGTTTTTCTATTGAATTCTATATTCCATCTCTTTCTCTCCATTGAATTAGGCAAGATACTCAAGCCTTCTCCGCTAAACCTCCTGTTCAAGCTTCTTAACCTTGGGTTCTTATGAATCCCTGCATTTTAGGTAACAAACAAGTACAGTGATGACTACATCAAATATCACGCTTAGGGCCACACATCATTCTTTTTTTTTTTTTGGTAAATGTTCCATTGAAGGCATCAAGAAGATGCAAATTAGTTACAAAAGTAGAAGCAAAAACAGTTGGTCTGCTGGCACTAGTACAATTATGCTAAAACTAAGGAGCCAACAAAATTTAAAAGAGTATCCAGGGAATCTACATAGGACAAATTGACCCAACTGTACAGACACACAAGGCATTCCACTTTGAGAGAATGTAAAGGAGTTGATAGACCTTCAAAACATCTTCTGTTCCTTTCCCTCCAAATACTCCAAAAAATTGCTGCAGGTATCATCTTCCAAGTCTGTATGATGGTGCTGTCAACTTTCCAGTAACACCAACTCGCATAAGCTTCTTTGATACTATGTGGCATGACCAACTGAGTCCAAAAAGAGAGTAAAACATGTTCCACAGATTTGCTGTAACAGTACAATGCAAAAAAGGTGCCTATTGCTCTCTGCTGCTTTCTGACATAAGTAGCATCCATTCACAATGATGTGTTTCCTTTTATAGAGGTTGTCTTGAGTTAGGCACGCTTCATATAGTGCAGTCCAGCAAAAACAGACGATCTTGGGCGGTAGCTTGATTTTCCAAATTAGCTTCCATGGCCAGTGGTCAGTGACTGCATTAAGTGCTCTTGACTGCTTGTAGGCTGCACTCACTGTGTAATTCCCGTCTCCTGTAGTACCCCATTTGAACTGATCTGTTGCCTGAGTGTTAAGAGAGAAACTCTGTAGAGTCTGTAGTAGTTTGATCAGGTCATTAGACTCCCAATCCTGCATATTCCTTCTAAACATAATGCTCCAGGTTGTTCCATCTCTATTTTGAGAAATTGTTGAGTCTGGATCCCAGGCCAAGTTGAAAAGACTTGGATAATCATCCATCAGAACTGTGTTGCGAAGCCATTTGTCTTTCCAAAATCTGATATGCAGTCCATTCCCCACTGTGAAGTGCTTATGCTGAGAAAATTTCTCCCATAGCTTGCATATGTGTTTCCAGACTCCGACCCCATAAGGTGCTTTTGAAAGACTGGTGCACCAATGACTCTGTATCCCATGCTTTGCACTGATCACATCCTTCCATAAAGCATGTTCCTCCTGTGTGTATCTCCATAACCACTTCATAAGTAGACACTTATTATGCAGCGCCAAATCCTTGATCCCTAACTCCCCCCCCTGTAGTTTAGGAAGAAGGACATAATACCGCCAATTTGTTCTTTCTCCTATATTAGATATAATATTAGGCCAACAGTAGATGACAGTTTCTTGGAATGCTTATGAAGAAGAAGAAGAAGAACCCTTATTTCAATTGAACTTCCAAAACTCTCGCTTTTTTTGCTTAAGTGACACTTCGTGCCTCAAGTCTCCTTTTTTCTCGCTACATTTGCTGAAGAAGCACACTTATCTGTTCCCCACTTGCTTCAGGACATAAAAGCGAAGAAGAAGAAGAACCCCAATCTTTTTTTTTGAGAATCGTAATATTAGTCTATATCTCCACAGGTATACTACATCAACAAAAGTAGTCCCCTGAAAAAGTATTACAACTTACATCTTTTCATCCAACTATAGCACCTATAAACGATCTAAAACATCAAAAATATCTTCTGCTTGAGCTATTAATTTCTTATTATACCAAAAATAATATAAGGCAAGGCAGTTCATCTTAAACTCCTGTAGGTTCTCTATTTGTCTTCAAAGCATCTTTTGTTCCTTTCCTTTCTCACTGTCCACCAACTGCAGGCAGGGACAATTTTCCATCTTTCTTCCTTCTTGGCTGCATTACTAACCTTGTTCCAGCAGTTGAGTAATCCTGTAATGTTTCTTGGCTTCACCCACTCTATCTTCCTCAAACATATGAACATTTTCCACAACTGATCAGTCCATATACAGTGTAAAAAAAGATGGTTGATTGTCTCATTTTGTTCCCCACACAGAAAACATCTAGAGTATAAAAGGATTCTTCTCTTGTTCAAGTTCTCATGAGTCAGCACTGCTTCTTTAGCTAGAAGCCATGTAAAGCAGTTCACTTTATAAGAACTCTTTGTTTTCCAGATCATCTTCCATGACCATTCCTTTTCCTTAGCCTCAGATGTATTCAAATCCTTATATGCTCAACTGACTGAAAACATGCATGTGTTGTCCTTATGCCATACCAGTCTGTCCCCTTTCATTGTTCAGTTGTTAAATTCAGCCATTGTATTGTGGAAGGAGGCTATTATCTCCATCTCCCTATCATTTAAGTGTCTTCTGAGTTGAAAGTTCCAAGCTTGTCCAGTCCACATTGCAGCCACTGTAGCTTCTTGTTGTTGGCATAGAGAGAGCAATGCAGGATACACCTGCTTCAAGGGGGTGCTATCTATCCACTTGTCATTCCAAAGTGAGCCCTAAATCCACTGCCAACCTTGATTCTGGTTCGGGATAGTTTAAGTGGCCATAAGTTCCTGATTGCTCTCCACATTGTGCATCCATATAGGATTGCTACCATGTTTGTCATCCATTCATTTGACATTCCATAATTGGCGGTGATGACATCCTTCAGTAGCATGTTGTCCCCATTAGCAAATTTCCATAACCACTTCATCATCAAGCTCTGGTTCTGCTTCTTCAGATTTCTAGTGCCCATGCCTCCTTTCTTGCACACTGTCAGTTCCACCCATTAAACAATGTGAATTTCTTCTTGTCTTCACTACCTTTTCATAGGAAATTCCTTCTTATAGCATCTAGTCTTTTGAGCACACTAGCAGGGATAGGAAAGACAGACATCTTATAGGAGGGGAGTGCATCAAGTACACTGTTTAGTCAGTCTTCCTCCCCACGGAAGGTAATGATTTTTCCAGTTTACCAGCTTCTTCTCACATTTCTCCACTACTCCATTCCACATCCCCTTGGATTTTCTTTTTGCACCCAAAGGCATCACAAGATATATGGTAGGGAGTTCACCTATTCTGCCACCTAAGTCTCTGCCAGATACTCTAACTGTACCACTTCATAAATAGGGTAGATGAAGCTTTTTCCCCAATTAATGTGTAGGCCAGAAACAATTTCAAAGTTGGATGAAAATAACTCTCAGCACCAACACTTGTTCATCCTTTAGTTCACAAAATACTAATGTGTCATCCGCATATGAGATGAGTTATATCCCTGTTGTCTTTCTCGCCAACCTGGAAGCACTGTATTCATCCCCCATTTGATGGGTTAAGCATGTTACTCCTTCCTTCCATTAGTTAGTATAAACAGGAAGGGGGGGAGGGATCCCCCTGTCTTAAGCCCCTCAGAGATGGAAAAAAGCCACTTGGATTCCTGTTAATTAAAACAAAGAATCTAACTATGCTAATGCAGTGGTTTATCTATCTGATCCACCTTGTGTCAAATCCTATTCTCTGCAGCATATGAATGAGGAAATTCCAATTCAAGTGATCATATACCTTTGGATATCCAGTTTGCATAGGAAGCCTGGTCTGCTACTTCTTTATCTGCTTTCCACACATTCATTTGCAATTAAAATTGCATACACGATCTGTCTTCCTTTGATGAAAGTGGTTTGTTGTCTATCAACCAAACTGTGGATGACCTTTTCAAGCTTCTCTGCTAACAGTTCGGCTATGAATTGATCTCGAAACCTCCCTTTTATCACCACGAACCTTGATGCGAGCTCAGCGGAGGTGGTTTTCAAGAGTGGTCTCCTCCTCCGTCTCGATAGATCCCCCAGTGTTCTTCAATCTGATTGAGAACCTTTTCAGACCACAAATTTAGAGGAAGACCTAGAAGCCTAATCCATACCCAATCTTGCTGAATTTCTACTGGGTAGTACTCCGTCGTTGGCTTCCACCATTTCACCAGCAAGTTCATCTTCTTCCATGCCCTCTCTCCTGACAACACATGCTCTGCTACTTTTTTTACGGCATTTTGAAGAGAAAGTGACCATCATTCATTGCAAAGACATTAATGCCAAATGTTGCAGGCCATCTTCTGGCATCATTCAGTAATGGGGGATCCTGTGAAGAGTTTTGGAATTTTCCGACAATGCATCTGCACTAAAGGTCCTTCTCAGAGGTTGTAGTTCCCCCTATGATTTCTATGTCTTTGCCTCCGTTGTCCATCTACTGCCATTGCACATTTCTTTGAAGGATGATATTATTTCCTCTGGTTGTCCTTTTCTGCTTCCCCAAATATCCTCGGTTTTCTCTGGTCTATGTATAAAGCTAGTAACTTTTTGTGCAATACTCCCCCCATCCACCTCTGTTTGTAGTCTCCGAAGTGATGATGATGGATTTATTTTTGCCCTTGTATAGCTATGAAGCTAAGTCACCTACCATTTTCATTGTATTTAAGAGTGCAGAAGAATTCTGATAAGTGATCTTTCATACTCCAAATCTTAATTACATTCCCAAGTACTTTAGATGCTTCAATGAACACTGCAACCAACCACATTAACACTTTAAAGCTAACCTTTACTCTCCTCATTAAGTGTCTCTGTTTCACTCATTTGTACCAAGTGTCAACACCATCTTGACATTTGGTAATGTCATAAGACTTAAAACCTGTGTTATAGAAAGATTTGTTTTCTTCTGTTGAACTAGATGTTCCCCTCCCCCCCCCCCCCCCCCAAATGCCCCCCCCAAAAAAAAGGGGAAGGAAACTAAACTAAACTTCAAACTGGCTAAATTGGGACTCTTGCCTGGGAGCGCTAATATCTTTCATCACTCGAAGAAGAACCCCTATTTCAATTGAATTTCCAAAACTCGCTTTTTTGCTTAAACGTGACACTTCACGCATCAAGTCTCTTCTCTTCCCGCTTCTTCTGCTGAAGAAGCAAGCTTGTCTGTTCCCTCTCGCCTCGCCTTGCTTTACGCTTTAAGGGTTGAAACGAGCGCTAATAATACTGTTAGATGAGATAACAAACAACAGAAAGAAGGCAAATAAAGGCATCAAATTAAATTCTAGATTAGCAGTCAATTTAATGGGCAACTTGGTTGAATGTCACATAAAATACAAACAACTTAGTTCCATTATTTCATATATTTCAGGAAATCTCTGGAGAAGAACATAGCAGCCAAACCAGTGCAATAATACAAGAATCATACCATAAGGAGTGCCTTCCTTTTGGAGACACAGCAGCAGTTAAATGCTAGTGGAATAACAAAAATAACAACAATGACCTCTCTGATATCAAAGCTGGGAAATACATGGACATATAAGAAGGATACAAAGAGAAATATCCGTCAGGTCTCAGGAAAGTAACTCTTTGGCCGCTATTGAGAATGACTTTAACATTTGATGCTTTAGCTGCCAAACCAGATCCTTTTAAGCTAAAACCTATCACACAAAAGAAGTTAGAAATGTTAACACCTGATATGACACATCAAGAAAAGGATTTGAAGCACACTTTAGTGCAAGGTAAACCTCTAAACACAAAGAGAACTATAGCATTGTATTCTAAAAGTGACAGAACAAAACAAAGAAAAGTTCAACCCTATTAGAAGTAGGAACATGTAACCAAAATATATACTCCATTCAAGCCAACTGATAGTCAAACTTCTTACTGTGACCAAACCGAAATCGTATTTTCTTTCCATGTCTGTTCTCCATCAACAACATTCTGAGTATAATTTTGCTTCGAAAGATAAAACCAATCCTTTTTTTTGAGATGGTAAATACTACAGAATCAGAATACCACAGCTTGTGCCTGTTTACATCCCAAAAAACAAGAAGAAGCCCTGACTATATATGCAAATTCTCTACACACTGTAACAGGCTGGGTCATAAAACTCTATCCAACTTCGATCTTATAAAATTTCTCATCTATTTCTACTATCTCACCACTCAAATTAATCAAACAAAATGAGATAAGGAAACACTATGATACAGGGGTGACAAGCAACATCAATCGCAGTAAACAGGTTGGAATAGAACTAGAGCTCAAACCTGTTCCTTAATCATTCTTTGAAAATAAAAGATATTTTTGGTCTTATTAAAGAAACAAGGTATCTGCTTTCCGCACTACTGAACTCTGGTATTACTATTGTAATGACTACATAGCACACTAAATAGTCCCAAAAAAACAGAAGTCCCCAGACACAACTCAGATTCCAGTCATTACACCAAAACAACAGATATGCCTAAGTTAGCTCAAGCATAGAATTGATAAAAAGAGGATTGCTTTTCCAATCAACACAAAGAAACTGAGGCTTCAAATGTATAATGAGTGCCTTGAAACTGAAGTCAACAAAAAAGTAAGCTGACAGGAGGACAAGCGGACAACTGTACTGTGGAATGTTTCAGACCTTTAAGTGTGTCCTCCCATGTAAAAGTGTTCATCTTTTCTACTTCACTAAAGTTATGACAACAAGCTGTACTTTCTCCTAAATTAAGCTTCTTTGTTTCAGCCACACATCCTCAGTGCCAACGGTCTAAATGTGGACATTTCAGGTATATGTTATGACAAGATCATGTCTATCTTAACACTGTATATATGGAAATTAAGGTACCTCTTTTCATTAAAAATCCCCAAATAAATCTAATGCAGTAGCTTGATGAAACCGAAATAGGTTCAACAAGACTGATTTTTTGGACAAGTTTTTAAGAGTTGTCCTATTGGGCTGATATCTCACTCTCCGTTCCTTAAGATTTTATGAACATCACTTTATCCCTTGTTATAATCCAATTCAGCAGCCCATCATCAGATAATTAGACTTAGATCCAGTTTGGATTAGCTTATTTTAAGTGCTTTAAAGCTAAAATAACATTTAAGCAGTTTTGCAGTGTTTGGAAAAGTAAAAAAAGTGCTTATAAGCACTTAGTTTAAGCTAAAATGACAAACATAAGCCAAAAGCCATAAGTTAGAATTTCTAACTTATGGCTTTTGGCATATAAGTCAAAACTGAAAAGTCAATCCAAACAGGCTCTTACGCCTCATTTATTTTTATTAAGATTAAGACGTCTGAATTTGAATAGACGTCTAAATATATGTGCATTAAGATTTAGATGTTTGAATTTGAATTCACATTTAAATATTAAAATGTTGTATTAAGATCCGAATACTAAATAACTAAGGCCAAGGCCATATGTTTTTCAACATCTAAATGTATAAAATTTTCCTTAATTTAAAAATTAATAAATACAAAATTTAATAAATATTAAATTAATATAATAGTATATCAATAAAATACTTTTTTATAAACTATATGGCAGTTGGTGGTGGTGATGGTTAGTTGGTGGTGGTCGTGGGTGCCAACTGGATGGTATTGGCTAATGGTGATGTTGTGGATAGCAACTAGTAGTGATTGTGATGGTTGGCAGTAGTGGTTGAGGGTGGCAGCTAATTGTTGTAGTGTATAATAATAATAGCTAATGATGGTGGTGAATGATAATGGTGGTTTGATAACATATAATAGTGACTACTGCTGGTGATTGTCAATAGTGATTGGTGGTTATTGTGGCATTAATGGTTAGTGGTGATGATTGTAATGGTGATTAGTGGTGGTAATAGTTTGATTGTAGTGACTGTCAGGGTTGTGGTTGTTGCTGAAGATGGTGGTGGTAGGTGGTTGTGTGTTGATAATGGTGGCTTACAACAATGGTAGTTGATAATGTTGGGTGACGGCGGTAGTAGTGAATGGGTGGAATTGGTGAACTAATTTATGTAGAAATCTTTTAGTAAACATTTTAATGATATTAAACTTTTGTTACATATCTTAATCATTCCGATTTATTCAGACCAACTAAATGGTTGAAAAAGAAAAAACACACTTAATGAATAAGATTCAAATGTAAAAACCAAACAGAGTTAATAACTTAGATCTGAGTGATTAAGATAAAGACCTCCGTTAAGTGCAAACCCCTTAGCCCCTTTAACCATCTAAATTAGCCTCACCATTTCCATATCCAAAGAATAGAATAGTCATATTCCTTGCTCCTCCATGGTGAACTTCTAAAGCAAATTTTTCGAAGAGTCATGTTCTGGTTTGATCATCTAAATCATTTGCAAACTAGGTTCTGGGATGCAGTAATATAATGATGTTAATGTGTCTTCTCTTGCAAGTTCCAACAAGATTTCTCATATAACCCAATTATAATTTCTACAAACCAAGTCAACATTACAACATTTGACTCGTTCATTGCATGACCATCCAACACCAAGCTTCCTTCTTTTTTCTAGTCTTTTATTTATTACTACTATTATTTACGTGGTAAATCCCTCCCCCTTCCTAAGCGACAACAGTGGCTTTTCCCACTTCCTTTTGGTGAATCAAAACCCCAACCCTGGACGGACATGGAGGGTTCTTTCCATTATTATGCTATATTTCTCATCCTTTTTTATAGTCTTTACACTTATATGCTAGGATCAACTATCCACTTCTTGAATTTACTTTGCCTTATTCACCAATCCATGAAGTTGGTCCAAGAAATAAAGGGAAATGGTACGTGTAGGAAATCACTAATCTACTTTCCATATCAGTTTATTCTTCAGGTCATAAATTAGATAAAATACGGGGTAGAATAAACAAATTCACCTCCTCATCTCCATCAAAAGTCCAAAGGGTAGACTTCCTCTACTTTAACTCATCCTTCAACTTTGCTTCCTAACTGAAAAGTAAACTAATACCAAAATGAAAAGCAAACTAACACCTAACAAAAGTAAGAACTAAAATAAGGAGATAACTCTATGTGCTGTTTTACTTCACCTCCTGCTACACATTCCCCTATCCCCTTATCCAAACAAAAGTGTCAGGTATTTGGTTCACATTTACTACATAGATAGAGCTTCTGTTTTGTTTTTAAGAATTAGAATACGTTAGACAACACGACATATTTGGTTGTTTCAAAGATCCTAGATAATTCCATGCAAGCATAGACCATTTAGCAAGTATTAGAAAATGCAGCTGAAAAGTTAACAGACTTGCTAGCCGATTCCCGGTTAATTGTCAACTTCCCATGCCTGTGCTCTTCGTAGAAGGCAAAGCTTGTACTAAATCAAACAATTTAGCCCCCATAGCCAAACACTGTCCTCCTTGTTCAAGTATATACAAGAAGTAGGACTTTTAAATAGCACAACCAAAGTTCCAAAGTGAATAAGAATGCTAAGCTCCGAAAAAGTTTTTCCCACAATAAGTAAATTATATCACAGTTACAACCTTGTCAATCAACAAGCCAAGTAGAAAAACAGTAATTTTGCACCTGGGCTCAGATAAGGGCAAAATCGAATGAGTACATACCAGGAATTTTGACTCGACCATTAATAGCATAACCATCAGTACTCCTGCCAAAACAATTAAAGTAACATAACAATAAAAGACCAAGCTTAAACAACTCACTACACCAAGACTTGAAATTACAACAGCTCATAAAAACATGGAGTTTCGTTTGGGCTCAAAATAGATAAATAATGAGTATATATATATTATTAAGTTAATATTTTTCAAGTAAAAGTATAGACTAGTTAAGAAAACTTTAACAAATTCAATATAATATCAGATCCGCATAGAGAAGCGAAAATCCAGATCTGAAAACAGCTAAAAGGGGGTGTTTGGTAATGAAGTTACGAAGTGAAGAAAGAGTACCCCGATGCGAACGCGAGTGAAGATGGAAGTAGAGAACATAAAGTAACAAGTTGGATTAGAGTTAGCAAGATTGCCATCGACCTATGCATCACTGCCATTGAAAATATCACTCACACAGATACAATAGGGTTGAACCGTTGACAGATACAATGGAGAGATTTTTGGAGAAGAAGCGAATCTAACTATAACTTGAATGTTTAAATTATTATAATACCCTTTTAACTTGTAACACCTCTTTACGACTCTATGGGCCTGTTTGGTCATGCGATATGGTATTATAATATAGAATCATGATACTATATCATAATATAGAATTATGAGATGAAACTAAAGTTTTGTTTGGACATATAATATGAAACATTTGTGTTATATATTTTCTCATAAACATAAATATCTCATAAATTGTAAAACTATTAAAATAGTTTAATTGTTTATTCAATCTTACTAGATAAACAAAAATTTATAAAATCGCATAATAAATTATTACAAAGTTATTTATTCTCCACTTAAGTAACTGTTTCGTTTAACTTTAATTCATCAAACTTTAATTCAATAAAAAAAATTGAACTTCAATTGTAATGTACTAATCTTTAATATAATTCTCCCACATAGTACGAACAATTTCATTACGTTAAACTTGCATTTCTCAATAATGTGATTGAGAAGACGAACCAACATTGTTACTTTGAGTTGTATTAAATACAAAACGGTAGAAGTAATAAATTAGGTGTTGGAGTAAATGAAGAAAATAAATTTATAACTCAACAATCGGTTGATGTGAGTTAAAGTGACTATATGTTGATGAGAATAATAAATTTTATATCGGTGAGAATAATAAATTTTAAAAGTAATGATGTGATTATAAATTTTATTTACATATAAAATAAATGGTTAGTAAGTATAAATGTGGGGTTGTTTTAACAAAATATAAACTTGTGGATCAATTTTTATATTAAAATATCTTAAACCATTATATGGAATTCTCATATCATGGTTTTTGGAGATTATGTAATCACATCTCATGATATGGAATCATGAGATGGAATCAGCGTAAAATCGCATGTGATTTCATCTCACGATTCCATATCATGATATGGTATTGCATGGTCAAACGCCTACTATATATTTTAGGCCTAATCCATCAGTGTCCCCCTAAAGTTGGCAACAATTTTCACTTAGACACTTTAATTAGGCTTTGTTCATTTTAAACACCTCATGTCAGACCTTATTGTGTCATTTTGACACTTTTATCACTAGTACAAGTTGACTCCGAGTGCGTGTTAACCAAATGTGTCCATATGGATTAGATGTCCAATTATATCATGTCAACTCATTAAAAGTCTATCATATTAAAGAGAAAATATATGACAAAGTAATTAATGAATAAATGACATGTGGTCTTTTTATCAAAAAAATTAAAGAAAATAGTTTGACAAATTTAAAGAAAAATGCAACACCCCCACAGCTTCCCAAAGTCATCTTCTCCATTGTATTACTCCATTTTTATTATTTTTTTAGCCTTATTTTTTCTGCCATAAATCTATGCCCACACAATCTACTCTATCGTATTCTTCCATTTTCATTGTCTTTCCGTCACACCCACATCCACACAGTCATCTTCTATGTTTTATTACTCTTTTTTCATGATTTTTTTTTTGTCATATTCACCCAATTTTTTACCGTTTTCTTCACTGCACCTTCCCTCACATTTCTTCATTTGATTTCGGGTTAAGAGGTGCAAATGTACAACAATAATGGTTCGTATTTTTAAGATTGAGTCTCCTTTTCTTTAATTTTGAGATACTTATAATTTAATTAGGGCTTAAGGTTAGTGAGATTAACATTTACATAATGAAAATTGGAATCTATTTGGCTCCTATTTTGGTAACTTGAAATTTGAGTTTTGAAGAATTGTTTTTACCTTTTCCTTCAGGATTATTGTGGGTGAACTTTACATGATTTGAGTGTTGTTGATATGGGTTCGATTTCTTGTTTCTTTTTGGATCTACATGAGCTTGCAGTGGGAAATTTAAATTGAAATTATTATAACAAAAGATTTAACATCCATTGAAGTACTTTAAGCTTTGAGAAATAATGGGAGAGATAGTGGCTGTAAAATGGGAAAGAAGAAGAGAAAAAATAAAATAAAATAGGCTAAATAACCCCATCATGTGTCAATAGCGAGTGTATAACACTCACTTTGCCATGTCAGCGGAAAGTGTCAAAATGACACAACGGAGCTTGACATGAGGTGTCTAAAATGAACAAAGTGTAGTTAAAGTGTCTAAGTGAAAATTGCTGCCAACTTTAGGGGGCCATCGATGGGTTAGGCCTATCTTTTATATTTCGCGGAATCCATTCATGGTCCCCTAAATTTAACACTAATTTTCATTTAGCCACCTCAAATAAGTTTTGTTCATTTTAAATACCTTAAAGTAGGGCTCCATTATATCATTTTGACATTTTTGTTGAGTTGGCATATTATGTGTGTTATACTTACTTTGAGCGCGTGAAATTCTTAATTTTTGTAATTTTTTTATTTCTTCTTCTTTCTTCTCTCTCCTTCCAACACTTCCTCCACCATTCATCATCATCTTACCACCACGCCGCTATCATTATATATTCAACTTTCTCCTCTTGTCATTTATGATATGGCAAAACTAATAACATATATCAACAAAAACAACTTAAGAAAGGATGAAAATATGTCTGCAACATATATATTCTTCATGATATCAAACTTCTTTGTCTAGTTGTTTCATAGTTGCTGGCAAGTTCGTTGAACCATTTAAAAGTTCTATTCATCTATTTTCAATTTTTTCTATTCAAATTATTTTTTTCAAATTCAATTTTTGAAACATTAATTTCCATTTCTCAAAAGCATTTAACTTTTCTTTTTTGATGAACACATTTCAAGAAAATTCATAAATATATCCAATTTCATCGTGGGTTAATTTTTTTGGGTACTTTGAATCTTTCAAAAAGAGCAGTTTCAATATTGGAGGTGATTGGAGAATAAAAAAATTGATGAATTTGAAGAATTGAAGCGATGATGATAGTGTGACAGTTGGATTATGGGTAAATTCTTGTGATCCAGATTAATATTGAATCTAGTGATTATAATAGGTAGATTTGAAGAAAGAGATGGTGGTGATGATAATCGTCAAACTTGAAGAAAGAGATGGTGGAGGAGAAAAAAAGAGGCGTTGCAGATTTTTTTTGTTTTTCTTTTTTATTTAAATGTAAATTTTAAGTAGTTAATTAAATAATTTTAAAAATGAGTTTTTATTCATAATATATTTTTTAATAATTATTTTTGATATGTCATGTGTCTTCATTTGATTTGGCACTTTGACACATCATCGACGAGTGTAATACACACATCTTACTTATTTGACAGATAGCCCAAAATGAGTGTCAAAATGTCACAGTGCCCCCTATATAAGGTGTTTAAAATGAACAAGGCCTCCTTAAAGTGGCTAAGTGAAAGTTGGTGCCAACTTTAGGGGGTCACTTATGGGTTCCGCCTTTATATTTTATATATTATATATTATATTATATTTACTATTATGACCATAGTTTCCAGGTGAGCTTCGTGCATCTCACTAATTTCATGAGATATCTGCCCCTTCCACCAACAACACATATACGATAGTTCTGTCCATCAAGGCTAGGACCAATTAGAAGAACCACCTAGTGTTCTTGTTTCCACTAAGTTTTGAACCTGAGACCTCAAGGTTCATTTATTTATATTTATTATATTAGAAGCAAACATTTTTTTTCACATAGAAGGGTTGTGAGTTTTTTTTCAAAGATTGTAACTTTTTTGAGAAGTTGTAACATTTTTGAAGCGTTATGACTTTTGTGATAAGGTACAATAAGCAATGTTCATATGATTCTTTGTTAGTTATAAATAAAGGAGTTCCATCGTATTTTTAAATTACAAATTTTCTACATTTTCTATACTTCTTGTTCTTCTTTAAAACCCCAGTTTTGTATATCTTCTACATTTTATATTATATTTATTTTTATTTGTTATGTTCATATTATCATGTGTTGCTAGACATCAAACATTATTTTATATGTGATCATGTTGAAAATGGTGATTTCATACTTGAATTTGTTGATTCTGAAAATCAATTAGTTGATATCTTTACAAAACCCTACTTGAAGAAAGATTTTGTTTCCTTAGAAATTGTCTTGGCATTACCGTGTTTTGTAATTAATTGTACTTGATTATTTTATTACCATGTTTTATAATAAATTGTACTTGATTGCTCTATTTATGAGTTGCCTTGTTTTTTGTTCCCTTTTTTAAATTCTCGCCTCTTCCTTTTCTCCATACATCTTTCCGTCTTTTCTTTTCCACCATGTCTATCTCTTCACAGTCATACGCCTCTTCCTCTTCCCCCTCTTTTCTTTATATGTCATTCTTCCTCTCCTTGTTTCTTCATCCTCCTCTTCTCTCTTCTCTCACTATGACCCACACTAGATCCATGGCTTCTCTAAAAAATGTTCCTGCCTCCCCTTCCCGTTCCATTGAAATAGATTTCCTCTCTTCTGACTCTTCAGAAGTTGAGTCCATTGACCCTTTTTCCTCATCTAAGAAGCGTCCCTCTGCTGCAAAGAAGAAAGATACCAAGAAAGCTCTCCCGGATTTCCCTGAGACCTTTTTTGATGAGGACTCTCTGAGATTTTGGGAATCGGAGCATAAAATATGATTTGCGGCCTTCTCCAAGCGACCAATTATGCCGGGACGAGTGATAAATCTAGAACAAGTTGAGGCCTCTCACTGCGCTGTAAGTACGTTCTTTCGTGCTCAAAAGCTATCTCTGTTACTTTCATCTATTTTATGCAAACCTTCAGATCTTTGCTGATAGTAGTGAATGGGAAACCTTTGTGTTGGGAAATTGTATTAGTTTGAATGATTCCTTGTTTAAAGATGTGTTTGGATCTGACACATCCCTTTTATGCATGGAAATTTGTGGCCTGATAATTTTGAAATTTCTTTGGAAGATGCTAAATTGTTTGTTTTTGAAACTGGTGCTGATCTTACCAACTTTGGCCCTCTATCTCTTAGCTTTGAGAATCGCATTCTCACTCACATAGTGGCTACCACCCCGATTCCTTGAAAGGGGTCTCTAAGCAACATCTCCAACGGAGATGTATATGTTCTCTATTGTCTTCTGAAAAAGCTTCGTATCAACTGGGCAATGTGGTTTCGTGAGTACATGGTGAAAAGTTCTGAAGACAATAGAGAACATATACATCTTTGTTGGAGTTTTGACTCCTTTTTTTGGACTGTTTATTGGGGTGCCTACCCTAACACTCTTTTTATGTATATCTGCTTTTGGTTTGGACTATCTAGATGTATTTCTTTTATGTCTTGTTTACCTTTTTTATCATGCCAAAGGGGGAGACAAACTTGAATAACAACATTGCATAGAGCAAGGGGGAGCACACATATAAGGGGAGTCATAAACCTACCAAAACAAAGAAGTAAAATTAAAAGCATACAGTTAATGTTGTCATCATCAAAAAGGGGGAGATTGTTAACTTGGTGTATTTTGAATAATGACATAAAATCAAGGAGCAAGATCTGTGGATCAAAACAGCCCCACAAAAGAAGGAAATCAAATCAATTAAAGAGTAATCACAGAGCAAGAGATTTGGAAATCATACAGCCCCACTAAAGGAAGTGGATTCATTATGAATATTTAGTCAATCAGATATTCGTTCACGAGAAGCAAAAAAGGAAAAACATAAAGAGATAGACACTCAAGATGGCAAGGCAAATCAATAAAGATCAATTCACAAGTATAAACCTAACAGTGAGTTGGGATCGATCTGACGAGGAATGATATTGAAAAGAATTCAAATACGAAGTATGAAAGTATTCTAACTTCTTATAGAATGGAAATAAACAAAATGTAACATAATGTAAATCAATAAGTTCCAATTATCAATATTAAGAGGGTTTGATAGCCTATTGTTAACAAAAACAATTAATGCAGGGTTCGAACGGGTAGAGAGGATACCTTAGGAGTGTGTGCAATCGAATACTAATTTCGCTTAATGGGTAATAACTAATTTCTTTAAGTCGTTGAATCTTAATGGGTAGAATGGATTGTAACCATAACAACCATTTTAAAATCAGCAATTATGTTTAAACAAGTTCTTTCAAATCTTAACAAGCTTAACGATGCAAGGCAACTCAAATCCTTAAGTCAACCCACTTCATCAAGATGGGTTATAAAGACGAGTCAATACAACTATCAACTATATACTCCACACTAAGCAACTTTCACAAGCAAGCATAGAGAGCTAAAGCTAAAATTGAATTTGCAACTTCAATCCATAAATGAAAACATGAGTAAATAAATGAACCCATTTCAAAACAACATTAAATCAAGCAATTAACAATACCACAAGCTAATTTGTGTATTCGATTAGATAAGCACACATGTAAGGTAAAGGGGGTTTAGCCAAGCATAACAAAAAGTAAGTAATAGTAACGAAAAAGATGCTCCATCAGAATGCCAATATCTTAAAATACCCAATGCCAAGAACTTAAGATTAAAACCCTCAAACCTCAATATCTTAGCTCAAAATCTCTCACAGAATAAAAAGTAATGTAAAAGTCTCCTTTCTCTCTCTTCAAAAACCAATTTATATGTTTTCAAAAACTTCCCAAGATTTCACCTCGAAACCTAATTGAGGAGGTTAGTTGGGTTCGCTGAATAACTCGGCGATCCGCCGGGCAGGTCTTATCACCAAATTTTTGCTTTACTTTTTGAATTCTTGACTCTCAGTTGGCGATCCCGATAGATATCACTGAATAACTTCAGTGATTCTCTTTTTGGATCCTTTCTCGCTGGTTGGATTTAACTTCCTTCCTCAATTGTTCTGATCATTTAGGCAATGCGAGTTGAGCTCTCTGTTTCATTCGGCAATGCGCCATTTTGCACTTGAGTTCACTGAGTTGGCTTGATTCATGAGCCAAACTTGCGGGATCTTTTGGCGAACTAAACACTCACTCAGCGAGTCGCCAAGTGACTTTTGTGAGATCTAGCCTTACTTTTGATCAACTTTTCTAATTTTTTTGCTTCTTTTTGCAATGTAATGTACTTTCCATAGTCTTAAGCCTTCATGGTTGCACATAAACAATTTAACATCAGTTATGAACACAAAATAGGCATTGAGGATACTAATTCATCAAATAACAAGCCCTGAATGAGTCAAAATTCACGACACATCTGGAAGCGTTACGTACAGTCCCACCATTTTTTTAGGCATATTTTCACATTCACAAGCCTATTTTTAGGAATCCCACGAATTTCTTCGTTTTCATCTCAAATCGAAATCGTTGTATCAATAAAAATCACTCAACTCTATTTATCATTGAAAAAACATAACATGACAAAATAAATCATTAAAAAAATCATAATTTTATCAATCTAATATATTAACTGGCCCAAATTTAGCCCATGAATCTAGTGAAGTTTGTTACTTCTTAGATGTAAGTGTAATAATAAGTTTTCGTTGACTGTTTTTATTGATACAAAGACTTAAGTTGAGTGATTTTATTGATACAAAACAAAATTTAATGATTTTATTAGATAAATTCTCAAAATTGAATAATCTTTTGAGTCCTTTTATTCATTGTCATATTAGATTTTTTAATACTAACTTCAGTTGAGCTCTTTTGAAAGATAAAAGCCTTAAGTTGGAGTGATTTTACTGATACAAAACAAAGTTCAATGACTTTAATTGATAAACTCTCACAGTTTAATTACCTTTTGAGATATTTATTCCACATAAATTAGGATGAAATTGTTTTGCTTATCGAAATTAAAAGGATGCCAATTAAATTAGAACGATAATAATAACATATAAATGAAATTGAGCATAAACAAAGAATTTAAAAGTGAAAAATTCATAAATTTTCAGTACCTTATTTCTTTCAGACTCTTCAATTAGGTCTTTTAGATCTAGCTAAATATTGGACACTTTGATTTCATCTTCATTGAATGAAGTACATTGTATAATCCTACTTTGTATCATATCTTTTCTTTTTTCGAAGTCTTTTTTTTAAGGAAAAAAAATTAAGTAATCAAAGATATTTAAATATAAAAAAATCAATTTTTTTTTTAGCTTTCCTTCTCTAATTCGAATTGGAGAACTTGGGAGAAGTTTTTATTTTTTGTATAGATTAGGAGTATATATTTTATCAATAAAAAAATTATAGAAGTATTTTTTTTTTGCCAAATATAATATAATTTTCTTAAAAAGAAACGTAACAAAACTACTTACGATGTTTTGAATATTTTTAAGTTTTATTGTCATGAAACTTTTTTCTTGGGAATAAAAGTTGTGTGAATTTGATACAAAAATTATATTACTTTATTTAATTAAGAATAAGATTACTCAAGCTAATATTGCCTCTATTCAATAATAATTCCCCACTATTGGCTTGACATAGAGATTAAGAAGTAGTAAATGATAGAGATAATTTTGTTTTACCAAATCACCCTTATTAAATATAAATCATCTAAATATTGAAAAATGAATAGTATTTAATAACAAAGATAAAATAGATCTAATATAAATGGAGAGAAGTATTATTTTGAATGAAATTCCCTTATTGTGATCCATCTTTTATTTGTTGAGAGTTGGAAGTCGGATGACAAAGTTTTAATTAACTTCAATGAAGACACCACTTTCACAAGAAATTATTCTTAATATTTTTTGTTTTTGTCTCATATTAGTTGATCCCCATTTGAAATAAATACTGAATTTCCATCAGCACCTCGCTTAAGAATCTCTTATCCGACTTCTAATCATGCTTTCATTTTGGATCATTGAGAAAGAGTGAAAGAGTCACTAGGCCACGTGAGCATTAAACTTCATATTTTGTTGCCTTCAAGTGAGTTAAAATCTCATCTTCACATGAAGTAGAGTTGACATATATGATCTTTTTTGTTTTTTCTTGCAACTCTAGTATCATGCTATTTATTTCATTTTCTTGGATTGTTATTGCTTTAGGTTGGTTGCACAAGCTCAAAATATCTTCTACATCCACCTTCGCCCCTTCGCTTGGCTTGGTTTCAAACCGTTCAACTTCGACATGAATTGACTTGTCTCATCACACCAAGCAAGGTGCAAGTCATGAGAATCTTCTTCGCTCTTTTCGGCTATTGGATAATGAGGATTTTTCACCTTCATAGTTCTTCTCATTTTAGCCCTAAGAGTAGTAAGCCTCATCTCAAAGTGCAATAGGTTATAACATTGAGCTCGGTACTTTTCTAGAAAACTTTCCATTGCAAGGGAATATATGTGTAAGATTTCCTTGCAACACATGAGCCTATTATGCATGTCCCCACAAGGACATGGGTCATTAGAAGGAATACTATCCTCAAAGATGCAATGATCACAAAAAGCCATAGAAACAAAACAAAGTTAAAAAACAACTATTCACGGTCTAGATACAAACAAGTAAACTAGAAATCCTAAATAAATTCAACACTCCTAATTATTCCCCGACAACGACGTCATTTTTGATAACACTCAAATCACTCCTCAAAACAAATCAAAAGAGTGAGTGATTGTCATCAATAAAAATCCCCAACTAAGAGCCGGGGTCGAATCCCACTAGGAACAATATAACGACAATTGAAAAGATAAAGGCTAACTAGATACTAGTTTGACTCTAGACATACAAGTTACACAAATATCAAATCAAAGACAATTTTCATAACTACACTTCTAATGGGGGCAAAAACGATATCAAGCAAGGGATGTATGGGAATTGAGAAAACTTTAGATTCAATCAACACTCAACGATCCATTGCAATTCATTCCAAGATCAATCACTAATAAGTAGGCTAGGTCTTACGCTAATTATCTTTCTATCTCAAAGCGTTTTATTAGGATATTATTCTTAATATCTGCTCTTTTGATAGGCAGAGAAGAATAATAAGGTAATTTCTGGTAATTAGAAAAACATTAATATTTCTTTGCCTTAATTCATTGGCTCACATTGAGAGCTTCAAATCACTTTCCATTAGTAGTATGACCCTTTCACACTTTCCTTTGACTTGTATCTATCTTGTTAGAAAACTATGTACTCGTGACTTTCACATTCTGGGAGGGTATTTATTATGTACAGTTTATGTTTTGCTTCTCGTTCTGTCTTTTCTTATTGTCAGTATTATTTCTATTTAGTTTTACCCTAGTACTCACTAATTGTCGTTCTGGGTAAGGGTCGGCTTACCTACTGGTGAGTTTTAGAAGTGCCATCATGACTCGAGAATTTGGGTTGTGACAAGTCGGTATCAGAGCTCGAAGTTCATTGATCTCACTTGTACAAAGTTAATACTTAAAAGAGTCATATGGATCGGTGTCGAGATGTCTGTGTCCTATATTTGAGAGGCTATAGGGTGTCTTTAGGAATTCTTCTCTTTTGTATCATCTTCGTGCAACATGTGTGTTGGTTTCTTGAAATCTGACTTATTTCACTCTTTCCGCAAGATGGCTCGTACGCGCTGTAAGGCAGCTGGGGGTAAGGGTCGACCTTTCTTGCCAGTAGGGCAGCAACACAATCCAGAGAGAGAGAGAGAGAGAGAGCAGGGTTTGAAGCCAGTAGTGGATCTTCCATCAACCCATACACTAGAGCATCTGGTGGGGCCGGGACCAGCTCAGCCAACACCCGCACCGGCAATGACTCGAGACCTTCAGGCAGCTATTGATCAGCTTCTGACCATTCTTAGGGGCATGTTGAAGGCCCGAACTATAACACCTAAATCAACACCTGCAATAACACTAGTACCGACACCTACACCAGCACCAGTATTAACACTTGCACCAGCACTAGGTTAGTAGGATCAGCCTGCAGCAAAGGCACAACAACCCAAAGGGAAGCACCTCCAACTAAAAATGGTACTTTGACCTTACAGTCAACTAAGAAAATCATAAAAAAAAAATAGGAAGGGGCTCCCTAGGATGCCTCAATCCTTCCCACTCTCAATGGCCTCGCTGTCCTCAGGTCTTTCATCATCGATCCGTGTAGCTGGATCATTTCCATCTTTATTCGGCCTCAAAGTAGGTAATGGCTCATTTTCCTTCAACACCTTCCAAAGGCCTATAACCCCTTTCCACATCCCTGTGAAGAACTTGTACCTATTTTTCTCTCTCTTCTTCATCTTGCTATGTGAGATACTCAACTTGCTATTTGACTTGGCCAAACCGGCGTATATCTTCTCCAAATTTTTAAGCCAAGCTTTCTGCTTCCTTTGATCTCTTAAGTAGTCATCAAACTCACATTGTGGCACATATGATACAGGACTAGAAGATGACTCACCAACCCTTGAGGTAACTTCGTCATAATTTCCTTCATAATTCAACTCACTATCCAAAGATTCAACTGGTCCCAAACCCATAGGTGTGGGAGAATCCTTCTCAAGAGCATGGACTTCCCCGAATCAATCTTTCTTTTCTATATATTGACCACGGTGCCTTCACCTTACATATTTAGAGGAAAATTTGATTTTTGGGTTCCATCCAACTATCAGTCGGGTACACTTCCACTTCAGTCCATTTGCACAACTCCGTGATCAAGAAAGGGAAAATAAGGGTGAAACTATCATGGAACTTGAACTCTCGAAACTCATTAGGATAAAGTATCCCACATTCAAAGGGACTCCATCAAGTACACAAGACACGATATGTGCACGTAACACCTGAATGTTGCTAATGTTCCCACTTAGGGAGACTCGGTTTGATACAATTGACATCCAGGTTCTTGCCTCGACCATTAAATTTGAGCATAAAATTTTAGCCTTTGTAGTAACCTATGGGACATTTTTGCCCGAGCATAGATTTGATGGTAGCCAAGTGCCTGACACACAATCCTTGTCCTTGAAGGCATTAATGTCGTGAACTAGCAATCCATATAATACATTGAGTTTTCTGGCCCATAATCAACAACCTTACTCCGAATAGTGATCAACCTTGTCGACATGTCAATTTCCATGAGGTTTGGATATAATTCCCTTACCCATTACTCGTTTGCCTTGCATGGTTCAACAATGAAGCAAATCCATCCGGAGTTCTCCAACCTTTGGTAGAAGTTCGAAAGCATCTCAGCCACCTTATCAAGTGTGATGCCTCTCTCAAGGAGCATTTTATTCTTAATCAGATCAGAATAGAGGTTCTCTTGAGCTTGGAGAGACACAAATTGGTATTGGTCATAGTCGACCACAACTTTCTCTTCAAAATCAATTTGTTGTGCCATTCTTCACTTGGTGGGTTTAGGTAGGGTTGGGTAGGGTTAGGTTGGAGTGGGTCGAGTTCTGTTGGATTTGGTTAGGTTAGGAAGGTTTGGTTTGTTTAGGGCTTTAAGAACTTACATTTGTGTGGCGAGAGCATGTGACTGCCCGTCAACATCTTTACGATCTGTGAACCATATCCATCGAACCTAGCATAAGATTGTTGTATTTTGAATATCCAACGACAAACACGACGGACTATCAATATCTTGATGGTTCGTCAATGCTTCCATCAGACCTGAACTACTAATGATTCTTGTGTCTTTGCCATGAAAGCTTAAAACCCTATCAATAAATCAACTAATTCCTACATTTTATATTTTGTACAAGATTTTGGGTTGCCTCCCAAATAGCTTCTAATTTAACGTTGCGGCAAGACTCAGGTACCTTAATTGATTAGACTTCATCAAGGTATATAAATTATATTATCTTCACCTCCTCTAGGACTCAATGTAGTACTTCACCCTTTGACCATTCATTTTGAATCGCTCACCTTTTTTATTCTTAAGCTCCAGAGCTCCATATTGAAATACATGTGCCGCTTTAAATGGTCCCGGCCACTTGGACCTCAATTTTCCCAAAAACAATCAGAGTGTTGAGTTGAAAAGTAGCACCAAGTCTCGCGGACTGCAATCTCTTTTCTTAATATATTTTTCGTGGTATAGCATCAACTTCTCTTTGTAGAGAGCAAACCTCTCATATGCTCTCAGTCAAAATTCATCCATCTCATTTATTTTTTCCAACCTCATATTAGCAACATCGCTCCAACTCAGATTTAGTTTCTCCAATGCCCATAAAGCCTATGCTCTAACTCCACGGGTAAATGACAGACCTTTCCTAACACTAACTTGTATGGCACATACCAATGAGTGACTTGAAAGCTGTCTAATATGCCCATAGAACACCATCTAACTTTCTTTCCCACTCAGTCTTGTTAGCATTCAGAGTCTTCACCAATATGGACTCTTTTCACGATTTAATACCTCAACTTGCCCACTAGATTACAGATGGTATGGAGTTGCCACTTTATGTTGCTTCACTATTTAGCCAATAATGTGTTGAACACTTTCTTATAGAAGTGCAAACTTCTATCACTTATAATCTATGTAGGTGTGCCAAACCTAGAGAAAATATTCTTCTTTAAGAATCCGGCAACACTCTTGCCATCATTATTAGCAATGCGATTGCTTCTACCCATTTAGAGACGTAATAAATGGCCACCAAGATGTACTTCTGCCCATAGGAACTCATAAACGGCTCCATAAACTTGATTCCCAATATGTCAAATAGCTCCACCTCTGAGATATGAGTCATACGTAACTCATTATTTATTGATATAATTTTTTTCCTTTGGCACCTGCCATAGCATTTCACTAGATCAAATGTATCTTGATAAATAGTGGGCCAATAGTAACCACATTGGAACACCTTATGAGCAGTGAGCCAACCCCCATGGTGTCCACAAACTGGGAAGAGTGACATTCTTCAAGAATACTCAACATCTAAGCTTTAGGTATAGACCGCCTGATAAAATTATCAGCACATACCCTGCACAAGTAGGGTTCATCCCAGAAATACCTACCCACATCATGCAATAATTTGTTTCTTTGTAGAAAAGTCAGATCTCCAGGCATCAACTCACTAGCAAGATAATTGGCGAAGTCAGAAAAGCAAGGAATAAGATCAAGTGTGACGACTAATACCTTAGCATATGGAAATGAGTCATTGATTTCAAGCTCAACATCCTCTTTTTTCTACTTCTAATCAAGACAAGTGATCTGCTACTTTGTTCTAACAATCTTTTCTATCTTTAACCTCAAAGTTAAATTCCTATAGCAAAATCACCCATCTAATCAACCTCTACTTTACATCTTTATTCACCATTAGATATCTCAATGCAGAATGATCGGTGTGCACTATCACTTTTGTACCCACAAGGTACTCTCTGAACTTCTCAAAGGCATACTGAACTGCAAGCAACTTGTTTTCTATGATCTTGTAATCTTTATGAGTCACATTTAATGCCTTACTTGCATAGTATATAGGGTGAAATATCTTATTGCGCTTTAGCCTTGCACAAACCCCAAGGCAACACCACTGATGTCAGACCACCTCAAATGACTTAGACCAATCTGAGGTAACAATGACTAGAGCTAAAATTACCTTTTCCTTTAAGCATTAAAATACTTTCATACATGCCTCATCAAATGTGAATTTTATCTCTTTCTCCAACAGTGTGCTATATTGGAGAAGTCCTTTATAAATCACCGATAAATACTTGCATGCTCGAAGAAACTACAGATCCCTTTCACAGAGATGGGTGGCGGAAGTTTCTCAATAACTTGAATCTTTGCCCTGTCCACCTCCAGACCTTTTCTCAAAAATCTTGTGGCCCAGCACTATTCCCTCTTTGACCATATAGTAGCACTTTTCCCCATTAAGAACCAGGTTGGCATCTTCGATCTCTCTAGTGTCCTACCTAGATTCAATAAAGAATAATCAAAAGTATCACTCACCATAGAGAAATCATCCATAATAACATCTACTTTATATTCTACTATTGATAACACTCAAATGTACTCTTAAAAATTAATTAAAAGATACAACAATCGTCATCAATAAAAAATACCTAACTAAGAGTTGGGGTTGAATCCATCAAAGAATGGTATATCATAGAAAATTTTATCAAGAAATATGGATTGTAAAATCATTCATTTGTAGCAGTGAAAAAAATGGGTGTATGATTCCACCGATATAATAAAAGGAATTCGTTACCAATGGGCACAATTAAACTAAAATTTTGGAAGATTCAAGAAGTAACAAGTAATCTTGGGGTGTAGGGATTGGAAATCAATGTCACATAGGGGTAATTGTGTTGCTCTATAGTGATGAACATTCATGAATAGGACACTAATCTTATTTCAATCTCATGGCATCCTTATATAAAATATCCTTTCGGTATCATCTATGTGTTATAGTAAACAACCCAATACCTTACTTTATTCTCTCTTTCTATCAGAAATAAAGCAAATAAATCCAATCCATAACCTCTATTATCAAGCAATTTACAGTCATCAAACCTATATTTCTAGTATCGGACTAATTACACACAAGAATCAATCTCTTTCGAGCATCAACCAAAGAACGAAAGTAGGAATTAAATTTGCAACCTTAACTCATAAGTTAACTCCATGTTAATTTGCCCAAATTCATGTATGACCATTAGCAAAAAAAAGCATAACATAATACCTTCTACATTAAATCAAGACCCGACCTCATAATATCACTCCTAGGTCTTGGGGTTTCAGCCACCCATCACAAAAAGCAAAAAAATTATATCTTTCATGAAAGCAACCATGGGTAACATGAAATCAAGAAATTACAAGACAACCCACTTTAGATTCAACTTCAATTTATCAATTTAAAGAACAAAGTTGAAAACCCCCAAAAACTAGAAAGTGTTCTTCCATAGGTAAAGTATTTATCTCTCTAAAGATGTTTAGAAGTTTTTTACAATCTTCCCACTTCTTCTTACTTACGCAAACTCCCTTTTTCTCTCTCTTTTGAGGTGTTTATAGTTTCCCAAAATTTTGCCTAAAACTTAATACGCTACTCATTGGGATACATTTTTCGGGCTTGCCGATCACAATGAGCGGATCATAGATTGATCTCCATCTCGCCTTTCTCTTGCCCTAGGGTTCAGGTGTTTGAACCTAAGTGGGCGAGCCCGTTTGAGTCTGCCATTCACATTCGACGTATCGTCGAGTACCACCTTTATTCCTTTCAAGCATCTAATTTTTCTCCTTATACTGTTGCTTTAGGTGATGGTCAACATGTGCGCCTCTCTCATTCTGCGAGTAACCTCTATGTTTGGAGTTCTCCGACTTGCCTTATTTAATGTAAGTTTAGTGCACTGTCAATTTGGGCGAGGTCATACCCATTAGGCAATCCATTTTTTCTTGTTTGGTGATCAATAGTGTATAGCTTACACTTGTTTTTACATTTTTCTCTATTCTTTCAATCATTCATCTTTGCCTAGTCCTTTAGCCTTCATAGCTGTAAATCATCATAATATTATTAGAATAAGACATAATTAGGAATTGAAGGCACTAATTGTTTAGATAAATAGGCCTCAAATGAGTGCAAATCTACCACTCATCAACACCCCAACTTAAAATTTTTCTTGTCCTCAAGTAAATCAAGAACACAATTAACTCAAGAAGGGTGTCTACAATAGTATTCAATGAAAGCTAACATGCAAATGCCATTACAAGACCAATCTCAATAACATGCTACACTCAGTTATGATAAAAAAAGCTTCAAATGATGACTTGCCGGTTTCAACAATAGCTCAAGCTCACTACAACTTCTTTTCTAATAGAAGACCATGTTCCAACAAATGCATTCAAGTGACCTTACATCACGAACGATTTCATGCTTGCACAAAGAAAATCAAAAAAGAAACAGGAATCAATGCAACTCTTACTCACTCAAAAGAAAAATACATGCAAGCTTTCATCCCATAGGCTTGCCCATATTTTCCAATCATCACACAACCTAGTTCATGCAAGATCTCAAGGGTCTTTTAGGGTTGTAATGTGACTGAGGGTTAAGGTATGGTCAATTAGCTTAGAGATTTCACATTTTCAAAGCATTGTTGCAATTATCTTCACCTCCTCTCAAGTAATTTTTATTCTTTTTCATTTGAGAACTCAAACTTTGACTTGTCACTCACTTTATTCGGAATCCACTTTATTTCATCAACTTCTCTTTTTCATTTCTATTTTTCAAAGTTGCTCATCACAATATTTTTTTCTCTTTTTTTATAAGTTGGAGTTCCTTATTTTTGTAACAAACTTCAGTGTTGAGTCTCATTTCATCTTTCTTTCCCCTTCACTTGGCTTTCATTACTCCTTTCTTTCCACACCTAAGTTGGATATCCAAACATAAAAATGCTTCAAAAAGGATTTTGGGTGAGAAGGTGGGGACAATTTTGGCTCAAGAGGTTTTAATTTGGTTTTGTCAACACATGGTTTAGGCTCAAATGATGCAAAATTGGATCCACACCCTCATAAGGTAGTCACAAAGGATATGGAAATTTTGGCTTCCCTCTTAGAATTTGTTGCCCAAGATCATGCCTTACACTTACCAAGGTTTAGAAAGTTATACTAACAAGGCAAATTCTGGGATTCCATACACATGCTTTAAAGTAAGATCTTACCACGCATGGCACTTCGAATACACTCATTTAGCACAACTTGAAAAGATAAAAAAATTACGTATAATGTTTGTTGTAAGGCTTACATTAAAGTAGAGCTAGTCAACTAAAGATTCAAAGAGATCGCTCAAAAGTGAAACCACATCAATTTTATTTTTGCAACACCAACACCATAAATCATGCTCATCATGAGTACTTTTCAAGACATCGATGTGGAACACAATTGATCCTCAAATCGTTATTAATGAAAAGTCAAGTGTATTTCATAAATTTTAAAACTCATGGGGTAGTTTAAAAATTAAGAGAAAACAAAAAAGACAACAAGTGATACATCAAACCGATTAAAAGACTATAATATAGACGAAAATATTATACTACAATCATCCAAAACATAAAATAACAAAATACAAAGCAAAAGGGGAATATTGGCACAAAGGCTGTCACCCCACCAAAAATAAAAATAGTGTCTTCAATGAAAAAGTAAAGAGTACAGGAGGAAGTGAACATTTCCCCCTAACAAGCTAATTTTGTGGAGTGCTCTCATCTGGAGTCTCTGGAGGAGTAGTATCATCTGGGGCATTAGTGTCCAACAATAGTATCATAGGAGGCATCAATGTTGCATCAGTTTGGGAATTAGTGCCCGACATATCACTGGAGGAATTGTGGAGTATGAAGAGACTCTATTGGTTCCAACTGCAGAGGTCTCCCGAAGGGATGTCTCCAAAGTAGCATGGACAATCATCTTTTCTGTGTCATGAAACTCTATTAGTGTCTGCTCAATTCCATGCACATCCTTTTCACTCTGCATCTTATCCTTATCAGTCTCTTCAGCCAAATCATCATTGGCACTCTCATCATCATCAACACCCTCATCAATAGAAACTCTCTCATTTATCCCACTCTACTGCACTTTCGGAGGTTGCTCTTTGCTAGGCATTGTCGGTGGCATGGAGGTAGGTGTATTAGGTAGGGAACCTCGCTCCAGATCATCGATATATCTATAAAACTCAGCTGCTCTAGATATGCCCTCAAGGCACTAAGCTCACTTCTCATGGTATTAAGCGTACTTGAACTACCCTTGGCCTTTTTTTGGGCCTTTAATGTGCAAAACATAAGCATTCAAACATAGAATCGGTGAACATTAGTTGAAATCAAATTCAATTGAAAGCACAATTCAAAAAATATCATGACGCTCGCTTAATGAGAAGTTTGTCCGCCTAACATGATGAGTGAGCTCACCTAGAATTCAGGCACAATGGGCGTAGTCACTTCTAACTCAGTGATTCGTCGAGTTGGTTTCAGCCACCTAAGACAAGTCCAACGAAACTGACAATGCAAAACTAAAAGAAACATGCATCAAGGGTAATGTCCACTCCCACTTAAAAATACGTTGAGTGGGTTTGGAGAACTAAGACAAGTTCGCCGAATGGAATAGTACCCAAGGTCACATATTCACTCAAGAAAGTGAGCTGGGTCTTACTCGGTGATTCTCCTAACTACCTTGGCGAGCTAAGACAAGCTCGCTGAATGGGTGGTGTTCAGCCCAATGCCTAATTTCATAGACAAAAGCAACATATGCTAAAAAATAAAGTTACCCAACATCATTAAAATCCAACCACTTGCTTATTATCTACCCATGGGTACTCAAACATCCCCTCAGATATTGTAAAATATTGCTCACACTGAAGATATTACCTTAAGAAAGTCGTCACTCTATCGACCATTGGGAAAAATCATGCAATCGGGTCAAAGTAGGCTACTTAAACTTCACCCACATAAAATTTAACCAAGACCCACTAATTATAAGGGTTCAATTTAAACATTTAACCAACATAATCACCGATAAGAAAGTATGTGCAATCTTGGAGAAGTCCTTGATAAATTGCCAATAAATAATTGCATGCCCGAAGAAACGACAGATCCCTTTACAGAGATAGGTGGAGGCGGTTTCTCAATAACTTGGATCCATGCCTTATCCACCTCCAGACGCTTCCAAAAAATATTGTGGCCCACCACTATTCCCTCTTTGACCATAAAGTAGCACTTTTCCTAGTTAAGAACCAGGTTGGCTTCTTCACATCTCTGTAGGGCCCTACTAAGATTCAATAAAAAAAGCAAAAGTATCACCTAACATAGAGAAATCATCCATAAATACCTCTAATTTATCTTCAACCATTGATAACGCTCAAATGCACTTTTAAAAACAAAAAAAAAAAAAAAAAAAGAGACAACAGTCGTCATCAATAAAAAATACATAACTAAGTGTCGGGGTCGAATCCCATAGAGAACGGTATATCATAGAAAATTCTATCAAGAAATATGTATTGTAAAATCATTTATTTGTAGTAGTAAAAACAAGTGGGTAGATGATTTTACCAATTTAATTAAAGGACTTGGTTGTCAATGGGCACAATTAAACTAAAATTTCGGAAAATTCAAGAAGTAACAAGTAATCTAGAGGTGCGAGGATTGGAAATCAATGCCACATAGGGGTAATTGTGTTGCTCTATAGTGATGAACATTCATGAATAGGCTAATTCATCTTCAATGACATTAATCTTCTTCCGATCTCATAACATCCTTACATAAAATCTCCTTTCCGTATCATCTATGTTCTATATGAAACAACCCATTACCTTATTGTATTCTCTCTTTCAATGCAAAAATAGGGCAAATATATCCTACCCATAACCTCTATTTTCAAGCAAGTTACAGACATTAAATCTAAATTTCTAGATTGGACAAATTATCCACAAAAATCAATCTTTTCCGAGCATCAACTGCAGATCGAAAGTAGGAATTAAGTTTGCAACCTTAACTCATAAGTTAACCCCATGTTAATTAGCCCAAATTCATGTATGAATATTAGGAAAACAGAGCATAACACAATACCCACTACATTAAATCAACACCCAACCCCATAATTACACCCCTAGATCTTGGTTTTTAGCCACCCATCACAAATAAAACAAAGAAATGATACCTTTCATGAAAGCAACCATGAGTAACATGAAATTAAGCAATTACAAGAAAATCCACTTTAGATTCATCTTCAATTTATCAATTTAAAGAACAAAGTTGAAAAACCCCAAAAACTGGAAAGTGTTCTTCACAAGGTGAAGTAATTTTCTCTCAAAATATATTCAGAACTTTTTTCACAATATTCCTACTTCTTGTCACTTACGTAAATTCCCTTTTCTTTCTCTCTTTTGGGCTATTTATAGTTTCCTAAAATTTGGCCCAAAACTTCATATGCCATACATTGGGCGACATTAGTCAGACTAGCCGATCATAATGGGTGGATCACCGATTTCTTTTCGGTTGGCCTTTCTCTTGCTAACGGTTCAGGTGTTCTAACCTCAGTGGGCGAGCCCATTTGAATGTTGCTTTCATATTCAGTGTATCGCCTAGTACCACCTTATTCGCCTTTTAAGCCTCCAATTTTTCTCCTTGTACTGTCGCTTTAGCCAATGGTCAACCTATGCACCTTTCTCATTCAGGGAGTAGCCTTTCTGTTTGGAGTTCGCCAACCTGCCTCAATTAGTGCAAGTATTGTGCACTGTCAATTTGGGTGAGATCATACCCACTAGACTATTCGCCTTTCTTGTTTGGCGATCAACAATGTATAGTTTACACTTTTTTTTTTTTAACATTTTTGGCTATTCTTTTACTTATTCATCCCTGCCTAGTCATTTAGCCTTCATAGATGAAAATCATCATAATATTATTAGAATTAGGCATTAAGGACATTAATAGTTGAGCTAAATAGGCCTCAAATGAGTGAAAATCTACCACTCATCAACACCCCCAACTTAAAATGTTGTTTGTCCTCAAGTAAATCAAGAAGACAATTAGTTCAATAAGAGTGTCTACAATAGTATTCAATGATAGCTAACATGCAAGGTCTATTACAAGACCACTCTCAATAACATACTACACTCAATTATGATCAAACAACTACAAATGATAATTAACTGGCTCACTATAGCTTCTAATCTAATGCAATACCGTGTTTCAAAAAATGCATTTAAGTTCCTTCACATTAAGAATGATTTCATGCTCTCACAAAAAAAAAAATAAACAAATAAATAAGGAATCAATGCAACTCTCACTCTCTCAAAAGAGAAATACATGCAAGCTTCATCCCATAGGTTTACCCATATTTTCCAATCATCACACGACCTAGTTCATGCAAGATCTCAAGGGTCTTTTAGGCTTGTAATGGTACTGAGGGTTAAGGTATGGTCAATTTGGCTTAGTGATTTCACCTTTTCAAAGCGTTGTTGCAATTATCTTCACCTCTTCTCAAATACTTTTCATTCCTTTTCATTAGAGAACTCAAACTTTGACTTTTCACTCACTTTATTTGTAATCCCCTTTATTCTTCAACTTCTCCGTTTCATTTCTATTTTTCAAAATTTCTCAGCATAATATATATTTTGTTCTTTTTTTTTATAAGGAGGAGTTCCTCTTTTTTTTTTCTTTTTTCTTTTAACAAACTTTAGTGTTGAGTCTCATTTCATCTTTCTTTGCCCTTCACTTGAATTTCATTACTGCTTTCTTTCAAAACCTATGTTTGCTATTCAAACATAACAATGCTTCAAAAAAAGTTTAGGCTCAAATGATGTTAAAATGGATGCACACCCTCACAATGTAATAACAAAGGATATGGAAATTTTTGGTTGCCTCTTAGAATTTGTTGCCAGAGTTCATGCCTTACACTTACCAAGGTTTAGACAATTAGACTAACAAGGCGAATTCTAGGATTCCACATACATGATTTCAAGTAAGACCTTACCACACATGGCACTTTGAATACACTCATTTAGCACAACCTAAAAAGATAGAAAGCAAACGTGCAATGTTCATTGGAAGGATCACATCAAAACACAGCTAGTCAACAAAAGATTCAAAGAGATCGCTCAAAAGTGCAACAACAACGATTTCATTCTTGCAACACCAACACCATACATCATACTCATCATGAGTACTATTTAAGACACCGATATCAAACACTATTGATCCTTGAATAGTTATTAATGAAAACTCAAGTATTTCACAATTTTAAAACTCATGAGGTAGTTGTAAAATTAAGAAAAAACAAAAGAAACAACAAGAGATACATCAAACCAATTAAAACACTATAATATACACAAAAAATATGATACTACAATCATCCAAAACTTAAAATAACAAAATACAAAGCAAAAGGTAAATATTGGTACAAAGGCCCTCACCCCACAAAAAAAATAAAAATAGTATCTTCAATGAAAAAGTAAAGAGTATGGGAGGAAATGAAAATGTCCTATTATCAATCTAAGCTTGTGGAGTGCTCTCATCTAGAGTCTATGGACGAGTAGTACTATCTGGGGCATCAGTGTCCGGCAATAGAATCACAAGAGGCAACAATGTTGCATCAACTGGGGCATTGGTGCATGGCATATAAATGGAGGAATGATGGAGTCTCAAGAGACTCCATTGGTGCTAACTAAGGAGGTCTCCCGAAGGGATCTATACAAAGTAGCTTGGACAATCATCTTTTTCAATGTCATCCAACTTAGTGAGAATCTGTGCAATTCCATGCACATAATTCTCGCTTCTCATCTCGTTTGCATCTGTCTCATCAGCCAAATCATCGTTGGCCCTCTCATCATTATCAGCACCATCATCAATAACAACTCTTTCATCTATCCCACAATGCTGCACACTTAGAGGTGGCTCACTGCTAGGCATCATCGGTGGGATGGAGGTAGGTGTATAAGGTAGCATAACCTCACCTCATATCATTAATATATCTGTAGACCTCAGTTGGTTTGCATGTTCCCTCAAGGCATTAAGCTTACCTCTCATGGTGTCAAACATATCGAAACTACCCTTGACCTTCTTTTAGGCCTCTAATAAAGTAGTGAGGTTATCCAACCTCACTTCGGGTGACTTAACCAACTCCTCACAAAGGGTCACCCTATCCCTCAAAAGGGTCATCACTCCTTCAATTTCCCTATCAATCAGGTTGGTCATGTCCTTCTCAACCCTCGCGGCCTTAACATTCACTAACTAGTAAAGACTACCTGCTGGATAAATTAAAATTGAGTAAGATCTGGAGCAGGCACATCAACAACAGTAGTAGTAGTAGTAGAAGTGAAAAGCACATCATGAGGTGTATATATTCCTGCCTGCTCCACATAAGGAGCGTGTGTGGTGGCCCCAAAAGCCAATACAGTCGGATCAACAACGGGCGTGGTGTTAGGTGGTGATAGTTTTCTTCGATCCACATCATCTTGTAAGTAGTCAGCCTCAATCCTTCAAATGTAGTTGGAAAAGGCTGGTGAGACCCGTACATAAGATTTCCCTCAAAAGGGAACTCCGATTTCTCACAATAAGGACTGGGAATGAAAGTGATATCTTCTCTTGCCTATTTCTCATAAGTATCTCCTCCACAATTATCGACCTAAAATTAAGGTCAATCCGATCAATGATGCACCCTACTAGTACTACTTTTGGATGTTAGGGATCACCTTTTTTTGGGATGATATTAGGTTTCTACTAATGAATCCAAACTCATAAGGGCCTACTATATTCTTGTATTTCTTTTAAGTTTGTACTCCTTCCGCTATCCATGGAGGATACAAATCTGCAATAAGTAGTGCTAGCCACTCCTTGCGGGAATTTAACTTGAACTTTATCTGAAGTTGAAATATATAAGTTGAGTTGTGTTTGGTAACAAGAAAAACATTTATTGCACTAGCATCATATGAAACTTTTTTGCCACATACCCTAACTTTTTCTAGGGGTTTCCATGTTGTGCCCTTTCCTTTCTTGGGTAGTTCCTTTATTTAGGCTTCATAGAATTCCCTAACCCTCTTTAGCACATATGGTTGCCTAGGTTTTGTAAACGGTTCAAACTAGTGAAACTTCATAGTTTCTTATATGGTCGGGTAATAACTTATGAACTTAGAAGTTGAGAGCCTTTGCTCCTAAAGAATAGGCCGTTCTCTATTTTCCTTGGGCCTATTACAGGCTTTTGGAACTATTATAGGGTGAACATGAGAAACATGTCTTGGATCTTGAGGAGGTGATGCAAACTTGGAACATATATTTTTCCTTTTGTGGAAATATCCTTTCGTGGTCTCTTACACACCCTCGTAGGATGTGGAATAGCTTGTTGTGGACGAGGAGCCTCAAATGGCTCATTAATGGTTACACCCCTATGCCTTTTCGAAGAAGGGGGAGGAGGAAAAGGAGAGAAATCCTTGTTTGGCTCCATATCCGAAGAAACTCTTTGCTTACCTTTTGTCTTAGTCATAATCTGCAAGACATAAACATTCAAACATAGAATTGGTGAAGGTCAATTGAAATCAAATTCAATTAAAAGCGCAGTTAAAAAAATGTCATGAGGCTCGCTTAATAAGAAGGTGGTCTGCACAACAGTATGGGCGAGCTCCGATGAGCTCACCGAATTAGACAGACACAATCATCAAAGAATTCATGCACAATGAGTGGAGTAACTTCCAACTCAATGATTCGCCAAGTTGGTTTCGACGAGCTAAGATAAGTCCACCGAAACTGATAATGCAAAACTAAAGAAGTAAGCATCAAGGTAATGTCCACTCCCACTTAAAAATATGTCGAGTGGGTTCGGTGAACTAAGATAAGTTTTCTGAATAGAACAGTACCCAAGGTCACACATTCACTCAAGAAAGAGAGCTGGGGTTTACTTGACGATTCTTCAACTGCCTTGGCAAGATGAGACAAGCCCGCCGAATAGGTGGTGTTCGTCCCAGTCCCTAATTTCATAGAAAAAACCAACATACACTACAAAATCAAGTTTCCCAACATCATTATAATTCACCCATATTCTTATCTACCCACGGGTTCTCAAAATTTCCCCAGATATTGCAAAGTATTGCTCAAATTACCAATTTTCCCTTAAGAAAGTCAATACTCTATCAATCATTGGGAAGAATCATACAATTGTGTCAACACTGGGCTACTCAGACTTCACCCACATCATATTTAACAAAGATCCACTAATTATAACGATTCAACTTTAACATTTAACTAACACAATCAAGTTTCACTATTTCTAAGCAAAAACATAAGCAACCAATTCATGGAACAGTTCAATATAATTATTATAGCACTACTCATTTGAATCAACCAACAACATGCATCACATGGCCTAATTCCCATACAAGAACACAATTTAAGGCTTAAAATGTAAGATGGGAATCGAAAACCAACCTCAAAAAGAAGAAAAACTCAAAATTAAGAGAGATTAGGGCTAGGTTGACTGATCGAGCAAGAAAATGCAATCCACATACTCAAGAGTCACACGCAAAGGATGCTCACACACTCAAATACAGTATTGAAAGCAAAAGGAAAGAAAATGTCTCAAAAATGGCAAAGGGCATTCCTTTTGAATTTGGCAAGACCCTTGGACTTTTTATACCAGGCACACTCGATGGCCACGACTAATGTCACCGAGCGTGTTCAGCGGATCGCTAACCTGAGCTAAAGCTCACTAAAAATGCCTTAAAGAATCTCATAAGAGAAGAAAGCTTTTAACGTGGGTCGACGTATAGCCCACTCCATTCTATCTATGACGCATCGGATCAACTGAGAGAAATCCTTGCAATTTATAATGCATTACATTAAGGGGACAAAGACCAGAAACTCTCCTGAAGGCTGATTTGGTGGACTCTATAGTATACTTAGGCAGATAGCCTAAATAGACAATACACTTTTCAACATTTTCTAGCTTAGAAGGTAGACACGACTAAGTCCACACAACACCTTCGGCGGATTGTCGTGATGGTTTTTTCATCGCCTAATGTTTCCTTTGCAACACTTTGACTTCTTTTCAACCTTCACTCACAACACACCTTATTGAAATTAATAAATAAAAGTAAAGACTTGGGTTGCCTCCCAAGATGTGCCTTATCAACATCATGGCTTGACATATTTCTTATTTCCTCATTATTCATTTTTGGGATTTGGGACGGTGTCACTAGGCAATGTTTCTTGTTGCCTCAGATTGACATGAATATATATCTAGCACAATTGGGTCTCCAACTACTTGATAGATATCGTATCAGAGGTTATCGTATGAGATAAAGTGGAGAAGTCATTTTTCAATTCCTTCAATTCTTTGTCGAACCCTTCAACCTTGTTGAACATCCTTTTGAGCATTTGCTCGGTTCAGTTTCCTTCTAGCCAACCTGGGTCCTTTGGTCGTTGATGATCATAGGGAGGAACATATATATCTTTTCCAGCCTCTCTATCTCTCTAATTTCCACCTCGCCAAACATTCCAACCATTATTGCGCTCCTTGTTGTAACCTTAGTTCCCACATTGTCGTTGGTAATTTGGGTGAGAACCCCCATATTTGGTTTCCCAAATAATGAACTTCTTCATTGTATAATGCCTCAAACATGGAATCATCCAGGCATTTCCCACTATTAGTTCCAACCGCATTCACCGATTTAAGTCCACCTCCCATGACATGTTTAGACAACAAATAGAGTTGGATCATCATTTTAGCTATTTTTTCATCTCGTTCATCGTCCTTATCGATTTTTTTCTTTTCTTAAGCTTAGTTGTAGAGTAGACACTTGGTCTTCTATAGTATGACATGGTCGGTTAACTTTGGTCATGTCATATAGCAACAAGGTTGCTAATTAATACGGTTATCTCATTAATCTTCCTTGGACTAACTGATCAGCCACACATTTATTGATTGTATCAAGGATACAATAGAAGTATTTTAGTAGCAAATTATTTGGAACACCATGTGTTGGACATTGCAAAAGTAGTTTGTTGAACCACAACCATGTCTCATGTAGAGGTTCACCTCCATTTCTCTTGAAATTTTAGATTTGTATTCTATGTTTTATCATCTTCGGGTGGGGTGGGGGAGAGAGAATCCCTCTAGGAAATCTTCATTCAACTCCTCCCAAGAAGTGATAGAGTTATTTGGCAATTCCTCCAACCGTCTTGTAGCTTGACCTGTCAATGAGAATGGGAATAACCTCAACCTCAGAAACTCTTATGAGATGTTTTTGAACACAAACGGTCCACACATCTCTACAAAATTTTGAAGGTTTTCATGGGGATCCTTATGAGTTAAACCCCTAAATATTCCTCATAAATGGAGCAATGTAGCATTATTCCAGTTACCATAAACACTACCCTCCCAGTTGTGGGAGGTATCCGAAAGGGTCCCGTGGTTTGAACAATAATCACATACATACCATTCAAATAACCAATATTGTCGGTTTGACCATAATGACTATTGTTGTCACTACCATGGTCACTCATTATATTAGACCTGCAAATCAGTCAACAAAAACACAAAATAACAATCTATTACAACTAAAAAAAACTTGTGAACTAATTTCTCAAATATAACTCTCAATCACCATTAGCCAACAACGACGCCATTTTTGGTAAAACTCAAATGAACTGTTCAAATCAATTATAAGAGACAACGATCATCATCAATAAAAAGCTCAACCAAGAGTTGGGGTCGAATCCCATAGAGAATGGCATATCATAGAAAATTCTATCAAGAAATTTGGATTGTAAAATCATCCATTTGTAATAGTAAAAACAAGTGGGTGGATGATTCCACCAATTTAATAAAAGGACTTGGTTATCAATGGGCACAATTAAACTAAAATTTTGGAAGATTTAAGAAGTAACAAGTAATCTAGGGGTGTGGGGATTGGAAATGAATGTCAAATAGGGGTAATTATATTGCTCTATAGTGATGAACATTTATGCATAGGTTGGGTCATCTTAAATTACACTAATCTTCTTTCGATTTCATAGCATCCTTTCATAAAATCTCCTTTCACTCTCATCTATGTGTTATACTAAACAACCCAATACCTTACTCTATTCTCAACCTTATAATTGCACCCCTAGATCTTGGGGTTTTGGCAACCCATCATAACAAGCAAAGAAATTATACCTTTCATGAAAGCAGTCATGGGTAACATGAAATTAAGCAATTACAAGCAAACCCACTTTGGATTTAACTTCAATCTATAAATTTAAAGATTGAAAAACCCCAAAAACTAAAAAGTGTTCTTCACAAGGTAAAATATTTCTCTCTCTAAAGATATTTAAAACTTCTTTCACAATCTTCCCACTTCTTCTCACTTATGCAAACTCCATTTTACTCTCTCCTTTGGTCCATTTATAGTTTTCCAAATTTTGGCCCAAACTCAATATGCTACTCATTGGGATATGTTGTTTGTGTAATCAATGACACAACTTTCGATGCAAATGTCTACGACCATGCAATAGTATAATAACCCAACCAAGGGTTGGGATTGAGTCCCAATGGAGTGGTTTTGAGAATTAATAGAAAAATAAAATCAGTTTTAACTAGTCATAGCTAAGACATTAACGATTAAAAACATTGTAAATTAAGGGGGACACAAAAGTGTCAAATATCGATTTGGGGGTTTTGTCACAAGTATAGCAAAAACAGTAAAAATAACAAAGAAATCTATGAATGTGAGGGGATTCTTGGGATGTGACTTGAATACAGGTTAATCTAAATTGTTGGGTTCATGCTTTCGATAGAAAATTTATAGAGTAATAGTGACTAGGCTAAGCTAGACGTGGGAATAAATTCTCTCTCGAGCAACTTACCCCGTTTCAAATGGGTTCCTCTCGGACACCCACTTTTCGCATGAAGACCAGCCTACGCCTTACCCCACTCACTCTCTCGAGTTGAGCATTAAGATATGGAACTGGGGTTCACTCTCTCGAGTTGAATCTCATGTCGAACCACTCTTTAGGCCATCAATCTGCTAGTCTTGGTTTCGCGACCTCTCTCTCGTGCAAGCCGAACACACATATATAAATTTGTATTTGCAGCTACAAATTTGTTAAATTCAACAACAACTAATAGACGAAATCACCATTTAACTACATCTAATTTATCAGCAAGCAAGACCCAATAACAATCTTAACCTATATTCGCTAAATCACACCCCAAGAATTGGGGTTTTTAGCCACACATCAAGAGATAGAAATTTATACCTCTATGAGCTTGCATTCAAATGGGTATGAAGATTTAAGTCTTGTTACAGGCCAAGAATAAAGAATCTAAGAGACCCAAGTCCAAATCCTTAGAGATGAAACCCTCTTCTTCTTCAAGTCTCCATAACCCTTTTAAACTTGGAGAAAAATAAAAAGTACTAACGTTATATTAATTGTTCTATACTGAAAAACTGATGATACTAAAAATTTGATGCTAAGCTATAACTCTCAATGAGTATTTATAGTTTTCAAAAATATGTGCTGTGGCAGATCATTCGATGACATTAGTCAGAATCGCCGATCAACTCGGCGATTCACCCTTTGGTGTAGTTTATCGCCGTCTTACACCATCCTTCGGCATCATCGTGCTTTGGGTCATTGGGCAACAGAGTACTGCTTCGCGGAACTTTTCGGTGATGCACCGACTACTCCCTTTTTTCATCGACTTGATCCTTTCCTTCATGGCTCAGCACAATGGAACAAAAGGCGAAGTGAGACCCTTTGGTGACTTATCAAGTGGACTTGGTGATCCTCAGGCCTTCATTTTGTTTGTTCTTTTTAGCCTTTTCGTTCCTTTTTGCGAAGTAGTGTCCATGCTTTCCTTCAAACTTCAAATACCTGAAACTTACGGATTTTCATCTAATATTGAGATAAAATAAGCATTTGAGGACACATTTTCTATTAAAATATAGCCCCAAATGAGTCCAATTTGTGGACTCATTAGGAGACATTAGTCGAGCTCACCGATAACAATAGGTGGATAACTAATTGCTCTCTAACTTACATTTCCCTTTCTCTAGGCTTGATGTGTTTGAACCTCATCGGCGAGATCATTCAATTCTGCCTTTCACATTAAGTGTATCACCGAGTACCACCTTGTTCACCTTTCAAGCCCCCAATTTTTCTCCTCGTATTGTCACTTTTTGCAACAGTCAACTTGTGCACCTTTCTCATTCGACAAGTCTCCTTTCTTTTTGGAGTTCACCGATCTACCTAAATTAATGCATGTTTTGTGCACTATAAATTTAGGAGAGGTCATACCCATTAGGTAATCCACCTTTGTTGTTTGGAGATCAACAATGTATAGTTTATACTTCATTTTACATTTTTGGACATTCTTTCAATCATTTATCGTTGCCTAGTCCTTTAGCCTTCATAACTGTAAATCATAAAAATATCATTAGAATAAGACAAAATTAGGCATTGAGGACACTAATTGTTAAGCTAAATAGGCCTCAAATGCGTGCAAATTTATCACTCATTAACTATGTCCAAGAAGATGAACATCATACACCTATGGATTATAGCATGAGCATTATACAACTCAAACGACATGTGCTTAAATGCAAATATACTATGTGGGCATGTAAAAGTAGACTTCTCCTGATCTTCCTGAACAATAGAAATCTAGTGTAACTAGAGTACCCATTAAGGAAGCAATACCAGCATCTTCCTACCAAGCTATCTAACATCTGGTTCATGAAAGGCAACGGGAAATGGTCTTTCAAGGTCCTTTTGTTCAACTATTAGTAGTCCATGCAAACTCACAAATCTATAACTGGCCTAAGAGGGATCAACTCATTTTTAGAATCGCTTCCACTGTCATTCCGCCCTTCTTGGGACACATTGCACTGGATTAATCCAATGACTATATGAAATGGGGTACACCACACTTGCATCAAACCACTTTATGATATTTTTTGTCACCGCCTCTTCCATTAGTGGTTTCAACCTCCTTTGGTAATGTATGCTTGGACTGCAATCCTCTTCCAACTAAATTTTATGTTTTCAGGAGGTATGTTAATAATATCGGTAATGGTCTAACAGTTCCCCTTTTAAATCTCTTTACCACTTTCATTAGTGCTTTCACATGCACATCATTCAAATATGCAGCCACAATAACTGGTAACATGTCACTTTCACCCAAAAATACATATCTCAAATGGCCAGACAATTCTTTCTACTCGAGTACATATGGTTCCTCAATGGATGGCTTTGTTGGAGGAGTCGGCCAATTTTATAGATACGCGTCCAACTTATTATGAGCATAAGGATGTGAGCCCATGTCCTTCAAAGAATTTACAGTCTCCTTGTAATCCTCTATGAAAACCTCATCAAAGTTCATAATTACTGCGACTAACATTTCAACTGTAAACCTTTCCTCTATATATGCTTCAATGGTCACATAATCAACTACATCAATTGCAGACACCATTGTCATTTATTGTGGTGCTTCATATATTAGCACACCTTGAATTTCCCCTCGTCATTATTTCACCTGTATTTTAACGTACCATTCTACACATCAACCAAGGCCCCCTGTCTTGGAAAAATATCCTCCTAAAAATTATGGGAACTTCGAAATCAACCTCACAATCTAAGATCACAAAATCGGCAGGGAAAGTGAAACTCTACACTTTCACTAGCACATCACAAAGTATACACATGCCTTTTCACTAACCTATCAGCCATAATCATTTTTATTGTTGTCAGTTTAGGAGTTCCCAAGCTCAATTGCTTGTATATTTTCTAGAGGCATGAGGTTAATGTTGTCCCAAGATCACACAAAGCTTTCACAAAATCAATGCACCAATTGTACAAGGTATGGTGAACACACCTCAGCCTTCTTTCTTTTGGACTAGGGACCTAGAAGCAATTGCACTACAATGGTACAAATTATCTACAAGATCAAAACTCATTGTTTCCTTATTTGTAACCAAATCCTTCATGAACTTGGCATAACCTGACATTTGCTCCAAAGATTCTTCTAATGGAATATTTACCGAAAGCAAGCAAAGCATAGAAAAGAAATTCAAAAATTAACCATCTTTGACTTTCTTCTTAAGACTCTGTCGGAATGGTAGTGGTGACCTGAGAATTTGTTGTAAAAGATGTGATATTTGTACTACCGAATCCTCTATTCTCCTTTTACCTTTAACCACTTCATGACCAACCTCAACCTTTTTAGGTGTTTTAGGCTCTACCAAGCCTCTTTCATCATCATCATCATCATCATCATCATCATCATCATCATCATCATCATCATCATCATGATTTTTTGCTAGCTTATCAGTATCAGCTTCACAATTTGTTTTCTGCTCAATTCTTGAAGGTGCTTGTCCCGAATGTGATTTACCACTCCTAGTGGTGATAGAAATGCAATGACAACCCTTCTTTAGATTTGAATCATATAACTAGGTAATGTCCCATTCTTTCTCTAGTTCAATGAAGCTGATAGTTTCCTCATTTGCTTCTCTAACTATTTTATGGAAGTCGAGTGTAAATCCACTAGTTGACTCACATTGGAAAGATCACTATTCGAATCCTTTACCCGTGCGTCTGTAGATTCAACCCTCTGCAATACCTTTGCTAACATATCTTCTATTCCAGATATGTCAGACTAATAACGCCCAACTACACTTTTTATGATTCAAAGTGTAGGCAGTCTTTAACAAGTATAAACCCAACAGTGTATTGGGGTCGATCCCGTAAAGAATGGTACAAAAAAGAATTCAAATACGAAGTATGAAAGTGCTCTAACTTCTTGTAGAATGGAAATGAATAACACGTAACATTATGTAAATCAATAATTTTCAATTATAATTATCAAGATAGTTTGGTATCCAATTTTTAATAAAGACTATTAACGCGGGGTTTGAACAAGTAGAGAGGGGACCTTAGGAGTGTGTGGGCAATCAAATACTAATTTCGCTTAATGGGTAATGAATAATTGCGTTTAGTAGTTGAATCTCAATGGGTAGGATGGATTGTAACTATAACAGCCATTTTCAATCAACTATTATGTTTCAAACAAGTTCTTTTGAACCTCAACAATCTTAACAATTCAAAGCAACCCAAATCCTTAATTTAACCCACTTCATCAAGTTGGGTTGTAAAGACAAGAATCAGTACAATTATCAACCATATACTCCACCCTAAACAACTTTCACAAGCAAGCATAGAGAGCTAAAGCTAAAACTGAATTTGCAACTTCAATTCATAAATGAAAACATGAGTACATAACTGAACTCATTTCAAAACAACATTAAATTAAGACATTAACAATACCCACAAGCTAATATATGTATTTGATTACATAACCACCCCTAAGGAAAGGGGGTTTAGCCAAGCATAACAAAAGCAATAAATAGTTACCAAAACAGGATCTATCAGAATGTCACAATCTTCAATGCTTAATGTCAAAAATTTCAACTAAAAAAATCTTAAACCGCAATATTTGGCTCAAAATCTCTCAGAAAATATTCAGTATTGTAAAAGTATGTAAAAAATGTCAAAAGTCTATTTAATTCACTTTTCTCTCTCTTTAAAAACCAATTTATATGTTTCTAAAAAATTTCCCAAAATTTCATTTCGTACTCTCATCGATAAAGTTAGTCGCGATCGTCGAATGTCTTGGCGATTCACCTATAAGCACACCTTCTCCCTAATGTTCTGCTTCTGCTTTTGAATTCTTTACTTTGCAATTGGCGAACCAGATACATGTTGCTGTTTGGTCCTTTTCTCATCGATTCGACTTGACTTCCTTCTTCATTTCTGTTAAGTTAGGCGAGCTAAGTCAAGCTTGCCGAATTGGTTTGACGATGCGCCATTTTGCACTTAATTTCGCCGAGTTGTTTTAGTTCATGAGCCAAACTCACTAGATCTTTTAGTGATCTAGATGCTCACTCATTGACTTTTGGGAGCTCCAGCCTTTCTTTTTTTAAACTTTTTCAAACTTTTTTGCTTCTTTTCGCAATATAATGTCCTTTCCTTGTTCTTAAGCCTTCATGGTTGTGCATAAACAATTTATAATCAGTTATGAACACAAAATAGGCATTAAGGACACTAGTTCATGAAGTAGCAATACCTTAATGTTGAAATTCTCGACTCATCACAGACTCATTACCTGCTTTATATTTGTTACCTAGAGGTACATACACACCACTATGGTCATTCTCAAAACCATGTTTATTGTGCCAATTTCCTTGGTCCAAATTTCTAGCTCTGTCAAATTGTCCTTCTCTCTAATACTTTCGACCTTGATTTCCCAAATTACAATTGTGGTTAGCAAATTTATAATTCTAGAAAACCCCCTGATTATTAAGATACTGAGCTTCTTCATCATAGTCCAATTTTTTATTCTCATATCTACCTGCAACACGTACTGCATTTAATTTTTCTATAGCAGTTGCTAGTAAATTCTTAGTGAGGAAATCCACCTTATTTTTCATATACGTCATTTCTTGGTCACATTCTTTTCCCCTCCTCCGTTGCTCTGCCAAAATTTATTATGTGAACCCCAGCTCTCCAATATGTGACTCTCTACTGTGCCATACCCGTTATTCGTTGACACTTTATCTAGAATGGACGTGGCCTCTGCAAAAATTTGTCTATGAAAGATCCTCCGCAAACTGCATCAACAACTAGTTTGGTCGCAAAATTTTATAATCGGTAGAAAATTTCCATTAGATACTCGTCGATCAGCTTATGGTTTGGGCACTGGTTTAGCTTTTGGCTAAATTTCAACCAAGAATCATATAGATCTTCAACGGGTAGATGCTTGTGCCCACCAATCTCATCTTTCAGCTACAACTTCTTTAAAGGTTGAAAGGACCTTTTGCAAGAATGCATCTCACAATTGCTGCCAAGTAGTAATAGAATTATGTGGAAACTCATTCAGCCACTTTATTTTCTTTCTAAATAGAGAAAACCTCAACCGAATTGTTGTCTGACTTACTCTCGGGATTTCAAAATATTTGCAAGTAGCAACAAAATTCTTCATCTCCAACTGCTCCTCTAAACAATCCTTTCAAGTTCAGTAATTGAAGCATAATATTGGCGATTGTGAATGTTGCACTAGGTGGTAAGGGTGGGAGATCTATGGTACCAGTGGCCCCAACTCCATTAATGTTTGTGTCATCATCATCTAGAGAAAAGTTGACAGGTTGTTGCCATCTACCTCTTGGGGTTGGCTGATGATCTTGTTAAGCTAGATCTTCTTCATTGTCATCAACCTCATCACCCATATTCAAATTGCTCCTGTTGATGCCATTATTCGTGCATGCCCTGACTTGAGTCTCAGCAAGGTCTTTCAACCTCTATGCTTCACGCTCTTAAGCATTCATTTTTCTATGAATAAACTTTGTGAATCCGGGGTTGTAAGGAATTAATGGTTCTCCATTACTTTGGGTATTTGACATGCACTAACATGTACCCCACACAAACTAAAATAAGAAACAAAAAAGTAGAGTGAACCGGTCGTCGTCAAATATAGAACCCAACGAGGTTGGGGTCGAATCCCATAAAGAATAGGGCGAGAACTAAGTCGTATGCAGTTATTTAACTATTAGTTACTTACATTCAAAACAAAATGGGAAATGGGAGAGTTTTGTGAAATTGTTTGAAAGTCAATTCATAAAAAGGACCATTAAACTATCTCACTTGATTTAGACTAAATATAAAGAACTAACCAGGATTGTGTTCACCAAGGCTCCTTCACCATTCGTCAAGCAGATTACAGAATCAAACTCCGCATTCTTTAGTATATCAGTTTATCACCCATGCAATATAATTAATTGGTCTCAACCATATTAAATGTATGTCACTTTCATTCTTCCGAACTAAAAATGTTTATATCATTCCAGTGATTGTAGCTCAAGTAGTTAATCTTGCTACAACATAAGCATTTAGACAGGTTCTAGTCCCCGAATCTTATTATCAACTCTTTTTCTAGGTTTTACACCCTTTTACTCAAACAAGTGAAACCCAGGGTAGATTCTAATATTTACAACCAGAAAATCAATCAAATGAAAGAGTTGATAAGGTATACACTTTCAATGCATAGTTCATTCCATAATATCCGTTGTTTTATGTCAAGTCTTCATGGACCTCACAACTCTTGGTTGTAGGGTTTAGAAACTCATGCTTGGTGAAACAAGATGAATATTTGCATTCATTCAAGAAGTACATACTTGCAAGAGATAAAAACAACCAACACTTTGCTTTCAATAAACTTGGAAACTCTCGTTCAAACATAGTCAAGAGCAACGTCTTTTTAGATCAAAACAAGATACTGAAATAAAGCCCTACAAAAACTATTTGTAGTTATTAGAAATTTGAATTTAAAAAATAGAAAGTGCAATACCCAAGGTTCGTCTTACGCCTGACCTAATGGCCTGTCATAAGAGTGATGGTCTATCACACCAATCATCAATAACTTTTGAGCATATAGCCAATTCTTGTAGGTGCGATGTTAGTGATGACAACTTATCAAGAGGTTGGCATCCTGCCAATTGTCGACGTCGGTGATGCCTAAAACATCTGGACCTCCAGCACATGTGACGAATCAACTGATGGTCCATCATAGGTCTGACGGCCCATCAATGATGCCATTTGCAATATTTTACTAACATTTAGCTCCATTTCACTTTATTTTTGTCTTTAAACATTTCCAAACTAACACATGTTAAATTATCAAATGACATAGTTGTTACTTAAAATCACAAATATTCTTAGTAAAAAGCGTCAGGTGTGCCGTCAAATGCCAATACATCAACGATCAACCTCTATAGGCCATAAGGCTTTCGATGGGTGGACCTCTAGTCCTGTCAAAGCCCTGAAACTTCCATATTTTGATGTTTCCTTCCACGATTGGTTCAACCGTCTATGGAACCTTACACGAACTGTACAAACCATCTGTGAACCTCTTTTTAGCAAAAATTCCCTGAAGTCTTGTGGTATGGTCTACAGATCTATCTACGGTAGTATACGCAACTAAGACCCATGAATATCGTCTTTCCTAGAAACCCAAAAATTTCAAATTTCTGAAGATTGATCCACATACGAGTCTACAGTCCATAGATATCTTTATAGGCCATAAAACCTCTCATCAACCCCTTCATCAAAAACCTTTTTTCACCAGATTCTATAATTTTCCCAATTTTTCTAACTCATACACTTCTAAGGTGTTAAAACAGGGCTTTCCAGCAAAAGGCTAGCCATTTTAGCAGTCTTGAGACCACTTTTGTGGTAGTCGCTTAAGTGTAAAGGAAGTCTTTGAGCAAGAACCCAACTGCTTTAGTGGCAAATGAGTCACTTTAATGGCAAAGGCGTCGCTTTAGTGGCAAAGGCACCACTTTATTGGCAAAGGTGCCATTTTAGTGGGGCAGCCTAAGAAGCCAAGTTACTGCTTTAACGGCCATCACTAGTAGTGTATATCCATTGCTTGCTCTTATTTATTGTTTGTTCTTCAAATTGTAAGTCTTCGAGGACTTGTTTTTAAGTTGAATTGTTGGATTATGTTAGGATGAGCTAGAAGATGAGCTATAAAAGTATGTTATGTTGTTGATTGAGTCGTCTTAAACCCATAAGTCTCCTTCTGTATTCCTTCATTAGTCTTTTTCGGTGAATTTTTGTTCTTATTAATGCATTAACTATTTTGGGTTGAATTAATCTCAGATTTCTGCCCATTTTTAGGGTATGAGCTCCTTAAGAGGAATTGGACCAATTGATGGAGTTTTGAGCTGGAGTGGATCCCTTGTGACTCCGAAGGTGGTTTCTTTCTACGAGATATTCTTGAATGTTGATGAACAGGTTATATTGGAGTTCTTACGAAGGTACTACCATGGCATGAGGTTAACGCACACTTTTAGTTTCCATAGTTTGAGGTCTGGGCACACTTTACTAGGCACGGTTTGAGTCCAAACACACTTCTATTAGTCTGGTTTGAATCCTGACACCGTAGCTCTATTGGCTTCTTAAGAACCCTTTGTCGCGTTACGAGTTCATGGTCATCCATTTCTGTCACACCCCAAAGCTACCTCCAGGACGCGGACACTGGACCTAGGATCACGAGTGACCCCAAGCTAACCTTGCTGGCATATCATAAGCATACTTAAAGATTTTCAACATAATAGACATATTGTGCGGAAGCTAGAAACATATCATAAAATTAAATAGTGGGCTATACCCACTAATAGTTGAATAAATAACTGTGAGTTTAATGACAATTGAAATATTAAATTCCAAAGCTAAAATTGAATCTAAACTATGTCTAAAATAAAGCCTCTAACTAACTAGAGATGCTGGGACATGCTCCAGCTAAATCTAGAAGAACTGAAACTAAAGAGACTGAAAATGAAAGAAAACATGTCTATAGTCCTTGAAGAATGAGGACTCACCACCGGTACTGCTGAACTAGAGATCTGAATAGATTTATCTGTGATTTGAATGCTGAGGACCTGAACCAACATCACGAGAAGATGTAGCGCAGAGTATACGTCAGTACTTGAAAGGTACTAAGCATACATGATAGGATAAAGATGAGCAATATATACATAACTGAAATATGGCATACAGATCAATAATATAAGATGAACATGAAGAATATACTAAACATGTTGAATATGAACTAAACTGAATGCAATGTCCAAGTTCATAACAACTGAAACTGAATACTGAATAGCAACTAATAACCTGGTCAATGCACTACAATCTAATTGTGGGAGCTACTAGTATCCGACATAAAACCACGTGAGCTAAAAGTGGAGTCCGATATAGACGCCCCATCGAGAGGACCCAATATACGTTGCTAGGGGTATAAAGGCATGACTGTGGTGATCATTAAAAATAATGCCCAACAGAGGGGACTTAACCTATGGGGCACATAGTTCTGGGACTATGAGGGTAAGTTGAACCCTAGGCCAACTCGGTCCAAGCCTACTCCCAACTAGAATATATATATATATATATATATATATATATTATGACTGAAATATTGAAACACTGAATAGCACAAAATACTGATATGCAAATACTCATACTTGAAAACTATTTTTAAAAAACAATCCAAATTCATATTATAATATGATCATTGATGATTCGTGAAGTCATATTGCATAAGCATTGATGGTATATCTAGATACCATATTGCTCATACATTGATGGCATACTTGATTGTCATACTAATCATGTTTTAGAAAACTCTTTTCTCAAACTCATCTTTATTTTCTCAAAACTCAGTTTAAGAACTCAAGTGTTAGCTTTAAAAAGCTTCTCAAGATGTATATCAAAATAGGGTTCATCTTGAAATATACTAATAATGTGACGTTCGAAATTAGAGCATGTATATTTGTTTAACTGACCTAGCATGTGTAATTCATAAATTGAGAGAATCTACACAACTAGGATTCTAAGTTTCATGCAAAGAACTAAGCAACGATTCTACGAAAATATGATAATCTGATTAGGAATACTCTAACTGCTAATTCACAACTAATATCTAAGGTTTTAGAAACCTTAGGTCTAAACAAGATAAAGGGAATCAAGAATCTGACTAAATTCTAGGGACCTAGTGGATGAAAGGAATCCACCAGTGAAATCCCACATACCTGGTGACAAAATTCACGGAGAAGTCTTTCGATTTCAGGGCTGGAACTGAAGAAAACTTGCTACATTCTTAGAGAGGGCTTGGTCGACTGCTTCTTCTCTTTTTGCTCTAGTTTGATAAATTTTTTATGAATAAAGGTTTTGGTTATGTTATAACTAGGTTATTAGGCTTAATCTGAGTAAAACGACGTAGTTTAGGGGTTAAACGACGTAGTTAAGGTGCCCAGCGCATAGGGAAAAGGACCAAAATGATCCTAACTTAATTCTGACGAAGCCCATCCATGGAGGGAATGATGGTCTGTCGTTTGACCTACCGACCGTCGTTTGGGTTCGTCGGTCAAGTCTACCCGACAAGGCTTCTCTAAAACGAGCATAACCTTTTAGTACTAGATCAAATTTTAGCAAACTCAGTGGCGTTGGAAAGATGATTCAATTATCTATAATTTTTTGTGTCATGGGCCACCTAATTCCTTTTGTTCTAAGGGTTATGACCATTTGAAGTTGACCAAACAACAATTTCCCTCTAGTTTTTTGCTGACCCTCACCTACAGTTAGACCTACGGTTTGTAGGTTCAACCATGGACCGTACTGGTCGATCGTGGGTGGGATCAGAGACTATAAATTTTTGGGCCTTAACGAAGGAACCCAACCTATGGTCCATGGTCCCACATATGGTCCGTGGGTGGTTCGGTTGGTACTGTCACCAGGTTTTTTGAAAATTAGGATTTTCTTCGTTTTGAAATTCGAGGTGTTACAGTTTCAGTTCTGGATTATACTTAGTCATATTTTTAAAAATATATTGAAGATAACAATTAACTAAATAATATATGTAGTACTTTCAAATATAAATACCATCTTTATTTCATGTTTAATGATCTAACTAGATCATGTTGTGATACCACTTATTGAAAAACTTTATAACATCCACTCAAGATCACAACTAAATAATTAGATAGAGATTTGAGTACGTAAGAATGAAAAGTAGATTAAAAAAAGCAAAAAAGTGTCGTTCTCTTGATTTTGGGACCATGTTTATTCATAGATTCTGAGTTGTCTTTTCACCTTGAGAAGGTTCCTTTTCAATAAGCCTTCATTAAATTTAAGAAAAAATTCATGGATTTTTTAAGTTATATAAAACAAATCTATATTAGTAGATATTTATTTTTAAGGCCTAAAAATTTTATTACTTTATTAGATCATACAATTGAATACTCTAATAACAACATATATAATTATATATATATTAATACTAGTTTCTGAACACGTGCAACGCACGTGTTTCCATGTTAATTAGTACAATTTTCTAAAATGATATAGATGATGCTAAAACATGTAAGTAATAAGTGACTAAATTTAGGAAAGGGTAATTGTTTGTAGCTATAAACAGTGAATTGAATTGGTATTACATTTTTCTTATGTAGTTCTCATATATCTTATACTCAGTGTGGCACTTTCATTATTTTTATAATATTTCAATAACATATAGTTTATAGGTAAACATAGGTAACGCTGATTATGTTTGTAAATGTTTCATATCTTAAAGTTTGTGTCTTATTTTTAAGAAACTATAGTCTCCTCCTTCTTATATCCTCATACATATCAAGATGTTGTTTCCGAATAAAAATTGTATTTCCTAATGTTGAAATATTGATTAACATATGTCTTTTTTAAGATGGATGAAGTATCGTTGTTAATTTCACAAGGTACACTTGAAAAAATTATATTTATTTGTAATAGATAGTTGCACGTACAACTTTCTTTGTTTCATTCAAGATTATTAATCTTGCATATGTAAATTTTATATGAGAATATTAACTAAATTGTTTAAATATAATAGTATTACAAAATATAACATAATCAATCCATATTCACAAACAAGCTAGAACTTAATACAAATGATTGAAATAATCAAACTGATTTGGCAGCATCAGGGGTGCAGTTGACTAAAGTGGTGCAATTTTCTAAAGAAAATGGCACAATCCTTGTTTATGATTATGCATATGCTATGTATATATGTGATGACAGTTCAAAGCCCAATTTGAGATTACTGGATCCAAACACGTAAGTTTAGATCATGTTGCATGTTTGGTCAACATTAAGCTTTACTTTGTTTTCTAGTGAAAGTTTCTGCTATCATTTGGTCAAACCCTATAGCATGTAATAGTATAGTATAGATGACAAAACTCATAATGTTTTTATATCGGTTTGTTAGTAGTTGTTTATCTGCTACAACGATCCATCCACTTCTATTACTCTTTTTAATCCAATGACAAGCATAGCTCAATTACATGCACCTTAGAGTCGGCATATGCATTCTCACTATTCATTTCACTCTATTTGGACTCATTTCATTCTAGTATTTACTACTAATTTATGGATCTCAAACAATACAAGTTCTCTATATTTCCTAATGAGACATATCTTAACAAACTACAAAGATTCCTAGTGAATTGGCCTAATATATGTTTTCCTTCTTCATGACCAAACATAATTCCAATGATTTGACTATCATATCTATTATGTACCTGATGATGCGATAGAGAAGGGAAGAATTCACAATTGCAAGATAAGATTTGAAGCAAATAAAAATAAATAAAAAAATAGTAATTAGCAAACACAAATGCTAAGCAAATACAAGAGAAAACTATAAAAAAGGATTAGAAGTAAAAAGTGATAATTAATTTACAATATATATATATATATATATATATATAGAAAATGAAAACAACTATTCATAATCCATAACTGAGGAGTCTATGTATTAGTTATACAATTCAATTAGTTAAATGATTAGAAAACTGAAAATATTTAATTTAATATGGAAAACTAACTAAATGCTTTGAAAATAGAAAAAATTTAATTTAATATGGAAAACTAACTAAATGCCTTGAAAAAAGAAAATAATATACGGTTTAAATAACTGAAGTTGTATGGTTGCTAGAAAATGGGATTGAGCCATTGAAGAGACATAACTCGTAATTGAGTTCTTTTTTACCCTTGTGTGTTATTAGCCTTGAAAATATACATTTGACCAACTTAGAAAAGCTAAGTAAGTAATTAATGTTCATTAATTAATCAAAATAAATTAATTCATATTCATTGATTGAAAATTTGAATTCCAAAAAAATTAAATAAGAATATAAAAATAAAGTTACATCATTTCTTAATGAAAGTGAGAAAAAAAAATATGACATGTAAGATGGAACTGAGAAAGTAATGTTTATCCAATCTATTGTATTTCTTATCATTGCTGACGCAATGTCTTACTTATCAAGACTTGGAACCAAGACAAAACTTTCTTGTCAAGTAGGAAAAGAAAGATAATGACACATTTTTTTTTTGGAAAGAAAGACTAAAAAATCAGTAATTTTTAGAAAGGTGGTGCCAAAGAGGACACCAATTTTGAGAGAAAAAAAGTCTTTCGTAGTGGACTAGTTGGCCTCTAGATATACATCATTTTCATATACTTTTCAAATAATGAAATATTACCAATAGATCAATGTTTATTTTTCAATTGTCTATTTTAAGTTTTAGAAGAAAAAATTGATTTGAAGAATATTTCAAGTAAAACAATTATTTCGCTCAACTGAGCTTTTTTTAAAAAAATATATAAATATATAAAATTCAAGTTCATATACAACTTATTCATCTTTCAAATAATTTAATTTAACTTCAGTTACTTTTTTTCACATTCAACTATATAAAATCAAACCTTGCTACAACAATATCTTATTATAACGGTACGATTTTCTTCCGAATCATTTTTTCATTTTATATTTTATTTCTCTATAATAGTAACTAATAATAGTAGTGACATTCATTATAGTGATGCATTCATTGTAACCCCTTTATAACAATCACAACCAAATATTGCGTTATCGCATTTTGTAAGAAATATATTCCCTATAAAAATAAAATACTATATCATTTATGATAATCATTATTAATAATATGTAATGCACATAATAAAATTTCAAAACAAGAATATCTAGAAGGAAAACATTGTATTTAAATGTGGTCTATCTATTATTTGATAACTTCATGTGGAAAGAATATTGATGTTTGTTTTTCTTTATATTCATATTCTTTCTATTTTTTTAAAAAATAATTGATTAATAAATATATTATTTATTTTTTATACAAAAAATTGTTAAGTTTATTATCTATGTATTTTTATTTATAACAATTAAATAAGATCTAAACTTCAAAAATCATATTAATATAAAATTTTATTATATTATCGGAAATGAATTTATGATGGTAGTCAAACTATGTTGTTTAAAGTCTACCCCTTTGTTGCGGCAATGTTCATTTTGTGCCACCCAAACTAACTTGTATACTATGCGCACATGTGTTGACGGAGACGCGTGTGGTTACTCACTCTTCTTATATAGTGATAATAATAATAGTAGAGAAATATGAATCATTTCAAAACACCATCACATTTTATAATAAGCCACCATGGTAATTGAGGTTTCTATGTTATTTACAAGTTCCCTTCTTCTCTTCTTACCCATACTAATCATTCTTACCATCAAGTATTACGAAATATCAAATCCTTACAAAAAATTGGCTCCAGGTCCATGAAAGTTGCCAATTATAGGAAACCTTCATCAGATGGGCAGCTTACTCCATATATCACTAGCAAATTTAGCAACCAAACATGGTCCCCTCATGCACCTTAAACTTGGCCAACGTTCAACAATAGTCATTTCATCGCCTCAATTAGCTAAAGAAATGATGAAAACTCACGACCTCACCTTTGCAAATAGGCCACAACTTAGCGTTGCGAAAATAATGTTCTACAATTGTCAGGACATTGCTTTTTCTCGTATGGTGATTACTGGAAACAAATAAGAAAGATTTGTGTAATGGAACTTCTTTGTACCAAAAATGTTACATCATTTTTTCCTATGATGGTTGATAAAACTTATCTTCTTGTTAATTCAATTAAGGCCATGTGTAAAAGACCAATTAATATTAGTGAAAAGATGTATTTACTAACAAGTGCAATAATTTGTAGAGCTTCAATTGGGAGGACTTGCAAGGATCAAGAATCAGTGATTATGTTAATGAAACAAGTTGAATCTTTTGCTGGAGTTTTTAATGTTATAGATTTGTTCCCCTCCTTGAAGATTCTTCATTTTATTAGTGGGACAAACAGAAAATTACTTCAATTGCATCGTAAAGTCGATCCTGTTCTCGAAAGAATCATGAATGAACATGAAACAGAGCAATTAGTAACATAACATATAGGACAAGATCCGGTGGACATTCTTCTGAGACTTCAAAATAACCACGAATTTCAGATTCCTATCACAAGAAATAATATCAAAGCCTTAATACTGGTAAGGGCATCAATCTTTCCTCTTTCATTTCTTCAACTACATACTCCCTCCGTTTCATTTTATATGAGGTAGTTTGATTCACCACATAATTTAAGAAAAAAAGGAAGATTTTTAAAATTTGTGGTTCAAAAAAAATGATAAAAATTTGTATTACTGCAAATTATTTCATTAAGGGTAAAATTAATATTTTATAGTTAAATTAACACTTAATATAAAAATGTATCATTTTTATTGAAACTGACTAAAAAAAAGAGTAAGTCACATAAATTGAAACCTATAGAGTATTATATATGACAAGTGTCACTAATAAAGGTATGTATTTGAGAAAATGGAAAGAAAGTAGCAAAATTCTGAATTTGTTCGTGGATGCTTATATTATCTTCAGTTATTTTACGAAATTCATAAAATTATTTTTTTTTAATAAAAAATAACTTAATGATGCCTAAGTATTATAGAAAATAAATATAGCCTAGAAAATACTGATTTTTTCCCGTCATTTGGTACAATGTATAAGAATAATACTGAATAATGTATATTAGTAATGTTGACATTAGTTACATTAAAATTAGTTATGATGATATTATTTCTTAAACCACTATTTGATTTGATGTATTAAAGATACTTCTATCTACATATTACTCCCAACATTTAAAAGAAATGGTCTAGTTTGACTTGGAACGAAGTTTAAGAAAAGAAAGAAGACATTTTAATCTTCTGGTTCTAAATTAAATCTATGTCAAATGTACCAAAATATCCTTTAATCTTGTTGTCTTAAACATGTCACGTGGAAAGTTGAAGTTAAAGTGTTGTCAAAAAAGGAAAGGGGTCATTCTTTTTTAAACAGACTAATAAAGAAATTAAGTCATTTTTTTAAACGTAGAGAGTAATAAATATTTTATCACTAATACTATATAGACTTTGTTTTATATTAGTATATATATACACCTTATAATACTTATGAAGATTTAGCAACTCACCTAACATAATATATTTTGAGTTAAGAACATTCTTACATATTATTCTAATATAAAAAGTAAAAGTTGTATACTCATTCAAAAAAATTACCTTCTTGAATCTTTAGATGTATCCTTTAGGTGGTTGGATTATGTGTGTGATGTCCAGGACATGCTTGTGGCTAAAAGTGCAACATCATCAACAGTATTAGAGTGGGCTATGTCAGAACTGACGAAGAATCCAAGCATGAAGGAAAAAGCACAAAATAAAGCTAGAGAAGCCTTCAATGGAAAGACAAAAGTTGATCAAACTGATCTTAAAAACCTAAAAATACCTCAAAATGGTTATTAAAGAAACTGTAAGATTTCACCCTCCAGGACCTTATCAATTCCAAGAGAATCCACACAACAATGCCACATTAATGGATACATTATACCCAATAAAACAATAGGTAATATGCTCCTATACTTTCTTTATGGATTTTTTTTTTAGTCAGAATGATATTTTGTCTACGTTATTTTACCTTTTTGAACATTTTTGCCCTTTTAACTTTAATACTTTTTAAAAAATATATATAAAAAGATCAATTTATTTTAAAATAAAAGAGATACTATAAACTTTCTAAATTTCTAACCAAATTCTGGTCAAATTTTCTGGCCATTTAGCATTATTCTTTATTTATATACTTGTCTCAAATTACTTTTTGTTTTGAAGTGCAAAACAAAATTGATATTTTCCCATTTATTTCTTAGTAATAATTTTCTTTACTTCTCTAATCACTTTTAGTTGTCCAATATTTCAAAAGTAGATTTTCATTTATATATATATATATATATATATATAAAGAATTATTTTTTCATGTTTTACCCTTAGTATTAATTACTTATTTTTAAATTGTTTTTAATAATTTAATACTAAACATTAATTGATAGTGTAATGTGATAAAATAGTCATGTCAATCATTATTTTCTTAATAGGGTAAAAGTAAAAGTGAACAAAGAGAGAATCATTCAAATACCAATTATAGGATAAAATAGTTAAAATTCTCTCCTAATTAATACTCCCTCCGTACATATTTGCTTGTTCATTTTTTACTTTGTACATCAATTAAGAAAAATAATAATAGATATAGTGAGTTTATCATTTTACTCCCAACTAATTGGTGCACTTGGCATATAATAGGTATTGTGAATATGTGGGCACCTGGGAGGGATTTAGAATATTGGGAAGAAGCTGAGAAATTTGAGCCAGAGAGATTCAATGAAAGTCCACTTGATGTTAGTGGAAATCATTTTCATTCATACCATTTGGAGCTGGTAGAAGAATTTGTCCAGGCATAAACTTTAGTATGGCAAGCATGGAGTTATGTCTAGCTCAGTTACTTTGCCATTTTGATTGGAAACTTGTGAATAGAGTTAGTCCTCAACAACTGGATATGACTGTCAACTTTGATAATGTTGCATCAAGGAGAAACAATTTGTACTTGCTTGCTTCTCCATTCGTTAAACAAGATGCACGTTGAAAAATTCATTTTTTGGGACAAAATTTAGGAATCATGTTATCTACGTATATGGTTAGCATTTTCATTTTTTATTATTAAGTTGTTTTTTAGGAATAAAGTGTCATATAAATTACTTTGTTGGAAGCCATACTTCTGCATATTCAAGCTAATTAATCCACCAAACCATGCTCGATAAGATTGTTTTAACCCATATAAAGTATGTTATGGCTTGCACACTATTTTGATCTTAGAAGATGAAGTATTGAAGGAGGGACAGACAAAACAAACATGAAAAGAGAGAGGAAATGTAAAGAAAGTGGAGTTGATTAATTGTTCATACAATAAAATTTTACACCGTATAAAGATTCATAAAGTGGTCTGTCAAATTCCTTAAATCCTGAAACGTGTTTTGTTATATTAAGCTTGAATAAAATTTACCACAAAATTACAACTATCTTCTGAATTCTAGAACTTTACAACAAAACAATCCAAAAGCTCCAACAAAATATGAAGACATCACTTTCCCTTGATGGAAGTGTTGTTGGATACTCCAAGCTTAGCTCTAATAAGCTCAAATATTTGTTTCTATAGGGCATTTGTTTCATTGTAACTTATCTGGAACCCCAAATTAAGAAAGTAGCTATTGATTTGTGCATACAAGGCCTTAGGTGCTTGTTTTAAGCCATACAGGGATTTTCTTAACAGATATATGTCTTGCGCTCCTCTAAAACTCACAGAATGCTCTACATAAACTTTCTCTTCAAGATATTCATTAAGAAAGGCGTACTTAACATCTAATTGAAATACTTGTCACCCTTGGTGTTCTGCAACTGCAAGAAGAAATTTGATGGTATCAAACCTTGCAACTAGTGCAAAGGTTACATGAAAATCAATTCCATGATGTTGTGTATACCCTCTACAACTAGCCTTGCTTTGTACTTGTGGTGTGTTCTATCTGAATTCAATTTAATCTTGAACACCCATCTAATTCCAAAAACCTTCTTGTGATGAGGACTAGGTACGTGTACCCATGTATTATTCTTGTTAATCATATTGGTTTCCTCCTCCAGGGAAGCCTCCAATTTAGAAATTTGCAATGCGTTGTCTACACTTGTTGGCTCCAATATAGCGACACTACATCTTTTATATAAATATATATTTCAATTGATCTGGTACATTTTAATACAAATCCTCTTCCTCTAAAGTCAACTCTTCTTGTTGGACACTTCGTTCTTGATTGGTGATTTATAAATAAGAAACAATCAACTTTTTCAGTATCATGCAACATTTTCATCAAAGGTAACACTTCTACTTACATGTATTTGTTGTTAAATAGGATTTAAAATCCTATAGCCTTTCAAAGTGGTGTTGTATCCCACAAATATTTCATCATCAAATCTATCAACTTTATACCTTTTAACTTTAGGAATATAAGAGTAACAGATAAAACCAAATATCTTAAAATGATCATCTTATTGCTTGGTTCCAATCCATGCTTCGTATAGAGTCTTTCCTTCAATGGCTCTTGTTGGAAATCTATTATAAAGATAGACAACGATATTGATAGCTTCAACCCATAGCACCTTCGACAAGCCTTTCTCAAATAGACGACATCAAGCTATATTCATAACAGACCTACTTTTTTTCACTTGCACCATTTTATTGTGGTGTGTAAGTTACTGTAAGTTGATGATGAATTTCTGCTTTCCAAAGAAAATCATTGAATTGATAGGAAGTGAACTCAGTCCCATTATCATACCTTAAGATTTTTATAAAAGAACAACAATGATTTTCAACAGTTTCTTTAAACCTTTGAAACACAACAAATACTTCAGAATCCAGATTTATGTTTCAGAAAGTAAACCCAACAAAACGTCGTAAGGTCATCAATCAAAAAAAAAAAAAAACATCAATAAAAAAAAATATTTTGTCATTATAAGAAGGAGTGCTTATAGGTCCACACATATTAGTGTGTATTAGTTGGATCTTTTCAGAAGCTCTTCAGGCTTGATTCACAGGAAATGGTGATTGACTTAGCTTCCCAATTTGACAAACCCCACATACATTAGATGTTTCATTTATGGAAGACATATCTATCACAAGTTCCTTATTTTGCATCATTTTAAAATATTTAAAATTGGTATGACCAAGACTTTTATGAGAGGCATAGCTTTTATCTTGCTTGCCGACATAAGCTCTAATCTCAGTATGTTTCGAATCAAGAGGGAAGCTTCTGTTATTCATTTTAACTGAGAACAATTTTATACTAGTTGGATACATGATTTCCTATACTTTATCTTTAAATAGCAAGTCATAACTTTTATCAGGTAATTGGCTAACATTGAGAAGACTCTGGCAATTTCAAGAACAAATAATACATCAGATATAAGCTTCATACCTGACGAAGTTTGAAAAAGAACTGCTCCTTTGCCCTTTGCATCTCAAGTCTTCCATCTCCAAATCTGACTTTGGAGAAGTAATTTTTATCTAGAGACCAACTAACCATAAAATTTCATCCACTGTAAAGGCTAAGCTTCTATATTCAACTCCTACGGAATTGTGTGAGATAGTGTTGTGTTTCTTAGACTTCCATGAAATCAAAGAGCTTTCATAAATTAATAGATATCCCATGATGAACTTTCTAATATTAGCATATGAGGCTCAATCAAAATCACAATAGGCAATCATTTGATTGGTGCTAGGTGAAGGCATGAGAATCCCCAAACCTAGAGACTACTTGACATATTTAACCACCCTTTTTTCAGCCTCCATATAGGATGTCTTAGGTTCATGCATATACTAGCTAAGGTTTCGTACAACAAAAGTTATATCAGGTGTAGTTGTTGACACCCAATTTTGACCCTTCACCATATAGATTAATCATCGAGCTTCTTCAATCCCAAATGATTTAAAGTAATTAATTTTTATAAAATTCAAAATATTTTCAAGATATTTTTATGTAATTTTGTTGTTTTTATGATTTTTTTTTAATGATATGTATGTTTTTATATAATTATGTATATAATTAGTACATTTTATGAATATTCAAAAACCATCTCAATTTTTTTTTTATTCTACATAAATATTAAGTTAATTAGTTTATCTAATTAATAGTTTATATTTTGAGTTAATTAGTTTATAATTAAGTTAATGATTTTATTTGATTGATATTAAGAAGCTCGCTAGTTAAATATATTAATTCATCGTATTTAAGTTTTAACCCAATTCACTAGTTAAATTCAATTTGGCCAAATTTGTAATGCAAATTGGTTGTAATTGAAATTTTAATTGACCATTTCTTCAGTTGCAAATTTTAACCACTTTTGGCCTCCAACTTGAACCAATTCTCAAGCCAAGATTTTGGGCCCTTTTTCCTTCACTCTTTTGAGCATCCCAATTCCTTTGTTTTTCGTCATCAGTAAACAACATTGCAATCCAACCACAACTCAGCCCACTCTTAATTCCAATATCAACCAACCCAATTGCTAAAGACCCAATACACAACAATTCAAACCAGTGACGCGTACAACAAAACAGTACAAATGTGATACCCCATCGACCCCCATCGTCTTCTTCCTCAATGCCCAAAGCCCAGACGCATGAACCAAACCTCGAGCTCTAGCTAAACCCAACAAACCTAACCCGTATCCTGCATCCTCTCTTTTGTCCCTTATCCTTTGCATACAAGAACTCTTGAGAATCATCACAACTTTAGCCATCTACGTCCTTGTCTTGGCCTCCATATCCTTTGAAATCCATTGGAAGGTGTTGAAAATTGATGGAGAATAAGCTTTTTTCGATCCAAAAGAGAAGAGAAAAATAGAACGCTCTAGATCTTAAATTTTGATAAGAGTCGAATTGAAGTTTGATTGTATTTGTTCTTGATTCTCAGATAGAAACTCGTTGGTGGTTGAAAGCTTTTGCTCAGCTCGTTTTGTCTCAAGTTTGTTGCTCCCAAAGAGGTAACCTCTTCCGTCCATAACATCCTCAGTCTTACGTTTCATTTCGTCTTTATTGATATATGCTTAGCTTTGTTTCTGTTTCAATAGTCTTATTTCTCTAGGATTTCATGTATCGATTAATAACTTGTTGTGCCTCTTGACATGGTTAAGAAGCTAAGAATGTTGTATTATGTGTTTGCTGCTGGTATATTACTATGGGGTCCATCCCATGTTTTTAATAGTCAACTTTTGCTACTCAATTGTTGCTAGCAATTGTTAAAAAGTAACAATGACAGTAAATGTTGAATTGAATAATTGGCAACAAATATCTAATGGATTGTGCAATCTGCAATTTAAAAATACAAGTAATTACCTTTTTGATTGGCTCAAATGGTTGGAAATTTCTCTATAAATAGAGTGACCTTTCTTTTTCATAAACACACCAAGATAGATAGGGAAAAAATGTTTGAGAGTAAAGTGAGGTATTCCATATACTATAAGAGAAAAATAGTCCTTGAAGAAAAATAGAGGGTGAGCAACATTTTAGTAAGGTGGTAAATCAAAAGAGTGTTATTGCTTTTGAGTCTATAGTAGTAAGTTTGAATATTATAATTGTGACTATACAGTGTAAAAATTCTTTTCTATAGTAATACCAATTGCTCCTCTTGGCCCATAATTTTTACCTTATTAAAAAATGTTTCCATGTAAAATTCTTGGTATCATTGTTTTCCCGTTTTATTTCATTATTTGACCATATATATTTTTGTTAGTACGCGTTTTCCCAACAAACTGATATTAGAGTTAAGGTTTTATCTGAGTATGCTCTGTGATTGCAGCTGTAACGACCTACTCCCATCGTTATAGAAAATCCATCACGAAAAAAAATTTGGGCCGAAAATCTTTTTGGTAGTAACTTGAGAATTTCTAGCCTAGTCCAGATTTGGACGAAATTGGAGTCAAAGAGGTCTAGGGAAATCTGGTAATGAATGAGAGAGTTGATAATGAATTTGATTACATGAGCGGATAGCTAAGACGTTAAGGAACCTGTACAACTTTACGAAATCGAATTCAGGCAAGTAGAACTCCCAAAACTAATCTTTGCGTGAACAAGTAGTTTCTGAGTGTCATGGGTTGAAGGTGTGTTGTGAAATAGGGGTTTGAAACTCTAAATTTGACTCTCTGTTACCGTGCAAGCCACCAGGGCGGGTAAGGTCCCGCTATGGTGGGACAGTCGCGACTTAAGTTGGAAATAAACCCCAAAAACATTGTTTTTATGCAAGCTTCGTTCTTAAGAATTAGGAGACGACCCTAGGCAATTTCTTGGCATTTTTCCTCTACTTTTGGTGCAAAAGGGAAGAATTTTACTCCCTTAATCCATCTTTCGATCCGTAGAACGTAGAATCTTGGTTAATTATTATTAGAGAGGGTTTTTGGACTGAATTGAATGGTGAGAAAAAGCCTTAGTTGCACCTTAGGATCATGGGTTTGGTCTGGGTTCTTGAATTGTCGTATTCTGGGTAAATTAGACCTTAATTATTAATCCTTGTATTGAATTGATTGTTTGTAGACCTACAACAAACGGAAAGAATCCGGAATAGGAAGAATCAAGTTTCTTAGGAGGATTCAAGCTTGTTTTTGAGGTAGGTGATAGTTTGATTTCTTATTTGTGTGATGTATGTTAGCTATTGCTTCATTGTAATGTGTGTATGTATGCAAATGTTGTACTATTGATCACACGTAATGCAAACGAGTATGAATGGATGATTGTTGTGATTGTGATTGTGGCTTGTAGAATGGATTAAGTGTTATGTTCCAACACACTAATTGGGATTGGATGTCACGTACCAACATACATATTGGAACGGGTGTCACATTCTAACACACCAACTTGGATCGTGTGTCACGATATGACATACTAACAATTTAGGTATGGGTTCCATGAGAGGACCATTGACTTGTCGTATATGCATGTTATTAAAAATATAAAATGGTACATTGCTCCTTAAATGATAACTGATATTATATAGGTTCGGTATATGCATGTTTACCTTGTTGTGATTCTGATATATGTTGTGCTTACTAGAATAGCTGCGTGATCCTACCAGTACACTATTGTTATGTAATGTGTACTGATACTACACTTGCTCTTTCTTTGTTGAGTACAAGGCATCTTCAAGTGGCTACTGACAGACCTCGCTTTGGAGATCAGTGATCAGATCAGATTCAAGGGTGAGCCAGTTCTTTCAGGCTGCCATGGGTCCTCTATGTTTTAGTCCACTTTTTTTAGACTCAGAATTTCTAGTTAGATATTTATTTGTTCGTGTCGGGGATGCACCCCCTTTGCTTATAATTGTTGAACTTTAGCATTTTGATACATTGTCTTTCAGGTTGTAGGGAATATTTCTGCAATATTTTGATAGTCGTTGTTAGACTTTTGGAGTATATGTGAACTCTACCTTATTTCTATATTTAAACCTGCTTATGTATCTTTAAATGTGTAGTTCTTGAGTTAGCTAATTAGTATTAATGGTTCTCCCACCGGAGGGTTAGTATGGGTGCCAATCACAACGGTATAGGTCGTGACAGCAACACAGTCTTAACTTCCACATCAGAAAAGATTTACTTTGGTTTGCAATAGTTATATATTTTTTGGGGAAAACGATGGAATCCAACACAAGTAGAATGGTTACTTTGAGTGGTGTTAATTATGCCATTTGGAAGAGAAAAATGGAAGATCTACTTTATGTCAAGAATTTTTATCAACCATTCTTTACCACTATAAAGACTGAAAATAAAATAGAAGAAGAGTAGAATATGTTGCACAGACAGGTTTGTGGATTTATTAGGAAATAGGTTGACGATAATGTATTGAACCATATTTCTGGAGAAACACATGCTCGTATCCTATGGGAGCATGTTGAAAGTTTGTATGCTCGGAAAACTGGAAATAATAAGATGTTCTTGATAAAGCAGATGCTATATCTAAAATATCATGGTGGTTCTCCGATGATAGATCACCTTAATAATTTTCAAGGGATCATGAACCAATTATTTTCTATGGGGATCAAGTTTGATGAAGATGGCAATGAAAATTTCCTAGCCACCGTCACCACAGAAGATTTTGTTATTGTCCTTAATACGGATCTGATAAATATTGCTTGTGATGAGTCAAGATGGGTTAGGGACATTGGTGCCGCATCTCACATCAAGGAAGGATTTTTTCTCTTCCTATACTCCTAGTGATTTTGGAACCTTGAGTATGGGCAATGAAACTTTATCTAGGGTGGTTGGTATTAGTACAATTTGTTTGAAAACTAGTGTTGGAACTAAACTAGTTTTGAACAATGTGAAACATGCATATGGTGTTCGTCTACACCTAATTTATGTTGGTGTTTTGGATGAGGAAGGATATGTTAATACCAACGGTGATGGAAAATGAAAGCTCATTAAGGGTTCCTTGATTGTGGATTGTGGAAACAAACATTGTGGTTTGTACTGGACTACAACTTCTACTTGTATTGATATGGTGAATACGAATGAGAGCGATAACTCTTCAATGTTATGGCATAAGAGGCTTAGCCACATAAGCGGGAAAGTACTTAATGTTCTAGACAAGAAGAAATTATTGTAGATTACCAAAGTGCTAAATAGAAAAGTGTGAGCATTGCTTGGCTGGTAAACACAAGAGAGTTTCCTTTAAGTCTAACCCTAATTGAAGAAAAAACAGTTGCTTGAGTTGATGCACTTTGATTTTTGTAGTCCAATGAAGGTCAGGACATCGGGTGGTGCACTCTACTTTGTCACTTTTATTGATGACTTCTCGAGAAAACTTTGGGTTTATGTCTTGAAGACTAAATACAAAGTGTTAGGTGTCTTCAAGCAGTTTCAAGCTGCAGTTGAAAGAAAAACTGGAAAGAAACTAAAGTGTATTCATAATGGTGGTGAATATTGTGGACCGTTTGACAAATACTGCAAGCATCAAGGTATTAAACACCAGAAGACTCCTCAGCATAATGGTTTTGCTGAGAGGATGAACATGACCTTAATGGAAAGAGTTAGATGTTTTCATTCTGAAACAAAGTTGCCAAACTCATTTTGGGGTGGGGCTTTATTGACCGCTACACATGGTATTAATCTATCTCATGTTGTTGCTTTGCAAAGTGATGTTCCAAATAGAGTTCAGTATGGAAATGATGTTTCCTATGACCATTGAGAGTATTTGGTTCCAAAGCTTTTGTACATGTGTCGAAAGATGAGAGGTCAAAGTTAGATACCAAGACAAGGCAATTCATCTTCATTGGACATTGACTTGATGAATTTGGTTACATGCTATATGATCCAATTGAGGAAAAAATTGTTAAAAGTCGTGATATTATTTTCATGGAGAATCAAACTATTGAAGATATTGACAAAGCGGAGAAGCTAGAATCTTCAAGCTCTGATGGTATAATTCATCTTGATAAAGTTCGTCACACAAGTGTTCGTGATATTGTTGGGCTTGATGAACATGGTGATGCCCATAATCATGTATTGAATCAACACGTTGATGTTGATAGTAACAATGATGTTGTTATTGATGATCCTCCTTCTTATGAACTTGTGGATGAATCAAATATTCCACTTAGGAGGTCCACTAGACAACAGAGTCCTTACTCTAATTATTCACCCAATGAGTATGTGTTACTCACTATTGGGGGAGAACCTGAATGTTATGAGGAGGCCATGAAATCTCTACATGAGAACAATACTTACGAGTTGGTAAGATTGCCCAAGGGCATGAGAGCTTTGAAGAACAAGTGGGTGTACAAATTTAGTGAAGAACATAAGTTGAAGCCCATGTACAAATAAAGATTGGTTGTTAAGGTATTTGATTAAAGGAAGGGTATTGACTTTGACGAAATATTTTCTCATGTTATGAAAATGTCCCCCATTCGTATAGTTCTAGGTTTAGGTGCTAGTTTTAATTTAGAGATTGAGCAGATGGATACGAAGACGGATTTCCTTCATGGTGACCTAGAAGAAGAGATTTATATGGAACAAACTGAGGGCTTCAAAGTAAATGGTAAATAAATTTTTTGTGCAAACTCAAAAAGTCCCAGACAGTGGTATAAGAAGTTTGAATCTGTTATGGGGGAGCGACGCTATAAGAAGACTTCTTCAAATCATTGTGTATGTGGATGCTATGTTGATTGTGGGCAGGAACACTTCCAAGATTGACGAGTTGAAGAAATAGCTGTGTAAGTCTTGTGCTATGAAAGACTTGGGTCATGCCAAGAAAATTTTGGGCATGAGAATTACTCATCTTAGAGATAAAAAAAAAGATTCATTTGTCACAAAAGAAGTACATTGAACATGTACTAGAGCGCTTCAATATGAAGAATGCTAAGTTTGTTAGCACACCTCTTGCTAGTCATATGAAGTTGAGCAAGAACATGTGTCCTACAACTAAGGAAGATTAGTGTGTGGGTAAAGCTATAATCCCAACCAACCTTGATAGTTTTGAGAAAGTTGTAGCATCATCGAGGATAATTGAGAAATCCAAACTTGTAGTCATGGAACCCCTCAAGCTTTTACTTTTGTGCCAAAATAGGGTTAGAACAAGAAAGAAGTTAATCATTCTCCACCAAAGCCTTTGCCTTATCTGTATCAATCCTTTCTAGTAGAGAAATATGTTAATGATGAAGGTCTTGGAGAAGGAATTAGGAATCTTTTTAAGGAAGGTGATGATGTGCTTAAAGAGGTGATCCAGACACCTGGCATACGAAACACTGAGCCAATGGAACAAGTGCTTAATTGGACTTCCACTCCGCTCTTGATTCCTCACTCATCTTGATAGATAAATATGAATTTTATTCTATTTCTAAAATTGGTGGTAGTCCTAATGAGGCCCAAGACCCACATTTTATGTCAATTTACCTTATTATGTTTTAATTTTCCTCATAATGTTTTGAAAAAGGTAAAATGACCCATTGTTATGGCTAAATTTCTTATTTCCTTATTTTCAATGAATGCCCATCAGTTGTGAAAATTTGCTTTACTTTCTTTAATTATTCTATCTAACACTCTTTGTTTTTTTTTCTGTAAAAATAATTTTAAACTTGTTATTATCATGTCATGTCACAAGCTAAACGAAAATAATGCGGTAGATGACGATGGGGTAATAGAGTATGATGAGGAGATCATGATATGTGAATACCTTACCAAAAAATTAAAAATAGTTCGGGAATTAGGATGAGTCTAATCTAGATGAGATAGAAATTATGAAAGGATGAATACGTCAAAGAAGCCATAATTGGTGTATGCTTGACAAAAGTTCAGAAAAGAGAACTCATCAGCTTGCATAGTCATTTATCTCATAAGTTTTCAATTGAATCAAATATTGTCAAAACCTATTATGTTTGAAGACTCAGAGTTTCTTTTATTTGTTTCTCTGTAATCACATCAATTTCTTATAATCACTTTAGGCTTTATAGTTAGAAAATTTTCCCTTGTAATGAACTACGTTTCTCAAGAATGAGATATGTACGTGGCTTATGTCGGCCTCGGTCATTTTCTTAGCAACATTTCCTACTTATGTTAATCTTTGAGAGGGGAACTACGTGTGACCTGATTCCTGCCACAAGGGGATACATAGGCACCACAATGCCTCGATCATATTTTCCATAAGATTTTCATTTATCGTATTAATGAAAACTGGGACAAAAGTTTTGAGAGGGACCCAAAAATTCTAAAGAGGAAGATCTTTTCACCGGCAAGTCAAGTGGAGATACATTAGAGTTGCAACTTGGACAGAACTTTTGAGAAGATCTCAAAGATTTTACAAGTCCTATATCAACAGTTTGAGATACGCCAAGACATTTAGGTGGGGCAAAAAATTTTGAGAATGGCTTAAAAAGTTTCATCATGCATCACTAGAAGTTTGTAGTAAATTTTGAATATTTCAAGCATATTAGAAGTTTAAAGCTAACTTCAAATGATCTTTGGCATTGTTAAAGTTTATAGTCAACTTCAGCAATCCCCGATACCATTTGATTTCAGAAACAACTGCAAAATTTCCCAATTATAGTATATTTCAGGAGGACCATATCAAAAACTTCCCAAGGTTTAAGTATCTTTTGAGTTCTCCAGATCAAGCTATTGGATATGCCAACGTTTTGAATCTAGGACATTCATTTAAGCTATACATAACATGGTATTCGATAATGACCTTTCTCAAATTGATTTTTGAAAATCCTTTTTTCTTAAAGGCTTTTAATATGGAAATTATTTTGTATAATTTGATCTTATGTCTATCGAGAAGTGTGAGATTGGAGTGATCAATAGAAGATAGCAGGACAAAGGTAAGCAATCGAAGAAGTCAACACAAATTAGTTTGTTTTAAAAAATAACAATTTTCTATGGATGCAGGTTAAAATGAATGCCACAAGATTATCATATTCCTCCATTTTATTGAATGGAGAATATTATCCTATGATTGGATCATCGTCATTCTACCAATGAAGAGTCATTATTTCACTAATGGAGAATCAACGTCATCACCCTATCAACGGAGAATCATCATCCTACCATGTATTAGCATCATTCTATCAATGGAGCATCATCATCAACAATATATTTCATTATAGGAAACATCATCATCATGTCATATCGTTAAAACCAACAGAGGTTGACGTCAGCATAAATATAGAAAGAACATATACCAATTATGGTAAAACATACCATTTCTCTATTTAAACTGCAATTTTTACTGACAAGTTTATCTTAGTCTTTGTCGAGAACACCCAAAAGGATGAATTCTCAAATAAAATCATTGGTTCGGATGACATAAAAATGATCCAACACAATGTGGAACTTTTTCTTAGTAGCAAATAGGGATATAGTTCGATGAGGAGTATCAAACTCTTAAGATACGAGCTGATGAGAGACTTTTATCCCTATAAGACCATACCTCTATCAGAAGGCATGTGGATATTTCTTTGGATTTTTTGTTTCAGTTTTGCATCCGAAAAACTTCAACTCACTAGAGGCAACTTTCCAATCAAAGTGACAATACACTAAGAGCTTTGGAAATTTTGTCCATGTAAGTTATTACTTATGAATGTGAAGAGCTCCACATTCATGGCTGATGAGTGGTATATTTGCACTCATTTAGGGTCCATTAAGCTCAATAATTAGTGTCCTCAATGCTTAATTTTATCCTATTCTAATAGAATATTGATGATTTACAGCTATGAAGGCAATTAGACAAGGCAATGACTGATGTTTGAAAGAATGACCAAAAGTACAAAAAGAAGTGCAAAGTAAACATGTTGATTGCCTAACATGAAAGGTGGATCACCAACTAAGCACGACCTCACCAAATTTGACAGTGCATAAAACTTGTATTTATTGTAGAAGGTCGGCGTACTCCAGTTGAGATAGTGATGCACCGAATAAGAATGGAGGTCTTGATGCACATCACCCAAAGAGACAATGTGCATTGCAATGATTAAATGCTCGAAAGGAAAACCAAGCTGGTATTCGGTGATTTACCAAGCGTCAAAGGCTGACTCAATAGTGTTCGCCAACTGAGGTTCAAACACCTGAATCCTAGAGCATCATAAGGCTAGCTGAGGAGCGAAGGGGGATTTACCAAACAGGTTTAGTTAGCTTAAACAATATCATCGAGTTCGTTGCAAAGTGGATTTTTGGCCAAATTTTGGGATATAGCATTCGAGAGTTCGATTGGAAAGTTCAAAATAAAGTTTAAAGAGTTTAAGAACGTTTACCTTTAAAGAACACTTTTCTAGATTTTGGGATTTTACAATTTGGAGATTGAATTTTATTAATTAAAGTTCATTGGGGAAATGTAGGCAAGAGTATGCACCAAAGTGGGTTTACTCTTATTTGGTTGGTTACATGTTACCCATGGCTACTTTCATGGAAGCTATAATTTGTTTACATTTTGTATTGGGTGACTAAAACCCCAAGATTTTGGGGAGCTCAAGTGGGGTTGGGTGCTGATTTAATGTAGTGGCTATTGTGCTATGCTATGTTTTGGTGTTGTTCATACATGAATTTGGTCGAATTACCACAAGGTTAACTTAAGGGTTAAGGTTGCAAACTTAATCCCTACTTTCAATCTCCGGTATATGCTTGAAAGAGATTAATTGGAGTGGGTAATTAGTTCAATACTAGAAATTTTAGTTTTGATGTCTGTAACTTGCTTGAAAGAGAGGCTATGGGTCGGATCTATTTTCCCTTTTTTTGAAAGAGAGAATAGAATAAGGTATTGGGTTGCTTAGGATTGGAATATAAATGAGAGCAAAATGAGACTCTATGCATATATTCTTTGGGATTGAAAGATGATTAGTGTCAATGAAGATGACTTAGCATATTCCTGAATGTTCATCAGTATAGAGCATCACAATCACCTTTATGTGATATCGATTTATAATCCCTGCACCCGTAGATTACTTGTTAACTCCTAATTTCATCTATATTTTAGTTCAATTGTGCTAACTGATAACCAAAGCATTATATTTAGTTGGTGGTATCATCCACCCAATTGTTCTTACTATTACAAATGAACTAAATTAAAGTCAAAATTTCTTGATAAGAAATTCTCTACGATATACCATTCTTTGTGGGATTTGACCCTGACTCTTTGTTGGGTTTTTTTATTAACTACAAATGCTCACTCTTATAATTTTTGGAGATTGAGTTGAGCTATTTTAATAATGGAACCATTGTCGGTGAGTGGTGGTTGAGAATTCTAATTGAGAAATTTGATTATTAATTTTGTTTATTTGTAGTAGATTTGTTGTTAGTGTAGTTGTTGACTGAGTTACATGTTGATAAAATGAGTGTCCATGGGAGTTATTATGAAAGTCACTATGGTCAAAATGACAACATGGGTGATTTAAATGGCATGCCCATTAATGTCATTCAAACCACAAGAGCAATCCGGATACCTCCTACAAATGGGAGGATTGTGTTTCACATCACCGGAACTATGATACATTTGCTCTAAATAAAAGGAATATTTGGGGGTCTAGCTCATGAGGATCCCTATGAACACCTTAGGAATTTCAAGGAGGCATGTGGACCCTTTAGGTTCAATAATATCTCCTAAGAATCCGTAAGGTTGAGGTTATTCCTATTGTCTTTAATGGGAGAGGCTACAAGATGTTGGCCGAATTGCCAAATCATTCAATCACTTCGTGGGAAGAGCTAATTGACACCTTCTTGGAGATATTCTTTCCACCATTGAAGATGGCTTAACTTCTTGGAGGTGAGCCTTTTCATGAGACATGGCAGAAGTTCAAGAAGTTGCTATTGAAATGTCCAACACAAGGCATTCTGGACAATTTGCTACTGCAATACTTCTATTGCAACCTTGATTCAGTCAATAAAGGTGTGGCTGATCAGTTATTCCAAGGTAGATTAATGAGACAACCATATTATGTTTTTGCATTGTTACTAGGTGATTTGACTAAAAAGCACGAAACATTTGAGAGGACCAAGTATCTCTTCTACAAGCGAATTTGAGAAAAGAACAAGTCGAGAAGGACTATGAAAGAGATGAAAAAATTGCCAAAATGATGACCCAAATGAATTTGTTGTCTAAACATGTCATGGGATGTGGAACTAAGTCAGTAAATGCGGTTGTAACCAATAGTGGGCAATGCCCGGATGATGCCAAATTTGCAGAATTATACAATGAGGAATTTTAATAATTGGGAAATCAGGTGGGGGCCGGGGTTCTCACACCAATTATCAACGATAATATGGGAACTAAGGTTGGAACAAGGCTTGAGATGGTGGTTGGAAAGACTAGAGGGGTGGAAACTAGAGAGATAGGGAGACGGAAAAATATATATATGTGCGTCCCCATGATTGTCCACGCCCAAAAGAACCAGCTGGGCTAGAAGGAAACCGAACTGAAGACACGCATGTAAGGATGCACAAAAAGGTTGAAGCATCCGATAAGTTGTTGAAGGATTTGGCAAATGACTTCTCCACTTTATCCCATACGGTGACTTTGCACTCAGTTTCTATCAAGGCGTTGGAGAACCAACTGGGTCAAATTGCCACTCATCTTAATCAAAGGCAAAAAGAAACATTGCCTAGTGACACTATCCCGAACCCCAAAAATGATTATTGAGTTTGAGCAATATGTTGTGCCACAAATTTAAATAAGGTGCTTCTTGGGAGGCAACCCAAGTCTTTACTTTTGTTTTTATCATTTTCAAATAACGTGCATTGTGAGTGCAGGTTGAGAAGAGGTTGGAAGATTGAAAAGGGAAACATAAGCTATGCAAAAACCAAATGACGATCCACCAAAGGCATTATGCGTACTAATCTTTATCAGCTTTTGAGCTTAAATAGATGAAAAAGTGTACAGTCAAGATCGTCAATCAGAACTCCAAAGGGCAATTCGCGGAAGTGCACTACACGAACTCCAATGGGTCTGTCGATCAGCCTTCAGGTTTGGTGTTTGTTCAAACATGCTCGGTGAGCTTAAGCTCCAATTGGTGATTCACCAAACATGTTCGGCGATGTTAGTCAAGATCATTGAATGGGTCTGATATAGAAAGGCCAAGGGTCTTTTCAAATTCAAAAATCAACACCTTTGAGATTTAAGAGCCTTTTCAAGTTCTTTTCTATTGCATTGCATAGTTTGAGTCTCTTGTGAGGACTTACAATGCTCGAGGAGTGTATTTTTTTGGAGTTCGTGTCAACCCAACCCCGATCCCTCTTTTTCTCGATTGTTTTTGGCATTAAGGTTGGTTTTTGATTTCTTATTGATAATTTTGAGTTTAAAATGCATATAAGGTGTGGGCTTCAGTCCTTTTACTACTTTTGTGTGCTTGATTTCGATGGGTAGCATCGTATTGTTTGATTTGTACTATACCAGGAGATTGTGATTGTGAATGACTATCAAATTGTGAATCATGATTGTGTTGGTTAAATTGCGCAACTGAATTGATAAATATGTTGGGTCTAGGAATATCTTAATATGGGTGAAGTCTGAGTAACCTATGTTGACCCAATTGCATGATTTTGCCAAATAATAGACAAGGTAACTACTTTCTTAAGGGCAAATAGTCAATTAGTGCAATACTTAGTAATAGATAGGGTAAGTCTGAGTACCCATGGGTAGAAAAGCATATAGGTTGTTGTAATATTGGGAAAACTAGTATTTATCATGTGTGTTGAATTAACTATGAAAATTAGGCACTCGGTTGAACATTTCTTGTTCAGTGGGCTTCTCTTAGCTCGCCAAGAAAGTTAGGCGAATCGCCGAGTAAGACCCAACTCACCTTCTTTAGCATATGCATGGCCTTGGGTACTGTCCCATTTGGTGCGCTTGTCTTAGTCCTCTAAAATCATTTGGCGATTCATCGAGTGGGAGAGGAAATCACCCTTGATGCATGTGTCTTTCCCTTTAGCAGTTTCACTTTTGGCAGACTTATCTTAGCCCAAAGAATACAACTTGGTGAATCGCTGAGTTGGCATTGACTTCACCTTTTATGTTGGATGCCTAAGTAAATTGCTACTTTAAATTTTGGCGAGCTGATTGGAGTTCGCCGATCCTGTTTGGCTATCTGCCTTCCCGTCAGGTGAGCCTCAGGATTTTTTTGATATATGATACAATGTGCTTTCGATCTCAACTAACCTTAAAAAATCCTTTGTTTGAATGTGTGCTTTGCAGGTAATGACAAGAATTAAGGGCAAACAAGTGGTTTCCTCTGATACTGAGTCGGATATAGAGCTTTCTTCTTCTTCTCCTCCACCAAAGAGACATCAAGGATTATCTATAAATGAGCTTTTGAAGGCTCCATACTGTCAACATACTACCTCTCCCCAATCATCTACCAAAGAAAGGGTACAACCTAGACAATAGATAGTGAGAAAGAGGACAAAGATCAGATCAAAGTTGGTGCAGCCTTCCTTACACATGCACCAACTTCTAGAGTCATTCTAGTTATTACTCTAAGAGCCCTTATTAGGCACAAGGCTGCTGGAGAGACAACTCTCCATATATGGAGTCATGAGCGATTACCCAGTCATCTGGGATACCATCCAATTCCAAAAATTTGAGGGATTCACCAAGCATAGGGACCTCTATATCCATTCTTGGGTGATGGAGTTCTACACTACATATGCTCATGCCCTTCCAAAGAAGAGAAAGGGCACAGTTTGGAAACAACTTTAAGAAGTGGAGTTGAGAGGAAAGAAAGTCAGATGTGGCACATGAGCTACTAATATTGAACTGAAGATGCTGGTGTATGAGTCAATCTTGTATTCACTCTGAATGCGCAGGACTTGGACTCTTTGAATGATTAGTCGGTTCCCTTGATTTCTGACTCTTCTCCCTCTTGGATGGCAGATGTTTCCCAAATCAAGAAGAAGGACTTGAACATGGTGACACGATATTGGTTTGGATTCATCAGCAGCAACTTGATGTTGTCATAGAACGAGTCCATCCTTCGCCATGATAAGGCAGTCTTGGTAGGTACCATACTTGATATAAAACATATACATATAGGTGCAATTATTGTTATTAGGATGTTGATGAGGGAGAGGCAAGAGCAGACATTGATCCCATTTCCAGTACTGATTACACAGTTGTGCGAAAGGGAAAAAGTCCCTTTTTGGGCATCTACAGATGTGAGGGAACACCTGCATCATCCAGTGATATCAGGAAGATAGAGGTAGAGTGTTTGTGGGACATTGTGGCTTGTAGAAAGCTGCTACCACCAGATTCTACGCCTGTGGTTGACCTTACTACTTTGGTAATTGAGGCTAGAAGACATTCTCCTTCTTTGGAGTAGGGAGGTATTTCTACACCTTCCTCCACAGTTGGCCCTTCTATTTCTGCATTAGCCGCTCCTATTACTGATGCAACAACTGTTTTGAGGCCTGCCCCGCCTCTTATTGCCTATCTCTCTTAACCCAGGCCTTGATTTACCATATGGGTAGCCTTGCCCGTTTAGGAGATGTTAGAGCTTCCTGGGTTGAGAGGGACATGCCCAACCTCATTGATCAAGCCATTCAGAAGGCATTTTCTCCTTTGATTGAGTGTTCTATTGAGAGTCATACTTTGAGGATTGATGATATTACAACAAGAATAAAGGCTCAGAAGAAGGCCGAGGGTAGCTCTGATGCATTAGACACCACAAAGGTGATATTGCTACCCTTTGAACGGAGGTGGTCCGGTTGCAGTTGATTGACATATCTATGCTTTGGGGGCGAGATTCCCCTTCCAGATGCACTTGCTCATGTGCCCAAGATATCGAGTGTTGTACCTTCCTCTAGTGAACAGCCTAAGGTTGTTGTGCATGTTTAATCTGTGGATGCAAATTGGAGTGAGAGGGCTGAGGAGGAGTTGGAGTAGAAGACTTATGAGAAGGAGTTGCGGGGTGAAGAGCACGGGATAGTTGAGAAACTTACAGAGCTACAGGAGATGAAGGAGGTCATTCTTCGGACAGCCATGAAGAGATCTCTTTGAGAGACTTCAGAGGTTGGTTTTAGTGGAGTCACGTCAAACTCTACCATACCTCCTATAGCTGAGACGAGCACTTATGCCCCAGTTGAGTTTTCCCTACCGCCTTCAAAGATCCTTTTGTCGGGAATCGATGCCCCTCTTGATGTTTCACCAATTGAGACTCCATATGAGAGTACTCCATAGGCATAGCCTGTTAGGGGGACCCTTTATCTCAGCCTCCCCATGTTTAAGTTGCATTGAGGACACTACATTATATTTTTTGTGGGGTAAGAGCCTTCATGCCAATATTGCCCTTTTGGTCGTATTTTTTTTATTTTGTGTTTTGAACATTTTTAGTATTTATTTTTGTTTATATTAGAGTGCTATGTTTGGGTTAAAGCTTGTTTCTTTATTTCTCCTTCATTCTTCCTTGATGTTTCAACCCCCATGAGTTTAAATCGTGAAATGCTTTAGGTTTAAATTGATAGCAATTTTAGGATTGATTGTGTTCAATATTGATGTCTTAAATAGTACTCATGATGAGCATGATGCATTCTGTTGGTATTGCGAGTATGAACTCGATCTGGTTGCACCTTTGAGTGATCTATTTGAATCTTTTGTTGACTAACTGCATTTTGATTTGAGCCTTGCAATGAACATCACACCTATGGTTTTTATCTTTTCAGGATGTGCAAAATGAGTGTATTTCAAAGTGCCATGTGTGGTAAGGTCTTACTTGGAAGAATGCATGTGGAGTCCTAGAGTTTGCCTTGTTAGTCCAATTGTATGAATCTTGGTGAATGTAAGACATGATCTTGGGCAACAATTGAGAGAGAGAACCAAATTGCCCATAAATCCTTTGTGACTATTTTGTGAGGGTGTGAATCCATTTTGGCACCATTTGAGCTAACGTATTTGCTTGCAACCAAAATAAAGCATCTTGAACCAAATTATCCCTACATTCTCACAAAAAATCTTGTTGAAGTATTGTGATGTTTGAATAGCCAACTTAGGAGAAAAGCCAAATTTGGGGGTGTCTAAAGGAAGGAAGAATGAAAGCCAGGTGAAGAGCTAATAAAGATGAAATGACCCAACTTTGAAAGTGTAACAAAAAAGATGGAACTCCTCCTTCTCAAAATAAATAAATAAATAAATAAATAAGTCATTGGGATGAAAATGCCTTGGAAAAATGAAAAGGAAAATAAAAGTGAAGGAAGGCAAAGGGGATTCCAAATAAATTGAGTGACAAGTAAAAGGTTGAGTTCTCAAATGAAAAAGAAGGAAATGAACTTGAGAAGAGGTGATGGTGATTCCAACAATGCTTTAAAAAGGTATAAGTCACCAATTCAAATTTACTATGCCTTAAACCTCAACCCTATGACAAGCTTAAAAGACCCTAGAGATCTTGCATGAACTAGGTTGTGTGATGATTGGAAACTATGGGACAAAGCTTGCACGTGTTTCTCTTTTGAGAGAGTGAGAGTTGTATTGATTCCTTACACCTTTGTAGATTTTCTTCGTGATAGCATGGAATCGTTCTTGATGTGAGGGCACTTGAATTCATTTGTTGAAACCTGTTCTTGCATTAGACAAGAAGCTAAGGTGAGCTTGACATTGTGTTGAGGCTAACTAGTCATCATTTAAATATTTTTGATCATGATTGATGGTAACATGCTATTGCGGGTAGTTTTGCTATGGCACTTGCATATTAGCTCTTATTGAGTACTATTGTATACACACTTATTGAGCTTATTGTGTTCTTGATTTACTTGAGGATAAGCAAAACTTTAAGTGGGGCGTGTTGATGAGTGGTAGATTTTCACTCGTTTAGGGTCTATTTAGCTCAATAATTAGTGTCCTCAATGCCTAATTTTGTCATATTCTAATAGAATATTGATGATTTGCAGCTATGAAGGCAATTGGACCAGGAAAGAACTGATGTTTGAAAGAATGGCCAAAAATACAAAAAGAAGTGCAAAGTAAACATTATTGATTGCCTAACATGAAGGGTGGATCTCCAACTGAGAACGACTTCGCCCAATTTGACAGTGCATGACACTTTTTTCTAGCATAGAATATGGCTGAACTCCGGTAGAAATAATGACGCGCCGAATGAGAACGATGGTCATGCACATCAGCCAAAGAGACAATGTGTAGTGCAAAGATTGAATGCTCGAAAGGCAAACCCAAGTGGTATTCAGTGATTCACGGAACGTTAAAGAGTTACTCAATCAAGTTTGCCAATTGAGGTTTAAACACCTGAAGCCTAGAGCATCACTAAGTGAGCTGAGGAGTGTAGGGAGATTTGACGAGAAGCTTTGGCGAGCCCAACTAATGTCATTGAGTCAGTGAAAAAATGGATTTTAGGCCAAATTTTGGGAAAATATAAATAGTCCAGATGATACAAAGTAAAGAGAGTTCAATTGGAAAGTTCAAAATAGAGTTTAGAGAGTTTAAGAACATTTTACCTTTAAAGAACACTTTTGTAGCGTTTTCTGGTTTTGCAACTTGGAGTTTGAATTTGATAAATTGAAGTTGAATTCAAAGTGAGTTTACTCTTATTTCTTTGATTTCATGTTTCCATGACTGCTTTCATGGAAGGTATAATTCCATTAATTTTTATGATGGATGGCTAAAACTCCAAAATCTAGGAATGCTCAAATAGGGTTGGGTTTTGATTTAATGTAGAGTGTGTTTGATAAGTACGAGATTTTGACTCATTTAGGGATTTGTTTTGATAGTAGAAGTATTCTCAAATGCCTATTTTATGCTCTAAACTGATGTTAAAATGTTGATTTGCATATATGGAGTCTAAGGACCAAGGAAAGGATATTAGCGAACAAAAAGGAACTAAAAAGCTGAAGAAGTGAAGAAAAGCGATCCTGGTGATCGCTAAGACCACTTGTTACACTGATGAGTGGCTCTTTAACTTGCCTAAAGTTCCGGTGGCCAGCCCTGGGGAAGAAACCAAGTTGGTGACAGGAATGGCCAATCGGTGAATCGCCTATCCACTCCATGACAAGAATTTAGATCGCCCAAAGTTATAGGACCTGGGAGGCTAATGAACAATGCAAAATGGTGAAGGAAGGGAGCAAAGGGCAGATCACCGAACCACTTAACGAGCCCGACTTAATTCACCGACTGGATTCCAGGCTAAATTTTGGGGATACTATAAATTGTATTTTAAAAAAGAGTCTCACTAGTTCTCTCCAAGTTATCTCCTAGTTCTCTCCCAGATATTAGAGTTCCCATTCTAGAGTTAGAGTTTTCTCTACATTTTGGAGTTCTTATTGTAGAGTTTTGCGGATTTTGACTTGGGTTTTTCAACTTAACTATTTTGGACAATTGTAAAGATTTGGGAACCTTTACCCAGATCATGGTGTATGTATTTGGTAATCGTTTCTCTATTTTTATGATTTTTGTTTAAAACCCTAATTCTTGGGGTGTGATCACGTGATTATTTACTTAATTTGCTTATGGGTATTGCTGTTTAGTGATTATTTTGTTGTTTTAATGTGGGTTTAATTGATTGTTGTGTTTTAATCTAAGAATTGTAGTTGCAAATATAATTTGAACTTAGAATTCTAGGCTTGCTTGAAAAAAGGTTTTAGAATCAAAGCTTTCAATTGACAATTGTAGTTATTGGGTTGATATGGGTTTAGCCCGAAAGAGTAAATCCTAACCTTAATTCTACCTATCTAGCTCGAGAGAGTAGATGAATTAAGGTGTGGGCTGTTCTTATTTTACAAAGCTTGTTGATGTTCGAAATAAATCACTTGATTCGTAATAGTTGTTCGAGAGAAAGCTATTGCACTTATAGCATAGCCTACCCACAGTGTTTCAAAAAATTGTTGTTAAATGCCGATTACCCATATTGCATAATTAGCTTATAATCAATCACATCCCCAAAATTCCTCTTTTATTATTAATTCCTCCATGTTTGATTGTGTTGTAGCTGATAATTGACAATTCAAACCCACATCTGACATTTGTTGTCATCCCCTTAGACTTGCTTACATGTCTTTGTCGATAATTTCTATTCATATAACTAATTAGACCATATTTGTAATTCATAACTGAATTTGAACACGTACAGCTCCCTGCGGATTCGACCCCAACTCTTAGTTGGGTTTTTTACTGACTAACAATCGTTTGCACCTAGAATTGGATGGGTGTGCTTGAAACGTTAATTAGTATTGTGCTATGATGTGTTTTGTTATTGTTCATTCATGAATTTAGTCTAATTACCATGAGGTTAACTTAAGGGTTAATACTGCAAACTTAATTCCTACTTTCGATCTTTGGTTGATGCCCTGAAAAGATGAATTAGAGTGGGTAATTAGTTCAATACTAGCAATTTAGGTTTGATGTCTGTAACTTGATTAAAAGAGAGGTTATGAGTTGGATCTATTTTCCTTGTTTTTGAAAGAGAGAACATAGTAAGGTATTGGGTTGTTTAGGATTGGCATATAGATTAGACCGAAAGGAGATTCTATGCATAGATGATTTGCGATCGAAATATGATTAGCGTCAATGAAGATGACATTGCCTATTCCTGAATGTTCATCACTATAGAGCATCACAATCACCTCTATGTGATATCGATTTCCAATCCCCGCAACCCTAGATTGCTAGTTAGTGCTTGATTTCATCTATATTTTAGTTCAATTGCTATAATTGATAACCAAAACTTTATATTAAGTTGGTAGAATCATCCACCCATCTGTTCTTACTATTACAAATGAGCTAAATTAAAGTCCAAGTATCTTGATAAGGAATTCTCTATGATATACCATTCCTTGTGGAATTCGACCTCGACTCGTCGTTAGGTTTTTTACTGACTACGATTTCTCATTCTTTTTATTGGTTTTGGAGAGTGATTGGAGCTTTATCAATTGCTAAGTGGCTGCAAGCTTCGTTTTCATAATTAAACTTATTTGTCACTCTTCCAGAAAATAAAGGTTATCTTAGCATACCAAGTTTCCTTCTCAACTGATCAAGTCAAACTACAAACAATTTGATTCCCTTGTTTAGGGATATGTAGGTAGACTCAATGTTGAAAGCTCGACTGACTCCAACAGTCTCTCTTAAATCAGATCTCCAAACATTTTGGTTTCTTCATAATCTGATATTGGAATAGCTTCTGAATTTTTTTCAGAATCGTGCATCAAATCAGGCTTATCGAACTACAACTAACCTAAATTGTCATTTAGCTTAAGATATGTAGGAAACCCAGTACCAGAGTTCGGCCATCATTTCCTAAAGTCTGTACTAAAATTCCTTTTTTGAAAGACGAAGATGTGGTCGGCAAAAGTTGAATTTGTCAATTTTCTTTGTCCAGGATCTCTTTCATCGACCCTACCCAAAGAAAGGGATAGTTGTTGACACCCAATTTTGACCCTCCACAATATAAATTAATCATTGCACTTCTTCAATTCCAAATGATTTAAAATAATTAGTTTTCATAAAATTTAAAATATTTTCAAGATATATTAAAGTAATTTTGTTGTTTTTATGATTTTTAAAAAAATATATGTATGTTTTTATATAATTATGTATGTAATTAGTACATTTTATGAATATTTTAAAATCTACTCAATTTTTTTCTAAATTTTACTTTAATATTTGATTAATTAGTTTAGTTAATTAATACTTTATATTTTGAGTTAATTAGTTTATAATTAAGTTATTTATTTTATTTGATTGAGATTAAGAATCTCACCAGTTAATTATATTAATTCGTCATATTTAAGATTTAACTCAATTTAGTAGTTAAATTCAATTTTGCCAAATTCATAATGCCAATTGGTTGTAATTGAAATTTTAATTGACCGTTTCTTTAGTTGCAATTTTAACCATTTTTGGCCTCCAACTTGAACCAATTCTCAAGCCAAGATTTTGGGCCCTTTTTCCTTCACTCCCAATTTTATTTTTGCCTCATCAGAACCAATATTGCAATCCAACAACAACTCATCCCACTCTTAATTCCAATATCAACCAACCCAATTCATAAAGACCCAATACATAATAATTCAAACCAGTGATGCGTACAATAACACAGTACATAGGGAACACCCACCGACCCGCCATCTTCTTCTTCCTCAATGCCCCAAGCCTAGATGCACGAACCAAACCCCAATGAGTATGTCTTACTCAGTAGAGGGGGAGAACCTAAATGTTATGAGTAGGCCATGGAAGATGAGCATAAGGATCAATGGATTGAAGCCATGCAACAAGAGATAAAATCTTTGTATGAGAACCACACTTATGATTGCCCAAGGGAATGAGAGCTTTGAAAACAAGTGGGTGTTCAAAGTTAAAGTTTAAGAGCACAACTTGAAGCCTAGGTAAAAAGCTAGATTGGTTTTTAAGGGATTTGGTCGAAGGAAAGGTATTGACTTTGACGAAATATTTTCTCATGTTGTGAAAATATCCTCCATTCATACAATTATAGGTTTGGCTGCTTGATGAGTCCACAATTTGGACTCATTTAGGGTTATATTTTAATAGAATTAGTGTCCTCAAATGAATATTTTGTCTCAATAACTGATGTAAACCCTTAAGTTTCAGGTATTTGGATTGAGAGACAAAGCTTGGATGCTATCAAGCAAAAAGGAACTAAGCGGCTGAAAAATGGAGAAAAGACTTCTTGAGGATCGCCTAAACTATTAGGCGAGTCGCCAAAAGGTCCTAAAACCCTCCGAATGTTTTAGTGTTCTGAGCCTTGAAGGAGAAGGTCAAGTCTACGATGAAAAAGAGTAGTCGATGCATCGCCAAGCAGTTCCGCAAAGCAACATTCTATCGTCCAATGCCTCAAAACGCGAGAATGCCGAAGGCAAAAACAGATTGGCGATGAACTAGACCAAAGGGCGGATCACCGAGTGTGTCAATGATCCCGACTAACTGCACCGAATAGTCCTTGCAACACAAATTTTCAAACATTATAAATATTTGTTTAAATTGTTAGCTTAGTATCAGACATCGAATTTTAGAGATATTTTATTTTGGAGAATAATTTAGTTTTAGTTCTTAAAGTGTTTGGAGACATTGTGCTTGAACTTTAAGATTTGCAGATTTTAAATTCCAAGAAATCTGAAATGGATCTCAAAGAATCCTCATCCTTGACGTGTTTAAAGACTTTATTATTCATCATACCCACTTGATGGAAACACTTGTTGGTATCAATTTCTATATCTTTTTCATGTCTAGCTAAAACCCTAATTCTTGAGGTGTGATTTTGTGAATATGGGTTAAATTTACTATTGGGTGTTGCTTGTGTTGGTATATTTGCTGTTTAATTGTGATTTCGTTTAGTAGTTGTGTTTGCACTTAATGAGATTGTAGCTGCAAATACGATTTCATCTTAGTGTTTTTGGCTTGCTCTAGAGGGAGGTTTTAAAACTAAGACTACTAAATCGATAGCCGGTGGTTATTGGGTCGTTGTGGGTTCAGCTCACGAGAGTGAATCCCCTTTCCCACACTATCAGCTCGAGAGAGTGAATGGGCTAAGGCGAAGATTGTGCTTAATGCAGCAACTCGGTGTTCGAGAGAAACCGAGTTGATTCAAGGTAAGTTGCTTGAGAGAGAATTTACCCCACTAAACTCTAGCCTAGTTACAAATATTCAACGATGTACTACTAATAGCATCTACCCGATAGTGTCTTTTATCCTATATTCCTATCACATCCCAAGAATCTCGTCTCCCTATCTCATTTCCTTATATATTTGTTGCTTTTATTGATTAGCTAATACAAACCCCCATTGATAATTGATGCTTGCATCACCCTTTAGATTTAGTATATTTGTATTCAATAATGTTTATAGCTTTGACTGATTAGAACTACATTTTATTTTTCTATTAATTCTCAATACTACTCCCTGTGGGAATGATCACAACCCTTGGTTGGGTTATATCACTACATGCGATCATTGGAACTTAAATCGAAGTAGTGTCCTGATACGTGAAGTCAAAATGGCGCCACTGCCGGGGAGTGGTGTTAGTTGAGAATTCTTAGTTTAGTAAACTTTTTGTTCTTGTAAGTTGTAGTTCTACTTACTTGATTTTCAGTATTGTTTCAATTATTTATGTGTTGAGACAGAATAATGAGTACACATGGTGGAGATGGTGAACCAATGAAGCACCTCCTGGTATAAGTAATGAGGTTCAGGGATAGCATCCTGACCTTTAAGCAGCTAGAAGGAGAACTTTTTCATAAGTCGTGGTTGAGGTTTAAAACACTATTGATACAATGTCCAACTAATGAGATTCCCGATCTAGTTCTAGTGGAATGCTTCTATAGGAGCCTTAATTTTGAAAACAAAGGATTAATTGATCAATTTGTCCCTGGTGATTTTAGAAGATACTCTTATGAGACTGCAACCAAACTCCTTGACCTTGTAGCCAACACCAACAAGGAGGTTGAGAAGAACCAACACTTGGTCATTTTGCTGAGTCAGATGGATACTTTGGCCCAAAAAGTCGAGGAACTAGAAGTGTTGTAAAAAAAATAGGGCAGATATATACCCCCTCAAGAGCGGAGAAAATCTATGAAAAATGAGAGTAGGTGTATCAATGATACGCTATTAATCATTCTCCAAAAGATCAATAGCAGGATAGAATGTTAGAGGAGATGAAGGAAAATGTAAAAGTGCTAAATCAAATGAGCAGTTCTCACTCTAGATCTATCCAGCTAATTGAAACTCTTTTGGGTCATGTATCACCTCAGCTTCGCCCAAATGAACAATTGGGTCACCTAGTTGCACTAGGTTCAACACCAATAATGAGGGTTGAGTGGTGACTTATGTCGTGCCACGATGTTAACTAAGGCATTATTTGGGAGGCAACCTAAAACCCCTTATTGCTTTTATTTGTGTTTTGGTAAAATAATGGTGTTTTATTTATACAGGTTGAAGTGTGGAAAGTGTTCGAAAACTGCAGGGTAGCTAGCAACAGGTCCAGTCGGTGAGTCACCAAAGAGGTTGACGATCCCAACCTAATCCTCCATTTGACTCAAGCAATCTTCAAATTGGAGTCTGTAAGACTCGGCAAGCCCAAGAAATTATTGGCGAGTCACTGACCATGTCGGCGATCCCGACGGAGACCGCTGTTGGGACCCCAACACTAACTGGAGGTCCTGTAAAATTCATCAAAGAATTAAACACTCGGCGTGTCACCAAGTAGATAAGTAAGCTTGACTAATGTCACCGAGTGGGCGAGAACTGGACGGTCTTGCATGCAAAAGGTTTAAAAGTTGCAAACTCATTCACTTTCCCTCACTTTTTATTTGCCCAAATTCACACCCGCACTCTAGTTTATATTTTCTTGCATTTTTATAGTATTATTAGTGTTGATTTATGCTCAGAGTTGGATCTCATTGCCGCCTAGCATTTCAAAGTAATTTAATCAGCATTAAAGGTTGGTCTTCCGAACCCCGAACTTAATATCAGTAATTTGTTCCCTTATGTAAATGATATTATCGTATTTTCATGTGCTGGGCCACTCTGATAAGATTAGATTGTTCAAACAACTATTTTAATTCAAGAATATTGCCCATTTTGTCTTGATTTTTGAAATCCCTTATGCCTGTGAGTCGAAATGATTAAATTTTATGTTGTTGTGCTTCCTTGATGTTTAGTTTGGAAAAATTGGGAGAAGTCTAAGTATCCCAAGGTGATGGGTGTTATGGGTCTGAGCTTAATTTAACTCGTGCATGCTTTGATTTTATTTTTGGGGGTTCCGTGGTTGAATTTAAGAAGTTGGGTTGAAAGTAGGCACGTTGGGCCGTTTGGCGAGTTGGGTCGAGCTCGTTGAACCACTCGGTGGTTCACCTAATGTCCCCATCTCGCATTTAATTTCATGCTTTATTTGATGTTTGGTTCTGTAACTTTTGGTGAGAAGCCTAATGTTGGCAAAAGCACTCGGTGACTCGCCGAAAGGCTTTTCTTTTGCCCTTTGTCTGGACCCTTGAACCCTTGTTGCACTGTAATTTTTAGCGGACAAACCCGTCCTCGCTGAAAGTAGTCGGTGATTCGCCAAAGGGACTCTTCCATTTCCAACTTGCTATAAGGAAAAACTTCTATCTATGGATGGAGTTATTGATAGGTACCCAGAAATAATGGATTGCTTGAAGTCTCGCAAGTTCCAAGTCTTCACCAAACCCCGTGGCTCGTACATTCCAAATTGGGTTAGGGAGTTCTATGCCTCTTATGGAACCCTGATTCCACAAAGAAAGAAGCAGGAAGCTGAATTCAAATAAGTCAATCACGTGGTAGTTCGGGGTAAGAAAGTGTTGTGTGACAGCACTACAATAAATGCAGTCCTGGAATGCACCAATAATATCGCTGACCCTCACCAGTACAGGATGAAGACTAAGTCATTCAAGGGAATAAAAAACTGGCTGGCTCCTGTTTGTGACGGCACTCCACAGTGGTTAGAGGTAGGGGCCCCAATAATGAAAAAGTACTTGCATGTAGCTGCAAGGTACTGGTTTGGCTTTATCAGCTGCACTATAATGCCATCCCAAAATGAGTCTGTTCATTGCCACTTTAAGGTAGTTTGTCTTGGTACAATCATTACACAGGAGCAGATTAATCTGTGGATGATCATTACTGCAGAGATTGTCATGCGTGCCAAGCAGTGCTAGACCTCTCTTCCCTTCCCATTATTGATCACTGAGTTGTGCAAACATGCTCGGGTCCCTAGAGATGTCAAGAAAGATGTGGAAGTGATTATCACATCCTCTACTGATATTCAGAGGATCGAGGTAGAATATTTAAAGGACAAGGCAGAGCAGAAGAAGAAGACAGCCTCGGTGGATTCTTCCCTGGTTGTAAACCCATACTTATCACCTGCAGAGGCATCTTTGCCTACTCCGAACACTGGGCCTTCAGGTACTCCGTATGTTGTATCTTTTGATGCCCCTTGTTGTTTTGTTGTTGTACTACCTCCTAGACCTGCTACTGCTATTGTCTCCCAAACTCTGATCACCCAAGCATCATTACTTTGAATAGGTCAGCTTGCCTATTCTACTAATCGTCGTGTAGCTAGGCTCAAGACTTCCATTCCTGATATAATTTAGGCTGCTTTGACTATTGTTGTGACACTATTAAGCACCAACATTAATTCCTTTTCGGCAAGGATAGCGGTATGTGAACGTGGTCAAGGAGCCACCGAGGAGGTGAGGGCTTTAAAAGCTGCCATTTTTTTAGCCGAGAAAAGATGTGGACTACCTGTAGTCCCACCAATATGTCCATGGTTTTTGGAATAGTGGAGATTTCAGATATGCCCGAGATGCCTCCAACTACTTCCGGACATGAGGATAGAATGAAGCAGACAACAGAGCCTGAGTTAGAGGCAGAGACTGATGAGAAGATGTTTGAGGAGATTGATGGAGCTACAGATGAGGACCTGACTGAAATTGAAGCAGCCATGATAGATGCGGTTGTGCAGGCCGCCCTGGCAAATACACCGTTTGCTGTCTCTAGTGGAGCTGACTCTTTTGGGGTGACTCTGGGTACTGTGACCTAAGTCCAGATCGATACACTAGGCACTGATGCCCTGATAGATGGAGCAACTGCTTAGACATGATCCCTCTTTACCTCCTTCTCTGTCTTTTCTTTACTATCACTTTTGGATATATTTATTTGCATTTGAGGACAAATGTTTTTATTTGTGGTGGGGTGAGGCCCACCTTTGTGTGCTGATTATGACTTTTTTTTGTTTATATATTGGGTATTTAGCTTATATTGTGTTGACACAACTTTTTGTGGAAGGTTTGAGCTTATGGATCCTTGGAAGGTTTGAGCTTGTGGCTCCTTGATTTTAAATTGAAAATGATTTTTGACCTTTTTGAAAAAATTTTGCACCTCTTGTATGCACTTGAATATGGCTATTCTTTAGCAAATTTGACTCTCGGTTTTGATCAATATCGATGACTCAAATAGTGGTCACAATCAAACGAACATGAATGTGCAGCTACGATGAGACCAAGTAAAGTTACATAGTCAATATGTGAACTCTTTCCATCTCGTTGTGACTAGCTAATTATCGAATTGATTCTCTTGTGATAATCATTGCATACTAGCAAAAGTGTGGAGTCTTGTTCAACTTTGGTGTCGATGCCTTGTGTGATGAGCTTTCTGTAAGCCATGCATGATAACACCTAGAATTTTCCCCATTGGTCCGGTCGACTAAGTAAGGCTATCTCTTGATATGATCTTAGGTAACTTCGAAGAGTGTGAACCAATTTGACATATACCTCTTTTGTGGCCTACCTTGTGAGTGTGTGAACCTATTTTGAACACCCCTTGAGCCTCACCTTTCTTTGGAAGAAACTTGAGCCTAAGTTGGGGGTATGGTGAAAAGAGAAGGCAAGCCAAAAAGTGCAAGAAAAGTCCCCTTTAACCTATGGTATTGAGAAAAATGGAACCCCTCCATACAAAAAAAAAAGGAGAGAAAAGGAAGAAAAAGAAAAAGAATGAAAAAGTTGTGGAATAAAGTACAAAAGAACTGGGGTTTCTAAACAATAAATGGAAAGTGAATAATGGGATGACTTATGAGCACTAAAGAAAATGATGAACGAAGAGGAAAGGGAGTGTTGTGAGCACCACATTTCACGAGGATGAAAGTCACTGAGCCTAAATGACCATATCATTACACTCAGCCCCATTACAAGCCTTGAAAATACCTTTTTGATCTTGAGTGAGCTGAAACAATTGTTCATTGGAAAATACGGGCAAATCTATGGGTGAAAGCATGCATTGTGTCCTTCTTTGTGAGAGTGAGTATTGCATTTGATTCTGGAACATTAAATAATTAAACCATTATGTGTGAATATGGAATCATTCTTTGTGTGAGGGCATTTGAATACCTTTGTTAAGCTCGAACTTGCATTTGAAGCAAGTATAGTGATCTTGAGAATCTTTGATAATGGTGTGTCACAACTTGAGTGTATACAACTGATCCTTGCATAAGTAATTTGAGTCTTGTTGTGTACAGTCATGATTGAGTCTTTGTAGCACTGTTTGAGACATCACTTTTGAACTTGCTGAACTTGAGTTTTACTTGAGAACAAGCAAAAGTTTAAGTTGGAGTGTTGATGAGTCTACAATTTGGACTCATTTAGGACTATATTTTAATAAAATTAGTGTCCTCAAATGCATATTTTGTCTCAATAACTGATGTAAACCCTTAAGTTTCAGGTATTTGGATTGAGAGATAAAGCTTGGACGATACCAAGCAAAAAGGAAACAAATGCTGAAACAACAAAGAAAAGACTTCCTGAGGATCACCTAAACTATTAGGCGAGTCGCCGAAAGGTCCTAAATCATATCGAATGTTCCAGTGTGCTGAGCCCTGAAAGAGAAGGTCAAGTCTGCGATGAAAAGGAGTAGTTGGCGCGTCGCCGACTAGTGCTACGAAGCAACACTCTATCGCCCAATGCCTCAAAACGCGAGAATGTTGAAGGCAAAAGTAGAAAGGCGATGAGCTAGACCAAATTGCGGATCACCGAGTCTGTTGGAGACCCCAACTAACTACATCGAATGGTCTATGCAACACAAATTTCAAACACTATAAATATTTGGTTAAATTGTTAGCTTAGTATCAAACATAAGATTTTAGAGAGATTTTATTTTGGAGAATATTTTCAGTTTTAGTTCTTAGAGTTTTTGGAGAAATTGTGCTTGAATTTGAAGATGTTCAATTCCAAGAAATTGAAACTGGGTCTTGAAGAATCTTCATCCTTGACGTGTTTAAAGACTTTATTCATCGTACCCACTTGATGGAAACACTTGTTGGTATCGATTTCTATCTCTTTTTCATGTCTAGCTTAAACTCCAATTCTTGGGGTCTGATTTTGTGAATATGGGTTAAATTTATTGTTGGGTGTTGCTTATTGTTAGTATATTCGCTATTTAAATGTGATTTCGTTTAGTAGTTGTTTGAACTTAATGAGATTGTAGTTGCAACTACGATTTCATCTTAGTGTTTTTGGCTTGCTCGAGAGAGAGGTTTTAAAACTAAGACTACTAAATCGATAGCCGATGGTTATTGGGTCGTCGTGGGTTCAGATCTAGAGAGTGAATCCTAGTCCCTCTCCCACACTTTCAGCTTGAGAGAGTGAATGGACTAAGGAGGAGGATGTGCTTAAATGCGGCAACTCGATGTTCGAGAGAAACCGAGTTGATTCGGGATAAGTTGCTCAAGAGAGAATTTACTCTCACTGAAGTCTAGCCAAGTTACAAATATTCATTGATGTACTACCCGTAGCATCTACCTGATAGTGTCTTTACCCCATATTCCTATCACATCCCACGAATCCTGTCTCTCTATCTCATTTCCTTATATTTTTGTCACTTTTGTTGATTAGCTACTACAAACCCCCATTAATAATTGATGTTTGCGTCACCCCTTAGATTTAGTATGTTTTTATTCGATAATTTTTATAGCTATGACTGATTAGAACTAAATTTTAATTTTCTATTAATTTTTGAAACCACTCCTTGTGGGAACGATCCCAACCCTTGGTTGGTTATATCACTACATGCGATCGTTGGCACTTGAACCAAAGTATTGTCCTGATACGTGAAGTCATTGCTAGTCTTAATTTAGAGATTAAACAATGGCTGTGAAGACAGCTTTCCTTCATGGTGACCTAGAAGAAGAAATTTATGTGGAACAACCTGAGGGCTTCAAAGGAAATAGTAAAGAAAATTTGTTGTGCAAACTCAAAAAAAAAATTCTCTATAGACTAAAGAAAGCTCCTAGAATGTGGTATAAGAAGTTTTAATCTATTATGGGGGAGCAAGGCTATAAGAAGACTTCTTCAGATCATTGTGCATTTGTACAAAAAAAATTTGAAAATGATTTTATCATCCTCTTATTGTATGTGGATGATATGTTGATTGTGGGCAGGAATACTTTCAAGATTGACGAGTTGAAGAAAGTGTTGTGTAAGTATTTTTCTATGAAAGACTTGGGTCATGCCAAGAAAATTTTGGGTATGAGAATTACTTGTCTTGGAGATGAAAGGATGATTCATTTGTCATAGAAGAAGTACATTAAACGTGTACTGAAGAGCTTCAATATGAAGAATGCTAAGTTTGTAGCACACCTCTTGCTGGTCATATAAAGTAGAGTAAGAACATGTGTCCCACATCTAAGGAGGAAAAAGAAAACATGGACAAAGTTCCATATTCCTCTATCGTTAGAAGTCTAAAATATGCAAGGAGATGCACTAGACCTGATATTGCTTATGTAGTTGGTGTTGTCAATAGATTTCTTGACAATCCCTGAAAAGAGCATTGGGAAGCTGTGAAGTGGATACTCAGGTATCTTAGAGGAAGCTCAGATGAATGCTTCTGTTTTGGAGCATTAGATCCAATCTTGAAGGGCTATACAGATGTTGATATAGAAGGTGACATTGATAATAGAAAATCCACTATTGGATATTTTTTTACTTTTTTGAGGGGAGCTATATCATGGTAGTCAAAGTTGTAGAAGTGTGCTGCACTATCTACAATTGAAGCTTGGTATATTGTGGCTACTGAAGCATGGAAAGAGATGATATGGCTCAAACGACTTCTTCAAGATCTCAGTTTGCATCAAATGTCATATGTTGTATATTGTGACAACTATAGTGCAGTAGACTTGATCAAGAACTTCATGTACCATGCAAGGACAAAACACATCGACGTTAGATATCATTGGATTCGTGAGAAAGTGGAGAGTGAATCACTTCACGTAAAAAAATATCCACACAAGTGAAAATCATACAGAAATGTTGACTAAGGCGATACTAAAAGACAAGTTCGAGTTATGCAAAGAAATTTATGGTGTGAGTTCTCTCTAAAGAAGATGAAGATACCTCCTTCTGGTGCATGGGACTTGAGACGGATATTTGTGGGGTCCAACCCATGTTGAATTGAATAATTGGCAGCAAATATTGAATGGATGGTGCAATATGCAGTTGAAAAATTCAAGTAACCAACCTTTTCGTTTGGCTCAAATGGTTGGAAATCTATCTATAAATAGGGAGACCTTGCTCTTTCATAAACTCACAAGATAGAGAGAAAAAATATTTGAGAGTAAAGTGAGGCATTCCATACACTATACAAGAAACATAGTATTTAAAGAAAAATAGAGTGTGAGTGATATTTTAGTAAGGTGGTAAATAAAAAAAGTGCTATTCCTTTTTATCAAATATTTCTTAGTTTCCTTTTGTGGTAGTCTCATTTTTAGTTGAAGTCCATAGCTACTTCTTGGTTCGATTCTTTCTCTAGTATTACTATCTTTTTCGTGAGCATTTTATTATTTGTAATGTCAAACTTAACTATTGGCTTGCTTCTTCAGTTTCATTCTAAATCTCGTTGATATAGTAGCTCGAACACTCTTGTATGAATCACTTGTGTTGATATTTTGGTTGATATTATGTTTTCAATATAACTTTAAACTGTTTTTGGTCTAGTCTTGCTTCGGGATTCCACTATCTAAATCTTGTCATGCCTCTAAGGTTTGTTAGAAGCCTTATTTTCTCATGTATTCCTTCCTGTTTGGAATCTGAAAAACATAATAAATACTTATTTGTTATTTCACTATCCCTTTTGGTAGTTGAAGCATTGTTTCAGGTATATCCCAGTCCTTGTATTTTTTTTCTCATTATTTCTTTTCTTCTTCCTAATTTGATGTCAAGTTGGTCGTTGCATGTCGAAATATTTAAATCATATTGAATTCTTATCTCATGCAAATATGTTGTGGTGTGTATTAGCTACTGTTTTGTTTCACTGTGGATTTCGACAAGAGTTCATCAATATTTTAGCCTGAAAGCTCTCTAAATAGACTAATCTTTGATACCTTGTTGTTTTGGCCTTTTAAATTTAGTTTGTATTGTTTTGTGGTTGTTTGATGGCCATTGTGTTTTGGTTTAGAAATGTATATCTGTGAGTAATATTTCTTTACCTTGTTTTTGTCGCAAGTAAATGCTAGGTGAGAATTATGTATTTGTCTTCACTGTGATGTTTTGATTCTAAACAGTAGTGTAGGTTTTTACATCATTACTTTCTTATATTAAAAAGGAAAAATTAAGTGTTTTAGCAAACATATACTACTTAATTACTCATCATAGCTATAGTTTGCTATAATTACTACTCGCAACTATCATTATACATTAATTACGTGGGTTGACTTTGAGTTTGTATATGTATAATTCTCCATATTTGTATAATTCACAGCTAACAATTCTTTAATTGATTTGTATTTGTATACGATTGTTTATATTTGTATATGACGATGATTTCCTTTGGTTTTTCAGTTTTGTCATCATATACATTTAATTTCTTTGTGTATAACTTTTTAAAGTGTGTATAAACGTGTAGTTTTTCTATTTTGTATAATATAATTTATATAATGTAAATTGTATAATATATTTTGTATAATTGTTTAAAGTTCATATGTTTATGTTTGAATCAATTCATTATTTCGAGTTTTATCATATTTATATAATTCCAGACTTTATATTACTCAATTATACAAAAACGTGAATTATACAAATGTACCTGTGAATTATACAAATTATTATCCTCTCTCGCTCGCCTCTCTCCTCCCTCTCCCAATCTTGCTCGCCTCTCTCCTCCCTCTCCCAATCTTGCTCACGTCTCTCCTCCCTCTCCCAATCTCTCTTGCCTCTCTCCTCCCTTTCTCAATCTCTCTTGTCAAAATATACAACTACATACGTATAATATACAATTATCTAACTGATATACATATACAATTCACCTCTCTCCCACTCTCTGCCCTCTCTCGCTCGCCTCTCTCCTTCCTCTCCAAGTCTCACTCGCCACTCTTCTCCCTATAACATGTAGCTACAAATCGTAATTAGCAAACGATAGATATGGAGCATAATTAGGCTATTTTTGAATGGAAATATGCGAAAGTTCCACTAAAATGAGTTGTTACTTATGTGTTTCATTTATTTATGTTGCATGTGAAATCAGCCCCGAGTCCTTATGGACTTCTTTCTTCATTTTCATTTCGATGATTGGGCCATGGAGGCCCAATTCCACCTTTTATCGAGTTAGCCAGGTCAATGGAACTGATGTACAAGGCTAGAGATTGATTAACAGGTGTTCCAAAGTCTAATAATGGACTGTATACATGTTGTATACATCAGATACGCAGGTTTCAAGTGCTAATGTACCGGTATATACAATTATATACATCATCTGTATACATTTTATACAGTAGAAGAAATGGGCCAAAAGCCTCGAAAATTCCAGCAGCGGGTTTTTGAAATAATTGAGACAAGGCTCATCTATTTTTGGCAGCATTTTATTAGTTTTAAGACAAGACATAATTGGGCCAAAGCCCAAAATCAAGAATTAGGCCCATGGTACTAGTTCAGGCGGACAAAAACTAGACTTGGGCCCAATATTTCTCTCTCTTTACAGTATTTATTAATGGGAAAATTCCACGAGTTGGAAAACATCCCTAGGTTATTAGTCAATTAGGGTATAGTTCAATTTATTTACTGTCAGTAAATATAGTTTCAGATTTTTTACCATTAATAATGGGACCCACTACCTCTTTGTATACCGAATCAAAGAAGCCTTTATCGGATTTATTATATGAATTTATAAAAAACCAAATTTATCTCTCCAATCCTCATTCCCTATTTTTCTCCGAAAATTACTCTTGCATTTCCAATTTGAAATTTGAATTCCAACTTCTCCCTCCAATCGTGTTTTTAATATTCGCAGGTAACCACCAAAATCGTGGATGAATCTCTTTTTTTCTTCATTTTTCAACAATTGTATATGTGTTATGCTTGTTAGTTTTTTGATAACTTTCCTAATAATTTCTTCATTACTTATCAGATTATCAGTTTTTAGGGAAACAAAATGGATGATTCGACTCCATCTAAGAGGATTATGAGAGGTATGCCTTTGCATGTCCACATTGTTGACAATCCACCTTCGTTTCCAATCGTTTTAACTCAAGATTTTAGAGTTAATGAAGGGTCTATGGCAAAATCTATACAATTTCTTGATTAAAAAAAAAAAAAGCTATTGAAGAATTGAGATCCAAGAAAAAAAATGACTCAATTACACTTCAGAGAGTCATCAACAATGCCAAGGCAATTGACATTAAAATTGTTGAAGGAGGAAGTAAGAGAAAAGCCAAAGAGATGATTCAAAGGAGATTGTGTCTGCTTCATCAGATCAAGACAAACCTGAAGAAAAACACGTATTTTTTTAAAAACAAAAGTGTATCTAGATATTTGTATATACATATATATTTATTTGTATATAGATATCTGCATATTGTATATTTCATGTTCAACTCACATTTGTATTAGTTAGTTGTATATTTTGTTTAGTTATATACAAGATTACTTGAAGTCTATGTACAGTTCCTGCATAAATTACAATTGTATATTGGTGTTTGTATATATTATTAGTTATATACAGATTGCTTGAAGTTTATGTATATAATTATTTGTATGTTAAATTAGTATCTACAAAATTTATTGAGGTATTTGTATATTTGTAGATTTAAGTATTATATTCATATACACATACTCATATCCATAAAAGTTTATACCTATATACAAAGTAAATACAAATAAAAATATAGTTTAGTTATTTATACAAATATTTTAGTTTTTGTATAAAAGAATGTAATTGTATATATCATTTAATCGAAATATTTTTTATCTTCATTTTTTATAGGGAGTTAGATTTATGTGCATACACCCACCAACAAATGTGCCCCACAAGCAATGATATACACAAATCAAGATATTCCATATGTTACTGAAGAGACTGCCCACAAATCAGTATAATCGTATATGTCTATCATCATGTTTTGCTTTAGTTAACTACAATGAAACAATGTCACGTGCAAGTACAATTGTTTAGATGTTTCATGTTACGGGAGTTGGAAGGTATTTCTACCAATGCAATCCTTATTTACGTAAATGGCACAAAGCTTTGCTTCACAATCACAGATTTGTCCCTGTATACTTAATCAACTTCAACATGTTTGTTAGATGCATCTAAAATCACCTCATTAATAGACATCGATACAAATGCAACATTTGTTTCTTCCAATTATGCAACAATCATATTATGTGAGTCATATCCGCAATCCCATTAATACAAATTGGCACCAATATCACCAACTCTCCATCTAATGAACTCTGGCAAAGTTGATTATATCTACTATAGAAATCCAAAACAGTTATACAAATTGAAAATTTGTTAAAATCATTGTTAGCCTTTTTAAGCATTACATACACCCAAACACCTATGTCGTGTATAACCGTTGGTGTATTTCTTTCTTCAACCTTATACTCAATCTTTAATATATTCTTAGTCATGTCATCACCAATTTGTGTCACAATTGTTGTATAAAACTCAAGAAACGATGTTTGTTCCTTAAAGACATACCCTCTATGGTATAATTGACATAACATTTTGTATTGTCCCATTTTCCAGAATGCATAACCAAAATAGCTAAAGAAGACATTTTCTGTATAAATTAAAATATTTTAATCATTAATAAAAAAACCAAACTCATTTTACACGCCTTTACATATTCTCATATACAAATATAATACATATAAAAAGTTACTAATTATATAGAAGGCATTTATATACAATTCATATCACTCAATTCTTGTCACATATACAGAATATAAGGAAAATTATACAAATACCGATGTATATACAATAGTATGAACATTAAACAATATTCAAATATGTGACAATTATGTATACAAAAATGTCAAATTAAAGCACACATTTTTTATCGAATCATATACACTTCATATATACAAATTGTGTCATTCAATTTTTTGAATAAAAAAATAGAATAAAATTTTTAATATACGATTTATAAACAAATAGAATTTTTTATAAACCACTAGAATCAACAAAACAAAACAAAAATATTTTCAAAATTTCAATTATATGATATACAAATCAATTATATACTTTCTTATAGTTCAAAACACCAAATTTCCTTCAAAGAAATATTACATGGCATTGAATATACAAACATGGTGATTATTCTGATGGTTAAGTCATCTGAGGAAACAAGTTGGTATGCTCTTTCTATCACTATAGAACTATTTTTTGGAAAAAAATATTTGATTTTAAATGTTTAGCTTGAATCATGGGATTATGTAAATTTACTGTTACCATAATTAGCGCTCATGTTTCCATTCATTTAAAAAATAAAATATTGTATAAATTTAAAACAAAAAAAATGCTTTATACAAAATTAAAGCTCCATATATAGCAAACAAAACTATACCTATAGAGTGTTATTTCATTAAGTCTGCTTGCCATATATGAACTTTTCCCTTTATTAGCTTGTTTGATTCTTACTTGCTTATGTGATAACAAATCATAAAGCTTAACTTAATTCAAATACCCCAAAAGATGAATTATTCGCATATTTATTATTCATAAAAGCTTTATTTGAAAAAAAATATGTAAGGAAGTACTTGTCTCCTTTTTTGTTTATTTCATTCAATTGATTTCTAAATTATTTTTTGAAGCTTTCTTTACTTAGTCAAGTATATGTTCTTTTCCTTCAAAAAATGTTTTAAATGTAAATTCAATGATTTTCTTAAACCATTATGCATGTCTATTTTCTTAAAGTATCAGCCAAATATTTTAAATTGTAGGATAATCATGTGTTAGCGGGCACTTCAAATGCATTAAGAACCTTGTTGAAGTGTAAATGTGAATCTCGTACCCTTTGGAATTTCAATTGGTTTTCCAGTTTTAAATCTTTTGAAATCTCTAAGTTTTCTTAAATTTTCTTAAATTAAGTAGCGACTCTTTTCTAAAAGCCAAAAATAACAAAAAAAACAAAAAAATAGTTATTGTTAAATATAGAACTCTTCCCACCAACTTCTACTAAATAGTAGAATCTTTCAACATCTTGTCAGGCTTAGATTTCGAAGGAAAATGCGATCAAATTCAGCACTTGTGAGCTTTTGATTAAGCTGAATAGGTGATCTAATGGGCTTTGATCCAGATAGCCCTATGTCTGAAATTATCTCAAGATAAGACTTCCTTTGGTGCATGAAAATTCAAGCTTTATTCTCGGCAAATTCAATGCCCAATAAGTACCTTAACCCAAATCCTTGAACTTGAAGGTGTCTTTGAGGATCCTCTTTGTCTCCAAAATTAGTTGATGATCATTCCCTGTAATGAGAAGGCCATCAACATAAACTTGTACCATCACCAACCTAGACCTTTGATGGTTAGTGAATAAGGATTAATTAAAGTGAATCTGACAAAATCCAAAGCATTCAAGGTCGTGGTCGATTTTATGTTTCATTGTCTACTAGTTTGCTTGAGTCCATAGAGAGATTTAGTTATTCTGCATACCTCTCCCTTGCCCCTTTGATGAGTGAAACCCAATGACAACTCCATGTACACGTTTTCATTCAAATCACCTTAACAAAAAGCATTAAAAACATTCATTTCGAGAATTCCCCAACCTTGTGCAATAGTAAAAGATATAACAATTATAACGGTCTGTCACGATCTAGACCATCGTGATTGACACCCACGTTAACCCTCCAGTGAGAGAACTATTACTACAACCCAACTAAGCAATTAACAGAAAACTAAGCATTTAAAGATACAGAAGCAGGTTTAAATGAGTAACAGAAATTATGGAGTTCCTAAGGTCTAACAAAATAACTAATATAGAAATTCAACCCCTAGAACTGAAAGTCATTGTACCAGAACTCTGATTAACTAACAAGTCTAAGAAAAGGGGGCGCAACCTCAAAAACTAAACAAAACAGCCTAAACCAATAGTCTGAGTCCAAAAAGAGTAGACTTAAACAAGAAAGATCCATGGCAGCCTGAAAGAACAGACTCACCCTTGAATCCATTCACGCTCAATAGTCTCCTAACTGAGGTCTGTCAGTAGCCATTTGAAGATGCCATGTACTCAACAAAGAAAGAGCAAGTGCAGTATTAGTACACAAAACACAGTGTACTTATAGGATCACACGACTACTCCCATAAGCACAATATACAACAGACAATTACAACACAGTAAGTACAACAATTCGTTTATCATTTTAGAGTAACATATAATCTCACATTATCAATGAAAAGTAGGCATAAACATAATAATCACAAGTATTTCTCTCATGGAATCCATACCCAAGCTGTTAGTGTGTTAGAACGGGACACCCGATCCAATGTATGTGTCGGAATGTGACACCCAGTCCAATATATGTGTCGAAATGTGACACTCGATCCAATCAACACAACCACAATCATAATCACACCATAATGAATAGTACATATAGTCACATAGTCAAGTACGTAGGTTCATTGCATGTAGTTGTTCGCACATAATCATTTTATTAGGTTCGATTCACATTTCCTTATTCACATAAACACATGCATACAATGTAGCAATCAACCGACATATATCACACAAACAGGAAATCAAACCATCACCTACCTCGAAACCAAGCTTGAATCATCCTAAGACACTTGAGCTTTCCTTTTCTGAATTCTTTCCGCTTATTCTTGGTCAAAAATATTTAAATAATTCATGGATTAATAAACAAGGACTAACTTATCCTGATTATAACTAAAATTATCAACCCAAGGCCAAACCCAGATCCTAATGTTTAATTAGGGCTTTTTCCACCATCAACTTCAGGCCAAAACTCTCCCTCAATGATAATTACCCAAAATTCTAAGTTCTAAGAATCGAAACATGGATTAGGGGAGTAAATATCTTACCTTTAGTGCTAGAAATCGTGGAAACCTGTCAAGAATCATCCTGGGTCATCTCTTAGCTCTCAAGAACAAATTTTTGCAGAAAATAATGAGATTGGGGTTTTACCTTGACTTAAGTTGCAATTGTCTCACCACAGCGGGACCTAACCCACTATAGTGGCCCTGCCCTAGCAGCACTAATCCTACCCCAATGGCTTGCACGGAGACAGAAGCTCAAAATTTCAGTTCTAAGATCCAATTTCATAACACACCTTCAAGCCGGGACGTTCTTAAACCATCCGTTCATGCCAAGATCAGTTTCAGGAGTTCTACTCACCCGAATTCAATTTTGTAAAGTTGTACAAGCTCCTTAACGTCTTGTCTATCCACTCATGTGATCAAATTCATAATTAGATCTCCTATTCATTACCATATTTTCCCAGACCTTACCTTACTCAGATTTAGTCTAAATCTGGACTAGGCTAGATATTTCCAAGTCACTACTCAAAAGTTTTCTGGACCAAATTCTTTCCCCATTGGATTTTCCATAACGATGGGAGCATGTCGTTATAATAGATACCAATTCACCCATCACTCATCCCCGAGTGATAAACTAGGAAAAACTAGCTAAGGTAAGAGTAGAATAGTACGTGAATCGTTCAATAACTATGGATACTTGTCTCACATGTTCTTCTCGGTTTCCCAAGTAGCTTCCTCAATCGGACAATGCTTCCATTGAACTTTCACAGACTTTATCTCTTTGCTCCTTAGCTTTCGAACATCGTGATCGAGAATTGCAACCGATTCCTCCTCATATTAAAGGTCTTTGTCTAACAAAATTGAGTCCCACTTTATGATGTAATCTCCGTCCTCATGATACTTCTTCAACATGGACACATGAAACACTGTATAGACCCCATATATGCTAGGCGGTAAATCCAACCTATAAGCCACTGGCCCTACACAGTCAAGAATCTCAAATGGTCTGATGCAGCGAGGACTAAGCTTGCCCTTCTTGCCCAATCTCATCGCCTCTTTTATGGGTGACACTTTTAGAAGAACTTTCTCACCATTCTAAAATGTCATGTCTCTTACCTTACGATCTGAGTACTTTTTCTATCAACTCTGGGCTGCTAGAAGCTTAGCTTGGATGCTTCTCACCTTATCTTGAGCATTTTTCACCAAATCAACCCCCAAAGGCTTCACATCTCCAGCCTCAAACCACCCTATGGGTGATCTACATCCCCTCCTATAAATTGCCTCGAATGGTTACATGTCAATACTGAAGTGGTAACTGTTATTGTAATATTTCAGAAAATTAGTAAAACTAAGCTAGAGCCTAAGGTGTCAACTAGTAATCTAATTGGGGTTTAACAAAAAGGTTAGAGTCGTAAAATAACCTCTGGTAGTCAATATAAGTGTTTTTAGGTGTAGACGTCAAGGAATGACCCCCCCATGGACCAACCAAGGATCCTTGAGGAGGACCTTGAGACAGCCCAAAAAGCTGTCAAAAGGCAACCTACCCATGAAGGGCATCCACGAACCGTGGATGGACCCACGCCCCGTAGGTGGGGATCTTGGGTCAAGGCTGGACCTCCCTTATTTTTCTTAGCCCCAGACCATGACCTACAGACCAGCAGGACGGCCAGTAGGTCCACCTATGGTCTATAGGTCACCAAAGGTAGGTCATGCCTGAAACTGCCATTTGGCAATTAAGGTTAGGGGTTCTTTTGTAATTTCCTTTTTATCAAATGTTTATGTGGTGTCATTTTTTGCCTATTTTAAAGAACTATATAAGTAATTCTCCCACCTAAAATAACCCATCTAAGATCATAATTCACAAATCCCCAAATCAAATCAAAATCTCTCCAATATTTCTCTCACTAAAACCTCTATTGAAGAAGAAGAAGTTGAAGTCTAGGGCTCAAGAACTCATTTTTTCTACCCAATTTATGAGGGATATTCATCTAAGGTATGGTAGTTTTGATTCATGGTTAGCTTTTCATCCATGAAGTCCTCAAACTCTCTATTTCAAAGTAGAAAAGTCTCCAAAACCTAGGGTTTTCACTCCAATGGATTCTTTCTAAAAAAAATTCAATGATTTAATTGTCTTATATTATGATTGAATTACTATTTTATGGTGGTTTTATGATAAAATCTCCCATGAATCCATGAATTACCCATAACCCTAATTTATGACTTGTGATTTGGGTGAATTGTAGTAACTATGAAATAGTACTTATAGTAGTTTAGATATTTGATTCATGTTACCATCTATATCTAATGTAGTAATTCTAGATTGATTGTTTTAATGTTATCTATAGCCCTTGAAGGGCAAAACATGAGAACTAGATATATGTATGAGACTTACGTGTATACAATTAGATTGCTTTGGGAGTAAAGTGCTTATATTATGATATAATTGTGGTGTTGATTAGATGATTATCCTCATGTACACACTTAGGTATGAATGTCATATAATGAGAAAGGTTTGTCACATATAGTGATTCTAAGGTTTGAAGACTAGTCTAACCTATTGAATCTAGGAGCTTTAGTATGAGTTGTTGGATTGGGTGTCAAGACATTCTTCCATAATTATTGACTTAAGTCAAGACTTAATATGAACTCAATGGGAATTGATGCTTAGCACCGAGTGGATATGAATATGAGATGGAAGCTTTTACGCTAGTTGAGTCTGGCTTCCCAAATGGGTTCCTTTTACGCTAGTTGAGTCCGGGTTCCCAAAGTAGTTATCTCATGAGATGGAAACCTTCTACCATAGTTGAGTCTGGGTTTCTAGAAGCAATATCCTTATCCCATAAACTGTGTGCCCACATAGGTGTTTGGCTAGTGGATCCACTTAAGCTAAAAGTTTGGTTCTAGCTTAGGCAAGTAGGACAACTCCTTTTCGGTGTAGGGTAGACACCGGATTCCATGATAAGCTCTCATGGTCTATGTTGGTTAAAGTTAATCCCATAATGATAGTATGAACTAGAGTGGGAGTAATGAACTATAAACACTTATTAATCATTCTTTAATGTGGGTAGGAGTATGGGATCTTATTCATACATTTCACAAGGATGATTTGATAGTTCTTATGGTTTGTTTCCATTATGATGAGATAATAAATATGTTTATATCATATGCTTTTGCGCTAGCTTTCATGATGAACTCTAAAGTTGGTAAAGTGCATAGTTTTCAATTAAAATGTCCCTTTGTAGCATGTTTAAAGGTTATCATGCATAGCTACCATACTTAGTGCATTATTTGTACTAACCCATATTTCTTCTACATTTTTCTACAAAGTGTAGGTTTCGGCATTTGAGGTGATCTTCCTTCTAGTTCAAAGCTTGGATTGACTATTCTCCAAAGCTTGTGGTATGTCCTCATGGATCCGAGGACAAGTTCTATATTGTTGTTTCATTTATTTCATTGTACTAGACTTTTGGATTTCCTATTGTAAGGGTTGTGACCCTATTTTTGAGACTTCGATTGTAATAGATAGCTAAATGAGACTGTGTGTAAACTTTCACTTTGCTTTGATGAATACTTCTTGAATATTTGAAAATGTGTTTTTACTCTTTATTATTCTTTACTTATATGATGATATGATAAGTGGCTTACATAGTGACTTCATGGGTGTTATGTGTCATGTTATGTCTAGGGGGTACCCTTGGATCGCGACAAACTTGGTAATCAGAGCAAAAGTTTTGGAATGATTCTAGGATGATGTCTCATAAGCCACATCTAGTAGAGTCTTGTTCATGAGTGTGAAGCACACCACATTTATGAGTGAGAGGCTATAAGATGTTTAGTAAATTACACTTCTTTCATTAGTCTTAAGTCATGCCATAGAGTTTAACTCTATAAAGTCTTCCTTTTAATCCTTCTCTTGTGTCTTCAAGAAATAAATACACGAAGGGTTAACGCAAGAAGGGTGGAAGAGGAGAATGAGAACCAAGGAGTTCCTAAAGGTAATCAAGCTCCTCAAGATGAGCAAGCTCAGATTGATCCTCTAGCTATGACAAATGCGGAAATTAGGTTGTCTTTTCTAACATTGGCTCAAGCTATGACAGCCCAAGCCAATAGGGATGTTGGAGCTCATGTAAATCCTAGTGGGGATTCCACGGCTTTGAGATTGAGAGATTTCACCAGAATGAACCCTCATATGTTCTTTAGTTCCAAAGTGGGAGAAGATCCTCAAGAGTTTGTGGAAGTGGTCTACAAGATAATTAATGTTATGGGGGTGACTTCAATAGAAAAAGCGAATCTAGCCACTTATCAATTGAAGGAAGTGTCCCAAGTATGGTTTACTCAATGGAATAAGAACAGGCTGGTAGGAGCGGGTCCCAAAGATTGGAAGGTGTTCAAGAAAGCATTCCTTAATAGGTTCTTTCCCCGAGAGAAGAGGGAAGCCAAGGTGGAAGAGTTTATCGACCTTTGTCAAGGAGGTATGAGTGTGGAAGAATATTCTCTAAAGTTTACCGAATTGTCCAAATATGCTACGGCTATGGTGGCGGATACTAGGGATGAGATGAATAAGTTTGTGATGGGTGTGTCTAGATTGGTAGGAAAGAATGTCATTTGGCAATACTTCGTGATAACATGGATATATCCCGTGTTATGGTGTATGCTAAACAAATGGAGGATGAGAAACTCCAAGACAAGAATAGGGAAGTGAAGAGAGCTAGAACCGGTGAAGTGAATTTCTCCAATGCTAAGTCCGATGGGCAAGGTCGGTAAAGGTTCAAGCAAAGGTTCTCCAACCAAGGTTCCTCTAATTCTCTCCCAATGGTCAATAATGATAGGGTTCCTGATCCTAAATCTCAAGGAGGAAATAGTGGTGGTTCCTATGTTTCTAGGCTTAATTGTGCAAAATGTAGTAGGAAGCATGAAGGCAAATACTTAGTTGGCTCGGATGGGTGCTATGGGTGTGGCAAGAGTGGCCACAATATGAAAGGTTGTCCTATGCTCAAGGTTAAGGGGAGAGAAGACAAGCAAACTCCTCCAAGCGGTTCCAACTCCAGTGCCTAAAAGCAAAACCACTTTTATGTTCTTCAATTCTGAGGTGACTAAGAGAGCTCCCCGAATGTGGTGACCGGTATATTACAAGTCTTTTATATTGATGTATATGCATTGTTAGATCCCAGTGCCACTTCATCCGTTGTTACACCTTTTGTAGCTATGAAGTTTAAAATACTTCTCGAAGTGTTAATAGGGCCTTTTTCCATTTCTACCTTTGTTGGTGACTCAGTAATGGCAAAAAGAGTCTATAGAAGTTGTACTATTTCCTTGTCTCATAAAGTTACCTTGGTGGATTTGTTAGAGTTAAATATGCTTGATTTTGATGTGATTTTGGGTATGGATTAGTTGCATGCATGTTATACCTCTATAGATTGTAGGACTTGGTTTGTCAAATTCCAATTTCCAAATGAGCCTATTTTAGAGTGGAAAGGGGGGAATTCTATCCCTAGAGGTCAAGTTGTTTCTTGCCTCAAATCTACGAAAATGATCTCCAAAGGGTGTATTTACCATTTTGTTAGGGTGATTGATATTAAGTCTGAAACCCCTTCCCTAGAGTCGGTCCCCGTGGTGAATGATTTTTCGAAAGTCTTTCCTGATGACTTGCCCGGCATTCCTCCCGAAAGGGAAATAGATTTTTGCATTGATCTTTTTTCGAATACACAACCTATCTCCATTCCTCCTTATAGAATTGGCTCCAGCCAAGTTGAAAAGTGCTGAAGAAACAATTAAGGAATTTGCTAGACAAGGGTTTTATTCGTCTCAGTATCTCTCATTGGGGTGCTCAGGTTTGTTTGTTAAGAAGAAGGATGGGTCTCTTAGAATGTGCATTGATTATTTCCAATTGAACAAAGTGACCATAAAGAATAAATATCCCCTTCCGCGAATCGATAACTTGTTTGATCAACTCCAAGGGGCTAGCTATTTCTCCAAAATTAACCTTCGTACGGGTTATCACCAACTAAGGGTGAGAGGGGTTGATATTCTCAAGACTGCCTTTAGGACCAGTTATGGTCACTATGAATTTGTGGTAATGTCATTTGGGTTAACAAATGCCCTGGCTGCATTTATGGACCTAATGAATAGAGTCTTCTGGCAATATTTTGATATGTTTGTGATAGTGTTTATTGATGATATCTTGATCTATTCAAGGAGTGAGAATGAGCATGTTGACCATTTGAGAATTCTATTGCAAGTTCTTAAGGACCAACAACTCTTTGCCAAATTTAGCAAGTGTGAATTTTGGTTGAGGTCCGTATCTTTCCTCAGTCATATTGTGTCAAGCAAGAGTATTGAGGTAGATCCTAAGAAGACGGATGCTGTCAAGAGTTGTCCTAGACCTCTAAGTCCTTCTGACAGTACAAGTTTCTTGGGTTTGGCCGGTTACTATAGGAGGCTTGTTGAGGGTTTTTCCTTCATTACTTCTCCATTGACGACTTTGACTCAAAAGAAGGCTAAATTTGAGTGGTCAGAGAGAAAATCTTCCAAGAGTTGAAAGATATACTTACCTCCGCTCCGGTGTTGACCTTACCAGAGGGTACCGATGGTTTTGTTGTATATTGTGACCCCTCTAGAGTAGGGTTAGGATGTGTGCTCATGCAACATGGTAAAGTGATTGCCTATGCTTCAAGACAACTTTAAGGTTCATGAGAAAAATTATCTAACCCATGATCTTGAATTAGCAGCGGGGTTTACCCGCAACTTCTATACATGAATCCTCTTTGGCTTGGTTACGGGACTAGAGTGAATCGTCTCTTGTGCTACGGTCTAATATATGTTTCAAAGAGCGGATTCTCTTGCAGCGGATACGGGGCATGCCCTTGAGCCTATTGATTCAATTCCTAGCAAGTCTTGTCTCTCTCCTTCACTTAAAACATAGCCTATGATGATTCTCAATTCCTTTTTTTGAAACTTCAGTAGGCTCCCCCTTCTTTGGCGATAAGTCTCATCAGTAGATTGACTACGAGGCTGAAGAGTCTTACTACAGGGGATACCACTACTGCAAGAGTTGTTATAAGGGCGGGACAGCGAGAGGAGGAAGCTACTACTACCGGGCGAGATGTTAGTGGAAAAGAATAGGGTTCAGAGGAGAGGTCACAAGCTACCACTACTACGTAATCTACTTCTACTGCTACTTGAAATTGATTCTCTTTCATGACTCTCTTTCTCATTCTCTTTCCACCACTAGTTATAAATAGACTAGAACATTCCCTGGAACAGGTCGTAGAGAGGTATTCAACAAGTGCCACTCAACTGTGCTAACTAAGCCCTCCATAGAAGTTCAAGGAAGTAAAGCTACATACTACTGGAAAGAGATGGGCTTTCTCCTTTCTATTTCTTGTGGGCTATTGATTTCGGGTTGAGACTTTGCTTGCTTACTTTCACGCTTCCTTCAGTGAGCTACTTAAGGTTTAAGGTAGGGGGCACTCCTAGCATAGATTACCATTCTAACCTGTCTTTGCTGGTAGATAGATGCGCCTAATTAGTTACCTGAATTAAAGAGGACTCTTGAATAAGTTGACTTTGCCTAGGCATCATCTTTCCTTTCATTCACTAGTTGACTACTTCCTCCTTTCAGATAGAAGCTTTTCAAAGGGTGCTTCACTTCCAGCTCTTCTTGTTCAATACCGCTTCCCGTCCTTGTAAATATCATCTCTTACCGCTCTTATGGATCAATCGGTCAACTGTAGGAAACTGGCCAATTGCTGTCAACTGGAATCGGTACAACCACGAATCTCTTGTTTTCTTTGTTTACAGTTGGCCTTATTTAAATAGGAGTTCTTGCTTCTAGCTAGCTCAATTAGTGCACTGGAGTTTCGTTCTTTCAATCTCTCCGCCAGCGCCATGGAAGCACTCTTCAGGCTGAGGTCCAATTAATCTCGTAGGCTTATTGTATAAAGGAAATCTTCAATTAATCATCATCTACATTATATAATATATATATATATATATATATATATATATATATATATATATATATATATAAGAGACGAAGTGGGAAAGGCTTCCCTTGGTACAGCGAGGAAGGAAACAAGCCTTCACTCGATCACCGAACCGCCAGTCTTAACTCCTTGAATCAATCAGCAAATTAGTAAGTCCATCAATCTGTAGTTGAATAGTCTCACCAGCTCGTAGACTAGTCCAGTAGTGGATGAGTAGAGTCTGTGCTTTGGTGGGCACCGGGCATCTAGTAAGAAAAAGTAGCTCCGCCAACAGCGCACCCAAGCTGCTCAGGAAGAGCACAACTCTAGCTAGCGAAGGGAGGTGATCAGCTCAATTGAAAGGAGGGATACTCGCCTCTTTTCCAAGAAAGCCATGGGAGTCCACATTTGCATGGGGTCAGGTACTTATCCTTTATCCCTTGCCTTGCTTTTTTGCTCAGCCACTCTCTGTTCTTATGTAAGGGTTCCCCTTTTTAAAAAAAATGAATATGTTAATCATTACCGATACCAAGTAGAGTTGCTTTTCCTTGCTCCAGAGGAGATTGGTATTGATAGAGTCGCATTCAACCCTGTCTTTTTTCCCTTTGGCTGGTAATCACATTAGCCATAAAGTGGTCTATCACCTCGGTTGGGGAGAAAAGCTTTTTTGTTGTCGGAAAATCCCTCTCTGCTTTATTAAACTCTTCTCTTAGGTGAGAGCTCACTCAATTCCTTTTTAAAATTTTGCAAAGCTCTCCTTTCCTTAGAGTGAGTTGGTTTTGAATGAAACCAGGTTTCATCCTGACTTTCATCGGGGACAGGTACGGAGTTTGAGTCGGTCGATACGATGAACGGGAAATCAAAAAATGTTGCTTCATTGAAGTCCCTCATGGAAGAAGAATTGGCTGATGTAGAAGCTTATTTGTTAACGTATCCACCACATAGTTTACATACTCAGACAGGCTGACTCCAGCACCTATAGTCAGAACCCCTTATAGCAAGTGCTAGCTTTATTTATCCTATTGGGATTGGAGCAAGAGTGGAATGGAAGAAAGAAAGTTGTCCTTATCTTCTTCTTCTCCTCCTCCCGACAAGAAGGAATGCCCAATAATCCTTTGGGGGCTGGGATGTACTTTCAGTTCTGGTCTAGGGAACGTCGATCAAAGAAAGCACTCCTATATTACCTGGTGTTGATTCGACAATTTTCGTCTAGTGGGGAGCTTTGTCATCTGAAAGAATAAGCGGATCTTCCCTTGCATGCGGATCTTAAAGTTGTGGATCTTTTGATGGCTGGTAGCTGCTTTCTACTCTCCTTATTAGTGCCAACTCCTCTAGGTATAGGGAGGGAGTCTTCTACAAGTCTCATTACTGGTCGATGACCTGATTTTGGAAGCAGTTGAGATGCCTTTCCTGGGGAACCCTTCCTTGCATTCTTTTATTTTATTCACTTCAATCGCTTCTGAATCGGGGGATCAAAGATTGTAAGACTTTCCTTTGCCCTTAATCTATTAAGAAGGAAATTTCCTGGTCTTCACTCTTCGCTCCAAACTCATTTACGCTTTTGGTATTGACTAAAAATGTCATCCAGCTCCTCATCTATTGAACTCTCGGCTTACACAATGATCGGATCGAAAGAACTCTTTTCAACCACCCATGACTGAGACAAGCGTAAATGAGAAGAAATTATTTTTCATAGTCTGTTAATTTTCTTCTTGTTGCATCTTGTCGATACGATAGGTTGATTTACCTTACTAGTCATATGCCCTAAAGGTTTACTGTCTGGATGGTACTTTTCAACAGATAATCGAATCGCGCTCAAGTGGTGGTTGACAAAATATCTAATCCTCGTTTTCCCTATCTGGTGTGGTCTTCTGCTGTCCCTTTCCACTTTGCGCAATAGCACGCTCCGAAATAAGCGGGCTTCGTCGATAGTAGCCTCCTAAATTTGTCGAATAGCTTCTTTCCAGCATAGCATACCAATCCTACACTCCTTTCTTCTATGTCTGGTGGAGCTATTCCCAGACAGCCTGAGAGCTGAGTAAGGACCTTATTTGACATGTTTTTTTCCTTCCAAAGCGAAATAATCACTCATGTAGCTTATTGCGAATTTTCCACTTTGTTCAGTTACATTAGGGCTTTATACAACTCTACCTTGGTGATTAAGTTCCACTTTAGTTGGTGTGAAATAAGAGGATTCTCGGATAGGAGGTCTTGTTGGTATGGAACCTACCCTTTCGGAGTGAAGGATTGTCATCCTATAGCCGAGTGTTTTTAATTTGGTTTAGAGTCCAGTGATGAAGCTCATGATTCTGCCATTAGTGAGAAGCAAGTAAACTCTATAGCCCTAAACTAAAGAAGCAGATCAAGTTTGTTCAGCTTGAGGGATAAATTACGTGGCTGACCTGCCAGTCCATCAAATATCATAGTTTACCCTTAAGAGCAGGAGGTTCCTTGTGTGAAACTTAGATGTTGAAGCACGCACCTCAATCACCCTGCCTATGTGAATTGAACAAACTTCAAAGTACAACCGGCCTAAGCTGGTTTTCCACCAATTTTTTAGTGTTCGGCCATTTCTAGCAAAGTCTAAAGGACATATTCGTTGCCGATTTTGGGTTTTGATAGAAGATACTGCTGAGGTTATACACCAAGTACACACGTGATTCTACTCTGGCAGAAGTGCAGGTGCAATTCAGCTCTAGAAAGACTTCCTGAGGTCCAGAGAGAGATGAAGTTTATAGTCAACCTCTGCCTCTCAGATAGCTTTCTTTTCCAACACTTCTATGTGGAGATAGATGTAATATTAATATGATTGATAGTTTCAGTTTACTATTTGAAGTTTTCCAAAGTCTCAAATTGGTTCCAGCCTTGTTTCGTAGTGAATTTATGGATTTGAATACTTCTAACACTGAATTTTCTTCTGTAAATTCAACTTGACTTGTACCTGGAACAAAGAAAAAGGGTATCCAATTGAAATCCAGGAACTTTTTTCTATTTTTTGCGTAGATGTGCTCGGCAGATGCTAAAGCCAGAGCGTAATGGCAAGAATTGATCGAGCGAAGAATCACAGTTCTCAGTTATCACATTCAGAAAGACTACTGGCCTAATTTCACTAAATTAAATAAACTATACCCTTACAAAACTTATTAGTACTCCTACACAGTTGTTCAATTTTAATGTCATTCTCAACTCTATCCCGGACTGGGTCTTTGATTTCAGGCCATTTTGAGGAGGGTATCTTTTTGGTTAATATCAGCCCGGCTCGCATGGACTTTCGGTCTTTCTTAGTTGACAACTTTTTTATTGCAATTTGAAGTTCTCTAGTTACTACTGCACAAGCAACAACAGTTATGGATTTGATTGAGGGGCGCTAGGAAGAATGGATCGGGGAGATGCCCTTGAAGATCACTTACCCAGCTCTAAAAGGACATGAGTAGAGAATTGTCACCAAATTTGATCCAAAAAACACTGGGCAGAGTTACCTTATTGGTGAGTCTTGGTCGGGTTAGTGTTTAAGGAAGAAAACCTTATTGTAGGTTATTTTTTATTTAAATAGTGCCAAATTCCAAAATAAAAGGAAAAGGATGCTTGTACGCACATTAGATTTGCTAACTCAATTGATCCTACTGTATCTAGATCAGGGTTCCCGTTTAAGAAAGCTTGTTAGCTTTGTATTGGCTCCCATCTTACTTAACGGGGCCCTTAGTTGAATACTGATCAAATTTGTTTGCAATTTTGAGACTTTTCCAATATAGAATTATTCGTTATGTTAAAACCTGCAGGACGGCTAGTAGATTCACCTACGGTCCGTAGGTCACCAAACGTAGGTCATGCCTGAAACTGCTAATTGGCAGTTTAGGTTAGAGGTTCTTTTGTAATTTCCTTTTTATCAAATGGTTATGTGGTGTCGTTTTATGCCTATTTTAAACAACTATATAAGTATTTTTTTTTCCACCTAAAATAAACCATCTAAGATCATAATTCACAAATCCCCAAATCAAATCAAAACCTCTCCAATATTTCTCTCACTAAAACCTCCATTGAAGAAGAAGAAGAAGAAGTTGAAGTCTAGGGCTCAAGAACTCATATTTTCAACCCAAATTTGTGAGGAATCTTCATCTAAGGTATGGTAGTTTTGATTCATGGTTAGCTTTTCACCGATGTAGTCCTCAAACTCTCTACTTCAAAGTAAAAAAGTCTCCAAAACCTAGGGTTTTCACTCCAAGTCATGGATTCTTTATAAAAATGTTTTCAATGATTTAATTGTCTTATATTATGATTGAAGTACTATTTTATGGTGTTTTGATGATAAAATCTCCCATGAATCCATGAATTCCCCATAACCCTAATTTATGACTTGTGATTTGGATGAATTGTAGTAACTATGAAATAGTACTTATAGTAGTTTAGTTATTTGATTCATGTTACCGTATATATATAATGTATTGATTCTAGATTTATTTGTTAAATGTGATCTATATCCTTTGAAGGGAAAAACATGAGAACTAGCTATATGTATGAGACTTATGTGTATACAATTAGATTACTTTGAGAGTAAAGTGCTTATAATTATGATCTAATTGTGGTGTTGATTCGATGATTATCCTCATGTACACACTTAGGTGTGAATGTCATATAATATGAAAGGTTTGTCACATATAGTGATTCTAAGGTTTGAAGACTACTCTCACCTATTGAATCTAGGACCTTTAGTATGAGTTGTTGGATTGGGTGTCACGACATTCTTCCATAATTATTGAATTAAGTCAAAACTTAATATGAACTCAATGGGAATTGATGCATAGCACCTAGTGGATATGACTAAGAGATGGAATCTTTTACACTAGTTCAGTCTGGCTTCCCAAATAGGTTTCTTCAATTTCGGGTTCCCAAAGTAGTTATCTCATGAGATGGAAACCTTCTACCATAGTTGAGTATGGGTTTCTAGAAGTAATCTCCTTATCCCATAAACTATGTGCCCACATAGGTATTTGGCTAATGGATCCACTTAAGCTAAGAGTTTGGTTCTACCTTAGGCAAGTAGGACAACTCATTTTCTGTGTGGGGTATACACCGAATTCCATGATAAGCTCTCATGATCTATATTGGTTAAAGCTAATACCACTATGATAGTATGAACTAGAGTTGGAGTTATGAACTATAAACACTTAATAAGCTTTCCTTATTGTGGGTTGGAGTATGTGATCTTATTCATACATTGCACAAGGATGCTTTGATGGTTCATATGGTTTGTTTCCATTATGATGAGATGATCAATATGTTGAATATGCTTGTATCTTATGCTTTTGCACTAATTTTCATGATGCACTCTAAACTTGGTAAAGTGCATAGTTTTCAATTAAAATGTCCCTTTTTAGCATGTTTAAAGGTTTCATACATAGCTACCATACTTGGTGCATTTTTTTACTAACCCATATTTCTTTTACATTTTTGTAAAAAGTGTAGGTTCCAGCGTTTGAGGTGATCTTCCTTCTAGTTCAAAGCTTGGATTGACTATTCTCCAAAGCTTGTGGTATGTCCTCATGGATCCGAGGACTAGTGCTATATTGTTGTTTCATTTCTTTCATTGTACTAGACTTTCAAATTTCCTATTGTAAGGGTTGTGACCCTCTTTCTGAGACATCAATTGTAATAGATGGCTAAATGAGACTATGTCTAGAATTCCCCTTTGTTTTTATGAAAACTTCTTAAAGACTTGAAAATATGTTTTTACTCTTTATTATTCTTTACTTATGTGATAATAAGCTAAGTGGCTTACATAGTGCCTTTAGGGGTGTAATGTGCCATGTTACGTCTAGGGGGTACCCTTAGGTCGTGACAATTATTATAGGAGAACTCACACAAAGGTAAGAACTTATCCCAATGCCCTCCAAAGTCAATCACGTATGCCCTCAACATGTCCTCTAACACTTGAATAGTCCTCTCTGACTACCCTACCGTTTGTGGATAAAAAGTTGTGCTAAAAGCGAGTTGAGTGCCCAAATCCTCATGCAATTTTCCCCAAAACTTGGATGCAAATTGCATACCATGGTTTGAGATGATAGAAAAGGGCACCCCATGCAGCCTCACTATCTTTTTCACATAACCCTTAGCCAACTGCTGAGCATTATAATCTACTATGATCGGAATAAAATGGGTTGACTTAGTCAGTTTGCCAACCACTACCCAAATGAAATCAAACATTCCCAAGGTCTTAGGAAGACCAACCAAAAAATCGATAGCTATCATCTCCCACTACCATTCCAGAATTGACATTTGCTGAAGTAAACCTGTAAGTCTTTGGTGCTCATACTTTACTTGCTAACAGTGTTAGTACTTAGCCACAGACTCAGCTATGTCTTTCTTCATGCCAGGCCACCAATAAAGTCACTTCAAATCTCGGTACATCTTGGTCACACCCGAATGAATAGAATATCGTGAACCATGGGATTTTGTCAACATCTTATGAATCAATTCATCCACTCGAGGAACACAAATTCTGTCTTTAAAACTAAGCACACCACCCGCATCAAGAATCACATCTTGTGCCTTACCAGATAATGTCTTCTTTCTAAGATCATTCAAACTCTTATCCTTAAACTTCTTGGTCTTGATCTCCTCAATGAAAGTGGGTCTAATATCAATTCTAGCAAACACCCCACCTCTCTCTAAGATGCCCAATTGCATGAACTTAGACTCCAAGTTTTGAATCTCCTTGTCCAAGGGACGCTTGGACACACCCAAGCAAGCTAAACTACCCATACTTACCGTTTTCCGGCTTAGTGCATCCGCCACCACATTAGCTTTACCCGGATGATATTGGATGGTAACTTTATAATCCTTGAGTAACTCCATCCACCTTCTCTACCTCAAATTCAAGTCCTTTTGAGTGAACAGCTGTTGTAGACTACGATAGTCAGTAAACACCTCACACTTGACACCATAAAGATAATGTCGCTAGATCTCAAGAGCAAACACTACCGCTTTCAACTCCAAATCATGTGTCTGTAATATTTCTCATGCACCTTCAACTATCACGATACATAAGCTATGACATTTATTTCCTATATTAACACAACACCCAAGCCCGAATCTGAAGCATCACAATAAATAATGAAATCCTTACCTTCCACCTACAGTGTCAGAATGGGCCCTGTGGTTAGAAGAGTCTTGAGTTTCTAAAAGCTCTCTTCATATTTGTCAGTCTACTAGAAAGGTACCTCCTTTTTTGTCACCCTTGTCAAATGTGTGGCGATAGAAGCAAAAATTTTCACAAACCAACGTTAGTAGATGGTAAGTTCCATGAAACTCGTTACTTCCGTCACAGAGCTAGAACGGACCCAATTCTTGACTGCTTTGATCTTTTGGAGATCTACCATTACCCCTTTCCTTGAAACCACATGCCTCAAAAAGGCAACTAAATCCAACCAGAACTCACACTTGGAAAATTTTGCATACAACTCTTGTTTCCCAAGGACACCAAAAATAATACGGAGGTGGTCGGCATGCTTTTCCTTACAAGACAATAACAAAAGAATACAAGAATGGTTTGAACACTCCATTCATCAAACTCATGATGGCCGAAGGCATATTGGTCAACCCAAATGACATCACTAAAACCTCATAGTGCCCATAGCAAGTCCTAAATGCCGTTTTGGGTACATCCTCAGGCCTAATCTTTAACTTATAGTAACCAGAACTTAGATCAATCTTAGAGAAAACTGACGCACCTTGCAACTGGTCAAAAAGATCATTTATCCGAGGCAATGGATACTTATTTTGAATGGTGACCCTATTCAACTGCGGGTAGTGTATGCACATCCTCATACTACCATCATTTTTCTTAACAAACAATACTGGAGCACCCCACGGGGAAGCACTAGGATGGATAAAACCTTTATCAAGAAGCTCCTGGATTTGAGCTTCAAGCTCTCTTAATTTTTTCGAAGCCATGCGATAAGGAGGAATGGAGATGGGGCGAATTCTTGGTTTCAAGTCAATGCAAAAATGTATATACCTATCCAGAGGCATACTAGGCAAATCAATAGGAAACACTTCCTTAAATTGAGACACAACAGGAATAGAATCAATAGAGGGAGACTCAGCATCACCATCCCTAATATGAGCCAAATATGTCAAACACTCCTGCCCTACTAGTTTCCTAGCTTGAATGAAAGATATGACCTTAGCTGGCTTAGGCTTGTACACCCCTTCCCACTCTAACTTTTCCCTACCCAGGATCTCTAGAGTCACAGACTTAGCACTACAATTAAGCATAGCATAATAGGAAGACAACCAAGTTATGCCTAAGAGTATATCGAAGTCAGTCATATCTAGAATAACCAAATCAGCCCAAGTTTGAAAACCCATAATCAAAAAAGGATAAGTATGATAGACATGGGTGACTATGACAGACTCTCCAACTGGGGTAGAAACATGGATAGGGGCATCATGCACATCACAAATTGCATCAAATTCTAAGGAAACTGAAGTGACACATATGAATACCCAAATCAAACAAAACACTGCATCAGATACCTCAGCCTCGATCTTGCTCGGAAAGGCATGAATCTGAGCCCGGTCATCTTGATGAGCAACCTCCTTGCCTGGATGCACTGCTTCTCTACCTGCATTACTGTTTCTTTGGCCTCTACGTCCTTACTGATTTCCTCCTCGCACACCTTATGGATGTCTTCTACCATTACTATCGCTGACCGTTGGTACCACTGCTCTAGTATGTTGTTGCACGAGGTCAGACATGCGCTGTTGGGTACAATCTCTCCTCATTATGTACAAGTTCTCCACAATTGTAACACACTTAATAACTTAACCAAGTAATCATCGCTGCTATTGTAGTAGTCGTATCATGACTCTCTTTGATGTACACTCAATCTAAGAAATCATAGTGGAGATTCTAACCTCAATTGTCACAACATAATCTCGTCATTTACTAAACAACCCATAAATGCTATGACAACAATACTAAATGCATTTTCCATAGTAATGGTGTTTATTATCTAGTTGTCCCTTACAAAACTTCTTGAAAGTTCAAGTCTTCTTGCTTCACCCCATCTACCTCCATCACAAAATCAACCACTTCCTGAAATAATTTTGTTGAACCAGCCACATATAAAGCTTGAATATGCAAATCTGACCTCAATCACTTCACAAAGCAGCGAATCCGCTCTTCTGTACTAAAGCAAAGCTAAGTCGCATATATGGATAAAGTATAATTGTCCTTATAGGCAACAACAGATATCTTCCCTTGCTCTAAATTCTAGAACTTATCTCTCTTCCTATCCCTCAAAATCTAGAGGATATACTTTTCCATGAAGAAGTCGAAAAAAGTTGCCCAAGTCATAAATAGTGCCTTTGCTGTTCGGCATCCACATGAGACCACCCCCACATTTTATTGTCTCTCTAGAATTGATATGTCACAAACTCAACACCAAACCTCTCCACTATATTCATCTTATGAAGCAATTCATGACAGTCAACAAGGAAATCTTAAACATCTTCATATTCAGTACCCATGAAGAATGGGACTTTCAACTTTAAGAACTTAATAAAAGATCATGTTGGTCACTGGTCTTTACATGCCCATATTGAATCGGGGAAACATGCTTATTTCGAAGGACGCATCCTCTCTTGCTAGTGTTGGTTTTACCACTTTTGTTGCTCTAGTTCTAACCATAGAGTGAAGAAGAAAATATATCAATTTGTATCACCTAGATATCTATTGGATTCAAGTAATAGAACAAAATAAAGAAAGACAGAAAGATTTCCTAAAGTCATCTAGCCTCTTGGATAAAAGAACAGATGTCTCCGTAACGTTTCGCAAGAATCTAGACTCTTTTTGGTACAGTGAGATCAACAAACTTAGGGCTTTGATACCAACTTTGTCATGACCCAGACCATCGTGATTGGCACCCACGCTAACCCTCCAGTGGGAGAAGTATTAATAGAACCCAACTAAGCAATTGATAGAAAACTAAGCATTTAAAGATACGGAAGGACTAAATGAAATTACGGAGTTCCCATAAACTACGAAGGTCTAACAAAATAGTTAATGCAGATATTCAACCCCTAGAATTGAAAGTCACTGTACCAAAAACTCTAATTAACTAACAAGTCTAACAAAAGGGGGTGCAACCCCGAAAACTAAACAAAATAGCCTAAGCCAATAGTCTAAGTCCGAAAAAAGTGGACTAAAACAAGAAAGATCCATGGAAGACTGAAAGAACTGACTCACTCTTGAATCTAGTCACGCTCAATAATCTCCTAACTGAGGTCTATCAGTAGCTGCCTGAAGATGCCATGTACTCAACAAAGAAAGAGCAAGTGCAATATCAGTACACAAAATACAGTGTACTGGTAGGATCACGCGACTATTTGCATAAGTACAACATATAACGGAAAATTACAAAATAGTAAACACACATATAGAATACATTTCAGTTATCATTTTACAGCAACATACAATCTCCCATTATCAATGACAAGTAGACATAAACATAATAATCACTAGTAGTTCTCGCATGGAACCCATACCTAAACTATTAGTGTGTCGGAGCGTGACACCCAATCCAATGTATGTGTCAGAACGTGACACTCAGTCCAATATATATGTCGAAATGGACACTCGATCCAATGTACGTGTCAAAATATGACACCCAATCCAATCAACAAAACCATAATCACAAAAACACCATAATGAATAGTACATATAATCACATAGTCAAGTATATAGGTTCATTGCATGTAGTTGTTCACACATAATCATTTTATTAGGTTTGATTCACATTTCCCTATTCACATACACACCTGATACAATATTGCAATCAACCTGCATATATCATACAAACAGGAAATCAAACCATCACCTACCTCAAAACCAAGCTTGAATCCTCCTAAGACACTTTAGTCTTCCCTTTCCAAATTCTTTTCGCATATTCTTGGTCTAAAACAGTTAAATAATGCATGTATTAATAAACAAGGCCTAACTTACTCAGATTATAACTAAAATTATCAACCCAAGGCCAAACCCAGATCCTAATCTTCAATTAGGGTTTTTTCCACCATCAACTTCAGGCTAAAACCCTTCCCCAATGACAATTACCCAAGATTATAAGTTCTAAGAATCGAAACACGGATTAGGGTAGTAATTATCTTACCTTTAGCGCTAGAAATCGTGGAAAACTATCAAGAATTGCCACGAGTCGTCTCCTTGCTCTCAAGATTGAAGTTTTACAGAAAATAATGAAATTAGGGTTTTTCCCCGACTTAACTCGCGACTGTCCCGCCACAGCGAGACCCAACCTGCCACAGCGGCCCTACCCTCGCGGTACTAGTCCCGCTTCAGTAGCTTTCACAGAGACAGAAGCTCGGAATTTGAGTTTTAAGCTCCCATTTCGCAACACACCTTCAGACCGAGACGTTCTAAAACCATCCTTTCACTCCAAGATCAGTTTCGGGAGTTCTACTCGCCCAAATCTGATTCTTTAAAGCCATACAAGCTCCTTAACGTATTGGCTATCCACTCATGTGATAAATTCCCAATTAGATCCCCCATTCATTACCAAATTTCCCTAGATCTTACTTGACTAAGATTTTGTCCAAATTCGGACTAGGCTAGACATTTCCAAGTCACTACTCAAAAGGTTTTTTGCCCAACTTCTTTCCCCCATTGGCTTTTCCATAACGATGGAAATAAGTCGTTACACAGTCAATATTTTAACTACAAGGGAAAATGTCTCCTTATTGTGTAACGACATCATGGATTCTTTCTGTGATGGTGTGCAAGATAAGGAAATATTCTTCTGACATTTTTGAAGTGACTTAAGTCATAACAAGGTAGCCGTACTGGAAGGTATGACTGGAGCACCATATGTTCATTAACTAATAGAAGTTTGTGAATTTGTATAAATATATCAAATATTCGATTTTTGATGATGTGTTGACTAAAATGCATATTTTGTAAAGAAGTATTAGGGATACTTATTGATCATTTAAGTAGAAGGCATAGGTGCTAGAATCATGTCATCTATGAACATAGACATAGTGATACTTTAAGATTGATGATACAAGAATATTAATATTCTGTTATGTTTTAGTTGATTTATGAAAAAAGTAAAAAATATATTTGAGCAACTTAACACTACTGCATATACATACTCTGTCACTTCCATAGGTTATAATATAGTTCAACGTATGAGGATGAATCATGAATATATATCTAAATCGATGTACAGAATTGTCTCCATCTACTCTCTTATTTAGGAACTATTAGAATGGTAAAAAAAAAAGAATAGGAAACTTGGTGTTTCATGAATATTGTATATTATTATTTTTTGGTGACTAACTAATAGTATATTACCAAAGTGAAATTGTACACCTAAAATGAATGAGGCAGTTTGGACAAACAAAGCCCTAAATTTGCATCAATAGCAAACAAACACAATACATGTACTAACATTGACAACTAACTAAGGATAAAAATATAAACTCTTCATCATGCAGAGTCACAAACTTTATGTTAGCAACATAAGATTCTATGCTACAATCACAAATAAATATATCACACAAAATAAAAAAGTATCACATGGTATTGGTTGGAGTAGTCTACCTTGTGTGGCAAGAAACAAATGATACAGACTTCAAGTAAGTACAAAGTATTCCTGAATGAAAAAACACATAAAAACCCCCTAAACTTGGCGTGATAACTTACTTTAGCACTTTAACTTTACAGGTAATTCTTAACCCCCTATAATCTCATATCAACTGAATTTAAATGCACCCAAATTGCTGATGTGGCAAATTTAAAAAATAATAGCTCGTGTTGACAAAAATTAAAGAGAAAAATATAAGTGGGTCCCTTCTTTTATCTTCATCCAATCATTTTTCATTCTACATCTTTCTCACACCCTACCACCCCGCCCTTAGCTGCTAGCAACCCCACCCTTTCTTCTTCCCCACACCCCACCGCCGCCCCTCCTTTCACCTTCAACCACCATTGCACCACCCTATTCTTCTTATTTGAAACACCCCCCCCCCTCTTTGTCCTTCTTCGAAACTCCCCACACTATTTCTCCTTCTTTGAACTCCACACCCCACCCTATTTCTCCTTCTCCAAACCTTCCCGTCTTTAGCCGCCATCTTTCTCACCTTTTTCTCCTTCGTCGTTGAACCCCCCACCATTTTTTCCTTTATTTCTGATCTTTCACTCATATCAATTTCAATTTTAAGAAGAGAGTTTTCTATTTTTTTAATATCTGAATCAAAACTGATATCACTAATTTTTAAAATTGAAAATAGCAGATTGTTGGTGTTTAAAATTGTTGCTTCAAAATCACTATTTATGGCAGTGTTTGTATTAATGGTGATGAACTTGAAATTGTTTTAAATGTTAAATTAATCCTCATTTTTCCTAATTTGTTTCTTTCTAAAATTTTTATTAAATAAAAAAGAAATAAAAAAAGAACAAACAAATCAACATTTAAATAATTTTCGATGTGGCACTGGCATGGTACTGAAGTGGCACTGATGTATCGATGACATGGCGCATTTAAGATGCACTTTCCACTGTGAGACTGGTATTATAATCTTAAGGTAATATTAAATTCATTTCAAATGAGAATGGGAAGAGGGGGGGGGAGGGGGGGGGGGGGCAAATAGTTATATAAAGTTGAAGTGCTAAATTAAGTTATTGTGCCAAGTTTGGGAGGATTTTTATCTGCTTTATCTTCGTGAATAGATGATAAAGAATGTTATATAGAAATTGTATTACATAGACACTACGAAGCTAGTGTTGGTTAAAATAGGTATCTGTTATTGACACTTATAAAATGTAATGCAATGACATGTTTTGCCTATGTTACATGTACGTGCACTTGTTAACCGTTGTAGCAACAACAATAACTATATATTATATAAGATTGAATTATAGACCTTTTCAGGTGGCATCATGCTACATTTGATATTTTTAGCATGAGACTTCCCTCTAGTATCACGAGTCGAGTCTACACCCTAGGTTTGATCGGCACTCAAGATCATGAATAACCCCAAGTGGACCCTTGGTACTTGCATGCTGCTAAATTTTTGTATAACATTTATGAAATGAGAGCATAAGCTATAAAGTTGGTTAATGGAATCATGTCCTAAACATAAGTCTGAGCAAATAATCAAGGAATCCATTTAAGATGAACAACTATTGTCTAAATAAAGCCTCTACTATGAAAGAAAAAGTATGTCGGGACATGACCCCAACTACCTTAAAGAAACAATATAACTAATAATAAGCCTAACTATTGAATAATCCAAGAAGTCCCCAAATGAGGAGGACTCACCAACTCCTAACTGGAATGCTACATCTTGCCTTGCCACGAGTATGAGAACGAGCGCCTGAATCTACATCAGAAAAAGACGTATCCCAAAGAAATGTATGTGGAATGTACTGAGTATGTAAGATAACACTAAACATAACCATAAAGCAAAGTAAAGTGAATGAAGTATATATTGAAAACCTGTATATAAATGTCATATGTAAATATGAATATATTTGTAACCATGATCCATAAATAAAGCTAAGATATCATATTACTGAAGTCATGATTATAATGCAGGTGCATGGAATTAAAAGTAGCTTTACCAGAGAGTGTCTTACAATCGAGAAACACTATTTTAGTTGATGATGTCCAACTTACTATTCCAATTGGGTAGGCTGCACTTTACCTTACTAGGGTATAGAACATGCCTGTCTAATGTTGATCCAAAGTTGAGCCTCAAAGGGCTAAAGGAGTTGATTGTCAATGCAACATACTCAAATCTTATGGTAACATGAGTTATGGAACTTGGATTTCTAAATGTCTATCCTCACAATGCTAAATAACCCAACCAAAAACTATACTTGTATGATATGCTCATAATTTAGTAAATTATCTATATATCTTAATAAAATGTGACATAAAGCTCAAATCTTTCTGTAACAACCCAGAAAACTAGTAGATGAACCTAGAGCCTAACAAGTTTGTTTTTGAGTCCCGAGCTTTGGTTGAGGGGTTTAGGGGTTAAACGTCAAGGTACAATCCCCCCAAGGACCAATCAAGGGTCCTTGAGGAGGACCTAAAATTCTAAACCCCAAAACTGCCCAAGAACCAAAAAGCTGTCAAAAAGATGTGACCTACGGATGGGACTTACGCCATGTAAGTCCATTGACACCCCATAGGGTTTGGTCAAAGGTCAAGGGCCTAGATGAAAAGCTCCAGACCCAAACCACGACTTGCCAGCATGGATCTTGGACCCACCCACAATTCGTGGGTGGGGTTTCTATGTCACACTTGAGTTTTTGTCCAAGACTCGGCCAAGGTAAGGGCAACATGGTAAATTTCTTTTTAGGTTAGTTAAGTTAAGGGACGGTTATTATTGATTAATTAAAGTATTTTAAGGCTTTTAAAAGTATTAAAAAACCTTTTCTAATTCATTATTCCAAAACATAAAATTAGAAACTACCCACCACTCAAAATATTCTCTCTCTACAAACTCAATTGAAGAGCAAGAACAAGGTCAAGTTTAGGGTTCAAGGAGCAGCCTTTCTTCTTCAATTTCGTGTGGAAATATTCATAGAAATGGAAGTTTTCATCCTTGGGTAGCTATCACCCAAGGAGTCCCTTCAAAAGCTTTTATCTCAAACCTAGAAATCTCCAAATACTAGGGTTTCAACTCAACCCCATGGGTTCCCTTCAAAGTTGATTTTAAAGGTTGAATTATGTTTGTTTATGGATATATTATTGATTTTATATTCTTTTAACTTGAATTCCTCAAGAATCCATGAGTTCCTCAATCCTAGCTATGGTTCATCTTTACATTATGAATGTTGTTGCAAGCTGGTCCAATTGCTTGGATGTGAGTAGATTATGATGTGATTGCATGAATTTAGTATGATTCTACATATATACTTGATTAACCTATGATTATAGGGTGTAATTGATGTGGCCTAGGTCTATGTCATGTAAGAGGCAAATTGAGGGTTTAGATGTGACCTTCTAAGATTAATGAACTTCTTGATGAATTGCCTTAGATTAGATCACCTAGACATGAATTGCGTATGAGCAAAGCTTGTAGACATGAACTAACTTGATTAGGTCTTAGATTATGAATCATGGTTGAAGTAGTATTGAGATTTAGTTTACTTGATGCTATATGTCTATAATTGAGTAAGAATGAAGCATGTGGTTAGTATACCTTGAGAGTTAGCTTTACATGATCACCATGTGAGGTGCTGCTTGAGAGTAATGCTCAAAATATGAAGATGACTCCTAGGGCTTTAATGGTAAAAGCTAATATGAATAAGTTAAGGATGTTAAGGCTTAAAGAAGGAAGCTATTATGTATGTTGAATTGTATATGGCATTATTGTGAAAGGACTTCATCCGCATGATCTATAATATTAGTATATGAGTTTATGCATGGAATTAATGTTGTACTTGAGTTATGACTATATCTATGTCTCATGTGGTGAATGCTAGATGTGTTGACTCAACATGATCCTTGAACGCAAGATATGAGGGGTATTGTCACAACCCAAGCCTACACCCCAGACGTGACACGGTGTACAAGACTCCAAAGACCCTCATACAAGCCTCATAGAATTCATGAACATAAGAGCATAGGAAAATAGTGCGGAATTTAAAACTTTTATTTACAATCAAAGTCATTTCTCATAAAAGCATGCGGAAGTCTTTTCTATACATTGTCTCAAACCATCTAGAACATAAGACTTAAAACTTTGGGACACAGCCCATACAAAAGCCCTAAACATAAACTAAAAGACATAAAGGGAAAATAGTGGGTTCGTCCTTGAAACTATGAGGACTCACCAAATATTCAACTCTAAGCTCCTTAGAAACCTATCTTCAAAGTATAGATCATCAAGTCTCCAAACCCTACACTTTTGTAGAAAATGAAGAAATATGGGTTAGCACATTTAATGTACTTAAATATGATAGTCATGCAAAAATTATGTTTTAAAATGGACATTTGGTTTGGAAACCATGCATTATGCCAGTTTGTGAAAACCTCATGAACATAAGTATAAAAGGCATAAGATACAATCACATTCAACATATAAGCCATTTCATCACATTAGAACATAAACAACATGTAATCTATTTCATCACATTAAAGCCTTCACCTTAAGTAACCCCAATCTATACTTTGTGCAATGTATGAATAGTGTCCCATACCACCATCCACACTAAGTACCACATTAAGGCCACCAAAAGTGAACTTACCATTCTTCCTTTTCATCAATAAACAATACTCATACATAAGGGACATAAACATTCCATAAGTCATTGCAAGGAAAGTAACTCATAATACAATCCAAGTAAAGCATGCATCATCTCCTTAAGCATATAAGTCAACATTCTTCATTAGCTTCAGTAAGAGCACTTTCATTCATTAGTCATGAAGACATTAGAGAACTCACTATGACCCTCTCAAAGCCTACTCATGCCATGTATGGATGGCATCCCATACTACCACCCACACTTCATAGAACTTCTTGAGAAACCATAGTGCACATCTCACATGATGGGAATAAGCTTTAACCGACATAGATCGAGAGAGCAAACCATGGAATCCTGTGTCATGTAACCCCACACCGAAGGAAGGTTCTCTACTTGCCTAAGGTAGAACTAGATTTATTTTAGTTTAGGTGGATCCAATAGCTAATATCCTATGTGGGCACATAGTTATGGGATAAGAAGATGTTCATTGAAGACTCGGCCTAACGTAAGAAGAGTTTCCATCATACCATATCCACTCGATGCTTAGCCTCCATTTCCATAGAGTATTTCATTTTCATTAACATTATTGTACATGAGAGGGCCACCAACATTAGGTCTACTGACCCAAAGTACATTACACAAGAAAGGACCACCACCATTAGGTCTACCGATTTAAGGTACATTAATAGGATAGCTCATTGAATCCTCAAGAAGGACCACCACCATTAAGTTCACCGATTCAAGATTCATCATTTCACACATGAAAGGGCCACCAACATTAGGTCTACCGATTCAAGGTTTATCATCACATAAGTTTCTAGACTCATCATGAAGGTCTACCAACATTAGGTCTACCGATTCAAGACATAGCCTAGAATACTTCATCATTCATTCATGAAAGGGTTACCAATATTAGGTCTATCGATTCGAGATTTATCATTACATTCATTCATAGACTTCTCATGAAAGGGCTACCAATATTAGGTCTACCGATTCAAGACCAAGCCTTACAATACTTCATTAGTCATTTATGAAAGGAATGCCATAGGACTATCGATTCATATTCATTAAGTCAAGACACATTCATTACACAAGAAGATGATGCCTAAGCCTACCAATTCAAGATACAAAATTCAAGGTCACATTCATCAATACAAGAAAAATATGCCTTAAGCCTACCAATTCAATATACATCAATCCACATTACTTTCATTTATACAAGAAGAGGGTGCCCTAAGCCTACAAATTCTATAGAAACCATTCACATTCTATCAACATCATTCATGAGTGTTAATTGAGAATATGCTTTAAATATTAACACAATTATATTCTAAACATGATCATAATACTTTCATTGAGACCACACACATATACTTCACATCATAATCATACATAAATCCTTCATGAAATTGCCTTCCAAGGCTATGAATCAATCTCAACACGAACATCTAGAATACTACATTAGATAAGGGAATTAACATATTTCAATGAATAATTCAATATAAACATAAACAATTCAACATACTTTCATGATCAATCAATTCCCAATCATAATTCACAACTTAGGATTTTGGGGAAAACATGGGTTCATAGGAGAAATTCACCATAATTCATCATTAATTCAACAATTCATGTATAATTCATCATAGATAAACCTTTTAAAATGTTTTGGAATTGAACCCATGCATAGATTGAAAACCCTAGCTTTTGGGGGGGATTTTGAAAACTTGAAATCATCTTTGAAGGGGCTCCTTGAATGAAACTTAATCAAGGATGAAGACTGCCATACCTTTTAGGGAAGAACTCCACGAAAATTGAGTGAGAATGGTGAGATCCTAAGCTTGAAATCTTGAATCATTCTTCTCCAATGGTGGTTTCTAGAGAAAGAATATTTGGAGAGGGTGGGAGGTTTCTATTTTGTGTTTTGAAATAATGAATTGAAAAAGGGTCTTTAATACTTTTAAAAGCATTAAAATACTTTAATTAATCAATAAAAACCGTCCCCCAACTTAACTAACCTTAAAATGAATTTACCATTTAACCCTCCCCTAGGCCGAGACTTGACAGCAAACCAAGTGCAAACTATAAACCCCCACCCACGAACCTTGGGTGGGTCCACGGGCCATCCTGGCTTCTCGTGGTTTGGTCCTGTACATCACTTTTAGTGCATTGACCCACGGAGGCCATCCACGGGGCGTGGATGGACCTACAGGGCGTAGGTCTCATCCGTGAGTCCTTCACAAACTGACAGCTTTTTGTTTTCTTGGGGTCTTGGGGGTTAGCCTTTAGGTTCCTCCTCAAGGATCCCTTGGTTGGTCCTAGGGGAGTTGTACGTTGACTTTTAACCCCTAAACCACTCAAACTAAGCTCGGGACATCATTTAAAAACTCAAAACCTCATGTCAAACTCAAAACAAAACTCGTTAGGCTTTAGTTTCACATACTAGTTTTACGGGTCATTACATATATGCATGATTATGATGTTATGTGCATGTTTTATGAACAATTAGAAAGTGAAGTGTCTAAAATGTTCTTGTTGTGTCATTGAAAGGACAATAACACCCCCCCCCCCCCATGCATGAACATGACTATGACGTGACTAAGGTGTTGTTGAATGGTTAATTCTCATATGCACCCTCACACATGACTATGCATGAAGTATGTATGTTTATGATAAGCTTGTTGTGTTGATTGAAAGGTTATCCTCATGAACACACTATGAATATTATGTGAAAAGTTTACTCACCTGTTGATGATTCTAAGGTTGAAAGGACATTCTCACCTAATGAATCTATGAGCTATTATGATATTATGTTGGTTTGAGTGCCTAGTGCATTATTTCATGAACATGAACTTAAGTAAATACTTAATATGAATTTAAAGGGAATTATGCTTAGCACCGAGTGGATATGAGTATGAGATGGGTTCCTTCACGCTAGTAGTTGGGTTCTCAATATGGTTATCTCATAAGATAGATACCTCCACTTTAGTAGTTAGGGTTTCTAGAAGCAATCTCCATATCTCATAACTATGTGCCCACACAGATCTTTAGCTAGTGGATTCACCTAAAAGCTAAAATAAACATTCTACCTTAGGCAAGTAGGACACCTCTTTTCGGCGTAGTGGTAGAACACTGAATTCCATGTAGCTCACATGGTCTATGTCGATTAAAGTTATTTCCCTATATGATAAGAATATGAGTAACGATAAGAAAATGAGTTATGTATTATGGTTCCTCAAGAGGTTCTACTTAGTATGAGTGGGGGTATGGGACTTCATTCATGCATAGCACAAGTAGACATTGAGAGTGGGCATGGTATGTCTCTCTTATGATATGATGAGTATGAGTTAAATGCATGCTTTATATGAATTATGAACATGAACTATACTCATGACTTCTTAATGAGCTTTACTTAGTATGAGTGGGGGTATGGGACTTCACTTATACATTGCACAAGTACACTTATAAAGGGCTTATGATGTGGTTTCCTTATGTTATGAAGATACATGAAATTACTTATTATAAGATATGAATATGAATGTCTCCTTGTCTATGAGTGTTGGATATGGATAAGGTCAAGGTATGTTATGCATGATATGGTGGCCTAGAAGTGATACTTAGTTTGGATAGGATTATGGGATCCTATCTATGCATTGCACAAGTAGAGCTTAAGGTTACTTATGTGATGGTTCTATTATGATGATATGATCTTGGAATGTAATTATGCATGTGAATTATGTCTTGTGAAGATTGGAGTATGCATTATGTTGTGTTGGAGACTATGCTTGTGCTTGTGATTATGATTATATCCCTTATGTTAGGATGAATTGCGCATGGTTTTTCTTATAAGCTACATTCTCCAACTATTTCAAAGATGATTTTCAAAAGTGGCATATAGCATGGTTTCAAATAAAATGTCCCTTTTATGCATGTTTTAAGGATTTTTATGCATGGCTTCCATACTTCGTACATTTTGTGCTAACCCATATTTCTACATTTTCTATAAGTGTAGGGTTTGGTGATATCGGATTCTACCCTTGTGGCTAGGACTATAGTTGATCAAGAAGAAGAAGATTGGTGAGTCCTCATAGTATTCGAGGTCTTGACCATATGTCCCTTTACGTCTTTCCTTTATGTTTTAGACTTTTTGTAAGGGCCATGTCCCTAAGATTGTATTTAAGAGTTCTAATTCAAATGTTATAGATGGTTTGAGACATAGTGTCATAGACTCTCTCTTCTTATTTGAAAGACTTCGATTGTAAAGAAAGTTTTAAATTTTTGCATTTTTCCCTATATTCTTATGTCATGATATGCTAAGGTCTTGTATGAGACCCCTTTGGGGTCAAATACGCCGTGTTACATCTATGGGTACCCCTCGGTCGTGACACTTTCTCTCTAAGGTCATATACTTGTCACGACCCAGGGGCACACCCTAGATGTAACATGGCATAAAGGACACTAAGAGGCCTCATACAAGACACTTAGCATTCATAACATAAGAAATACAATAGAAGAGATAAAGACAACATTTTAAGTCCAAAAGTTTTATAAATGCAATGGGGAAGTCTAAACACTTGTCTCATTAGCCATCTAAAACAATAGAATGAAATTGGGCCTAGCCCATACATCATGTCCCAACTGAAAGTAAAAGAATCTAAAATCAATGAGAATCCATCCTCGAAGCATGAGGTCTCACCAAAGGTTGGAAATCTCACAAATCAACCTCTAGCCACGAAACTAAGAACCTTGATAGTCAGACCGTACATTTAGGGAAATGTAGGCAAGAGTATGCGTTAGTACAAAAAAATGTACCAAGTATGATAGTCATGCATACAAACATTTAAAACATGCAAAAAAAAAAGGATATTTTCATGAGTAAGCAATGATCAAGATAAAACATACATCTTGAGAGTTAGAAACAATTAGTCATAAAACATTACCAATGCAAGTGAACATCATCTTAAAATATACTTATGATACTTCCTTGAAGTAACATTGGTTCATGATAACTTTGCTTATTTTTTTGTGGGAAGTAGCCTTAACCCACATGTAAGACCATGCGAGCTATCAACATGGAATCTAGTGTATACCCCACACCGAAAAGGGGTGTCTTACTTTCCAAAGAAGGACCATGAATCTGAGCTAAAGTGGATCCACTAGCTAATCTATATCTAGACAATCATCATATGGGGCACATAGGTAAGGGATAAGGACATTGCACTAGAAACCCAACCTCTACTAATGGGAGAGCTTCCATCTCAATATCCTCTCGATGTTAAGCATAAATCCCACGGAATAGTCTTTTTCTTAACTTGTTCATATTATCCATGGAAGGGCATGTCATCTTGCCAATCCAAGCTAAGTCATTATCCATAGAAGGGAACGTCATCTTGCAAATCCAAGCTAAGTCATATGTCATCCATGAGGTATCTTTCAATGACCAATCCAAGATAGGTAATGCATCATCCATGGAGAGGTAAAATTAAGTAACCAATCCAAGCTAGGTATTATTGGAATAGCTCCTAAAATATTTGATTCATAGTTTAGTTGAGAAAAGCTTTCAACCCTAAGAATCCTTTATGTGAGAATGTCCTTTCACAAATCATGATTTAATTTTTTTATGAGAAATTTTTTTCAACAACACAACAACAATCATCATTATCGATACTTCACTCTCAAAGCATCCTTAAAACATTTACATAAATCTCATAAGAACATTTCATAATCTCCTTTTTCATAATTCAAAACTCACATCATATCATCATAACTAGAAAACATGGGATTTACATGGTTTCATGGGGAATCATCATAAAAATCATAGTATTTCATCAATTTATGCATAATAGATCATAATTCAATCATTCAAATCAACATTGAAGATAACCCATGGCAATTGAAGAAAGCCCTAACTCAATTGAGATTTGTATCTTTGAAAATAGGAGAATTTGGAAACTACATGAATGGAAGAAATTCATGGATGAAAACTATCATACCTTGCTATCAAATCCCAAAGCAATTGAAGAATGAAGGCTTGATCTTGAACCCTAGCTTGAATCTTCTTCTTCAAGCTTCTAGAGAGAGAAATATCCTTGGAAGAGAAAGACTCAACTTCTTTTGGTGAATTTTAAAATAATGAAGTGAATGAATATAATTTGGGGTTAAAATCACTTATATAGGGATTTTGGTGAAGGGTAAGACGACATGGTATAGGGATAAAATAATTAGGAAAAGACCCAACTACCCCTAAAATAACTGCTGACCCACCAACTATTGCTGAAAACTGTTATTTTTCCTTTTTATCAAAACTGAGGTGTTACATAATCTCCCGCTTGGGAACATTCATCCTCGAACGAGATTCAATACATCATAACGAAGGTAGGGACTTAACCTAACAGCCCAACATGCATGCAATCACATAAATGCACATATCCAAGAAGGAAACATAAATTCCAAACTAAAGCATGCTCAAATCATCATATCATGAAATCTATATGTAACTAATACTCAAATGCATATATCCAAGGAGGAAACATCAACTCCAAGCTAAAGCATGTTCAAAACATCATATCATTAGGTCTATATGCACTTCATACTCACATGAACATAAACATGTTGAAATCAATCAAGTTGCCCATTTTCTAAAGACTTAAGCTTTCCATGAACATGCATAAATAAGGAAATCATGGGAATATGTAAGACTCATGATACCAAAAAAGTAAATGTAACACTCCGAAAAATGGTAGGTCAAACTAGTGCCTAAATGTAAGGTTAAAAATCGTAAAATGACTCCCCAAATTTTAAGTAAGTCATTTAGGGTTAAAGTGAGGCTTATTGAGTAAAGACCAAGGGGCAAGTGCCAAGGCCAAGGGGCCAAGCCAAGGCCAAAGGCCAAGGCTTCCCCTAGCTAGGAGCACACTGCCCCACCTTCACGAGGGGTACCACGAGTTGTGGTCCACTCCACGGCTCGTGAAGGTGGTTGTGAAGCCTCCTTGGCCATGAAAGTGTGGCCACCATTTTCCCTAGCTACTGCCTCAACTTTCGCGGCCATCATCATTGTCTGTGTTCATGACCACGACCATGGGAGGTGTTAGTGGAGTTGCCTTAGGCAATGAACAAAGGCCCCAAGTGGTGAGGCTGCTCCCTCAAGGACCACGAGAGGGACCACGGCTCATGGAGCCCCTCGTGGTAGTGCCTTGGGCTCAAGTGCCTCATGCCACCAAAAGGGAGCTACTGCCCCAACATTCACAAGGGGGACCACAGGTCATGGTCCACACCACGGCTCGTGAAGGTGGGTCGTGGTCCCTGACGGGGACCATTAAATGAAGGACTTTAGGTCATTTCCTTTTTAGTCCAATTAAAGTGGGGATGTTTTGGCTATTTTTAGGGGAAGTATATATTATGTTTTTAAGTCAAAATTTGCAAAACTTAGTCATTATTCCCAAAAACCCAAATTGAAATCAAAATCTCCCTCCTCTCTCAAAAACTCTCTCTCTAAACTCAAGGAAGAAGAAGAAACCATTGGAGCTAGAGTTTGTATATTCTCAAGGTTCTTCCCCAAACTTCTTAGAGATTCTTAATTGAGGTATGGATTGTTTTCATTCTTAGGTAGCTATCACCCAAGGAGCCCCTTCAAAATATGTTTTCAAGATTTCAAATCCCCCAATTTTAGGGTTTTCAATCTCTAACATGGGTCTTCTTTCAAAACGTTTTCCATGGTTTAATTATGGTTTATTTTGGTTAATTAAGATGATTTATGATTGGAATGTTGGAGTATTGATGTTTTATGAAGAAATTCTCCCTTAGACCCATGATTTCCCCTTCTTCCTAAATTGTGAACTAGGTATGGCTTGATTGATGATGAGAGCTTGACAATTGATTATGTTTACATTGATTATGTTGTTGAATCATGAAATCCCCCTATCTAATGTGATAATTCTTGAAGTTAGGGTTGATCTTGATTCATAGACTTGAATGGAAATAATTAGGGTTTATATATGTTGATGAAGATTGTATATGAGTTCATGATTTACTTAGATGATGGTGATCCTATGACTTGTGTAATTGTGGTATTGATGTGAGATCCTTATTCCCTATACCCTTACACTTGATTATGCATGAAGTATCCATGTATGTTATGATAAGCTTGTTGTGTTGATTGAAAGGTTATTCTCATGAAACACTATGAATGATATGTGAAAGGTTTACTCACATGTTGATGGTTCTAAGGTTGAAAGGACATTCTCACCTAATGAATGTATGAGCTCTTATGGTATTATGTTGGTTGGGTGCCTAGTGCATTCTCTTGTGAACATGAACTTAAGTAAAGACTTAATATGACTAATAAAGGGAATTATGCTTAACACCGAAGGGATATGAACAATGAGATGGAAGCTTTTACGTTTAGCAAGTTCGACTTCCCAATGTATGTTGTCTCATGGGATGGAAACCTTTTACGCTAGTATTCCGAGTTTCTAGTTGAAATCCCCATATCCCAGAACTATGTGCCCACATAGGTCTTTGAGCTCGTGGATCCACCTAAAAGCTATTATGAAAGTTCTACCTTAGGCAAGTAGGACACCTCTTTTCGGTGTAGGGGCAGAACACCAGATTCCATGTATCTCACATGGTCTATGTCGGTTAAGGCTAAACTTCCCTATATGATATGAATATGAACTAAGATAAGAACTTGGACTTTAACTATGACTTCTTGAGAGGTACTACTTAGTATGAGTGGGGGTATGGGACTTCACTTATGCATTGCACAAGTAGGCTTTAAGAGGGGTTATGGTGAGGTTCTTTTATGTTAAGATGACTTATGAATTATGTATGAAAGATATGTATGAATGTTAAGGTTGACTTTAATTTTCACAAACTATGATTATGAATAACTCCTTGCATATGTATGTTGGTTATGGATGAGGAAAAAGTAAGATATGTATGTTGTTGGTGGCCTAATGTGATACTTAGAATTTGGTAGGGTTATGGGATCTTACCTTGCATTGCACTAGTATGGTGTTGGGTTGCTTCTATGGTGGTTTGCTTATGTTTCTTCATAAATGTGCATAATGGCTTTTAAACTTGATAAAGGCATGATTCAACTAAATGTCCCTTTTATGCATGTTTTAAGGACTCTGTGCATGGCCTCTATACTTTGTACATTATTTGTGCTAACCCATATTTTCTACATTCTATGAGTGTAGGTTCCGGTCGTTGATACGCACTTCTCCTTTCAAGTGAAACTTGGGTTGACTATTCCCTAAGCTTGGTGAGTCCTCAAGTTCGAGGACAGATTACTCATTTCTAGTTTTATTGTACCGTCCTATTTTGATACTTTATTGATCTAAAGGGATTTTGACCCTATTTGTACTCTCTATTGTACTAGATGGTGAATGAGACACGTCTAGATTCTTATGTTCGCTTATGTAAAAAAAAAAGAAGTTGACTTCTATTGTAAAAGTTTTAAATTTTCCGCAATTATTCTATGTCTTTATGTTATGAATATGCGAAGGGCTTGTCTGAGACCCCTTCGGGATCAAGTACGCCATGTTAATCCTGAGGGGTAACCCTAGGTCGTGACAATAAACCATGAGGAACTCAATTCCTCAAGCTAGAGTAGAAGTAGAAGGAAAGAGATGAGGATATCGGGACATCATATCGGCCTCGGCCTCCCAAGTAGCACCCTCAACTAACTGATTCTCCCACAACACTTTCTCGAAAGCAACTTCTTTGTTTCTTAACTTCTAGACTTGTTGGTCTAAAAACTCAATTGGAACTTCCTCATAAGAAAGATTCTCCTTAACTCCCAAACCTTCTAAGGGAACTATAGATGTAGGATCTCCAACACATTTCTCAACATAGATACATGGAAAACCGAAAGCATCGATGCCACCTCATTAGGCAATTCAAGTTCATAAGCAACCCTACCAACACGTCTCAAAATCTTATATGGGCCTACATAACAGGGACTAAGCTTCCCTTTCTTACCAAACCCTATTACACCCTTCATGGGTGAAATTTTCAAGTAAACCCATTCTTTAACATCAAAATCAAGACCTCTTATTCTAACATCGGCATATGACTTTTGTCGACTTTGAGCCATTTTCAACCTTCCTCTAATAAGTTGAACTTTCTCCATAGACTCATGTACCAATTCGAGACCTATTAGGTCAACTTTACCCACATCAAACCAACCTATAGGAGATCTACACCTCCTACCATATAATGCCTCAAAAGGAGCCATACCTATACTTGAGTGATAACTATTGTTAGATGCAAACTTAATCAAAGGCAAATGATCATCCCAATTACCCTTGAAGTCAATCACACAAGCTATCAACATATCTTCCAAAGTTTGAATAGTACGCTCCATTTGCCTATCGGTTTGGTGATGAAAGGTCGTACTAAACTTAATACGAGTACCAAGACCCTTTTGAAAGATTTCCAAAATTGAGAAGTGAATTGAGTACCACAATCGAAGATAATGGATAAAGGTATTATATACAAATTTACCATTTCTCTCAAGTACTGGGATGAAATGAGCCAATTTTTCCATTAGATCTACTATAACCCAAATCGAGTCATGTTGTCACCGAGTGCAAGGCAATCCAACAATGAAGTCCATATTCAAATCTTTCCACTTCCAAGTAGGAACCTAATGTCTTGGGACAAACCTTCCAGTTTCTGATGCTAACCTTTCACTTGTTGACAATTAGGACATTTAGCCACAAACTCCACCGTATCCTTCTTCATCCCGTTCAACCAATAGATCTCATGCAAATCACAGTACATCTTGGTGGCTCCCAGGTGAATGGAATACTGAGAACTATGGGCTTCTGACAAGATTTTTTCCCCTCAAGTCATTAACATTAGGAATGCACAAATGACCTTGATATCTAAGTACTACATCTCCCCCTTGGGAGAAAGCCTCTACAGACTTCTTAAGCATTGCTTTCTTTAATTCAACAAAAGTTGGATCAAGACCATGCTTGGCTTTCACATCCGCCACAAAAGACGATTCTGAACCATTATGAACCATAACACCGCCCTTGGTAGAGTCTACTAACTGAACACCCAACCGGTCCAATCTATAAACATCTTGAACCAACTCTTTTCTATCATCTTCAATGTGAACAACACTACCCATAGATAACCGACTAAGAGCATTTGCCACCACATTTGCCTCACCGGGGTGATAGAGAACACTCATGTCATAATCCTTCAACAACTCAAGCCACCTTCTTTGGTAAATATTTATATCCTTTTGGTTAAACACATATTGCAAACTCTTATGGTCGGTAAAAACATCAACATGAACACCATACAAATAATGCCTCCAAATCTTTAAGGCAAAAACAACCACCGCTAGTTTGAGGTCATGGATAGGATAATTCTTCTCATGAATCATAAGTTCTCTTGAATCATAGCAATAACTTTTCCATTTTTCATAAGCACACATCCTAGCCCAATTCTTGAGGCATCACAATAAACCACAAAACCATCAGTCCCTTCAGATAAAGTCAACACCAGAGATCATTTAATTCCTAAAAACTTGTTTCACAAGCTTTCGACCATAATAATTTGGCCTTCTTTTGGGTCAACGCTATCAATGGAGAGGCAAGCAAAAAAAAACCCTTCCACAAACCTTCTATAGTAATCGGCTAAGCCTAAAAAGCTCCTAATATCTTAAGGGGATAAAGGTCTAGGCCAACTCTTGACCGCATCCATCTTCTTATAGGTTAGGTGATCCTGGTGTTTGCTTGAGTGATTCTTGATTGTTTATTAAATTGTTGGGCCTGAGGGTGTGAGCTTGAAATGGTAGGAGTTCCAGGTTAGTACTCTCGTGGTGTTATGGGTGTTCTTCCCTGTTATGAGTGTTTGATGTGATTTGATTGTGATGACAACCTAGGAGGGTTATTACTTTTGGATGATTTTTTTATGGGACTGACTTGGTTTCGGAAAAAGAAATTCACCTTTATGAGTTGGAAGTCCTTGAGACACATTTTGGCCTAAAAGTGGTAAAGCAACCTCTTTTACTTAATTAATCACACCTTTCAGCTGCTTCTACTCTAATAAGCTCGAGATAGATTAAGTGACGACATTCTTAAGGGAAATTGTCACTTTGTATAATTACACAGAAAAGGATAAGTACCCGTTAGTGTAGCCATTTTGTATACTTGAATTCTGACTCTTTGTATCGCAAGTACAATGTCTAAGACAAGGAAAAACAACTACACAATTGCACCTCTCACCCCTTGCTTCTTTGGAACCCAGCTCTAGCAGTGAAACAACTAATGGCCCAAAAGTTTGATTCCATACTATAATCAAAAAACACTCACCTCAAACAACTCAATCTCGAATGGCAAGGGTAGCAGAACAGTATGATCCGACTCCTTCCCAATTTGAAGAGGAACAAGATGGTTCTAAGAGTGAGTAGGGGTCAAATAATGCATCTCGAGCTTTGGAAAATGACCCACCTATAGTTGAGGCTGAGGGGAAAGAAAGAGATGGTCAAGAGGAAAGCAACACTGGTGACAGTGATGACACTATTGCGCAGTTTGTTCAAGAGAAGTAATATGACCCAGTGTTCCAATGACAACTCATTGAAGTTATCCACAATACCTGGGTCATGGACTATTTTTGAATCAGGCATATTGTTCAAGTCCAGTGGCATAGGCCGGAGGCCCATTGTACCTGAGAACAGAATTATTGAGGCTAATTTGTAGGGTTTTCGAAAGATTTACGACTTGTTCAAGAATCATCATTTTTAGTGGATGACCAAAAAGTCAAGGCATTTAACCAGAGAATTCTACTCCACCTATGTTGCTACACTACTTAACTTTGAAACTGCTGAAGGGTCTAAAAAGCAGAAGAAAGAAGTGGCGCTAAAGTCGGAACCACTAGATGAAGTGGTTATTCATAGTATAGGGGTGGATATTCCTGAGACAGTGATCAACAGATTTCTGCATGGTCCAAAATACACTACACCTACAATGGTAGGTTTATATAAGGATCATCATCATATGTCTCGTGAGAGTATTATGAGATAGATTGTTAGGTTGATCGCAACTGACGGTGAGGCAACGCCATGGGTAGCCAACCCAAGGCTTCACATCATCAAAGCATCTTTGACATTTTCGGCTAAAGTCTGGTAGGCGGTGGTTCGTGCATAGTTGAGGCCAATAGTAAATGATAACACTCTCTCACCCTTCTTGGCTTCCTTAATAGTTTTCATTATGGGGGGTTATACACTAAATGTGGGTCGGCTAATAGATACAAAAATAAGGGATTGTGCCTTCAATGAAAAAGTAGGCCTTCCCTTTTCTTGTATGATCAGTAGATTGCGCCAGCATGCCCAGACTCCACATAATAAGTAGGCAGATAAGTACATTGATACCACTACAGTCACCTCAGTTGCTATGATAAAAGATGTGGCCAACCCACTATACGACACATGAGCATGCCCTTTGTGTTGCCACATGTTTTGGTTGAGACAACACAAGGGGAGAGAGTAGTTGGTGAGTCTATAGAGAGGTGTGCACAGGCAGCCCCAGGAGTCCAGCCTTCCACGGCACCAATTTCATCAGTCACAAGTATATTTGTTTCTCTACTTGTAGCATTCTTTGAGAAACTTGTCGCAGAACAGCGGCAAACTAGAGTTATACTTCATCATGTAATTAAAAAGCTACCACAGGTGGTCTGGAGCCAAGTCCAAAGTGTAAAGCAAAGGTTGCAAAATGAACTCCGACAAGAGATTTCTATTATGAGGAACCGAGTTGACAGCGTAGAGACACATTTCACTAGTCAAATAGATGCTTTGAGCTTTGTAGATGTTACTTCTCTGCTATGAAGGCTGATATTGAGAAACTAGTTGTAAGTTGAATTACCTCCCACACTGGCACCGGATTCACTAATGAATTTATTTAGTATGCCTCCGACTACTTAGACATTTGGGGATATTTGGGGTAAGCTTTCTAGGCCCGAGACAGGCAAGGATAAGGGGCAAAAAGAAGCCATGAGTCTGATCTCACTTATGAAAATCCTCGGGAGGAACGTAGGAAACTGAAGAAAGCTAGAAAAGAGTCCAGAAGAATGCCAAAGAAAAGGAAGAATTGGAGTAGCAACAACGTGATACATTAAGGTCTAGTGCCTCAGGTAGTGGCCCTCCTACCCTTACAGTTAGTGCAGTACTTGCTCCAGATAGTAGGAGACCCAAGAAAACACCTGAACCAGAAAAAGCACTTATTAATGAGGGTGCCACCATCACTCTGACTATGGAATCCTAGAGCGCTACATGTATGACCCCTCATCACAACCCTTTTATTTTGTACTTTGACGGCAAAGTCTGTTTTATTCAGAGGGTGTTAAGCAACTTGCCATTAGTTTTCATAAGTATATGGAAGTTGTCTCATGTATTTTGTTAGATTGTTTGTGTTGAAATTATTGAAGTATGCACAACTTGAGTTTTGTATGAAATCTTGATAAAAGCATTTTGTGATCTGAAAATTGACTGTTAGGCTCTTTGTGCGACACTTCATATATGTGTGTGTTGATTATTGCTAACTAGGATAGGAATTTGTTGACTAAATGCTAAGAAAAATGTAAGCATGTGTCATGAGTGAGTGTAAGTGTTTGTGTGAAGTCTAACTCTATAGGTATAAGCTAGAACTTTCCCAAATAGTCTTGCCAAAATTGTTGAGTAACTGGATAGGAAAGGATCATAGGTTGTTTTTGTATATAGTCCACTTTAGCGAAAAATAACTACCAAATGAAACTATGAACCCTTGAACCTTGTTTGAGCCTTGAAGATGATTTTTTTTGTCACCCAGTTGATATCATATCCTTGGTTCTCCAAAGGCATGATGCCACAACTCAGGCCAAAAGCCTAAGTTGAGGATGATCATGACCTGAATGAAAAATAAATAGCTTAGTAGTGTCTATCCTTTGTTATTCTGAAGGCATGAGACTACAATGCATGTTTTAAATGGTTCAAGTAGATGGTGGTTATAAAAAAAAAAAGAGAAAAGAAGAAAATGGAAAAGAAAGAGAAAGAAAGAACAAAAAAGAACAAAAAAATTGATATGGATGCAAGGATGTGCTAAAGAAAAAGAGGTTGGAACCACTTTAGCAAAAGTTGTATGCTAATAGCAACTTTTCGAAACCAAGGTAATGTAGTCACTCATATGCCCAAATGTTCCACTTCCTAACCCGAGCCAATGTTACAAGCTAATAAAGTCCTATCATGATCCCATTCCGGTTGTTTGATGGTTGTAGTGTAGAAAAAAAGGGCAAGCTTATGGTATGTATACTTACAGTGATAGAAGTTCTTTTGAAGAGTGAGCGCATCTTTCCGTCCCAAATTATGAATTGAACTCATGTGTGAGGACTTCTTCATTGTGAGGGCACTATGTTTGTGTTTGCTAGTTGTTCAAGTTGACTAAAAGATTGTTACTGGTATAATCATGATCGATTGTGTGTAATGGAATGTCGTCCATTGATCATTGCATGTTAATTAGATGATTTTGGGTGTAATCTTTGTGAAAATAGTTTATGTATATCTTTGATAGTTTTATATGTATTTAAGCGTCAGGTGTTTTTCTTTTTCATCGCTTGAGGACAAGCAATGGTTCTAAGTTGAGGGTGTTGATGTGTTGTGAACTTATAGCATATTTGATGCCTAAAACAAAGGATTAGTGCAAGAATTGACACATCTTTATATGGATATGATGGTTCTTTTTCTAATGTATAGGTAAAATACTTTGAAACGAGTGATAGAAGGAAAGAGTTAAGAGTGAAGTGTGAAAGACTTTACGATAGGCTATACGAGTTGTGTTTCTTTGTACAGGGCACGAAGATGCTCGTGAAAATGTCCTGGAAGAAACAAAGTTGAAGTATGGTTATACTAGACCTTACTGGGTCGTGGTGCTTTGGATGGGTTGTATAATGGCTCGTGAAGAAGCTGCAGTTGAAGTTGATAAATTTTGTCCAAGTGTTGGTTCACGAGAGATTTGATAGGCCGTGAAAAGCTTCACAGACCGTATAGCCTACTCATAAACACAGTCGGTTGTTATGTTCTCCTACTTTGGGTAGGACTCTTTTCTAAGACTATTTTATTTCCTTAGGGTTTATTTAGAAATTATTACTGAGACATGTTCTATGTAGAGAAACAATATTTTCCTTTTTGATACACTTGGTTGGATACTTTTGATCAGTGTTTTTGATCTTGATTTTGTACTCACAATCAAGAAGTTTTTGGTTTTCAATTATTGTAAGTCTACTTTGTTATTCTTTCATTAATGTCTACTTCTTGTTTCTTTGATAATATGAGCGGCTAAACACCACAACTAGGACGGTGGGAACCATGACTAAAATGCAACACTAGAATCAAATATGAATAACTTTTGTTTGATGATATCATACATCATCTCTATTTTCATATTGAATGCTTTATAATGAGTTAACTTATTAGATCATGCATGTATTCATCACTTATTCAAGAGAAAAGTAATGATTAGAAAAATATAGAAACGAACTCTACCAACTTATTTAAAGACTTAAGCTTGAGAGAGGATATTCTTCTTAACAAGTATGCAAGAGTCAACTCAAAAACACTCTAAGAATGAGAGGAGAAGAGTGGTATTCATCTAATAGGGCTGAAAAGCGTTTAGATGTACATAGTTTGCTATGAACGTATGGAATTTGTCAAGAAATTGTTATTTCTACAAGAATTCAAGTTGTAAGTCTAAAGGTCAGGGGAACACAATCCTAGTCTACTTTAATCAAACATCAAATCTTTGAACTATCGTTTGTTACTGTTAACATTCAATTTTAACAAAAAAATGGTTACTTGAATAAAAAACAGCCCAATATTTACTTTTTGCAATTTAGTTTTTTTGTAAATATTAATGTAACTAACATAAGCACTAGTAAGTTTATTTCTACTATAAATTTCCTGTGGAATCGAGCTCAACTCTGGTTGAAAACTATAATTGAAAAAGTGCTCTATACTTGCTTGAGAAAGAAGTGTTAGAGTGGAATTGTAAATTGATGATTGTATTGATTAAGTTGTTACGAATCTAGCTTGAGAAAGTGGGTTTGAATACAATCTTACAAATCTAGCTTGAAAAAGTGGATTGATTAAGGTAATGGGTTGTTAAATTGTGTTGTGCTTGTTGAGGTTTGAAAGAACTCACTTGATTCGCAATAGTTGATTGAGAAATGACTATTGTACTCAAAACCCAGCCTACCTACTGATATTCAACAACTTTGAGTAACTTATAATTACACGAAATTATCATTCAAGTTATCACACTCCCAAGAAACTTTCTCTATTTGCTTACTTCCGGTGTTAGTAGTCGTAAATTGGTTACCTGAATCCCCCCGCCCCCCCAAACATTGGATATTAATTGTTAAAGCCTTATAATTTACTTTAATGTTGCGAAATTTCTACCTCTACAAACGATTGGAACACTATTTTACTTCTTAATCAAAAATTTTTTTGTATCACTCCCTGTGGGATCGATTCCAACTCTTAGTTGGGTTTATACTTGTTAGCAACCGCCTACACTTTGAATTGGATGAAGTGTAGTTTAGCGTTATCAGTGTTTTAAGAAGAAGAACAATAGAAAACTTTAAAAATTGTAGTCCAAAAATGTGAGTAAACCCCTTTTTTTATAGCTAACAAAGGGTAGTATGAAAAATTGTTTATTGTGTCTTATCAAAAAAGTCACAACCCTTTAGAAAGTCACAACCCTTCGAAAATGTCATAACTCATCGAAAAAGTCATAACTCCTTGGAAAAGTCACAACCCTTCGGAAAATTTAGATCCCTTTAAAATAATCACAACCCTTCGAAAAGGCCATAACTCATCAAAAATGTCATAACTCTTTGCAAAACTCACGACCCTTCAATGTGATAAGGTGTATATTTTAATATAATATTATATTATAAATAAATAGATATAATATAATCTAATATAAAATATAGAAGATATACTAAAAAAAATTAAGTCAAGGGGTATTATAATAAGTTAACATTTTAGATATATATAGATGTGTCTAATTTAAATTTGATACGAAATTTTAAAAAATATAAAGACTTTTAATTTAAGGATATGTAGACTATATAGAAATGTCTTTTAACTTTGTGGTTTTAAACATGTAACATGAAGTGTTAGAATTAAAGAATTTCCCCCCCTCTCCCCCCACAAAAAAGAACATTTTATTATAAACAGAATTAAAATAAAAGTACAACAAATAAATTGGAAATGGAAGAGTACTTATTAAATCTAGTTTGGACTCTTCAAACAAGTGTTGGATCAAATCTTTTTTCTCCAAAAGTTTGAGACTTTTCACATCTTAAACACCAAGTTGTAGTTTGTGCGACAAAAAATTATTGAACTTGTGTCAAGTAGAAGTTGTTGCAAAAGTATATTTATGCCAATGAAAATGAGTACACATTAATTATCTAGATAGTCTTCTCGTTTGAAGTTGAGTTATTCCATTCTCCTTGTTGCATCATTTTTTGTTGATTCATCTAATTTTCTGACAAAAAATATTGTAATTGCATAATTGAACAATTCTCACAATCTTCCTTGATTTAAGAAGAAGAATAAAAAACTTATAAAATTAGTAGTTTTAAAATGTGAGAAAAATCCTCTATTTATAGCCAAGAAAGGATACTATGAAAAGTTGTTCATCGTGCCTTATCAGATAAATCACTTCCCTTTAGATTAATCACAACCATTCGGAAATGTTACAACTCATTGGAAAAGTCACAACTCTTTAAGAAAGTCACAATCCTTCAGAGAAGTCACTACTACCTGTCAATGTGATAACATGTCATCTTTTAATATAATATAGAACAAATAAATAAATAAAATATAAAATATAGAAAATATACTAAATTGGGTGTCTTAAGTTAGGGGTATTATAGTAATTTAACATTCAAGTTAGTGAGTTCATGCTTTTAAGGTAGTACTAGTTTCATGGCACCTGCGTTGCACATGTGTATCGTACATATAGTATACGATGTTATAAAGTAGAATTAATATTACTAAATTAAAGTTTTTAGTAAATAATTATAATTGAAAGAACAAAGGAAAAATGCTTTTAAATGATTAATACAGATTGACATAGAGTTTCTTATATTTTGACATCAAAATGACAAGATATCATTGAAACATTTCAAAATACATTCAAAGTTTAAACATGGGGAGAAAGTAACATTTCTTTGGTAGTATTATTCTTACTTCATTCAATTTTGTATCCGACAGAATTAAAAAAAAAATATATCAATACAAAAAATGTCACCAATGGTCTTTCCTCTTGAGGTTATGAACATAAATGATGGACACCATGTAAGTATAATTTTTCTGTTAAATATTCGTACTTGATATATAATATGTGCATGACACCAATAAGGATTACCTTAAATATTTAAATATTTTATCTTTATACGCAATCTATCTTTTACAAAAATATTACTACTCAATTAATATTTGAGTAAGACTATCATAGAGATGTAATTTTACAAAACAAAAAAGGTAGTTTGTTGTAATAACGAATGACGGTTAAATAGAGGTTTGAGTGTATGTCAAATATTTAGCTTGACCAATACTTTGTTTTATATATATATATATATATATATATATATATATAAAACAACATCACCTTTGGTGAAAAAAATTTCATTCTTTAAGTTTCTACACTATCTTTGTAGAATTGCAGTCTTCTCATTTTTTCTATTACATACATATCATATAGTTGTTGTCTAATGAAAGTATCTAGTATCTTATAGAAGTTGTATCATGATATAAATATTAAAAATTTTCAATAATAAAAATTAATTGATGAATACAATTTAAAATATTATTCATAGAATCTTTAATTTGATTTGATATTATTTATGATCAATCACTATTTTTTTTTAATCTATTTTTATATAGCTAGCAAGGAGTGTATCTTGTGACATAACATTTTATCAAATTAAAATAAACACAAAATAACAGGAAATCATACTTAAAAAATTTCATACTTAATATAAATATAAAAAAATATATGGAACAATACATAACCAATGAAGAAGGAAGACGAAAATATATGTTCATGCTACATCAACTATAGTGTTCCATTTGATTGAAATATCTTGCCATCAACACGTTACTTTTTCCATTCATTTTTACTTGAATTTATATTTAAAATAATTATTATCATGACTATATCATAATATTATAAGTAAAAATGAAAATCTATTTTTGAAATAATGGATTTAGCATCAAAAATGATATTTCAATGGACTGTGTTGATGCCCGTTGTTTTAGCAAAATCAGAAAGAAACTCCTTTGTTTGAGGGTAAAAGAATAAAACATGAAAAAACAAAGAAGAAATATCTTACCCAAATCATGTGACTTTTTCATATTTGTTTATTATTAATGTCTTTCCCACAACTTTCACCACTTTTAGCTCATGAAAATCATAAGAAAAAATACCAGTGTGAATTAATGAATGATTTGCTACAATTTGTTCACCAACTCTTTCTAATGTGGTACCTCGAATTTCATTGAATTTTGAACTTAATCAACTATTGCAAATAACCCTTGAGATTTTTTGAGAAGAAGAAGAGTAGATTTTTTTTAAGAAAATGGTGGTTTAAAAGTGAGAGGAAACCCCTCTATTTATAGCTAACAAATTGTAATATGAATAGGTGTTAATTGTGCCTTATTAGAAAAGTTACAACCTTCCAAAAAGTCACTCCTCATCAAAAAAGTCACAACTCATTGAAAAAGTCACAACCCTTTGGAAAAGTCAGAACCCTTTGGAAAAATTTCAACTCTTCGAAAAAGTCACAAATCATTGTAAATGTCACAACCGGTCAAAAAAGTCACAATCCTTTGGAAAGTCACAACTATTTTAAAAAATCATGACCTTTAATGTTAAAAGGTATCTACTTTTAATATAATATAATTACATTAATAAATATAATAAATTGAGTATTTTTAGTTAGGGCTATTATAGTAATTCAACATTCAAGTTTGGGAGTTCATGCTTTTAAAGTAGTATAGATGTATATGTATATGTGTGTGTGTATATATATAAAAGTTATTTGTTATATCTATTTCTATAGATCAATTTGAATTACTCCTATGTCTTATAGTTTGAATTACTATATTTTTTATTTCCAAAATGAATCTCGGTATCTATTGAGAGAATCAAAACAATGAAGCAAAAGCGATAGATATAGGCATATTCACATAATCACGTAGTAATCTTTTTTTAACATTCCCAAGAAGTAAACCATTGACAGTAGTTCCACAAGCATCGAAAAGGAAGAGTAAACCCCACTGATTTTTAACGCCTGAACCATGATATGAAATAAGTAGATAAAGTCTAAATCCAATTTCAAAAATTTGAAAGCGGTAAATGCACAATATGTGACTCACTTGACGATCTTATTCTAAATAGTATCTCGTTAAACAAGCACTATGTTTATACCTTTCTTTCCCATGCAAAGTGCGTAAACACTTAACAACACCACTTCTTCTTTGAACAGTAAAGAGACAAACAAATAAAAAAGGGTCCGACCCTCCTCAGTATAGCTCGTAACAATCTATCTTTCGGGGAATACGAAGATTCTTTCACGACTTGGGGTGTTAATTTACCTACTAAAATATCATCCGTCTCTACCCAAAATCCCAACATAATAAGCATGCTGACCTTTGCTTGAAAAGCTCCTACCATGGGACTGAGAACCATTGTAGCTACCCTGGAAGCAAGTCGTCTTATGTCTACCCCACGGGCCTCACGATGGAGCTTCTCCATAGTACGAGTATGGTCAACTACATCTACGAAGGATCGATCTGCTTTCTCTTTAGGAGTTTCAACTTTCTTTCTTGTGTAGAACTGAATATTGAAGAAATCTCAAGAGAAATAAAAGATTTGATGATCAAATCAAATAATAGTTGCTCTTCAATACTAGCCAAATCATTTGCAATCTTCTTCTTCTCTTCCCGAACTATGTCTTTAGAAATTTTCGCTTTCTATGGTGTATCAACTACCACCATATAATTATCGCACATCCATCCAATCTGAGTTGTAACAACTATACAATGACTCACATTACCTTCTTCAACCTTCAAATTTGCCATAGTGTCACTCAGAAGAGTGCCCTTTTGCCTTTGGTTATCAAGGCTAACAGTTGGCTTAACTAATCTTCTATTTGTTTAGTCGATGTGGATGAGAGTTTACCACTTAGTCTATGCTTGCTAGGTCACTATGTAGTTTTATACCATCATATATAGATTAAAATTTCTTGAGGACACGAGATAACATATCATCTATTTTGTGCTCATGGGGTCACTCACGATCGAATGCTCAAAATTCTGGTGAGCACCTTGGGTGGAACATATGGATTGAAGCTACTATGGTTGTAGCCTTAATCCTAGTTGCCCTAGTTCCTATCTCACTAACCTATGTTTTGCTGGTTTACTCCCATTCCAACCTTAATTCCCTAAGCCTTGCTGCCAAAATCCCCGAGTGGAACCTTGATAGTTAGGTTGGGAACCTCTTAACTAATTGCTCACATAATGAGCCTCTTCTTCATACGACTAATAAACTTCCTCATTTTTTTAGCCCATTATTAGAAGCCATAACATTCACCTCTTGGAATGGTGCACCCATCACATCCTTTGCTAGCATTACGATCTATGTCATCAAGTATGTCATTTTTTCGTCTTAGGCCTTTTCTCTGAGTATCTCATCCTTTGATAGCTTTCTAGTTGAAGCATTGTCCATTACCTCAATATTTTTAGTGTGTCATGCCCATGTCATGTTTGTCTTTGATATGCAATCAAGTAGCGTGTTGGCCTCATTATAGGAATGCTTCATCAGTAAACCCTCTACAATATTGTTGGCCATATCTAAGGATCTGTAAAAGCTCTCTAGCAACACCCTATTTGATAATTTATAGTTTGAACACTGAACCACCATATTTTTAATCATTAGTTAGGCCTTATGTAATGTTTTGCTCGATAGTTTTCTGAAATTACTTATCTCGTCTCGCTTAGTTGGATACATCTTCTTGGTGGAAGGAACCTCTCTGAAAACATTTGTTTTGCCCATGTAGAAAGGGATGTTTTTGGTAGCTCTCATAACCATGTAATTGCTTCCTCTGCTAGAGAGAATGAAATGACCTCAATTATATACCTTTTTGAGAGTTACCTAAGAAGTTGTACACCAGAACCCCCCACCCCCCCCCCCCCCACCCAGCAAAGGCTTTTAGATTTTTGTTCGGGTCTTATAAGCTAGACCATCAAACAATCTCTTTATGCCAATAAGGGCAACATCGTAAATTTTGCAAGAACTCAATGCGCTAGCCCTCATTTGATAAATTAATATCAAGAATAATAGTATTTAGTTGGCATGATCGGTTGTGCTTAGTTAAAGAACACATATAGTTGTGCAAGAATCATATAAAGATGAATCGTTCAACTTTTGAAAAGACTGATTTATAATGCAGGGACTAAGTGCATATGTGTAACTCAAAATATTTGTAATTGCATGAAAATCGACGAACAAAGCAATTCATCGCGGAAACACAATCTTAGTGTTATAATATTATACATTTATAATCTTATTTACTTAGGCGTCGTTTGATAGAGTATATAAAAATAATGTTAAATAGAGTGTATTAGTAGTGCTTGCATTAGTATGCTTGCATTAGTTATACGTAGAATATTTTTTTATGCATTTTTGGTTTGATGTATTAAAAAATATGTATTGTATAAAAATATTTATTTAGAAAAGTATCTTCCATAATTATGGTTGAAAAGATGTAAAAGTATTGTTGAGGGGTAATCAGGTCTTTAACCATGTTAATGTATGTATTAAATTCCTTTGCTTTACTAATACCTACAAATCCATGGTATTAGTAATACACTCCTCAATACATAATAGGCCAAACCCATCAGTGGCCCCCTAAAGTTGGCAGCAATTTTCACTTAGACACGTTAACTAGAATTTGTTCATTTTAGACACCTTATGTTAGATCACATTGTGTCATTTTGACACTTTTTTCACTAGCACATGTTGACTTCAAGTATGTGTTAACCAAACGCGTCCACATGGATTAGATGCCCAATTATATCATGCCAACTCATTAAAAGTCTATCATATTAAAGAGAAAAAATAAGAATTAAAATACATGACAAAGTAACCAATGAATAAATGACATGTGATCTTTTTATCCCAAAAAATTAAATAAAATATTTGACAAATTTAGAGAAAAATGCAACCCCCCACAACTTCCACAGTCATCTTCTCCATTCATCTTCTCCATTGTATTACTCCATTTTTATTATTTTTGAGCTTTATTTTTTCTGTCATTAACCTACACCCACACAATCTACTCTATCATATTCCTTCATTTTCATTATCTTTTCTGTCACACCCATAACCACACAACCATCTTCCCCATTTTATTCCTCTTTTTCATGAGATTTTTTCTGCCATATTCCCCATTCATTGCACCCTCCCTCCCATTTCTTCTTTTGATTTAGCGCTAAAAGGTGCAAATGTATAACAACAATGGTTCATATTTTAAAGATTGCATCTCTTTTTCTTTAATTTTGTGATATTTGTAGTTTAATTAGGGCTCAAGGTTAGTGAGATTAACATTTACATAGTAAAATTGAGATTTTTTGGCTCCTATTTTAGGATTATTATGGGTGAACTTTACATGATTTGGGGTGTTGTTGATCTAAGTTCGATTTCTTATTTCTTTTTGGGTCTATCTGAGTTTGTAGTGTGAAATTTGAATTGAAATTATTATAAAAAAAGATTTAACCTCCATTGAAGTACTTTAAGCTTTAAGAAATAATGGGAGAGATAGTGGCTATAAAATGGGAAAGAAGAAGAGAAAAAATAAAATAAAATAGACTAAATAAGTCCCTCACACGTCAATACCGAGTGCATAACATTCACTTTGTCATGTTAGCTGAAAGTGTCAAAATGACACAACGGAGCCTGACATGAGGTGTCTAAAATGAACAAAGCCTAGTTAAAGTGTCTAAGTGAAAATTGTTGCCAACTTTAGGGGGTCACCGATGGGTTTGGCCTACATAATAAAGTGTATAACTAATGCACATAGTATGAAAAAAGGTACTTAACAAGGTGTTACTAATACACAAAGCTAATGTAAGTTAGACAGCTACTTTAGTTTTAGTGTACAATTTTACTACAACCTTGCGGATTTTAGAAAGTGTCTATAAATTAGGTAGTTGTCCCAACAATAAAGTTTAGGATTCTCTATATTTTTTGTGGAATTTGATCCTAATCATGGTTAGATTGTGTATTTGCATACGATCGTGTAACATCATCTGACAGTGTAGTTTGAGTGTATCATTATTGGACGCCCACGTGGGAAAACATCCTCAATCTACCTTGTTACTTTTATATATTCATTGGAAAAGGGCCTAAAATACCCCTGAAGTATTGAAAATGGTACAAAATTACCCTCCATCCACCTATTGGCTCTAAAATATCCTTGACATCCATCTTTGGGTCCAAAATTGATCACTTATTTAACGGTTTTAAATTTAAACTATTTAAATATATTTTTTAAATACGTGACGTTCAACTATTGGTTATAATTTAATTAATTAATATGATTTATAAACTCATCTATTGCCCACCCATTACTAACTAAACCCGCTCAAATCCACCTTAAACAAAACCATGAACCCTTTCTTTCCAACGTTGTCTTCCAACTTCTATAAAATGTCATGTGTTTGGAGATTGCCGTGTTTGTGGGCTTACCATTTTTGCAGATTTTTGTGTTTGATACCAAATTATGTAAGCAACCTAGAGTTAACAATCTACTTGTTTTTGTCATTTCAATCTTCATTTTCTTGAGTCATGTTAACTAATTCAGTTATATCAATTTAAGAGTAAACACATATATCGACTAATAATATCGTCATTATTCAATCCCGTCATTATAATCTTGAAACAACTTATATTCAAACCAAACATGCCCTTATTGTATTAGGGTCATTTAGTGATATATATATATATATATATATATATAGTAAAACATCACTAAATTAATATAGGTGGACCATGAGATATTATTATGTATAACTTACATAAATTTCATAGTGTAAGGACCAAAATTACATTCTATCCCTACTCATTTTCAATTTACAAAAATCTCTTAAAATCAGTGCTACCCGGATATATAGCGAACAAGCCGGATAGATAAAATATGAAACATTAAAACAAATTCAGTTACACTTTTAATGGAAAGGGAATATAAAATTAAATGTGAGTTTCCCATATCACACTAATCTAGTTGATTTCAATCTCTCCCAAATCTTAACAGATCAATCAAATCAAAATTCAATTTTTCTTCTCTCAATTATCTTCCAAATCTGTCCAGCTTCAATTCAAAATTCAAATTTTCTTCTTTCAAATCTCACCTAAATCGTAATACATTGAAAAAAGTCGAAAACAATAGCCAATACATGATGAATACATTCAATAATCTGGGGAAGCAAGGTGTCATGCCTCGAGCCTACACCATGGGCGGGACTGGCACTCGAGAACCATTGTTGGTCTCAAGCGAACCCTTGGCCTGACTTACATACTCAGTGGAAGACTTTAAGAATTAAGGAAAGAACTCATATGCAAGATAATCAAATGTCTCAAACTAAACTCATAATGTTTTAGAAATAAACATTTAACTTAGTCAAAGTGGCAACTCAAATCTGAACATAAGCCAATAACAGGGTAAAGACAAATGACTAACTGACTGTCTATCTATGAAGCCTCTAAAACTAAGATGGATGTCGGGACAAGACCCATTACATCCTAATGAACTAAAATACTGAAAGCAATAAAAGGGATCCTCCGGAAGTAAGGAGGCTCACCAACAATTCTAGAGCTCAACTAGAATCAATGATGCGTTAGATGCTAATCTTGGTTACCTATATCTGCATCATAAAAAGATGCAGGCCAAATGGCATCAATACATTGAATGTACGAGCATGCGAGGGGAATAATAAAACAAGACATAAGCTTGAATGAAACTGAAAGAACAAACCTGGTCTTAACTCAACTTAACTGACTGAACTGAACTCATTTCAATATAAAGCAGTATAAACAAGTGTAATATAAAGAAAAACTTTCTAAAACATGGATAGCAATTATGTGTATTTAGAAATACAATAGTAATTATGTATGTATGCAAAGATACAGTATAAACTCTGAAATGTATATAAAAATACAAAATAATATTACTGTGGGAGTTTCTCTAACCGACAACCATCACTTAAGAGCTAGTGTGATGATACAACATTTTGCCTCACGCTACTAGGGTCGTCCTATACCTTGTTGAGGGCATAGAACCTGACTACTAAGTGGATCCACTAGTCTATGATAAAAAGCACTAAGGAGTCATCTAAAAAGTATGACCCTTTTCTACCCATGGTGGCTATATGGTTTATGGGGGCTGGGAGTTGTCTAAACTCTCCCCTATATCGATGCTCAATACTACTCCCAAAATATAATACTAGCTCTTATGTTTAAAAACATTCATCTTCCTGTGGTTTGAGATGATTTGTCAAAACGTAGCTCAAAGGCTCCTATTGGAAATCAAAGTTTCCTCTCTTGCTTAAATGTAAAAACATTTACTCTTTTCTGAAAATTAGCTCAAAGTCTCTTTTGAAAATCAAAGTTTCCTTTCTTGTTTAAATGTGAAAACATTTTATTCTTTGGGAATACATAGTCCCAATATACTCTTTTGAAGAAATGAACTTCAAACTTTACTCTTTACTCAACTCAAAACTCAAGTCTTAAAACATTCATAAAAGACTTTTGGAAGACTCTATGAACTTCTCTTGACTTGGCTCTTAACTTCTCTTGACTTGACTCTTAACTGATTCTTGAATTGAATTATGGATTTAAGGATTGTGATTTGTGATACGAAATATCTCATGATGTTTAGGAATGTTTTTAGATAGTTAAACATGAGAAAATATCAAGAAATAGAAGCATGTCCGCGACGCGGAGATGCATTTAATTATTTGGTCGCGAAATAATTTTTGAGGTAGAACGGTCTATGACCACTCCGCGATGTAGAGAAAATTTTGTCAATCCTAAGGAACAAGTTCGCGACGACTTGGTACCCAGATTTGCCCGACTTGTTCCTTCTTTGTTTTCTAACCCCAATTCGCCTAAACTCGGTTCTTTTTCTCAAATTCCCTTTAGATTTAGATACCTAGTATGTATACACAATAATCTAACTCAAACAACTCAAGGAAACAACATTTTAACCTCAAGGAACTCCTCAATCTCAACCTAACTCAAGAACGAAGGCCAATTTCAATAACACCATTCAAGATTCATCAACTTTCAACTTTCTAGAATGAATTTCGCTGAAATAAACGTGATTGGTGCATGGGTGAAAGAATCCAATGCTATGAAAGACTCACATAGCTCGTAGGGATCACCCCTTGACGAAATCCTCAAGCTTAGCCTCAAGAACGAACGAATCCTTGCTTCTTCTCTTCATTTCTCCTCTTCTTTTCTCTTCTCTAAAAACCCTAAATCAATATTGTCAAGCGTAAACTGAACCAATTGAGTTTAGACCCCAACTAATTAACAAAAAATGAAATAATTTACTTGGGTAGTGAAAAGACCACAATACCCTTCTAAAACGCGATTTTGACTTTCCTTATCTAGACAACCCAACTTCAAATAGGCATATCTCATTCATACAAACTCGAAATCGTGCAAACTTGGTGGCGTTGGAAAGATAATTCAAAGATATTTCATACGGTATCTTGTAGCACACCTAACTCATCCTGATCTAGGAGTTATGGTCGTTTGAAGTTGACCCAAAACACATATTTAACTAAACTTTGTCAAATTTCTAGATTTTTTCATCCTTTCCAAAAATGTATCTTTCTAATTCTAAGTCTTTCTAGTAGCGGGGTGTTACACAAGGTGAGTTATGAACGATACATAAGTGATGGATTTCAAATTTCTTCTCCCAGTTCGTTGAAGATTCTTTCAATTTTGTTAGTAAGATATTGTTGCATGTTTCATGTTTTCTCTATAACAACTGTCATTCACCGTGTCATCATTTAAAAAGAATCTATATATCCTATGTCCTAATCAAAGCCGAAGGCAGAATCAGAGTCAATTATACCGAAATTTCCTCTATTTTCTCCTAAAAAAGAAATGCCAAATGTTATTGCCCATGTTCATCACACCATAGCCACTATTCCTTTTCAATGGGAAAAAGAACCAGGAAAACCAAACACCACTAATCTTCCAATTATCAAACCAAAATCCTTAGAGCCACCACCAAGACTTCACTCAATAAACACACCATCACCCACCACTATTCTTGATGGACCTTATTATAATAATAACAAGATTTCATCTTCTTGATTTTTTTTAAAAGTAAAACAACAGAAACAAAGCAATTTGTGAAAAAGGGAAATTGGTGGCAGCAGAATGTTAAATGTAATAATGTATTGAAATGTTTTTCAAGAGCCTGAATTTTCCATGTATCTGCTATGCATTAATACAACAGACCAAAAGGATAAAGAGATACCTAGCTTTGATGGATCGTCTATCCTTTTTATAATGTTGTGTAATCGTTTTTTGAATTGTTTTTTCGAGATGGATAGATTTATCAATATATTACTATTTATGTATCTTGTTTAAATTGATAAGTATTGTATTTCTACTAGATACATTAATTAAGAAATTGTTGCCAAGAAGATGCTAGGTTTGAGACCGATACATTATTGTTTGGTAATTGTTATGTATCATATACATTTAGTATAAATTCGAATTTACGTATCATGTCTAAAAAATTAGTGCATGATACATTATTATTTATGTAACTTATTTTGTTTAAGAGCAGAATCCATATGTATAAGAAATTTATAGATGAAAAGGTTGATACATGATAAATGATATATTTGATAGAATTTTTGTATCAAGTATCAATACTAATTAAGTTTATGTATCAAAACTAATATTTGAACACGATACATTGTGCATGATAGAATTGTAATGCATCATAATGATGAAACGAAGGCAACAAACATTAGTTAAAGAAACAAAATCATACATTAAAAAATCTGAACCTATATGTATCAGAAAAGATGAACAACCAAAAAATAAAAAAATAAAAAAATAGTCAACAATCTGATCAACAGAAAGCAACGAAGATGTATCATTCTCAGACTAATTGGGTAAGCCCATTATTGAAAGATTGAACCAATGGAATGAAGTGTATCAAGACCACCATTAGAAATTCATGTAACCATTCCAAATGCACTCCAAGATTAACTCTCTACATTAGCAACATTTTTCCACCCCTCTTCCAGTAAAGAGACCAGGAGTAACAAATTCAATAATTTTTTAAGATGAAAAAATTAATTTTTTTTAGAAGAAATTGAAAATTGAAGTGAAGGAAAGAAATCTACCTCTTAATTAACTTGAAATCATTAATTGGAAAGGAAAAATATTTGAATTTCAAAAATGGATTAATGTACGTAACTGCGAAGAGATTTGTGGCTTGAAAAAAGGAAAGAAAATCATGGGTATGAGATTTCAAATTAATATATTGATGAGTCCATGATTTGGACTGTTTTAGGGCTTTATTTTGATAGATTTAATGTCCTCAAATGCATATTTTGTCTCAATAACTGACGAATAAAATCAAATAGGCGATAGAAAAGAGCAGTCGGCGAGTCGCCAAACGGTTCTGGGAGGCAATGTCATATCGCCCAAAGTTATAAGGTGTGAAGTTGCTGAAGGACAATGCAGAAAGGCGATGAACCAGACTAAAGAGCGGATCGCCGAGTGGATCGGCGATCCCAACTAACTGCGTTGAGCTATCCTTCGTCGCACACTTTTTGACAACTATAAATACCTGTTTGAATTGTGAGGCAATTATCAAGTTTTACATTTTCAGAACTGAGTTTTTAGAATTTTCAGTTTTTGGGAGACTATTTTCCTTAGCTTTGAAGAATTGAAGATTTCCATTTTCTAAGCATTTGGAAGTGGGTATTGAAGATTCTTCATCCTTGACGTGTGTAAAGACAATATTTATCATACCCATTTGATGGAAACACTTTTTAGTATCAATTTCAATCTCTTTATGTCTACCTAAAACCCCAATTCTTGGGGTGTGATTATGTGAATATGGGTTGAATTTACTACTGAGTATTGCTTATATATAGTTATTTTGTTGTTTCAAGGTGATTTCGTTCAGTAGTGGTGTTTGAATTTAATGGGGTTGTAGTTGCAAATACAATTTTATCTTCGTGTTTTTGACTTGCTCGAGAGAGAGGTTGTAAAACCAAAACTACTGAATTGATAGTATGTGGTTATTGGGTTGTCGTGGGTTCAGCTCGAGAGAGTGAATCCTAAACCCTCTCCCACACATTCAGCTTGAGAGAGTGAATGGACTAAGGCGAAGGTTGCGCTTCAATGCCGCTTATCGGTGTTTGAGAGAAATTGATTTGATTCAGGGTAAATTATTCGAGAGAAAATTTACCCCTACTAAACTCTAGCCTAGTTACCAATTTACAGTGATTTACCATAGATAACATTTACCCGGTTGTATACTTTAGCCCATATTCCTATCACATTCCAAGAATCCCGTCTCCATATTTGCATTCTCGTTTTAGTTGCCATTTTACCTGATAATTGATTACAAAACCCCCATTGATAATTGACACTTGTGTCACTCTTTAATTTATCACGTTTTTACTCGTTAATGTCTATAACTATGATTAACTTGAACACATTTTTACTTTTCTATTGATTCTCAATTACAAACTGCTCCTTGTGGGAACGATCCCAAGCCTTGGTTGGGTTATATTACTATTGAATGACCGTTGACGTTTAATATTGGATGAAATGTCTGAATACGTCAAATCATATATCCGGAAAAGGGGACGATGGGAGCAAAAGAGGGAATTTTTTATATTTTTTGAAATGGTAGGGAAAATAAGAAAATATGATAATAAATGACATGCAGTTAGGAAATTTTCCTATTATTATTTTTAGAAGTATTATTTAATTGATAAATTAATATTTATTAATTTAAAGAATGTTTTGAGATTCAACTTTGTGATGGTGGAATAATAAAAGCTTCCAAGATATATTGTCACAACATATCTTATTATAAATGTTTTGAGATTCAACCTTGTGATATTGGAATAATAAGAGCTTCCAAGATGTATTGTCACAACATATCTTATTATAGAATGTTTTGAGATTCAACCTTGTGATATTGGAATAATAAGAGCTTCCAAGATGTATTGCCACAACATATCTTATTATAGAATGTTTTGAGATTCAATCTTGTGATGCTGAAATAATAAAAGCTTTCAAGATGTATTGTCACAACATATCTTATTATAGAATATTAGAAAGTTATGAAGTGAGATAAACGGATCTAGGAAAGATTGATGTTTTGGATGCTATCAATTTTGCAATCCTGATATGGACAACAAATGTTCACCAAGAAACAATAGCAAATTGTTTTCAACACTACAAAATTTGTTGGGGAAATGAAATCTCAAAGAATCTGAATGAATCCACCTGTGAAAACGTCATTCATGAACTTAAGGTCATGATTAATGATCTCAGTTACCATAATAAAATGGACTTCAATAACCTGTTGATTACCCAGATAAAATGATACATGTTTAGAGGTCTAGAACTTAGAAGAAATTGATGATATCATCAGAAAAAAACAATGTTGATGATGAAGTTGAAGATGATACAGTATATTTGGAACCAGTGATGCATAAGGAAACATTTATCACATCTATAACTCTTCACAATTTTATGGTGCAGTTCGAAAATACAACATTGAAACTTTTGGATACGATAACAAAAGTTAGAGATGAACATCAGCTAAAATTAAATTTTAACAAAAAACAAAACACTGTAGAATCACATTTCACTAAATCGTCTCAGATATATTTGTATTTTAAAAAAAATATTAATTTATAATATTAATGAGATCATATATTTATATAGGAGTCTTCTGAAAATATATTATCTTATTGAAATGTGAAATTTTTTTCATTGACCCATGAGGATCGAAAGAAAATATTACTGTAGAGATTATGAATTTAGTGAGTATTAATAACACACCAAACAATACAGTAGATAAAAAGTAATAGTAACATAATTAATTTCAACATTATTAAATCATAAGTTATTCCGATTCACCGGTACTATTTTACATAATTGTGTTTTTGTTAGATTTTACATAAACAGGAGTGATGGCGCGTTTTGGGCTGAAACCGACGTCGTATCCTGAAATATTATCCTGGTAATGCTTTTTCGGCGGCAGTATTCAGATTCAGGTTTCCCTCATCTTCAAATTCAAATTCAGTCCTTCATCCGTAAATAACTCCCGATCCATGCCCATCTTCCTATTATTCAATAAAACCTTTTTATTATATATAAAATAAATAATATAATATATATATATGCCTCCCTTTTTCCAATCCCTTTCAAATCAAAATCCAAACCCTCCGCCATACTCCTCTTAGATACACAATTATAATATCTACACTCATTTGTGCTCTCTCTCTCTCTTTGCTAGGGTTTATACTTCTATTCATCCAGGATGTCGTTGAGGCCGAACTCCAGAACCGAGGTTCGCCGGAACCGTTACAAAGTTGCCGTCGATGCCGAAGAAGGTCGCCGGAGAAGAGAGGATAATATGGTTGAGATTCGTAAGAATAAGAGAGAGGAGAACTTGCAGAAGAAGCGACGTGAAGGCCTTCAAGCTAATCAGCAATTTGCTGTTCCTGTTCAGGCCACCGTTGAAAAGAAGGTCCATAGTAAAATAAACCTATGTTGATTTTATTACACTGATTGTTGGTTAGCAGCAAATTTAGATCAGATTACGTTTCTCTTTTATTTACTTTTTTTTGGCCTAATTTGGGTGCTTATGGCTGAATAATGTTTTCCATTAGGGTTAGAGATTGTCAGATTTAGAATTTTCACGTAACCTTTGAGATTCTGCAATAATTTTGGATTTTTATATTTTCATCAAATGTCAAGTTTATTGGTTTCTTTTAAAGTTTTTTTGAAGTTAGTTTTATTTATATTAATTGATTATTAGTGAACAATATGGACCTAATTAGATACTGAGGATCATATAGGTTAGCACAACTAGTATGTGCCTACTAGAAGTTGTTATTGTGCGCTAGTGATGGTTCAAGTGTTGGATAAATGTGGTTTTACTTGCATGTCAGATGGAGACTTTCTCTCACTAGTTTCCTTGACTGTTGACTCCTAAGAAGTATTGTTTGGGGTTCTTTTCTGCATTTCCGGGTTGTGTCCTTTAAATAGGGAAATTGATACAAGGTATTGAGTTCATTTGAAATGTTTTGGTTTACAGCTGGAGAATTTACCAGCAATGGTTGCTGGTGTTTGGACTGAAGATGGCAATCTTCAGCTTGAAGCTACTACTCAGTTTCGAAAGCTGCTTTCCATAGGTAATCATTGTTATTATGGGTTTATGATATTCTTTTCTTTCTCCACTCTTGTGGTTACTTGGACTTTCAGTTGATCTCTAATCATATTTTTTACAGAAAGGAGTCCCCCAATTGAGGAGGTAATTCAAGCAGGTGTTGTTCCTCGGTTTGTTCAATTTCTTATGAGGGATGACTTTCCACAACTTCAGGTATTTATGCCTTGCTTTCATAATCTTTAAGTTCCCTACGGGGTTGAAAAATAGTCTCCTATAGTGCTTGACCTTTTCACTTCAAACAATTTTAGTTTGAGGCAGCATGGGCTCTCACAAATATTGCTTCGGGGACATCTGAGCATACCAAGGTGGTGATTGAGTCTGGTGCAGTCCCAATTTTTGTGAAACTTCTTGGTTCTCCAAGTGATGATGTGCGAGAGCAGGTATACACTAGTAGAAGTAAATTGAGACTTTCATAAGTTATTTTTGGTTGTTGTCTCTGTGAACTATAATCAGCTATTCGATACTATTGTTTGATCATTGAGAACATGTTGGATATGTCCATTTCCTCATTTAGGCTGTGTGGGCTCTCGGAAATGTTGCTGGTGATTCCCCAAAATGCCGTGATCTTGTCCTCATCTGTGGAGCTTTGCTTCCCTTGCTGTCTCAGCTGAATCCAAATGCCAAGCTCTCTATGTTGAGAAATGCAACTTGGACACTTTCAAATTTCTGCAGAGGCAAACCACAGCCTGCTTTTGATCAGGTTGCTCCTTAAGGCATGATTAGCTATTATATCTTCTAAATTTCAAATATAAAGTGATGACCACTGATAAGCACTCTCTCATTTATAAAGATCTAGTGTAACAGATTTTACAGTTGTGCTGGTTTACACAGATTTTACAGTTGTGCTGGCTTCATTATTAGTCACATTCTTTATAAGTGATGCTGAGAAATAACTAATTTATTTGCTCATCCAAAGTGTTGCTTCGTAGTTTCTTCTTTCCCAGCTTTCTCAAAAGCTGATAGGAAGTTAATGCCTTTTGCGTCTTCAAAATAAGGATCTTAAACACAATCAGCATGGTGTCTAGATACACTTGACCTGCCAACCCAATATGTCTTTTTACTGGAAGCAAGTTAAGCAATTTTTATTTCTCGTTCGTAGTTGGTTTTGAACAAATTACAAGTGCAGGCTTCTTTGTTATTTCCATAAATAACTAAATGTGATTTTCTTGTTGATATTGTTGAACAAAGTTATCAAAACTATCACTTTCAAGAAATGCCCTTTAAAGGTATTGTCATTTATTGTAGTTTTAGCATGTCGTGTATGTCCTTGTTCTTGCAGTTTATGCCCTTGTCATTCTTAGGTGCGTTAATTTCATAGTAATAACGCAAAGGACAAGCATTACACTTTGATGATTCTATACATATCTAAACATGTGAACTCAATTGTTCAGACGAAGCCTGCGCTTCCAGCTCTTCAACAACTAATTCATTCAACCGATGAAGAAGTTTTGACCGATGCTTGCTGGGCACTTTCATATCTCTCTGATGGTACAAATGATAAAATTCAAGCTGTTATTGATTCTGGAGTATGCCCACGATTAGTCGAGTTATTACTGTAAGTACTTCTGTATTTCAGTTTATTTTTGGATTATGAAGTGCTCGAAATTTCCTATATTTATACGGGTTAGTTTTGTATGTCTTGATTTTGAGTGACCGATTTAAACATTTCAGTCACCCATCTCCATCGGTTTTGATTCCCGCTCTTCGGACTGTTGGGAATATTGTTACAGGAGATGATATGCAAACTCAGGTAAAATTTTAATGGATGTTACTGCTTTCCCCTAATTATCCACTTGTTGGTGATACAACAGCTATTTGTTTGCTGCATTTGATACAATTATCAATGCATTTTTAATGGTGGAAGGAATCAGTGGCGTAGCTAGAAATTCACGAAGGGTGTCAAAAATGTGGACATGGGTGGAGGTGGGGTGGGGGGGAATCAAACCTGAGTGACCTGCAGATTTTTGCACAACCTTACTGCTGTTCTCTCGTGTGTCAAGGATTTGTGTTTTTATTTTGTTATCGGTTTAAAGCAAAAAAAGCAGACCACAAAATTTTTAAAAAAAATGTGGATGCGGAGAATCGAACCTGGGTGCCATGCAACTATGTGCAAACCGTTGCTACTGCTCTCTATTGTTTCAAAGGGTGTTCAAAATTCTATTTATACCACTATAACATAAAGTTGGACTGAACTATACAATGCAACTTTTCAACAAAGGGTGTTCGGCTAACCACCCCGGCACCATTGTAGCTCCACCCCTGGAAGAAATTGGTAATATATTTAGGTTCAGTCAAAGCTTATGGCAAATGAGAGCTACAACACTGAATTTTCTTTATGTTTCTTTGTTTTCTATTTTAGCTTAAAACAATTCATGTTTAGTTGGTGTGATGAAGTGAAATAACTTCCTTGCATCATTCCCATTGTCTTGTGTTTGAAATGCAAAAGAATTATAAGGGAACAAGTCATTTTAATCCCTCTTGTCTGAGAATAAGGGACAAAATTAGTCCCTATTTAAGGTGGGAATAAGATCAAGATATGTGGCTCATTGAATTAGAACATATATAAAAAACTAATTTATGCTTTCACGTTAAGTGTGTTATCTAAATTGCTAGTGCTACATGCTTTGCTTTTAAGACACATGCCTTATGGGCCTTATTTTTAATCATTTGTATTTTCTTCCATGTTGCTCGTACTCTTCTAAAAAATCAATGGGTGTGTGTCCGATACTCCAAAGCTCATTTTGGAGAATCCAACATGGGTACAACAACAATTTTTGAGAGTCTAAGCAACATAGATTTTCTTAGTGTATTTTTCACTAAAGTTATATTAATATATATTATTATACATGAATATTATATTAATGTATATTATTATTTCTTAAGTTATCATTATTCTTGATTGTGTTATACATGATCTTATGTTTGGCTCACAAGATGTCTTCTTCAAAGGCTTATGAAATACAATTTGGTTCACTTTTATAATATAGGGGCATTGTTTGTCAATTATGTATATCTTAATTTATATCCGGGATTGCAGAAATATGATAAGATAATTGTGAAGATGATGTCTTCTTCCAAAATTTTATCTGTGGTAACCTAACCTCAGGTGGAGTTCTGGGGAGGGTAGGTTGTAGGCAGACCTCCTCCCCTCACCTTTTGTGGGGTATTTAGGCTGGTTTCGCTAGATCCTTGGCTCAAAAGAGAAATTGTCGAAGCAAGTTCCAAAAAAATTAGACAGCAAAATAGCAAAATCTTAAACATTGTAAAGCAACTTATCCTAGTTTATTCTATCTGCAAACCAAATGTTCACCTAATTACATCATGTTAATATTTGTCAGCAATTGTCATGTGCATAATTGATGAAGATATATGGATGAAATTACATAGAATTTTGTATTCATCTGTTGCTAAACTTGGGTTGCATTTGTGAGTGTAGAAATGTAACTGTGAATTTGTGAGGTTGGTATAGCTTGCCAGTTTAGAAGTTATGGATCCCTTTAAATTGTTTCTGTTTTCTGTAGAATTTGTTGACGTACTAGTATATGATCTCCTTCGCCTACTCTCATTGATCTTCTGAACGTTCCATGTAGCCCTAATTTATGTTGTTTTGCTTCCTACAGATGTTGAGATATTGCACCTACTTCATTGTAGAAAATAAAAAATGAAAACCGTGACATAAATGGTAGTTTTATTTTGGTGTGTCCTAAATTAGTAGAGAAATCACTTCTTTTCTGATTGAAATATTTGCCTGTCATCAGATTCAGATGTTCCTTGAACTATCTATTAGAAATGTAGGATTCGGACACCCTGAGGATTCTGAACTTCCTTTTTACCAAATTATTTATTCCATTACTTGGAATTGAGACATGCATCTAGGATCACATATATATTGGCCAATCTTTAGTTATGTTAGGGTGTCACTACACACAATGTATTATTTTTGATCCGTGAGGTCATTTTCTTGTTGTGGTTGCCAGTTTTATGTCTGCCTTTTCTTTCTGTGTTGTTTCTTTTGGGTGAAACTATGTTTATATGTGGTTTTGTTGTAAATATCAGATAATGAATCTTATTTTTCTGACAAATTAAATCCTTCTTTTTGTATCTTTGTTGTCTGATAGCTGAAGCAAAAATGGTACCTGATTGTTTGATGTCAAATGCTGAAGCTTACTTTTTTATTAATAATTTTTTTCAGTGTATCATCGGTCATCAGGCTTTGCCCTGTCTTTTGAACTTGTTGAATGGTAGTCACAAGAAGAGTATTAAGAAGGAAGCTTGCTGGACAATTTCTAACATCACGGCTGGCAACCGGGAGCAAATTCAGGTAGTGCCAGGAATTCACCTTTCTCATCACCCTTTTTCTCAAGGATGTTTATTTATTGTTTCCACTTGGGCTTCATTGTTATGTTAATCTTTTGATGCTGCAGTGTGTGGTTGACGCTGGTATAATAGGTCCCCTTGTTAATTTGCTACAAAATGCGGAGTTTGAAATAAAAAAGGAGGCTGCATGGGCAATTTCAAATGCCACATCTGGTGGTTCGCATGAGCAGATCAAGTAAGATTTTGATATTCTGGTTGGTGTGCGCCATGAGCTGTTTATGTTATCTATCATTACCTAAGACATGCTCTGTTTATGTTTTCATTACCTGCAGGTACCTTGTTAGTCAAGGTTGTATCAAACCATTGTGTGATCTCCTCATTTGTCCTGACCCAAGGATTGTCACAGTTTGTCTTGAAGGGCTTGAAAATATTTTGAAGGTTGGGGAAGCTGAGAAGAATTTGGGTCGGACATCAGATATAAATCTTTATGCTCAGCTGATTGATGATGCTGAAGGTTTAGAAAAAATTGAGAATCTTCAAAGCCATGACAATCAAGAGATTTATGAAAAGGCAGTTAAGATTCTTGAGACGTACTGGTTGGAAGAAGATGATGAGACAATGCCACCTGGTGATGCACCCCAACAAGGTTTTCAGTTTGGAGGTGGCGAGGTCTCTGTGCCCTCTGGGGGATTCAGCTTCAACTAAAGGTCTGCATCTTTTTTGTTTGTTCACATGTTTCAACAAAGTAATCTGCCCAAGTGGTTTCTTGGGGCATGGATATTGATGTATCTTAGCTGGCTTATCAATTTTTAATTGCAGATTCTCTTGGTTATGGATGATGCAGTATATGTAAGGGAAAGCTTGCTCAATTTAAGAGTTGTAAAAGTTGCAAGGTTGACTTTTTGGGGATGGTGGGAAGTAATGCCAGTGAAAATGGTACTTGGTCTTTTCACTTGTTGCAGTTAGCCTGAAATTGTGAATTTACTCAGGAGATTTTTAGTTCTATTTTATTCCTGTCTGTTTTCCCGCTTTGCTTTAGCTGGTTGTAGTTTGTTATTGATCGTTTCACTTTCAAATTTTGTGCTGGAAATTTTGACATTCCTTGGAACCTCTTTTGTGGGCGGCTTAAAATGACGACTAAAGCAATTCACCTTTTCTTGGTGTTGAAATATTGATGTCTTGAATCTTTGGTGATTTTTCCTTTTCACGGAATGATAAAAGTTTGTTGTATTTGAGTTACCGACCATCCTGTTCTATAATAATTTTGGTGAAACATTGTTGTATTTACTCTAGGAAAAGGAAGCTGCTTTCCTCCTGATTTTCCTTTCTCACAATCTTACTCGACAGCCTAACGATTTTCTTGGCCCAATGGGTTTCCTTTTTAATATGTATTGTATTACTTCATTGATACGAGTGGTAGTCTCCACAGTTAGATGAAAAAGCTCCCTTTGGCAGACTGTAGCCTGTAGGCGTTCGTTCTCATGTAGAATATCTCGGTTCATCCTGAGCTCCCGACCTGATTTTTGACTGATCTTGAAGTTTATCACCATTTTAGTGATTAATTTATTTTAAAAAATCCATAAAGTTTATTTTAAAAGATTTGAAAACAACAAAAACATAATAATAGGGTAAGCTTTGTTTTTAAATGTTTTAAAAGAGAAATGGAATTTTACAAAATATATTTTTTTCTTTTAATTTGGATTTTGATAAATAAACTAGTGTATCTTACTCATATTTTTAGTCTAGCAACTTTTTTTAAATTTGACGGATTAGGTCGGGCTAACCTATTTTTAATGTGGGATAGAAAATGGTCGGTCCAGCCCATAAGTACGTGGGCTACGGGCTTGTCGGGCCAGCCCTATTTTCGTAAGAATATAATTTTTTAAAGTTTTTTAAATTAAATTATAATTTAAAAATATTATCATAAATATCGACAATATAATATTACATATTGTTAGTGTTACTACTTGTTAATCAAATCCACAAATAAAATTATCTTTATAATATTTATTAAGTTTGATTTCAAGTAAAACCATAAATAGCTAAATAAAAATATAAACCTAATTGTTTTTCAATGATCATAATAAAACACAAAAACTATGAAAATATTTCATAGGGTACGACCTATTTACCGATTTCTAGAAATTTTAGGGAATTTTTATTTTACGTAATACATATTTTATAGACATAATTTGTATTTACATTGTAATATTTCAAACTTTAAACTGCTTTTGAGTTTAGATTCTTGTTATTTTTAATACTTCATTTTATTTTTTATTTTTAATTAATTTTTATTTGGCCCACCGGCCGACCCTATCCATATTTCTCAAGCCCCACAAATCAACAGAATTATTCAGGCCGAACTAAATTCTTAAATGGGCTCCAAAAATTATAGCCCAGCCCTATCATATCTCGGGTTAAGCCAGACCGACCCAACGGGCTTAGCCCATATTGACGGCTCTAAATAGAAATAACCAAAAAGAAAATCCTGACTTCAAATCAATTCATCCCATTCCTCACATTTTTTGCTTTTCCCTAAATTTTCTCAAATCAAAAGAACACACTTCCATTCCCCCACGTTCCTCAGCGTTGCAGCATACACGATACCTCGCAAACATATTTTTCCCTCACACCCGACAACACACATCTGCACATTTGGAAGAAGAAATAAAAAAACATTCATTAAATAAATACATCCACACACATTACTCATCTCACCCTACACTATACGAATATCCACCTGCACAAAAAAATAAATAAATTACAGACTCAACAAAACACATATTCCATTCTGCACATCCAACAAAGAGGAAAGAAAAGAAAACAACGCACGCCCAAATGAGCCAAAAAAAATAAAAATGCAGAGACAAAAACATATTGTGAATTAACTTGGGATTGAGGTTTATGTTCGTGGTTCTTGATTGTGGTCATTTTCTTCTTGTGAATATTCACAAAAAGTAACACTTAATTTTTATTGTATGATTTGATTTTATAATTATATAAGAGATAATATCAAAATTATAAAGTTACTCAAATTTTATGTGTGTTTAATGTTGATATTATAATATTGGAATATGCTTTTTTTAATTTAAATTTTACATATTTTTAAATCCAGAGTAAGATCTGTATAATATGTGATTATTTCTTGCATGCTTTGAGGCTTATTTCTATCTTAATCTTTTATCTCCTAATATTGTATGAGTTTGTATAAATTCCTCATATAAATAGTGATATCTTGATACACTATTTCTATCTTTAAATAGTGTATAAATTCCAAATGAATTGCTGGTAATTACATGATATAATTACAAATGATTACTTTTTAATTTCTTCCTTTTATTTCTATTTTTTTGATGTAATTTTTTATTTTAAATTCTTTTTAATTTTTATTTTTTCTAATATTTTCTAAAAATATTTTCTTAATATTATTTATATTTTATTTCCTTCTCATTCTCAACCTTTACATCATGATTCATGTGATTCCATGCAATTTTTCATATTATCTAAAAAAAATCATTACTATAATTTTATTAGTGTTCTAATTTTTCAATTAAAGTAGAATTCATTGTTGAATAAAGTTATGAACTTACATTTACTTTTTCTTTTAAATCAGATTTATGTATGTTATGTTGAAATTCGATATAGGAGTATTATGTTAATTTTATTTTCTTTGAATTTAGAACTTATGTCATATTTTCAATTTCATTTGTTTTAGGAGTATTGACTCAATATTTTACATTGTAAGCTATTTTTTTAAGTTAGACTTGATGAATTATCTTTTTTATCAAATGTTTTATAATTTTATGATATTAATCTTTTTGTCAAACATGCATTTCATGATGTTTATATAAATTTTGTACTTTAATTTTTATGATCCATTCAATTAAAGTATATTACATCAAAAAATATAAATCAATTTTTTTTATAATATTAGTTAAGAACATATATTTATTAATTAATATTTTTCAAAAGACAATATATATCTTAAATATTTAATTTAATATTATTTATAAATGCCCTTATTCGTCTAATGTAAATTTTTAATATTAAATAATTAATTTTTATTTTTAAAATTTAATATAACTTTATGATTACACTTGTGCAACCAAACAATACACTTGTAAATACATTGTGGTAAACAAACAAGTCAACATAATTATTAGGATGTGTAATTACTACCCTAGTAATTACATCAATTTCAATTACCAACAGACCCTTAGGGCCTGTTTGGAAAGCCACCTGGTAAATGGAGTTGGTGCAATTACTAGGGTAGCAGTTACTAGCCTAGTAATTAAATATCCTAGTAATTACAATGACCTGTTTGTTTGCCACAATGTAATTACACTGTAATTACACATGTATAGTTTGGATGCACAATTATTTTAGACAAATAAGAAACTTTATAAATGATATTAAATTAAGTATTTAAGATATATATTGTCTTTTGAAAATATATTAATTAATAAACATATTTTTAACTAATATTATGAAAAAATAAGTGATTTATATTTTTCAAATTAGTATATTTCAGTTGAATTAATCATAAAAATTAAAAGTATAAAATTTCTGTGAATATCATCAAATACATGTTTGACAAAAAAATTAATATTATAAGTAAAATGTCATAAATTATAAAAATATTTATCAAAAATATAATCTATCAAGTCTAAATAAAAGATGGATGACTTGCAATATGAAGTCTCAAGTCAGTACTACTAAAAAAAATGAAATTGAAAATATAACATAAGTTCTAAATTCAAAACAAAAAAATTAACATAATACTCGTATGTCAAATTTCAACATAACATACATAAATATGATTTAAAAGAAAAAAAAAATGTAAGTCTAAGACCTTACTCAATTATGAATTCTACTTTAATTTAAAAATTAGAATACGAATAAAATTCGAATGAAAAAAAATATATAGCATAAAATTAGATACAAATAATTGTATGGAATTACATGAATTAAAGGTTGAGAATAAGAAGGAAATGAAATATAAATAATAAAAAAACATTTTTTAAAAATATTAGAATAATAAAAATAAAAAAGAATTTAAAATAATAAAATAAAAAACACATTAAAAAAAAAATAAAAGGAAGAAATTACAAAGTAATCAACATGTAATTACACCATGTAATTACCAACAATCCTCCCCGTACCCAATTACCTGGTGACCAAATAATTACATGGCCAACCAAACATGACAAACAATGTAATTACATCCAATTACACCAAATTCAATTACCTTAGTGGCTTTCCAAACAGACCCTTAGGGATTTGACTTTTGATACATGTCTTTCAAAAAAGGAAAGGAATCTTTACATATCTCTCCATATTTATCTCCATAAGATTTCATCTCCATCTCCATATCTTCCATTTTTCCTGAGTTCAAGACTTAAATCATGTCTATTTCCATTTGCACACATATTTTTAAGAAGTTCTCTTCTTTTTCACCCATTACTCATAATATTTAATATTTTTTTTTATTGATACCTTCATCAATCTTATTTTAAGGATTTATTATTCTTTGTTTCAATTTGAAATCATGTTTAAAAAATTTAAAGTTTTATTTTATCCATGAAAGAGTGAGAGATTAGTTGAAGAGAATAACTTTTGGTCGAGAAAATTGATCAAACATCAAATTAGATGAACTAAGAACTTCAAAAGCTGTTTCAAATATTGAGAAGTTATCGAGACCAAATCAAGACCAAGAGGAACATAAACATGGAATATATTGGAAAATATCACTTGACAGTCATTCATGGTTGATTTTAATGTTGTACCCTAGTCATGGTTCCCACAACCCTAGTTGTGGTAACATTGATGAAAGTTTAGAAAAATTAAACTTAGAATAATGAAAAATAATAAATCTTGATTAAGAACGCGAATTCAAGACCAAAACGTTGATCAATTATCTAAAAGATTACTCAAAATAAGAAAGTTATCATCTGTGCGATAAAAACTTGCATCAAAATATCGATAATAAAAAAGTAAAACCCTAAGTAATTAATTATAGTCTTCAAAATGAATTCTAATCGAAGTAGGAAAGTAGTTCAGTCGACAACATTCACGGATAAGCAAACGACTCATGAAGCTTTTCAGAGTCCGTTTAAGCCTTTTGTGATCCAACACGTAAAAATATTTACTCAATTTAAACTTCATCTTTCCACGAGTTACTGTACGATCCATATACATCTTCACGGCTTGTATCGAGTTCTCGTTCAACTATCTTCACACTTGGATTTCAACTTGTCTTGACCTGGAATCTTCACGAACTCCTAGCCTTATCGTATAAGTTGTACGATCCGTATATGGTCTCGTTTAGTTTCACTTGCCTTTTTCTTTCCACAGATCATGTTCACGGTTGAGTTCACGAGCTGTATACATCTTCACGGTTTCTATGGCCTCTCGTGCACATTTCTTAACTATAATTTCAGCTTTTCTCTTTTACTTATTTTCAAGAACCTCTTTTCCTGCACATTTAACAAAAGAGACATCATATCTACAAAAACATGCTTGGTTCCTTGCAATAATCCTTTATTTTTGGCGTCAAATGTGCTATAATCTCAAGGCACATCAACACCCTCAACTTAGAACCATTGCTTGTCCTCAAGCGATGAAAAAGAAAAATAACCGACACTCAAGTACATAAGAGAATTACAAAAGATATGCATCAATTACTTCCACAAAATGTACACCCAAATCATCTAGCTAACATGCAAAGATCAATGGGCGACATCTCATGAAACATAGTCGATCTTGCTTGTGCAAGTAAAAATCTTTCAGTCGACTTAAACGACTAGAAAATGCAAACATAGTGCCCTTACCTAAAGAAGTCCCTGACACATAAGATTTGAGACTGACATATACACTCACTCTCCGAAAGAATGTCTGACAATGCAAGTACTCAAACCATATGCTTTCCCTTATTTTCTACCCCTTAATTATCAAACAACATGATTAGGACCACTATAGGACTTTATTGGCTTGTAATGTTAGATCGAATTAGGAAATGAAATATTTAGGCATATGAGTGACTAGATTACCTTGGTCCCCCAATGTTACTATTAGGCACACTACTCTTTCTTAGGTATTTCCAATTTTTCTTTCTTTCTTTCTCGTATCTCGACATCCACATCATTTTCTTTTTTCCTTTTATTTTTATTCTCATTTTCTCTTTCTTTTTCTTTTTTCTCTCTTTTTTATCCACCATCTATTTGAACCATTCTTCTGTATTGTCATTTCGTGCCTTCAGAATAACCAAGGATATGAATGCTAAGACATTGCTTTTTCATTTTGCTCATACCCACCCTCAACTTAGGATTTTGGGTTGAGTTGTGGCATTGTTCGTTTGGAGAACCAAGGATACGACATCGAAATAGGGGTGACAAACAAAAAAAATCATCTTCAAGGCTCAAACAGGGTTCATGATTTTATTTAGTAGGTGTTTTTGGCTAATGTGGACTATATAACAAAAATGACCTATGATCCTTTCCTATCCAGCTATCTCACAATCTTGGCAAGACTACTTGGGCAAGTTCTAGATTATACATACAAAGTTAGACTTCAAACAAACACTCACACATTCCTGGCACATGCTTCCATTTTCTAGTTTTCAGTCAAAAAATTCATGTTCTAGTTAACAATGATCAACAAACATAGGTACATGAAATATAACACAAATAACCTATACGTTCAACTATCAAACATGGTGCTTTTATCGTATCCAACACAAATCTCAATTTTGCTGCACATATTTCAACAAGTTTATAGTATTTGTACACAAACAAACAACTGAGCCAACCCCCACACTTCAACTACTATTGGCAGGTTGCCTATCCATTCCCCAAGTTACTTTTTTTGACAGTGATTTACCACTCCTAGTAGTGATAGCCACGTAGTGCCCATATTTCTTTAGGTATTGAATTGTATCACTAGGTAATGCCCCATTCTTTCTTTGGTTCAACAAGGCTGAGAGCTGCCCCATTTGTTGTTCTAATTGCTTAATGGCTGAGAGCTCTATCATATTAGCCGTATCTCTGGTTGTTCTTACCTTGATTTCTAGAATTGTAGCCTTGGTTTCCCGAGTTATAATTTTGAAACCCCATGGTTGTTCAGAACATTGGCTTCTTTGTAATAGTCAAACTCCTGTTCTTCGTACCTACTTGAAACACCTACTGCATTCACCTTTCTAGACCAGCTGCTGGTAGATGTTTAGTGAAAATATCCATATGAATTTTCATATGGGCCATATCTTGGTCACACTACTCTTCTCTCTTTCGCTTCTCTGCCGACAACTCAAACATGAACCCAAGATCCCCAACCTCTGCATCTTCAGTGAGCCATGCTCTGTTATTCTTTGAGACCTCATCAAGAATAGTTGTGGCTTCAGGAAATGTATTGTTCATAAAAGACCCTCTACAAATTGCATCAACCAAATGCTTAGTCATAACGTTCAACGATCTATAGAATACCTGCCTCAAATGCCTATCTATGAAGTAGTGGTTTTGGCACTGCTTAAGATTTTGGCTAAACCTCCACCATGTGTCGTGTTATGCTTCACCTGGTAACTGCTTATAAGCACCTATCCATCTTTGAACTTTTACTCATTTGCTTCTGGGAAAAATCTATCCAAGAAAACTTCTCTCAATTCCACCCAGTTAGTGATCGAATCATTAGGGAGTTCATTTAGCCATTCTGTTGCCTCTCCAGTCAGGGATAGTGGAAATAACCTCAAATTCGTAGCCATTTGGCTAACTCCTGGAACTTCAACTGACTTACAATTTCCAATAAAGTTTATCCGATGTTGATTAGAGTCCTCACCAATTGTTCTTCTAAATATCCCTTTCAGGTTCAATAACTGAATCATTATGCTGGTGATGGTAAATTTCACTCCTGGCGGTAATGGTAAAAGCATTATATCTCCAGTTTCTCCATCCTCGTCCATGTTTGGATCATCATCATCAACAACTACATGCCCTTGTTGTTGACCTCTTCTCCTGAGGGTCAACGATTGTTGATGAAAGACCAACTCTTCCTCTTCTTCATCCTCAACTGCTACCCTATTCGGGTCATTTTCATTACTGTTGGCACCCCTTGCTTGGCCCTCAGCATCCTGTCTCAGTTGCTGCCTCTGTGCCTCAAGTTCTTGAGCGTTAACCATTTTTCTAATAGACCATGCAAGCTCAAGATCGAAAGAATTAAAGGTACTCCCTTGCTTCTGGTGTTTGGCATGCACTATCTAAGACACATACAAGAAACAAGAAGTAAAAATCAGGAAATATCCCTATAAACTAAAATAATTGCTAGTAGAATATTTCTAAACTGAATTCCTAGCAGCGGCGCCAAAATTTTATACATCCAAACTTAAACTTCAATTAATAAGTAGAAATGGTCGAAGTAAATTAAGAACTCAACAAAAGTTGAGGTCGATCCCACAGGGAATTACTGAAGAAAGAAAACTACTAGTTCTTATGTTCAGTTGCAGTTGATATTTCTAGAAATAAAACTAAAAGCGTAAAATAAATTGAGTTTTGATTTAATGTTAAAGTAACTAATAGTAACCATCATTCAATTGTAATAGTAATAGGCGATAGTTTCAGAGTATGATTATCAATAAGAATAGACTAGGATAGTGTTGCTCTTGATGTTCAGACTACAACTTAGATTAACACAGAATAACAGTCTCATGATACAATGTATGCATTATCTAGAAAGTTACTACACTTAAACGCTTTTTAGCCCTATTAGGTGAATATCACTCATCTCTTCAGTGTTTCAGTTTTAACCCTTGCTTATTTGTTTAGAAAACCATTCTTTCTTGAGCTCAAATCTTTGAAACAAGTTATTCAGTTTTCGAGTTCATTCATTTTTAGACTTTCCTAATTACATCTTTCTTTCTCAAGCAAGTTATGAATACAGGCAAGCTATAACGTGGGCAATAATTAGAAAGAAATCAATATAAAAATAAAAATGAAGCATGCAAAACATCACTTGATAGTCATTTGTCGTTGATTTTAATGTTGTACCCTCGTCATGGTTCCCACAAGCCTAGTTGTGGTGTTTAGCTGCTCATGTTCATAATAAAGAAATAGTAAAACATTGATGAAAGTTTAGATGAATTAAACTTCAAATAATGAAAATCAATCAATCTTGATTAACAACGCGAATTCAAGACCTATCCAAAAGTTTACACAAAATAAGAAAGCTATCGTCTCTGCAATAATGTCTTGTCTCAGAATATCGATAATAATAAAAGGAAAACCCTAAGTAATTAATTATAGTCTTGGAAATGAATCCTAATGGATGCAGGAAAGTAGTTCAGTCGACAACATTCACGGATAGGCAAACAGGTCGTGAAGCTTTTCACAGTCCGTTTAAGCCTCCCTTGATCAAACACTTAGAAATATTTGCTCAGTTTTAACTTCCTCTTCCCATGTGTCATTGTACAGTCCGTATACATCTTCATGGCTCGTATAGGGTTCTCATTCAACTGTCTTCACACTTGGACTTTAGCTTGTCTTGACCTTCAAGATTCACGGACTCCTAGCCTTATCGTATAAGTTATGTGGTGTCACGATCCAGGGTACCCCCTAGACGTAATACCATGTACTTGACTCCAAAAGGGTCTCATACAATCCCTTTGCATACATAAACATAATTAATAGAAATGACATGGAATTAAAATTTTACAATCAAAGTCTTTTTCATAAAATCAAAAGCGAAGTCTAGACATTATCTCATTAAACATCTACTACAATAGAATGTCAAATAATAGTCACAACCCTTTACAATTGAAAAGTCTCAAAATAGAATATAGGAAAAACAACTAGAAGTGAATGACATCTTGTCCTCGAACCATGAGGACTCACTACAAGTCTCGGAGTGAATCAATCCAAGCCTTAGTCAAGAAAAGAGGACACCTCAAACGCCGGAACCTACACTTTGTAAAAAGGTAGAAAATATAGGTTAGAACAAATATGTACTAAGTATGGAAGCCATGCATAAAAATCCTTAAGACATGCTAAAAAGGACATTTTAGGTGAAAAGTATGCATTTGCCAAGTTTGAGAGTCACCATGCACTTTCAGTGTAAAACATAAGTCATAGGCACATTTATTATGTAAGAACATTATAACACAATAGATCCATCTCTTTAGTAACCCTAAGTTATATATGTACAATGTAGGATTGGCATCTGGCATCCCATAATACCAACCACACTAAGTACTTTTTTTAGGCCACCATAGTCACACATATCATACTTGGACCTCATCATTGTCAATAGTCGTAGACAAGGAAATAGTCATGTACATTTAACTTGAACATAAATAAAGTAAATAGCAACAATCCATTCAACATACATGCACACATTATCATAGCATAAGAAATCACCCCATAAACCGTTGCCAAGTCTACTTGTGCAATGTAAAAGTGAAGTCCCACACCCCCACTCATACTAAGTAAAGATCATTAAGAAGTCATAAGTATAGTTCGTGTCATATTCATAATCTTATCATGTAGGGAAAGTAGCCTTAACCGACATAGACCATGTGAGCTACATGGAATCCGGTGTAGTGTAACCCCACACCAAAATAAAGTGTCCTACTTGCCTAAGGTAGGACTAAATGTATTAGCTTGAATCCACTAGCTAAAGACCTATGTGGGCACATAGTTATGGGATAGGGAGATTACTTCTAGAAACCCAACCTATTGTATTGATGGAGGAGCTTCCATCTCATGAGACTAATTTAGATGATCCGACCATTTGAATTGATGGGAGGGTCTCTACCTCATTTCCCATATCCACTCGGTGCTAAACATTATTTCCCAAAATTTACATAATTAGTCTTGAATTGTATTTACATGTGTGAAGGAATATCTTACCCTTCATTCAACACAACTCATAAAATAGCTCATAGAATCAATTAGGTGAGAGTAGACTTTCAACCTTAGAATCATCACTAACATGTGAGTAAACCTTCCACGTCATGTTTATAGTGTTTCATGAGAATAGACTTTCAATCAACACAACAAGCTGATCATAAACATACATGCTTCAGGCATAGTCATGTGTAAGGATATAGGGGGAGGTGATATTTCAATCAATACCACAATTACACCATAGTCATTGAGTCTTCACTTTCTAAGTGAATCATAAGCTCATATACAATTCTCATCAACATAGGAAAAATCCTCATAAATTAACCTACAAGGGTCATGGATCATGATACATCAATATCACTATAATTACTTCATTGAACACGTATAATAATCTTATCCAAGTAAGCAATCCATCGCATTCATAATTCAAACACAATCTACTAACTAAGACCCATATTCATGCTTCAAGATCAAATTTTTGGGAAACCTAGAAATTCATGGATTCTTAGACAATTCCTTATAAAAACAGTAGTAATTCATCAAATTGATCATAATATAAGACAATAAACACCTTGAAATCATTTTGAAAGTGAATCCATGCCATAGATTGCGAACCTTAGGTTTTGGAGAATTTCAACTTTGAGAAATAGAGTTTTGAAGGCTTTATGGAAGGAAACTATCCATAAATCAAGACTACCATACCTTAATTGGAGATCCTTCACGAAATTGAAGAGGAAAGATGAGTTCTTGAGCCTTAGTCTTCTAGTTCTTCTTCTTCTTCTTTTTCAATGGTGGTTTCTAGTGAGAGAAATATTGGAGGGGAGAGTATTTGGGAATTTGATTTGGGTCTTGTGAGAATGAGTTAGTTTGTTTAGTTTTGGGGTCTTATTAAGTATTTAAAGGTGTCTTAATTAATATTAAACGACCTTACTTAGTTAGTTAATTAATCCTAAGCCCCTTCCCTAAAACCCTACTTAAAAACTAAAGACCCAAAACTATGGTGACACGAAACCCCCACCCATGGACCGTGGGTGGGTTCATGCTCCGTTCTGCACACTCGTAGATGGGACAGAGAGTTTTGGAGAAAATAGGGAGGTCCAGCCTTGACCCACAACCCCCATCTATGGGGCGTGAGTCCACCCACAGTTCATGGGTGCCCATTCGTAGGTCCTTGCTATTTTTTTGACAGCTTTTTGGGCCTTCTCTTGGATCCTCCTCAAGGACCCATGGTGAGTCCTTGGGGGTCGTCCCTTAACTCTTAAGTCCAAAATTACTTATACTAATCAACGGAGGTTATTTTACCACTATAATCATTACATTAACCCCAAATAGGCTACTAGTTTTACGTTAGGCTCTAGTTTAGTCTTACTAGTTTCACTGGGTGTTACATTATCTCTCCCTTGGGAATATTCGTCCTGGAATGATGATTTAGGCACCTAAGGAGATTAAAGACTCAATACTAGCAGCCCATTCTGCATGAACCATCAAAATAATTCACAACTCAAAGATATACTATTCACAATGTGCACTATTCAAAGGAGGAAACTTCAATTCCATTTCAAACATAATCAATGCAACATAAGGAAGTAGGAACTACATCTACCATCCCAAAAGGCATGAAATTTAATATTTCTCATGTTCATAGGAGGAACTACCTTCTACATCAAAAGAATGCTCAGCACAACATCATGGAGCCAATATGCCATCTCATAAAAACATAATAAAGTATGTTTATCAATCACCTCATGAATTAAAATATACAACATCATACTAGAATGCACAACAACATGAGGAAACACATAAATCATGAAAACTCATTTTATCACTAAACATGAATTTCATCAAGAACATGCACAAAATAAGGAAATCATGAAAAAGCTCATATATCATACATGACTCCCAAAACTAGGAATCCTTGAATAGGAGTAGAAGGAAAAAGATGAGGATATTGGGACTTCATGTCGGCCTCGGCCTCCCAAGTAGGACCCTCAACTAGATGATTTCTCCATAACACCTTGACGTAAGCTACTTCCTTATTCCTCAAGTTTTTGACTTCCCGGTCCAAAATCTCTACCGAAACTTTTTCACAGGAAAGGCTCTCATCAACACCTAACCCTTCTAGAGGAATAATGGATACTGGATCCCCAATACACTTTTTGAGCATAGAAACATGAAATACCGAGTGAACCGGAGCCAATTCATTGGGTAAGTCTAACTCATAGGCAACTTTCTCAATACGCTTCAAAATTTGATAAGGGCCCACATACTGAGGACTAAGTTTCCCTTTCTTGTCAAACCTCATCAAACCAATAGACCTAATCATTGACTTCAAATTCTAGATCCCTCCTTCTAACATTGGTATAAGACTTTTGCCGACTTTGGGCTGTCCTCAACCTCTCTCTAATAAGTCAGACCTTTTGAATGGCCTCATAAACTAGTTTGGGACCAATTAGAGAAATTTCACCTACTTCAAACCAACCAACCAGAGATCTACACGTCCTACCATACAATGCTTCAAAAGAAGCCATGGCAATACTTGAGTGGTAACTATTATAGTAGGAAAACTCTATTAACGGTAGATGGTCATCCCAATTACCCTTGAAATCTATAACAGATGCCCTCAACATATATTCTAAGGTTTGGATGGTACGTTCTGCTTGACCATCAGTTTGAGGATGAAAATCCGTGCTAAGCTTAACCTTAGTACCAAGCCCTTTTTGGAATGCCTTCAAAAAGTGTGAAGTAAATTGAGTACCCCAATCTGAAATAATAGATAGAGGAACCCCATGTAACTTCACTATATCATTGATGTACAATTTGGCATAGTCTTCCGCCAAAAAGGAAACCTTGACGGGAATAAAGTGGGCAGACTTTTTCATTCTATCCACAATGACCCAAATAGAATCATGTTGCCTTCAGGTACGAGACAATCCCACAACAAAATCCATATTCACATCCTCCCACTTCCAAGTGGGAATATCTATATCTTGGGACAAGCCTCCCGGTATTAGGTGTTTGGCCTTAACTTGTTGACAATTTGGATATTGTTGACAATTTGGATACTTGGCTACAAAACCCGCTATATCCTTCTTCATACCATTCCACCAATAGACTTCCCGTAAGTCAAGATACATCTTGGTGGCTCCCGGATGAATAGAATATCGCAAACCCTGAGCTTATTCTAGTATTTTCTCTCTCAAGCCATCAACATCCGAAACACATAATCGACCTTGGTACCTAAGCACCCCATCTCCCCCTTGGGAGAAAGCTTCAACAGACTTGTTGAGTACCGATTCTTTCAACTCCACTAACATGGGATCAAGGTCTTGTTTGGACTTCACGTCCATTACAAAGGATGATTCGGAACCATTATAAGCCATGACACCACCCTTGGTGAAATCCACTAGTTGGAAACCTAACCGGGCCAACCTATGTACATCACAAACTAACTCCTTCTTCTCATCTTCCTCATGGGACACACTGCCCATGGAAAATCAACTTAGGGAATTCGCAACTACATTGGCTTTGCCGGGGTGGTAAAAGACACTCAAGTCATAATCCTTCAAAAGTTCTAACCACCTTCTTTGTCGAATATTCAAGTCTTTTTGGCTAAACAGATATTGAAGACTCTTATGATCGGTGAACACATCAACATGCACCCCATATAGATAATGTCACCATATTTTCAAAGCAAATACTACCGCCGCTAATTTGAAATCATGGGTTGGATAATTCTTTTCATGGATCTTGAGTTGCCTTGAAGCATAGGCAATTGCTATCCCATGTTGCATAAGGACACATCCCAAACCCACTCTAGAGGAGTCACAATATACAACAAAACCATTGGTACCCTCCGGCAAGGTCAACACCAGAGCGTAGGCAAGTCTATCTTTCAATTCTTGAAAGCTTTTCTCACAAGATTCCGACCACACAAATTTAGCCTTCTTTTGAGTTAAGGCCATCAAAGGAGAAGCAATAGAGGAAAATCCCTCAACAAACATCTTATAGTAGCCGGCCAAACCCAAAAAACTTCTAATATCGATTGGTGATAGAGGTGTAGGCCAACTCTTGATCGAGTCCGTCTTCTTTGGATCTACCTATATACCCTTGCTTGACACAATATGACCAAGGAATGCTACAGACCTTAACCAAAACTCGCACTTGCTAAACTTTGCAAAAAGTTGATGATCTTTTAGGACTTGCAATACTATCCTCAAATGGTCTGTATACTCAATTTCACTCCTTGAATATATCAAAATGTCATCTATGAACACTATCACAAACATGTCAAGATATTGCTGGAAAACCCTATTCATAAGGTCCATAAATGCCACCGGGGCATTTGTTAGGCCAAATGACATCACAAGGAATTCGTAGTGAAGATACCTAGTTCGGAAAGCCGTCTTGGGAATATCAATCCCTCTCACCCTCAATTGGTGATAGCCAGAACGTAGGTCAATCTTGGAAAAGTAGCTAGCCCCTTGAAGTTGGTCAAATAAGTCATCAATTTTAGGGAGTGGATATTTTTTCTTAACGGTAATCTTGTTCAATTGCCGATAATCAATACACATTCTAAGAGTTCAATCCTTCTTCCTAACAAACAATACCGGAGTACCCCATGGAGAGATACTTGGTTGAATAAAACCCTTGTCTAGCAAATCCTTTAGTTGCTCTTTCAACTCCTTCAACTCTTTCAACTCCTTCAACTCTGCCGGAGCCATTCTATAGGGAGGAATAGAGATAGGTTGCATATTCGGGATAAGGTCAATACCAAAATCTATTTCCAGTTCGAGAGGAATACCGGGAAAATCATTGGGAAACACTTCTGAGAACTCAATCACTACCGGAACCAACTCTAGAGGAGGGGTTTTGGATTCAACATCCTTCACCCTAACAAGATGGTAAATGCACCCTTTGGAGATCATTTTTCTAGATTTAAGACAAGAAACAAATTGACCTCTAGGCATAGAATTTCCTCCCTTCCACTCTAAAATAGGTTCATTTGGAAATTGAAATTTGACCACTCGAGTTCTACAATCTATAGAAGCATAACATGCATGCAACCAATCCATACCAAGAATCACATCAAATTATAACATGTCAAGTTCTACCAAGTTAACAAGAGTAACTCTATGGGACACCTTCTATACACCCTTTTAGCTACCACAGAGTCACCAACCAGGGTAGAAACCAAAAAAGGTTCTAGTAACTCTTTCAAAGGAACATCAAACCTTATCGCCACATAGGGCGTCACAAAAGATAGAGTGGCACCGGGATTCAATAATGCATAAAAATCAATAAGAAAAACTTGTAACATATCGATAACCACATACGGGGAGCTCTCTTGGTCACTTCGGGCTTGAAGAGCATAGAAGCGGTTCTTCTTAGGAGCATCAGAATTTGAACCACTTGGAGAAGTTTGTTTGCCTTCTCTCCCCTTGTCTCTACATGTTAGGAAATCTTTCAATGGATGACCACTCTTACCAAAACCATAGCACACACCCAAGTCGGCAAGATATTTACCATCATGCTTTTTACTGCACTTGGCACAAGTAGGCCTTTATATGGAAGATCTACCACTATTGCCTCCTTGAGGCATAGGGTTAGACACCCTATCTTTGTTGACCCTTGGAGCACTAGAGGAGCCTTGGTTGGAGAACTTTCTCTTGAACCTTGGTCTACCTTGACCCTCGAATTTACCCTTGGAATAATCTCCCTCATCGGTTCTTGGCCTCTTCACTTCCCTATTCTTGTCTTGAAGTTTCTCATTCTCCATTTGTTTAGCATACACCATAATATGGGATATATCCATATTATCATGAAGCATAGTCGAATGACATTCTTTTCTCACCAAACTCGACACACCCGTTACAAACCTACTAATATCATCCCTAGGATCCACCACCATGGATGGAGGATATTTGGACAATTAGGTAAACTTTAGAGAATATTCTTCAACACCAATACCTCCTTGATGAAGGTTGATAAATTCTTCCACCTTGGCTTCCCTATTCTCTTAGGGAAAGAACCTATCAAGGAATGCTTTCTTGAATACTTCCTAACCTATAGGACCAGTTCCTTCCAGCCTATTCCTCTTCTATTGAGTATACCACACTTGGGCCACACCCTTCAATTGGTAAGTGTCTAGCTCTGCCTTCCCTATAGGAGTCACCTCCATGGCATCAATTATCTGGTAAACCTCTTTCATAAACCCATTTTGGAACCAAAAAACATAAGAGGGCTCATCCCTATGAATCTCTTAACCTTGAAGCCACGGTGCTCACATTAGGGTTCACACAGGGCCCAACATCTCAGTTGGGTTGGGCCATCATAGCTTAGGCTTGAGTTGTCATGGATTGAGCTTGAGCCGTCATGGCTTGAGTCAATGTTTGGAAAGCTGTCCTTATTTCCACATTGGACATAGCCCCCTCATCCATAAGGGCTTAAGGATCTTGATGAGCTAGGGGAGGAACTCCCTCATTCACATTATCCTCTTCCATCCTCTTTGCATTCTCCCTTCTTTTATTCATATCCTAGAGACACAAGAAAAGGGTTAGGAAAAAGGACTTCATAGAGTTAAAACTCTAAGGCACGACTAAAGAGTAATGAAAGAAGTGAACTTTCCTAAACATCTAATAGCCTCTCATTCATAAGTGTGGTGTACTTCACACTCATGAACAAGACTCTACTAGATGTGGTTAATGAGACATCAACCTAAAATAATCCTAAAACCTTAAGCTCTGATACAAAGTTTGTCATGACCCGTGGGGACCCCCTAGATGTAACACGACGTACTTGACCCCGAAGGGGTCTCATACAAGCCCTTAGTATACATAAACATAAGTAATATAAATGACGTGGAATTAAAATTTTACAATTGAAGTCTTTTTCATAAAATCAAAAGCGAAGTCTAGACATTGTCTCATTAACCATCTACTATAATAGAATGTCAAATAAAGGTCACAACCCTTTACAATCGAAAAGTCTCAAAATACAATATAGGAAAAATAACTAGAAGTGAATGAACTCTTATCCTTGAACCATGAGGACTCACCACAAGTCTTGGAGAGAGTCAATCCAAGCCTTAGTCAAGAAAAGAGGACACCTCAAACACCGGAACCTACACTTTGTAAAAAGGTAGAAAATATGGGTTAGCACAAAATGCATAAAAATCCTTAAGACATGCTAAAAAGGACATTTTAGTTGAAAAGTATGCATTTGCCAAGTTTGAGAGTCACCATGCACTTTAATGTAAAACACAAGTCATAAGCATATTTATTATGTAAGAACATTATAACACAATAGAACCATCTCTTTAGTAACCCTAAGTTATACTTGTGCAATGTAGGATTGGCATCCCATAATACCAACCACACTAAGTACTCCATTTTGGCCACCAAAGTCACACATATCATACTTGGACCTCATCATTGTCAATAGTCATAAACAAGGAAATACTCATGTACATTTAACTTGAACATAAGGAAAATCATTCATAGCAATAATCCATTCAACATACATGCATACATTACATAGCATAAGAAACCACCCCATAACCCCTTGACAAGTCTACTTGTGCAATGTAAAAGTGAAGTCCCATACCCCAACTTATACTAAGTAAAGCACATTAAGAAGTCATAAGTATAGTTCGTGTCACATTGATAATCTTTTCATGTAGGGAAAATAGCCTTAACCGACATAGACCATGTCAGCTACATGGAATCTGGTGTCATGTAACCCCCCACCGAAAGAAGGTGTCCTACTTGCCTTAGGTGGGACTAAATGTATTATCTTTTAGGTAGATCCACTAGCTAAAGACCTATGTGGGCACATAGTTATGGGATAAGGAGATTACTTCTAGAAACCCGACCTATTGTATTGACGGAGGAGCTTCCATCTCATGAGACCTATTTAGATGAACCAACCTTTTGAATTGAGGGTAGGGTCTCTACCTCATTTTCCATATCCACTATGTGCTAAGTATTATTTCCCAAAATTCACATAATTAGTCTTGAATTGTATTTACATGTGTGAAGGAATATCTTACCCTTCATAAAACACAACTCATAAAATAGTTCATAGAGTCAATTAGGTGAGAATGGACTTTCAACCTTAGAATCATCACTAACTTGTGAGTAAACCTTCCACGTCATGTTTATAGTGTTTCATGAGAATAGACTTTCAATCAACACAACAAGCTGATCATAAACATACATACTTCATGCGTAGTCATGTGTAAGGATATAGGGGGAGGTGATATTTCAATCAATACCACAATTACACCATAGTCATTGAGTCTTCACTTTCTAAGTGAATCATAAGCTCATATACAATTCTCATCAACATAGGAAAAATCCTCATAAATTTCCCTGCAAGGGTCATGGATCATGATAAATCAATATCTCTAGAATTAATTCATTGAGCATGTATAATAATCTAATCCAAGTAAGCAATCCATCACATTCATAATTCGAAGACAATCTACTAACAAAGACCCATAATCATGCTTCAAGATCCAATTTTAGGGAAATCTATAAATTCATGAATTCTTAGATAATTCCTTACGAAAATAGTAGTAATTCATCAAATTGATCATAATATAATATAATAGACACCTTGAAATCGTTTTGGAAGTGAATCCATGCCATAGATTGATAACCTTAGGTTTTGGAGAATTTCAACTTTGAGCAATAGAGTTTTGAAGGGCTTTATGGAAGGAAACTATCCATAAATCAAGACTACCATACCTTGATTGGAGATCCTTCACGAAATTGAAGAGGAAAGTTGAGTTCTTGAGCCTTAGTCTTCTAGTTCTTCTTCTTCTTCAATGGTGGTTTCTAATGAGAGAAATTTTGTAGGGGAGTATTTAGGAATTTGATTTGGGTCTTGTGAGAATGAGTTAGTTTGTTTAGTTTAGGGGTCTTATTAAGTATTTAAAGGTATCTTAATTAATATTAAATGACTTCACTTAATTAGTTAATTAATCCTAAGCCCCTTCCCTAAACCCCTACTTAAAAACTAAAGACCCAAAACTGTGGTGACTCACGAGACCCCTACCTATGGGGTGTGGGTCCACCCACGGTTCGTGGGTGCCCATTCGTAGGTCCTTGTATTTTTTTTGACAGCTTTTGAGCCTTCTCTTGGGTCCTCCTCAAGGACCCATGGTGGGTCCTTGGGGGTCATCTATTAGTGTTTAAGTCCAAAAGCACTTATAATAATAAAAGAAGGTTATTTTACAACTATAATCACTACATTAAACCCAAATAGGCTACTAGTTTTATTTTAGGCTCTAGTTTAGTGTTACTAGTTTCACCGGGTGTTACATACGGACCGTATAGAATCTCATTCAGTTTTACTTGACTTGTTCTTTCCACAAATCATGGTCACGGTTGGGTTCATAAGATGTATACATCTTCACGGCTCGTATGGCCTCTCGTCCACATTCCTTAACTATCATTTCAACTTCTCTCTTTCACTTATTTTCAAGAACCTCTTTTCCTGAACATTTAACAAAAGAAACATCATATCTACAAAAAATTTCTTGGTTCCTTGCAATAATTATTTGTTTTGAGCATCTAATGTGCTATAAGTTCACGACGCATCACCCTACGAGTTCCCTTCTATGGCCCATAGGACTTCCTACGGTCTAAAAGTAGGACTTGTAGTTACTGCCTCATGCCAAAATCTTAACTTTTTCCTTTTCTTTAAACCTCCCAATTTTTGAAGTTTTACAATATCTTCCCCACGGGAACATTCATCCTCGAATAGGACTCAAGCTAGCATGAATAAAGTAATAGAGAAACTAACAACCTAACATGAATGCAAATTTCATCATAATTCACATAAACATGGAGAAGTACCCCAATCTAAATAATACCATCAAAAACAAGTTTTTTTTTCATGAACATGCATGCATATGGAAACATGAGAATGACTAAAACGCATGATTCCAAAATAATGAACCATGAGGAGCTAATACCTCAAGCTAGAGTAGGAGTGGAGGGAAAGGGATGAGTATACCAGGACATCATATCAACTTCAGCCTCCCAAGTAGTATCCTCAACTAATTGATTCCTCCAAAGAACCTTTACGAAAACATCTTCTTTGTTTCTCAAATTCTAATTTTGTCGGTATAAAATCTCGATCAGAACCTCTTCACAAGAAAGATTTTATTTAACTCCCAAACCTTACAAAGGTACAATAGATGTTGGATCTCTAAAACACTTCTTCAATAAAGCGACAATGGAATACCGAATGTATCGATGCTAAGTTATTAGGCAATTCTAGCTTATAAGTAACTTTGCCAATATGCATCAAAATCTGATATGGGCCCACATAATAGGGACTAAGCATTCTTTTCTTTCCACATCTTGTTACACAATTCAGAGGTGAAATTTTCAAACATACCAACCATTAAGATTGAACTCAAGCTTTCTTCTTCTAACATCGGCATAAGAATTTTGTCGACTTTGAGCCATTTTCAACCTTTCGCGAATAATTTGAAACTTTTCCATAGCCTCGTGCACCAACTAGAGCCCTATCAAAACAACCTCACAACCTTCAAACCTACCTATAGGATACCTACCTCTCCTACCATAAAGAGCCTCAAACGGTGCCATTCTAATGCTAGAGTGATAACTATTATTATAAGCAATCTCAATCAAAGGCAAATGACATCCCATTTCCCTTGAAACCCATCACGCAAGATCTTAAAATATCTTCTAAAGTCTGAACGGTATGCTCGACTTTCCATCGTGAGGATGGAAAGTCGTGCTAAGATTCACTTGAGTACCAAGACCTTTTAGAAACAACTTGCAAAACTGAGATGTAAGCTGAATGCCAAGATTGATAATAATAGACAAGGGCATTCCATGAATCCTTACCATTTACCGAATATATAGCTTGGCATACTCCTTGTCCAAAAAATGAGGTCTTAACAGGAAGAAATGAGTTGATTTCTTCATTCATTCCATAATAAACCAAATTGAATTAAATTATCGATGAGTGCGAGATAAACATGTAATGAAGTCCATATTCAAATCTCCTCACTTCCATGTAGGGATAATAATGTTTTGAGCAAAGCCACCCGATTTCAGATGCTCAACTTTCACTTGTTGACAATTAAGACATTCAGCCACAAATTCTTCAAAATCCCTCGTCATTTCATTCCACTAATAGGCTTCTTGCAAATCACGATACATCTTGGTGGCTCCCGGGTGAATAGAATATGAAGAACTATGACGTTATGTCAAAATCTGTTTGCTCAACTTATCAACATTTGGAACACATAATCGACCTTGATATCTAAGGACACCATCTCCCACTTGGGAGAAATCCTTAATGGCCTTTTCAAAAATTGACTTCTTCAAGTCAACCAATACTAGATCAACATGTTGCTTAGCTTTCACATCCAATATAAAAGACGATTCGGTACCATTATGAACAATAACACCACCTTCTCTAGAAATCAACCAAGAGAACACTTAACCGGGCCAATCTATGAACAATGTAGACTAACTGTCTCTTGTCATCCTCAACATGAGAAAAAATTCCCATTGATAGTTGACTAAGAACATCCGCCACCATATTCGCCTTACTGGGATGAGATAGGACACTCATGTCGTAACATTTCAATAACTCAATCAATCTCCTTTGGCGAAGATTCAAATCCTTTTAAGTGATCACATATTTAAAAATCATGAAGTCGATAAACACATCCTCATGAACATCATATAAGTAACGGCTCCAAATATTTAGGGCAAACACTACCGCTACTAACTCCAAATTATGGCTAGGATAATTCTTTTCATGTAACTTAAATTTCCTTAAAGCATAATCAATGAATTTCCCCTATTGCATCAAAACACAACCAAGAACAATCCATGAAGCATCATAATAAACCGTAAAACCATCCAATCCTTCCGGTAATGTTGTGATAAGGGCTAAAGTGAGTCAATCATTCAACTCTTGGAAACTCTTCTCACAAGCTTTCGACCATATTAATTTCACCTTTTTTTGAGTCAGTATAATCAAAGGTAAAGCAATAGATAAAAATCCATCTACAAACCTTCTATTGCAACCGGCCAAATCCAAGAAACTCTATATATCTGAAGAAGATAAATGTCTAGGCCAATTCATGACAGCCTTGATTTTCTCAGTATTGACTTGAATACCTTACCCAAAGACAACATGACCAAGGAAAGAAACAAACATCAACCAAAACTCACACTTTCTAAACTTAGCATACAATTCCCGATCCTTGAGAATTTACAACACAATCCTCAAATGATCAACATGCTCATCCTCACTTCAAGAGTAAATCAAAATATCTCTATAAACAAAATAAAAAACATGTCAAGATATTTATTGAAGACCCTATTCATCGAATCCATGAATGTCAGCGGGGAATTAGTCAAACCAAAAGAAATAACCAAGAACTCATAATGGGCATATCGAGTTTTATAAGCCATATTTGAAATGTCACTCTCCTTCACCATCAATTGGTGATAGAAGGCCAACCACATAGGGGGCGAACTAAGCGAAGGTCAATCATACATAATTAACTCGCTCCTTGGATTTGATCAAATTCATCTATACTTGGAATATGATACTTATTATTTATTGTGACCTTATTTAATTACCGATAGTCAATACACATTCGGAGGGAACCATCATTCTTTCAAACAAACAACACCGGAGCACCCCAGGGTGATATACTCGATCTAATAAATCCCTTATCCAATAAGTCCTTCAATTGGTGTTTTAATTCCTTCAGTTCTGCTGGGGCCATGCGATATGGAAGAACATAGATGCTGTATATCTGGAAGAAGGTCAATACCAAAGGCTATTTTCCTTTCAGGAGGAATATTAAGAAGACCAATGAGAAACACTTTTGGAAACTGATTTACAATTGGAACTGGCTCAAGAGTAGGGGTCTCAAGATTTGTATCCCTAACACGAACTAGATGATAAAGTCGACCCTTAGAAATTATTTTTCCTAGACTTTAGGCAAGATATAAATTGACCCTTAAGAACATAATTTCTCCCTTCCCATGACGTGGTATGTTCATTTAGAACCTTTTATCTGACCAATCGGGTTGTACAATATATGGAAGCATAACATGCATAAAGCTAATCTATCCCTAGAATAACATCAAAATCTAACATATCAAGCTCTACAAGATAAACATGAGTGACTCTATGACAAACTAAATTAGGATAATTTTTATAAACTCTTTTAGCAACAATAAGTCACCAACGGGAGTAGAGACATGAAAGGAACTAGAAAATATTTTAGGACCAACATCAAATCTCATGGCAACATAAAAAGTAAAAAATGACAAGAGACCAACCAGACCAAGCAATACATATACATCAAGATGAAAGACTTTTAACATACAGGTCACAACATCGGGGGAACCCTTATGATCCTATCGAGTTTGAAAACCATAAAATTTGTTTTGCTTCAAAGCACCCGAACTGGAACCACTAGGCTGAGCTTTCCTACCCTTCTTTCCATTACTTGCTTGTAATGGAAAGGCCTTTACCTTGTGACCATTCATTCTATAGTCAATGTAACCATACGTACAAGCTAATCATTTTCTTGAGTGAATCATACCACACCTTTGGCAAGCGGGAATAGAAGATCCATTTCCACCACTTCCTTGGGGCTTCAGGTTAGACACTGAATCTTTGTTGAACTTAGGATTGAGAGCCTTTGAAGATCCTTGATCAGAAAACTTATGTTGGAATCTAGAACAACTTTCTCCACCAGAACTAGAATGAGAAATGTCACTATCATAGGTCCTTGCCATCTTGGAATCTCTTGCCCTTTCCTTGAAATTTTCCTTTTTAACTTGTTGGGAATGTACCATGAAATGGGAGATATCCATCTCCTTAACCAACATGGTGGTAACAACACTCTTTGACCACAATTTCAAACACACCCGACACAAACTTACTCATTCTTTCCACTCGAGTCGGCAACCATAGCCGGAGTATAGTTAGCCAATTTAGTGAACTTCAAAGCATACTCCTTCACACTCATATTCCCTTGTTGGAGGTTAATGAACCTAAGAACTATTTCCTCCCTCATCTCAGGAGGAAAGAAATGGTCAAGAAAAACTCCTTTGAATTTCTTCTAATCAATAGGACCCGCATCAACCACCTTCTCCTCCTTTCATTGGTTGAACCAAACTTTATCTACACCTTTGAGTTGATAAGCGGCTAGCTGCACCTTCTTTGCCATAGAGAATCACATAATTCCCACTATCTTATGCACCTCATCAATGAACTCTTGAGGATCATCAACCTTGGAACCATGGAACTACGGAGGATTCATCCTAGTGAAGTCCCTTATCCTTGTCACAACCATACCCACATTTGGGTTCATGGGAGAAACAACTTCTCTATTAACTTGGGCTACCATAGCTTGAGCCAACATTTGGAAAGCGGCACAGAATTTTGCATGAGTCACTTCCTTAACCAAAGGATTAATCAAAACTTGAGGAACATTAAGCTCCATATTCTCACCCACATTCCTTCTCATATATGCTCTTCGAGGGGCCATATCTTGTAAAGATCGGACATGATTTAAGAGAAGTATCTATACAGAGATAAACTCTTTGACATGACTTCAGAGTATTGAAAGAAGTGAAGTTTCTTAAATACTTTTGTATTCTTCTATTCATAAATGTGGAGCACTTTAAACTCATAAACAATACTCTACTCAATGTGGCTTGTCAGGCATCCTAGGGCCTTTTTGTAAAACCTTGTACTCTAAATACCAAGTTTGTTACGACCCAAAGTACACCCTAGCCATGATATGACGTATAATACCCTAAGAGGCCCTAAACAAGCCACTTGACATACATACAAAAATGTGGGAATTAAAGAAGAAAGTCTCATATCATAAAAAAGTTCGACATAAAAGTTGAAATCTACTCATAGTCTTGATAAGAGAATCTAATACATCAAGAAAGTGGTCAGGACGTAACATGTACACCACGTACAACATTTGAAAACTAAAGACATAAGAGATATATAGTAAATGTGAAATGGTCTTTAGAATAAAAGGACTCACCAACTCTTTAACGATTGATCAAGTAAGTAGCCATGAGTGGGAAGAGAAACGTCAGATCCTACATTATGAAATGATGTAGGCACAAGTATGTATTTGTACATGGAATGTACTAAATATTAGAGATATGCATAAAATGTAAAAACATGATAAAAAAGGACATACAAGAAAACATGAAATGCATGACCAATCTAAAACATAGTAACACCTTGTAAAAAAAGAATCATAAATCATGAACATGGTCAATGTATCTTAAAATTATGATGAAAGCTTCATAAATCCTTTAAAGAACCTTTATTTAATTTTGTGGTATATTAGATTTAACCGAAAATAGACATATGGACCATAACATGGAATCTGATGTAACTCCCACAATGAGAAGAGAAAGTCTACTAGTCAAGGTAGAACTATGTATCATATCATATTATATTTGTGGATCCACTAGCTAGGTCATTTAAGACAATCTTACGGGGTATGTAGTTTTGAACTAGAGGTTACTACTAGAGACTACTCTATTTGAGACTCCATCTCAATGTTTTCTCGGTGCTAATTTAAATCCCAACGGAATTTTCATTTTCATAAAATTAACAGCATAATGGAAAAACATAATTAAGTTACTAATCTAAGATTTAAAACATAATAGAGTAGCCTCTTAAATCATAGATCATGCATGTGTGAGAAGACCTTTCACCATCCATGATTCTTTTATATGTGAGAAAACCTTTCACAATTTCATTGATGCTTATCACAAAAGCAACATTTAGATAATAAAAAATCTTTTCATAAATCATGCATAAACTTTCATAAAACATCTTTCATAAATTTTCTTCAATTTTTCATATATCTATAAATTCAAAGTAAAATGAAATCAATTAAAAAACATTTAATTGAATAAAATAAATCATAATAAGACTAATCAAATAATTTTTATAAACAATGAAGACCTATGGAGAATTGGATGAAACCCTGACAAATTTTGATGAAATTAAATATGGAGAATTGTGATCTTTTGGGACTCAATGGTTGAATGAAACCCATTGATAAATTCCCGCACACCTTGATGATATAAGCCCAAAAAAAATGGAGGGAAAAAGAGATTTGAATCTTGAACCTTAGATTTATCCCTTGAAGCTTGAGAGGATTTGAAAGGGATGAACTTGGATGGGATTTGAGAATTTGAAAAAATGAGAAGGTTTGGGTAGACTTAAGAATAGAAGGGTAGTTATAGGACTCAAATTAGGGTCGAAATGACATAGTATAGCTAGTAAGTGCATATGAAAAGGCCTAAATACCCTTCAAAATAATTGCCATATGGCTTCTACAGTTTGGATCTAAAATTCTTAGAAATTCCTTCGGCCCATACTAATCAACCATAGAACAAACTTCAAAAACCCAAATTCCTCTTACTTTCCATGAGAGCTTTCTACGGTTTGATGACCTAACTCGCAGAACCCAAGTTCAAGCCTAAACTTTCATCAAGTCTATATCAGGACCCAAAGTACACCCTAGGCGTGACATGGTGTATAAGACCTCGTGAGGCCCTACACAAGCCACTTGACATACATATACACAATATAATAGATAAAAGTAGAAATTCTCGTATAATGAAAGAGTTTGACATACAAGCGAAAATCTAATTATTGTCTTGACAAGCCATCTATCACATCAAAAGAAGTGGACGAGATGCAACCCGTACACCACATTAAAATTCTAAAAAGTAAATACATATGAAAGCAATAAAGGTGACATGGTACTTAGAGTATGAGGACTCACCAAGTCTTCGAATCTACAAAGTAATCCACTAGTCATGAGCTAGAGGAGGAAGATCATCGAACCGTACATTAGTGAAACAATCTAGGAACAAGTACGTATTAGTACATGAAATATTATAAGTATGAGGGATAAGCATGAAAAAATGAAGAATGATAATAAAAAGTGTGATATGCATGTAACACCTCAAAATTTGGAAAAATGGGAAAGAAGGCCAAAATATTGGCTACTGATTCAATTCCACGAGACCAATGTACTATTTGTAGAATGTTCTACGGGTGATTGACCAATCTCGTAGGAAGTGGGAAAAGTAAAATTTGAAATCTATCCTAGTAACTCATTCTACGGTTGACCAGGAAGGTCTGTCGAATGGACTACAGACTGTAGAAAGGTCCCGTTGAAGAGTCCCAAAATTTGTGAAATTTCAAGCTTAAAGTTGAGGTATATGGATGAGGTCTACGAACCATAGGAAGTTCGATGAAACATAGAAACAAGTTGTAGGATTTTCTCAAGATTTGGGGCCAGTCACTCAACCTATGGTTGACCAGTACAATCTATAGGAATTTCTACAGTCTGTAGGTCACAACCATAGGGTCTGCCGACAATTATATTTTAAAGGGTTTTAGGTGTTTTACAATTCACATAATACCTATACTACAAAATTTTGCCTATAAATAAGACCCTATACTTGATCTTACTCCTAAAATCTGCCCATTCTCCTTCATTTCCCTAAAATCTCCAAATTTCCTCTGAAAGTTTTCTCTACAAGGCTCTCAAGGGATTCTAGGGTTCTTCAAGTTCAAGTCTTATTTATTCATAAATTTTTTTAGGCTTCAAGATCAAGGTATGTAGGGAGTTCATCAATGAGTTCTATTCATCCATTGAGTCCTAAGGATTTCTCAAATTCTCTAAATCAATTTCCTTAACTTGATTAGGTTTTCATTCGATTCCTCATGGGTTCTATTTGTATGGATTCAATTGTTTCATTTTGATCATATTATGATTTTTTTGACTTAGTTACATGCTTTCCAATTAAGTCCCTATGAACCCATGCATTGATCATGATTTTAACTATGAACCCTAATTTACGTGAATTTGTAGAGAAACTTTAAATCTATGAATGATGTTTTTATGAACTTATGCATGATTTATGAAAAGAAAAGTTTTTATGATCTAGGTTGCTTTGAGATGAGCATCAATGAAATTGTGAAAGGTTTTCTCACATGAAGGAAATCATGATTTGGTGAAATATTTTTTTAGATATGCTTGATTCAAGATTTAATGAGCTACTCTATGATATTTTAATCTTGGATTGGTATTTTAATTGTGATTTTCCATGATTGATGATATGTTTATGGAAATGACTTCTATATTGTGATTTAGCTTAGCATTGAGAGAAATTTGAGGTGGAGGCTCAAATAGGGTAGTCTCTAGTAGAAGCCTCTTGTTCGAAATTTTGTTCCCCCATAGAATTTCCTTGAATGGAAACGAATGTGGATCTACATATAGCATATGATATGATAGGGAGTACCACCTTGGCAAGTAGGTTTCTCTTCTTTATGTGGGAGTTACATCATATTCCATATATAGTTCGCATAGTTTATTATTGGTTAAAGCTAATATCCCACAAAATGAACTAAGTTACTTTCAAAGGTTTTTATGAATCTTTATTTATGATTTTAAGATGCATCGACTATGTTCAAGTTAATGATATTTATTTAAAAGCTTTTACTATGTTTAGCTTGGTCATGGACATCAAGTTTTTGATTATGTCCACTGATGATCATATTTAGTGTTTCATGCATATCCCTCATACGTAGTACATTCCATGTACTAATGCATACTTGTGACTCCATTGTTTCACTAATGTAGGGCATGAAGACTCCTCTCCCTCCATTCATGGCTAGTTGATCACCTTAGAGATTTGAAGACTTGGTGTGTCCTCATACTCTGGAGGACCATGTCACCTCTATTTTGATTTCTTATGAATATTAGTTTTTGTATGTTTTATATGGTGTACGGGTTACGTCCCTGATATACCGTGAGTTTACGATATTTTTTATGCATTTCACTTAGAGTTTGTGCAGTTTTTGAGCCATTTTGTTATTATATATAATATTTTTATGTAATCTTTTTCACGAAATTGGTTCGGTAGTGTTTGACTGAAGATGGATTGAAAAGAGAACAACTATTGATGAGGCCAACGATGTACCATAGGTCCAACGACAGCCTGTAGTTGGTGCAGAAGGTGAAGTTTAGGGAAATCTGACAAAGTTTGGAACCACAGAAGCCAATGACAGACCGTAGGTTGAGTGATGACCCGTCCTACACATCCGTTGATGATATCAGAGAGTTTGAGGTTCTAATACCTGAACCATGGACCGTAGGTCAACCCACGATTCGTAGGTTAGGTCGTCAGTAAAAACCACATACAACCTAGTTTTCTTTACTTTAGTTTCCTAGTTGGTTTAGGATTTGAAACTCTATAAATATGAGTTGTATTTCCATTTTTAAGAGTTAGACATTATTGTAGACTTTTGTTTTTTGTCTTTTGGAATTATTTTGCAAACTCTAAGCAATTTAATTTTTGGAAGTTGGTTTATGCAATTGCACTTTGAATTTCAATTCAAGATTTTGGTTTTCATCTATTCTAATTGTAAGTTCATGATTTCTTTTAACCTAATTATGAATTGTAATCTCTCAAGCTTGATTAGCTAAATCCACAAATAGGGTTGTGGGAACCATGTGCAATTAATAATGTATGAGTAATAACTAAGTAGTTCTTGAATAGTGTTTACGGATGTGCTATTAATCCTTTTGTTTAGAAGTCTTTCTAGCTGTGTACAATGTTAGAACTCGCCTCATTCCTACTTGACTTTCCAAGGGGGTAACAAATGTTAAAAGGATTAAACAACAAAGATTTAGTTAAGGATTTGCTGCTATCTAATAGTCTGACTTTAATCAATTGACGTGTAGGTGAATACCCAACTAAGTTGAAACGATGACTAATCTGGGGTGAAGGTAAGGGTTAGTAAAGCACACACTCGTAGATTTACCAATTCGCGAGTGAAAGTTCCTACTAAGGTTACCAATCACATAGAGATACATAACTTATCGGCCTTGCATGTTAAACACTATGATATGATTACTATTATTAGGATTACTGTGTTAAGAGCTTCTGGGGAACACAAATACCTTAGTTTTCATATTATATTGAATACACAAATTGTGAATTTTGTTTACTTGTTAGTGAATCAGTAAAATCAACAATCTCTTACTTGCTTACAGCATCCCCCGAGTTTACTTTTCTCTGAAATAGTTTGACTAAACAGAGATAATTGTAAGTTAAGTTTAAGTCTGAACCATATCCCTCGTGGGATAGACCCCAGCCTACAAGTTGGGTTCTTTACTTGATAATGATCACTTATGCTTCTTTAGGGAGGTGTAATTTGAGTGTATCAATTTTGGTGCCTCTGCTGGAGAATACGTCTTTTAGATTAAACTAACTACATTGTTGAACTTTAGTAAAGTATTTCCTGATTTTACCTTTTTGTTTTGTTTTTGTTTTGTACTGGTTTCAACTCTAGTGTATGCCAAGTACACAGAGTCGAGGCGAACCCTTGACTCCTTACGATCTTGAATTAAGAAAAACTTTGAGAAAAATGGCTAATCTAGGGATACACAATAATCCAATCGGAGAGGGTCAAATAGATTGATTTGAATTGTAGCCTCCTTGACTATGATGCAGTTGGATCAGATGGGCTTATTGTTCTCCCTCCTATACCTCTAGGACATACATTTGTGGTGACCAACATTCTTATACAAATGCTTACGGTAAGAGTGGTTGTTTGATGAGTTAGCTTTGGAAAATCCATGCACTTACATGGCTAAATTGTCAATTGTTTGTAAGAGTTGTGTAGGATGACCGTAATTAGATATGGACGTCATAGGTTTGAGAGTATTCCTATTGTCATTGACTGGTGATGCTGCTGTATGGTTTTTTGAGCATCCATTTAATTTGATCTATACATGGGACCAATTGCATAAGGTGTTCACAGAAAGGTATTTTTCGGTGTCCAAGAAATTAAATCATAAGGATAAACTGAATAACTTCATGGCACAACCTGGAGAGTTGGTAAGCAGTTCTTGGGAAAGGTTCACTGGGTTCATGGGAAAAGTTCCGAATCACTGCATAGATGATGAGTCACTATAGGAGTAATTCTATAGCGAAAATACATGGATATACAAAATTCATGAAGGACTTGGTGACCAAAAAAAGGGCTATCAGTTCTGAAAATGATAGGAGGTTGCAACATTGTAGTGGTATTGCTACTAGGTCACTTGTGCAAAAGAAAGAGGATCCTGGAGCTTTCACTATTCCTTGTACTATTGGGATTTTACACTTTACAAAACCTTTGTATAATTTGGGTGCCATCATTAATTTGATACCGCTATCCATTTATAAGAAGTTTGATTTAGGAGCTCCAAAGCCGACTGCGATGCATTTAGTTATGGTTGATAAAGCTGTGAAGAGGCTCATTGGAGTTCTACAAGATGTTCTTATGAAAGTAGAGTCATTCATCTCCCCAGGGGGCTTTGTGATACTTGATTATGAGGTTGATTTTGAGGTTCCCATAATCTTAGGAAGACCATTTCTTGCTACTGGGCGTGCCTTAGTCGATATGGAGAGAGGGCAGATGAAGTTATGATTAAATAATAAGGAGGTAACATTTAAAATCTATAGGTCTATGAAGTATGAAAGTGATCTTAAATCGGTATCCATGGTGAATCACATTGTGGGGTAAGAATCTGAGGTGTCCATTGAAGAGAGGCTAGGTGTTGATGCGCTAGCAGCGATGATGATGAATTTTGACAGTGATGTTATTGATGAGTATGATGATGAACCTATGGGGCGTGAACCCCATCCGTAGGGCACCCTAAGTTGGCAAACACACTTGATTCAAGGGTTTTTTAAGGGTTAGACTTGGGGTCCTCTTCAAGGACCCCTTTAGGGTTGTCCTTGGGGAGTCTTACCTTGATGTTCAACCCCTAAACACCTCAACCATACTCGGGACAACATAAAACACCATTAAAACTCAAGACGAACACAAACAAACATACGTCAAGCTCTAGTTTCACTAGTTTGTTTTTATTGTCATTCCTTTGGCTTGAGTCCATAGGTTGTAGACCCAGATGGCTACTTTGCTATAGGACATGAGGCCTTGGATGCAACAATCTATAGAGGAGTTCGAGGCTTGTATGGAGAAGATGATGGATGGGAAGATTCAGGAGGTCCAAAAATACCTAGACGCATTTGAGTTGAGTGTCTTGGAGAGGTTTTCCCCTACCGTTGATGTCACCACTTTCCAAAAAGAGTTGGATAGACTCCGTTTTGATGTTGATGCCCTTTTAGTCCCCGCTGAGTCTGTACCAGAGATCATACCTGAGGTTGAGGAGGATGAGGTGGTGATGTCTTCAATATTAAGTGATACTATGCCTCCACTCAACCCTCCTAAGTATCAGGGAAGCGCCACCATTCGTCTTTGCATACTTTCGATGCTGAGGAGGCCCACCGAGCTAAGAAGAGGGAGAGGCAGGATATTGAGGCTACCCAATGACAATTTTTGTTCGAGAAGGAGTTGCATTTGAGGAGAGCCCATAAGATGGAGTTTGCTGGTGCATTAGGTTCAAGGAACAATACTGATGGTGTTCCTGCTATTGATGAAGGCGTTACTGATGACGTTCCTGTTGCTGATCCAGCAAGTTCTAGGAAATCAGACCCATCTGCATCTTGATGGATCTTCGGTGCATATGTGCCATAGGTTTGCTTCACCCTATTCTTTAATTTTATTTATCTATGCATTGAGGGAAATTACGCCATATTTTGTTGTGGGTGGGGTAAATGGGTTGTGAGTGATATGGTGAAGTTGAGTAACCCAACTCATAATCCTCTTTTGGGGTTTTCTTGCCTGTGTTCCTTTTCCGTAAGGGACTGTTTTAATTTTCTGTTGAACCAGCATGTGTAGGATTGTATATGTAGAAGTATATAGAAATAATGAAAGCATGATGGCATAAGAAGCATGAAATTGATACCTATCCAAAAACTTTGCAAATGTGCTAGATCTTTAGTCTGAATGAGTTGGATCTTCATATGACATAATAGGAATCGACATGATATCATGCTTAAGGTAACACTTAAACTAGGTGCTTTAATAATTCAATAGAGAAATAATGTGCCAAGAGTGTGTGAGATGATTGTATATGTTCATGTAGTGTGTGCCAATCTAAAACTTGCCCCATTGGTCATGTTAAGACAATCTATGCTAGGAATTAGGAAATGAACACATGCCCTTGTTAAAATGAGTCCACTTAAGCCTAAAATGATCCAATTAAACGATCCAAATGTTTGAGCCTAATGTAGACCATTTCTTTTAATATACCTAACTCCTCTTCCCTAAAAGACTGTTTTGGCCTTGGTCCCTCCTTGGACATGTGCACCTTAACTTAGACCAAAAGGCTATGTAGTGACTAGTTTAGAGAGTCTATGCAGTGAAAATAAGGGCAAACCTATGGTATTGAGAACTATTTGTGTTGAGTTCACTTCAGAGCGTGAGTGTTGACTGAATCCTTGAACTTAAAAATCAAATTTGTTGTGTGAATGAGGATTTCTTTGAAGTGAGGGCACTAGTTACATTATTGGATAAATGGTACCTTGGTAATTGTTGAAAGTGTATGTGGTGATGTCTATTGGTTAGTCTATGCCATGCTTTGATCCGCATGAGTTAGCTTCTTGAGTCTAAATGAAAAGATTTGCACTAAGTGATGGAATTGGTTGAGAAAGCCATGTGATTGCTTGAGTTTGTACGTTCGTTTCTACACAAGTCTCATTTAGAGTTTAGTGTGTCACTTGAGGACAATCAACAAGTTTAAGTTGAGGGTGTTGATATACCATGAGCTTATAGTAATTTTGATACATTTCACTTAGAGTTTGTGTGTGTCTTGAGCTATCTTGTTATTAGATATAATGTTTTTATGTAATATTTTGTAGGAAATTGGTTCAGTAGAGTTTGACTGAAGATGGATTGAAAAGAGCAGCAAAAGCTAGTGACGAGGCCAATGACGGACTGTAGTCCAACAACGGCCCATAGGTGGTGTAGTGTAGGTAAATTTTTAGGAAATTTGAACAAGTGTGGAACCACGAAAGCTAATGACGGACCATAGGTTGAGTGACGACCCATATTGCACACACGATGATGACATCAGAGAGTTTGAGGTTCCAGTACCTGAACTACGGAGGTGACCCACGATCCATAGGTCAGGTCATCAGTCAAAACCGCATCCAACTCAGTTTTCTTTATTTTAGTTTCCTACTTGGTTTAGCATTTAAAACTCTATATATATTGGACATTTTGAGAGTTAGACATTATTACAGACTTTTGTTTTTGGTCTTTTGGAATTATTTTGCAAACTCTTAGCAATTTAATTTTCAAATATTGGTTTATGCAATTGCACTTTGAATTTCAATTCAAGATATCGGTTTTCATCTATTCTAATTGTAAGTTCATGATTTCTTTTAACCTAATTATGAATTATGAACTCTCAAGCATGTGTAGCTAAATCCACAACTAGGTTTGTGGGAACCATGAACAATTAACAACGTATGAATAATAAATAAGTAATTCTTGAATACTTTTTATGCATGTATTGTTATTCTTTTCATTTAAAAGTCTTTCTAGCGGTGTACAACGTTAGAACTTGCCTTGTTCCTAGTTTCCTTACCAAGGGGGTAATGAATGAGAAAAGGATTAAGCAGCAAAGATTTAGTTAAGGATTTGCTACTATCTAATAGTCTGACTTTAGTCAATTGACGTGAGGGTGAATACCCAACTAAGTTGTCACAATGACTAATCTGGGGTGAAGGTAAGGGTTAGTAAACCACACACTCATAGATTTACCAAGTTGCGAGTAAAAGTTCCTACTAAGATTACTAATCATGTAGGGATACATAATTTATCGACTTTGGATGTTAAACACATGGATAGGATTACTATTATTAGGATTACTATGTTAAAAGCTTGTGGGGAACACAAAGTTGCTACTAAGATTACCAATCATCTTATATTGATAACACAAACTCTGAATTTTGTTTACTCATTACTTAATCAGTAAAATCAACAATATGTTACTTGTTTACAGCATCCCCTGTTTACTTTTCTCAGAAATAGTTTGACAAAATAGAGATAATTGTAAGTTAAGTTTATGTATGAACCATATTCCTCGTGGGATCGACCCAACCTACAAGTGGGGGGTTCTTTACTTGATAACAATCTCTTATGCTTCTTTAGGGTGGTGTAATTTGAGCGTATTAGTCCCGACTACTTCTTTTGATGTAATAGATGAATTGTCAAGACTATGAAAGATTTCCACTTTATGTCAAGCTCTTTTTTTATATGATATTTTCTGTTTCTTTATTATGTTGTGTATATGTAAGTCAAGTGGCTTGTGTAGGACCTCTCAGGTTCTTATACTCCATATAATATCTAGGGTGTGCGTTGGGTCATGAAAAACTTGGTATTTAGAGCACAAGGTTCTAGAAAAGATCCTAGGATGTTTGGCAAGCCACGTTGAGTAGAGTCTTATTCATAAGTGTGAAGCACACCATATTTATGAATAGGAGTCTACAATGAATTTAGAAAAATCACATCTTTCATTACTCTTAAATCATGTGATATACTCTATCTCTATAAAGATCATTCTCCTAAATAAGTTTTGATTTTTTTCAGGATATGGCCCCTCGAAGAGCTTATGTTGGAAGGAATGTGGGCAATGACAATGTGGAGCACAATGTCTCTCATATTACGGTTGATCCTTTGGCCGAGCAAGACCCATGCTGAATTTTGAGCCACTTTCCAAGTGTTTGCTCAAAGCCATAATGGCCTAAGCTAATAGCTAATGCTCTCATTAATCCAAATGTGGGTATGATGGAGGCCAAGATAAGGGACTTCATTAGGTTGAATAATGATGATGAGGATCCTCAAAAGTTCATTAATGAGGTTTATAAGATAGTGGAAATTATGGAATTTTCTATAGTTGAAAAGGCGGAGTTGTTTGCTTTCAACTCAAGGGTGTTTCTCAAGTGTGATTTGAAGAATGGAAATGTGAGAGGGCTATTGAAGCGGGTCCTCTTGAAAGACAAAAATTTAAGTGAGAGAAAAAAAAATTACTTGAGTTCATTATCTCCGATAAGACAATATGAGTGTAAAGGAGCATGCTTTGGAGTTTACTCAATTGGATAAGTATGCTCCAACAATGGTTGCCGACTCTAGGGCTAGGATAATTATGTTTGTGTTAGGTGTGTTTGACTTGGTTGTCAAAGAGTATCGTACTGCCATGTTAATAAAGGATATGAAAATTTCTCGGTTGATGATATATGCCCAAAATATTGAAGAGGAAAAGCTCAAATAAAGGGCAAAAGAGTCCAAAAGGGCGAGGACTAGTGATGGTGACTTTTCTCATCCTAGTTCTAGTGGACGTGGGCGTCCTCAATTTTGGCAAAACAGTTTTGGTTAAGGTTCCTTTAATGCTCTAGTTCCTAAGTTGAACAAAAATAGGGTGTATCACCCTAATCCATAAGTAGGAAATAGTTGTAATGGGTCTTCCATCCCCATATTCCCAAGGTGTGGTAGGAATCACTCGGGGAAATGCTTAGCCGGTATAGATGGTTGGTTTGGTTGTGGGAAGAATGGTCACAAGGTGAAATATTTTCCATTACAAGCAAGCAAAGGTAAGGATGGTAGGAAAGTTCAATCTAGTGGTTCAAGTTCAGGTGCTCCAAAGCAAAATAGATTCTATGCTGTTTAGACTCAACAAAATCATAAGGGTTCTCTGGATGTGGTGACCATTATGCTAAAAGTCTTTATTTTTGATGTGCATGCTTTAATTGATCTAGGTGCTAACTTATAATTTGTTACTCCTTATGTGGCTATGAGTTTTGATGTTCTTCCCAAAGCCCTTTCTAATCCCTTTCATATCTATACTCCCGTTGGCGATTCTATAGTGGCTAAGAGTCTATAGAAATTGTCCTATTTCCATTTCTCAAAGAGTCACTAATGCTAATCTTTTAGAGCTTCATATGTAATATTTTGATGTTATTCTTAGGATTGATTGGTTTCATGTAAGTTATGCTTCTATAGATTGTAAGACCCAATTTGTCACTTTTATGGTTCAGAATGAACCTATCTTGTTATGGAAAGGGGAAAATTGTGTTCTCAGGCGTCAGATTGTATCTTGCCTAAAATCTAGGAAAACAATTTCTAAGGGTTGTATTTATCATATTTTTAAGGTTAGGGATACGAATTTTGAATCATCTACTCCTGAGTCATTTTTGATTGTAAATGAGTTTCTAGAAGTATTTCCTGATGATCTTTTTTATGTTTCTCCTGAAAGGGAAATAGACTTTGGTATTGATTTTCTCGTAGATACACAACCTATTTCTATTCTTCCTTATGATAAGGCCCTGATATTACTTAAAGATCTAAAGGATAAGTTGAATTATCTATTAGATAAGAGATTTATTAGGTCAAGTATCTCTCGTTGGGGTGCTCAGGTGTTATTTGTTCGAAAGAAGGATGGTTCCCTCTGAATGTGTATTGACTATCGACAATTGAATAAGGTTACAATTAAGAATAAGAATAGTTTTCCAAGGATTGATGATTTATTTGATCAAATCAAAGGAGCAAGTTTCTTCTCTAAGATCGACCTTCAGTCGGGTCACCACTAATTGAGGGTGAAAGAGAATGACATTCCAAAGACGACTTTCTAAACTCGTTATAATCATTATGAATTTTTGGTGATGTCATTTGGTTTGACTAATTCCTCGGTGGCATTTATGGATTTGGTGACTATGGGTTTTAAGCAATATCGTGACATGTTTGTGATTGTGTTTATTGATGATATCTTGATTTACTCACAAAGTGAAGATGAACATGTTGAGCATTTGAGGAGTGTGTTGCAAATCCTCAAGGACTGTGAATTGTATGCTAAGTTTAGCACGTGCAAAATTTGTTTGAGGTCTATTGCTTTCCTTGGCCATATTGTCTTTGTTGAAGGTATTCAAGTCAATCCTAAGAAAATTAAGGCGATTAAGAATTGCCCCTGACCTTTGTGTGCTTCAGTTGTACTGAGTTTCTTAGGTTTGGCAAGTTATTACAGGAGGTTCGTAGAAGGATTTTCCTCTATTGCTTGACCATTGATGATATTGGCTCAAAATAAAGTGAAATTTCTATGGATGGAAGTTTGTGAGAAAAGTTTCCAAGAGTTGAAGGATAGATTCATTTGGCTCCTATTTTTATATAATCGGAAGGATCAGATGGTTTTGTGGTATATTTTTATGCATCAAAAAATGGTCTTGGTTGTGTTTTGATGCAACATGTTAAAGTCATTGCTTATTCTTCAAGGCAATTTAAGGTGCTTGAATAGAATTATATAACTCATGATTTAGAGTTAGCAGCCGTAATGTTTGCCGTAAAAACTTAAAAACATTACTTGTATGGTGTTCATGTGGATATGTTTACCGACCATAAGAGTTTGATGTATGTGTTCACACAAAAGGATTTGAATCTTCACCAAAGGAGGTGGCTTGAGTTGTTAATGGATTATGACATGAGTGTCCTATATCATCATAGAAAGGCGAATGTGGTGGCAGATGCTCAGTAGATTATCAGTGAGTAGTGTTGCTCATGTTGAAAATGATAAGAAAGATTAGGTTTACGATATTCATAGATTGGACTGATTGAGTTTTTGCTTGGTTGACTCTAATGAGGGTGATGTAGTTGATCATAATTGTTCAGAATCGTATTTTGTATCGGAGGTGATGTCTAAGAAAGATCTTGATCTAGTATTAGTTGAGTTGAACAAGTCAGTTTCTGAAAATCCACTGAGGCTTTCTTCCAAGGGGGAGATAGTGCCCTTCTATATCAATGTTGGTTGTGTGTTCCAAATGTTAATGAGTTAAGAAGTCAAATTCTAACATACTCTCATAGTTCTTGGTATTCTATTCACCGAGGAGCCACCAAGATGTATCATGATTTGTGAGAAGCCTATTAGTGGAATGGGATGAAGAAGGATATTACAGAATTAATGGCTAAGTATCCAAATTGTCAACAAGTTAAAGTTGAGCATAAAAAATTGGGTGGCTTGGCACAAAATATTAGTATTCCTATGTGGAAGTGGGAAGATTTGAATCTAGATTTCATCATGTGTTACTGTAGATCGAATGAAAAAATTGGGGCACTTCCTACTCATAAGACTTCATTCTAACTGAAGATTATTCCAAGCTTTATATTAGGATAACGGTAAGGTTTGATGAGTCTGAGATTTCAATTCATTTGAGTTGTGTTTTGATAGTTTTAGTGTCCTTAAATGCCTAATTTGTGCTATAAACTGCTGTTAAAGCCTTGATTTTCAGATATGTGAGCTTAAGGATCATGGTAAGGACACTAGCAGGCAAAAAGCATAACAAGTAAAGAAGTGCAAAAAGGCGATCCTGGTGATTTTTTTTTCAAGAAGCACACGCAAGTGTAAGTGGTCACTCAAGTAGTATAGTGGCTCTTTCGAGCTGGATTATCGAACCCAAGGACTTCAAATCAACAAACTCTAACATTATTGTAACTAAAATAAATTTACTTATGTGACAGATGACTTCAGGAATTTGTTTGTATAACTAAGTTAAATAGTTGCAAATATTAATTACTAACACTTAAATCAGTTACAAAAAGGGGATTTCAAAATTAGGGAAATATTTCAGGGTTGTAGCATGCACCGATTTCAAACATAATAATAACTTATGCCACAATTAGACAAATTATCCTCATTATTGATTCCCAAGGTTGAATTTACGATCATGGTCTCCCGGCCGCTAATCACCAACCACCATTGATAGCCTAACTAGATCGTTGAGCGGGGACAGGCATGAACCAATTGCAGAGCATTAAGATATCATCCTGTACATTAACCAAACGAGGTATATAGGTATACTCCTATCCTATATACGAAACACTCTAAGTTTTACGCTAGAATGAACACATTCCTAACATTCCTTGGTCTATCCCTCTATTTGTCTTACGAGTTCAAGAGAGGACAAAGGATTTATTTTAATGTTGATCAGTCATTAAAATAGTTAAAAAAGAATGCAAGCATAAATCATAAGAAAACCCATCTCATGCTAGAAGTAAATACTATTATGTCATTAATCATAGCTACAACCCTAAAATAAGGGAATTTAGCTACTCATAGTGTGAATCATCATTAAATAATGCTAAAGGATCGTAAAAGTGTTTATGAAAATGAAAGAGTAGAATAAAAGCCTTAGAGATAGTCAGTAAAATCACCCAATCGTGTCTCTCATTTTTCAAAAACTGAATAATGATAAAATAACACAGCTGGGCTATTTATAGTCTAAAATAAAAACACGTAGTGAAATTCTAGCGTTCAGGTCCGCAACTCCGCGTCACGGACCTATTCCCTCGCTACATATTCTGAACAAATTGATCCACTCCACAACGTGCTCCCATCGCGCACTCCACTGTTTTGTGGAATTAGCTTTCCACACTCTAACTTCAGCTCCGCTATGTGGAGTTGCTCCCTCACAATGTATTTTTCCAACTTCTTGGTCATTCTCCTTAGCAACTTTGACTTTTATTCTCCAACCTCATACATGGTGTTCTTTTTCACTCATTTTCCTTGATTTTCACCCTGCAACATCTAATCATATTGGTTAGAGGAAACAAAATTAGTGGACTCTAAAATTGCAATTCTGATTAGGAATTCACTCTCAAACTTAGCTATATATATGGGATAAATAGGTTATTAGGCGCATAAATACGCCTAAGATCACTACCCCACACTTAAAGCTTTGTTCGTCCTCGAACACTTCCACAAATTCATGCATCTGACGACTCTACTACATTTCACTCTAAAGGCATTCTAGCTTTAGCCTAAACAACTACAAGAGCTTCACAACTGCATAGCAACATCATTCAATCACCAGGACAACTTGCACAAAACCTTCTAGCCTCATGAATGTACTATTAAAATGCAGCAAACTCATGCACAATTTTTAGTTACACAGTTACTAGCCCCTTATTTAACATGCGCCCTCACCACAAGTAACACCCTGATTTACTCACACACAAAGAAATTCAAACAATACTGGGTGTAAGAAGTAAATTTCTCTCAGTCTCTCAAAAGAATTCAGATGCGTCAAACAACGAACCATAGGCTTACCCTTAGTGTACTGTATCACTACTTTCAAGAATACAGAATTTCAAGACCAACTAGGTCTTTTAAGGGTTATAATGTAGGCTAGGGGACGGGTAGAAACAATTTTTTTTGGCTATCAATAGTGACTACATTCCCAATCACTTTAATACAAGACATACTTCATTTTTTTTGGACCTTCTTTTAATAACCTTTTCTTTTTTGCCCCTTTTCTTAAAACCACTGGTCCCTTTGTTGTAAGGCACTCAACATTCATTTCTTCCCACCATTTTTGTTTTCACTTCAATTTTTTATACTAGCCAGATTTATGCTCAGGGGCTTCACACTTGATCTTTCTTTCCATTTACTAGTGTCCACTAAAAGCGCTTAGGAGCTTTTGGATCAAATTTATAGGCCATAGAAGGAACGGGAATAAGCTTCATGTTCAGCTACTAAGAATAGGTCAAAGGCTCAAAGGGGTTAACTAAGGATATATATCATGGTGGGTACCAAAAGAACACAAACAAGGCTATCAAAGAAATGCCTATATCATTTCCTCAACTCCTTATCTCGTTTTTAGCTTTACAGACACACCGGGCAAGTTCTGGACATCAATTAGCAGCAAGGAATATAGCAAACCTACCATACATGGTACATATTCAAATCAAAACTGATTACTACAGACTACTTCCCAGTCACTGACATGAATTCATTTTAAGCACACGTCATTTAGAGTCACATAGAAGAGCCTAGATGTCTCAACACCGAGTCATTCCTTTATTTTCAATATTCAACCGAACTCAATGCAGCTTTACAGCCTTAGCCAGATGCCAACCCTACAGACCCAATGATGAAAATGCCCTTAAGATGGTCGCTATCCATCTATCATAGGGAATTTTGACTTAACTATGACACTAGCTCAATCCTAAGAAACAAAATATTTTACTTATATAAGGTTCAACGGGACTATCCTTGGCCAAAGAATCGAAAATAACTTCCAAGGAGCCTAAAACAAAGTCAACAACTGAAATAGAAAAATGAATATATTTACACACATATTTTACTCCCACCCCATAATTAGCGCTATCCCCAGTGTGACATATATATCAAAATGAAAATAAAGTGGGGTGGGTACTTCCCTGATCACTCGTCCATATCAGCATCACCTCTGGTTCCCTCTATAGCCAAAAGTTCACCGTTCTCTACTTCAGAATCGAATTCACTATCTGACATGGTTTGTCTCTTGTCCTCATCAGTGGGGACATTAGCCCATACGAGCTCCAAAAATGCAGGTCTGAGTCCCAACAGTGCTTCAACATGCTCATTTAGCGGGTACTTAGTTTCAATTTCATTCAACTGTTTTGTAGTGGAAGCTTGACACCCATTTTGGTGGCGCAACATTTCTAGTCCAAACATGCACGTAGTGATAATATCATCCCTCTTGTTGTGCTCTGCGGTTGTAAGTGTAGGTCCATGCGTATTATCAGGCTCTTTTGTCTTTGTGCCATCTAGGGGTGTGGTGAACAAGGGTGCTAAGTAATCCACACTTTCCTCTGGTACTCCTACTCTCCTACACAAATTAGTAATTAGTCCCCCAAAAGCATACCTTCGACCTCTATGCACTCTTGCCTTTCATATGGATGATTTCAACACCACGCCTACATTGGAGGGGAAATCCTTCATCAGAGCATAGTCTAAGAACACTTGATCTCTCGTCACCTCAGTGAAATGTAGACCTGGTATCAAACAGTTCATGACAATTTTGAGCCACACTCGGGCTTCTCGATTCATGTGTTCATAAGGGTAGGACTGATGATAACCACAGTGCCTATGTCGAATCCACTTGGCAGTGGACTGCATGACACACAAAATGTGTTGAATCTGCTGATACGGAGGGTTGATATTTAAGCCAGTCAAGATATCAGAAGGGGCTTTTTCAGGGCCTAGTACTTGATTGATAGCGGAAGGTGTAAGATAGACCTCCACGCCGTGCACCATTACAAAAATGAGAACTAGCATCAGGTTTCTAATTGGCATAAAATTCCCAAACCACACTCACATTGCACTCGAAAGGGTCCTGAAAGAAGAATCCCATGCTCAAGTCTTGTAGGCGGCGCATAGTCTGAGGGAACTCCCTCTCCAATTGCACATCCTCAATCACCACATCTGAAAGTACTTAGTTTTGATGTGGGTTTTTTACCACTTCTTTCCTTCAAACGTAACTGCCTTAGCACCGTAGCATTGAGTCTACCCTCTTGGGACTGTAGGAGTTGCGAGAATGGTTGTGCCTGTTCTCACTCACTTACGATTGCTAGATGCGACCGCTTTGTAAGATCTTTATGTACCCAACATGATATCATGCAATCAGACAATTATAATTTCAGTTAATGAGACCCAACCAACAAAACTCAGCCCACAATTTTTTTAGTGCAATTTATACAAACAACACGTACTCAGACTTCCAATTGTTATTTTAGATATGTTATTTTCATACCTATCACAATTCAAGCACAAAAATACCTTGCTACTTTGATTCTACTCAAGAATTTTAACCAACAATCATGCTTTTACTCAATCATTCCCCTCATAATATATTTGCTACTCAAGACTTCACAAAACCCAAATTTCACCCAATTTATTCAAAGTATCCTCTTTCTACTTCAACTAAGATCATTCCAACAAGATTTGTAGACATAGGTTCTACTAATGAGGTTAAACAATTAAATTATTTCACCCATTATCACATTTTCCACAAAGAATAGTCATATGCAAGAACTTCACCAATCAATATCATGAATACAACACTAACTTTACTAATTCATCCTAAAGAAAAAACAAAAATAGTAGGAAACATACCTTTAATGCTTAGACCCATGAAAATTGAAGAAATTGATGAGAAATTTCCACTTCGCGACACGGATTTGGCTTTGAAAGGAAGGAGTTAGGGTTAAAGGGAAAAGGAAATTTATAAATTTATTGAAAAATATGGGATGTTTGGGGTGTTTTTGGGTACTAAAAAAATTGGAGGTCGGGTTATACCATATAAGTTGGGTCCAACCCAACTTTTTAATGAAAAATCCCAAAAAAAACTTACTAGGTCCTCAACATAGAGTTGTCGCGGACAATACTTGTTCATTTAAAATTTTCGCCTTGGTTGAATTGCTATGCGGGAAAACAAGTTCGCGATGCGCCTAGATCGTGGGCTCCACTAGTTGTCAATCACCGTTGTCGCATTAGTTTGGAACCATACCATGACGCAAAGCTGTCATGTATAAAACTTGTTACTTTTTTTTTTTTTTTACTATTGTAAGTTTGTCTTTGTAGAACCATGTCCGCGACGCGCCCAAGTCGCTGACTTCACTATTTCTCACATGAAAAATCCTCTTTTTGTTTTTTTTACAACTTACAAATACTAAAATAAATAAACCAACATTCCACTAAAAATAACTAGAACTAACCTATCAAAATAAAATAAAAATAAAAAAATAAAAAAGAAATCTCCTCTAGAGTACAAAGTCACGGTTTGCCTCCCGAGTAGGGCCTGATTTAACATCGCGGCACGACTCATCTCCCCATCATTCATTGCTCAAATCCATAAACACTTCTTCTCGATCCACCTCTTTTCCAAAGTAATGCTTCACCCTCTGTCCATTCACTATGAACATGGACTGTTTTCCTTCGTTCCATAATTCTACAGCTCCATGGTTGGTCATGCGCACTACCTCAAATGGTCCGCTCCATTTTGACTTCATTTTACTTGGAAAAAACCTCAATCTAGAGTTAAACAATAACACCTTTTGACTAGGCTCAAAGAGTCGGGACACAATAAGCTTATCATGCCATCACTTAGTCTTCTCCTTATAGAGCTTCACATTTTCATAGGCATGGAGTCCGAATTCCTCCAATTCATGTAGCTGACTAATCCTTTTTATTACGGCTAATTTTGGATGCAGATTCAAATTCTTCACTTCCCAGTAAGCTTGATGTTCTAATTCAACTGGAAGGTGACAAGCTTTACCAAACACCAAGTGATAGGGAGAAGTCCCTATTGGTGTCTTATAGGCCACCCTGTACGCCCATAATGCATCATCGCCCAATCTTTCCTTTGAGTATTTACTATTTTCTGCAGAATCTGCTTCACTTCACAGTTTGACACTTCTACCTGGCTGCTGGTTTGAGGCTGATATGCTGTGGCTACCTTATTCCTGACTCCATATTTAGCTAAGATATTCTTCACTAAATGATTTATGAAGTGCATCCCTCCATCACTGATTATTTCTTTAGGGGTTCTAAAATGAGTGAAGAAATTTTTCTTCAAAAACTTCAGCACCACTTTAGCACCGTTAGTAGGCAGAGCAACTGCCTCAACCCACTTTGACACATAGTCCACAAACACAAGGATGTACTGATTTCCATTGGATGGGGGGAATGGTCCCATGAAGTCAATCCCTCATACATAAAATATTTCGACCTCCAAGATGTTATGCAATTGCATCTCATGTCATCTAGAAATAGTCTCCATCCTTTGGCATTGATCACAACTCTTCACATAACCTGCAACATCTTTGAACAGAGTAGGCCAGAAAAAACGTTATTAGAGCACCTTACATGCAGTGCACTCACCTCCATGATGACCCCCATATGCAGACGAGTGGCAACTATCCATCACTTTTGTCATATCAGACTCAGGTACACACATTTTTATCATTTTGTCAGGGTCCTGCTTGAATAGATAAGGCTGATACCATATGTAGAACCGAGCATCATAAATCAGCCTCTTCTTTTGATGTGTGGTCGTGGGGATAATCTTCTCACCAAATAATTTACAATATCCATATACCATGGTAATTCCATCCACTCTAGAGCCAATAATTGTTCATCAAGAAACTCTTCCTAAATATGACCTTGCTTCACCCATATGTGACGAACTCTCCAACCTGGACAAGTGATCCGCAATCTAAATTTTAGAAGGTATTTGATCCTTGATCTCTTTGTCAAACTCTTGAAGCAATAGAATCCTCTAATCAGCCACGACTTTACATCCTTCTAATTGAACAGGTACCTGATAGCTGCATGGTCAGTATAAACAACAAGTTTAGTCTAAACTTGTCAAAAGCATAGACCAAGGCTAGCATTTCTTTCTCGGTCACTATGTAGTTGGATTGTGTTGCATTGAATGTTTTGCTTGCATAATAGTTTGAGTGAAACACCTTATGTTTTCTTTTCCCTAACACTTCCCCTACAACCATATCACTTTCGGCACACATCAGCTCAAAAGAAAGCTCCCAATTTGGGGAAGTCAATATTGGAGCTTCTATCAACTTCCTCTTCCAAGCCTTAAAATCTTGACTATATTGCTTATCAAAGACAAATTTCATCTCCTTATCTAAGAGACTAAACATAGGTCTTGCAGTCTTAGAGAAATCCTTAATGAATCTCCTGTAGAATCCAGCATGACCTAAAAAACATCTCACCCCTTTAATAGAGACTAGGGGAGGTAGCTTTTCCATGACTTCCACTTTTGAGCGATCAACTTCCTGCCCCAACTTTGACACCTTATGGCCAATACAATCCCTTCCTTCACTAGAAAATGACATTTTTCCCAGTTTAGGACGAGATTAGTTTCCTCACATCTAGGTAGAACCTTGTCCAAATTTTACATACAATTGTTAAAAGACTCCCCAAATACTGAGAAGTCATCCATGAATATCTCTACAAAATCTTCGACCATATCATGTAAAATGGCTATCATGCATCTTTGGAATATGGCTGGAGCATTGCATAGCCCAAAAGACATTCGTTTAAAAGGATATGTCCCATGCAGACAAGTGAATATGGTTTTCTCCCGGTCCTCTGGCGCAATCACGATTTGATTATATCCTGAATATCCATCCAGGAAACAATAATATCTTTGCCCCGCTAACCTATTCATCATTTGATCAATAGATATAATAAGGTAGTGATCCTTCCTGGTGGCCTCATTCAATTTTTTGTAATCCATACATATACGCCACCCTGTCACTGTCTTGGTTGGAATCAACTCATTCTTTCATTAGTGATCACTATCACGCCTCCTTTTTTAGTAACACACTGAATCGGGCTGACCCACTTGCTGTCTAAAATAAGGTATACAGTACCTACATCCAACTATTTAATCACCTCCTTGCACACCACATCTTTCATCACTGGGTTTAATCTGCGCTAAGGTTGTACACTTGACTTGTAGACCTCCTCCATAAATATCCTATGCATGCATAAAGCTAGGCTGATGCCATGTATGTCAGCCATCTGCCAGCCTATAACCTTTTTCTTCTTCCTCACTATTTCTAGAAAGGCCTCAATCTGCACTTCAGACAAAACAGAAGAAAGGATTACAGGTAACGTTTCATTAGCACCTTAAAACGTATACCTAAGATGAGAGGCAAGAGATTTCAACTCCAACTTCGGTGCTTCTTCAATTGATGGCTTGGGAGGTGGTCCCAAGACTCTATTTAATGGCTCCATAAACTTGCAAAGCATATTCACATTTGGAACATCTAGAATACTAGCCAGCTCCTGTGCTTCAGTGTCCCCCTCAATATCCTGCCCAATTAACACTTTCTCTAAAGGGTCTCGTGCTTCCATATATTTATCTATTGTTTCCTCATCCATGATTGTAATTGCTGACAACTCCTCATATATCACAGGCAACTGCATTGCCTTGTATACATCAAAGACCTCTACTTTGTCGTGAGCCCTCATTGTTATCCTACTAGCCACCACATCAATTAATGTACCACCGGTTTCTAGGAATATGGGTCCCAAAATAAATGGGACCTCTGGGTGAGGCTCAAAATCCAAGATGACAAAGTCTACGGGGAAAATTAGAGTTACCACTTGAACTAAGACATCCTCAATAACACCATCTGGCCTTGCTACTGAGCGGTTAGCTAATTGCAACGTTTTGGTTTTAGGCTTGGGCCTTTCTAACCCCAACTTAAGAAATATGGACGTTGGCATCAAGTTGATACTTGCACCCAAATTGCACAACCCTCTTGCTTCAATGCACTTACCAATTTTTATTTTCACAGTAAAACTCCCTGGATCGTTCAACTAGTTGGGAGCTTATTTTGGATCCTAGAATTGCTATCCTCAATGAGTACCACTGTCATACTCTACCAATCTACTTTTGTTAGCCACAACATCTTTCACATATTTGGAATACTTAGGAATGACCTGCTATATATCAATCAAAGGCAAGTTAACATGTATTTGTTTAAGGAGTTAAATAAACTTACCAAAACATTCCTCCTCCTTTTGTTTTTTGATATTCTATGGGAATGGAGGAGGATGTTTTATTTTTAGTTCCTCTTCAACTCTTGGTTCATTTGGTCCAGCTTATCCACTTGCTTTCCTTTTTCTTTAGTAGATTTTGTTTTTGGAGTTAACTCCTCCAATGGGTGACCACTATGGGTACTCACAAAATTTACCTATTTGGGTTTGGATCAGTATTTCCTGGTGAACTCCCTTGTGGTCGAGAATTTTGGGTGCTAGTCAACTGCCCGAACTGCTTATCTAAATTTTAGGTCACTAATTGGTTATTTTGGACATCTGCTGCTAACTTAGCTTGGTCAGCCATGATTTGTTTTAGCATGTTCTCTACACTAATGTCACCCTGCTTCGCATCCTGCTGATTCCCATGGCCTTGGTGATTGTAATACTGACCACCACCTTGTGGCCTATACTGGTTTTGTCCTTGGTGTTGATTCTGACTACCTTGATGCTGAATACCACCCCATGAAAAGTTTGGGTGGTTCCGTCAGCTTATATTGTAGGTGTTGCCATAAGTTTGGTGCATTCCTTCTCGCTGGGCATTACCTACAAAATTAATAGATTCTGGATTTGCTCTACACACCTCAGCATTGTGATCTCCACCTCTACAAACTCCACACTATGTTGATAGCTGCTGCACCATATTAACTTTAACTTGCTGCTCTTCTAGTGACATATTGCTGAAGTGTGTAGTCATCATATTTTGCATTGCTGGAATGTGTGTAGTTAAGGCTGTTACTACATCCACTTCCAACACCCCAACAATATTTTGTACGATCGATTTAGCTCCTTCTCCATTCTACTCGAGATTACCTTGTGAAATTCTATTAAGTAATGTAAATAGCTTAACATATGTCTTCTCCAAAGCTTGTCCACCTGTAGCAGAATAAAGTAAGATATTTGTGTTTGGTTCCAACCCTTTAATGAAGGTGTTGACCAGCACTTCATTTGTTTGATAATGATGTGGACAACTCAGCAGCATAGACTTAAACCTGTCCCAAGCTTGGCATAAGTTTTCTTATCATTTTTGTCAGAAGCTTAATATATTGCTTCTCAGCTTGGCTGTTTTCCAGGATGGAAAACACCTTATCATGAACTTTTGGGAAAGATTATCCCAAGATGTTATGGAGTTTGCGAGCTCAGATTTCAACCATATTTTTTCTTCCTCTAGTAGAGAAAAGGGGAATAGGTTGATCCTTACATAATCAGAGTTCACTCCAGTTGGAGTGTACGTATCATTAATATCGAGGAAATTTTGAATGTGCACTTGTGAGTCCTCATGAGATAGAATAGTGAACTATCCATTTGTGTGCAATAGTTGCACCATGCTCTGCTTCAATTCAAACCTCCCACCATCTGTAGGTTTCTGAATAGAAGTAACATTGGTGGTGCTGGGATTGCCACGTCTCTAACTTTTATATCTGCCATCACTAAAGGTGTGTCTTGATCCTTCTTTTCGTCTGTGGCTAATGGTTCACTAGCGACAAGAGTAATAGGGCATGTGAGTCTTTTTTTCCTTCTCCAGTAATGAACAAATCTCTCCGGTTCAACTGGAGGCTCTACCAAGTCCTGGTCATCTTCTAGTGTGAAATCTTGACACAACCTGTAAACCAAATGGCCAAGATCAAGTTGTCAACAATTCTACAAATAATTTAGAAACTGAAAAATTAAATATCTATCGATTTTTAAAGTTCCCGATAACAGCGCCAAAAACTTGTTGTGTCCAGAAGCATACACAAGTGTACGTGGTCACTCAAGTAGTACAATGACTCTTTTGAGCCGGATTATTAAGCCCAAAGGACTTTAAATCAACAAACACTAACTTTATTGTTACTAAAATAAATATACTTATGAGACAGACAATTTCAGGAATTTTTTTGTATTAACTAAGTTAAACAGTTGTAAATATTAATAACTAACACTTAAATTAGTTACAAAAATGGAATTTCACAATTTGGGAAATATTCCAGGGTTGTAGCATGCACCGATTTCAAACATAATAATAACTTATTCCAGCATTCGACAAATTAACCTCATTATTGATTTACAAGGTTAAATTTACGATCATGGTTTCCCGACCTCTAATCGCCTACCATCATTGACAGCTTAACTGCATCGTTGAGTGGGGATAGGAATGAACCAATCACGGAGCATTATGATATTATCATGTACATTAACCATACGAGGTGTATAGGTATACTTCTATCCTATATACGAAACACTCTAAGTTTTACCCTATAATGAACACATTTCTCACATTCCTTGGTCTATCCATCTATTCATCTTTCGAGTTCAAGATAGGAAAAAGGATTTATTTTAATGTTGATCATTCATTAAAATAGTTAAACAAGAATGGAAGCATAGATCATAAGAAAAACCATCTCATGCTAGAAGTAAATACTATTATGTCATTAATCATAACTACAACCCTATAATAAGGGAATTTAGTTACTCATAGTACGAATAATCATCAAATAATGTTCAAGTATCATAAAAGTGTTTACCAAAATGAAATAGTAGAAGAAAAGCCATAGACATAGTCAACAAAATTGCCCAAATCGTGTTGTCTCATTTTTCAAAAACTGAATAATGATAAAATAACACATCTGGGCAATTTATAGTCTAAAATAAAAACATGTGGTGAAAATCTGGGGTCCAGATCTATGACGTAGACCTGTTCTCTTGCTGCATATTGTGAACAAATTGATCCACTCCGTGACGTGCTCCGACCGCGCACTCTAGTGTTTTATGGAATTAGCTTTCCACACTCTACCTTCAGCTCCACAATGCATAATTACTCCCTCCCTATGTTTTTTCCCATCTTCTTGGCCATTCTCCTTAGAAACTTTGACTTCTATTCTCCAACCTCATGCATGGTGTCCTTTTTCGGTCCTTTTCCTTGCTTTTCACCCTACAACATCTAATCATATTGGTTAGAGGAAACACAATCAATGGACTCTAAAATTGTAATTTTGATTAGGAATTTTCTATCAAACTTAGCTATATATATGGGATAAGTTGGTTATTAGGTGCTTAAATATGCCTAATATCAGTGATCGCCAAGACCACTCGATGAACTACCGAGTGGCTCTTCAGACCGCCTAAAGTTCCAACGTGCCAGCCCTGAGGGAAAAAACTAATTCGGCGATAGAAATGGGTAGTCGACGAATGGCCGATCGATTTTGCAATGACAAAATGGATCACCCAAAGTTACAGGACCTGGGGATGCTGAAAACTAATGTAAAATGGCGATGGAAAAGAGCAAAGGGCAGCTCGTTGAACCACTTGGCAAGCCCGACGTATCTCGCCTAATGGGTTTTCAGGCCAAATTTTGGGAAACTATAAATTGAATTTTGAACTGTAAATTTAGTATCTTGCTATCATTAAGGAAAGTTCTTTTTTGAGTTTTATAGTTCCATTGAAGACTTGCAACCTTTTCTTACAAGCGGGGTTTTGAATTTAACCTTTGAAAAATAGTGTAAAAGCTTTGGAGGCTATTACCCAACTGATGGCTAATGGAGTTTGTAATTGTTTTTATCTCTTTATGATATTTAGCTAAAATCCCAATTCATGGGGTGTGATGATGTGATTTTGGGCTAAATTAGCTTATGGGTATTGTTAATTACTAATTTAGATGCTATATTGAAGATAGTTTAATCATTATCTATGTTTTAATCTATGAATTCTAGTTGCAAATGCAATTCTAACTTTGATTTCTTAGCTTGATTGAGAAAGAGGTTTTGGGACTAAAGCTCTTGATTAATGGTTTGTGGCTATTGGGTTGATATGGGTTAAGCTCGAGATAGTGAATCCTAAATCTAATCTTACCCTTCTTTCTCTAGAGAGAGGATATATTAAGGTTGTGGGCTGTTCTTATGTGTTAGTCTTGTTGATGTTCAAGAGAAATCACTTGAAACGTGATAGTTGTTCAAGAGAAAACTATTTCAATCATAGTCCATCCTACCCATTGATATGCAACTATTTATTAGTAGTTCCAATTACCCATATAGTGAAATTCGCCTATAATCGATCACATCCTGAGAATTCTTCTCTATATTGTCATTGTATTATAGCTTGATTGCGTTATAGCTGAAAATTACAAACCAAAACCCCCATCTGACATTCGTGTCACCCCTTTTAGACTTGTTTACATGTCTTTTTCAATAATTTATATTCCTATAACTAGACCACATTTGTAATTCATACTTGAATTTGAACACGTACCGCTCCCTATGGGTTTGACCCCAACTCTTTGTTGGGTTTTATGAAGCAACCAAATGGTTAGTAGAGATACCGAGAGACTCCATTCTATCATGGGAGGAACTCACCGAGGTATTCTACGTGAAGTTCTTCCCACCCTCGAAGATGGTTAAATTTTGTGACAACATCCAAAACATCAAGCAAATAGAGAGGGAACCAATTCATGAAATTTGGCTGAGGTTATTGAAATTACTATTACAATGTCCTACTCATGGGCTGCCGGGTGATGTGATACTTTAGTATTTTTACCAGAGTTTGGACTTTGTGAATAAAGGACTGGCTGACCAATTTTCTCAAGGAAGGATAATGTTGCAATCATTTGAGGTAGCCTCATCACTTCTTGATGAAATGAAAAAGATAAATCAGGCATGGTACACTCAAGAGGACCGAGTCTGGGGAATAGACTTCATGGGCCCATTTGTAAGTTCTTTTGGAAATAAGTATATTTTGGTGGCCATAGACTATGTTTCTAAATGGGTGGAAGCTGTTGCATTACCAAACAACGAAGGGAAGAATGTGGTTCAATTCTTGAAGCGCTACATCTTTGTAAGATTCGACACCCCACATGCTATTATTAGTAATTGAGGCTCACATTTTTGCATCCTTACTGAGTAAATACAGAGTATAACATAAAAACACCGTATCATCCTCAAACAAGTGGCCAGGTTGAAGTCTTGAATTGGGAAATTAAGAGTATCATGGACAAACCCATGAATGCACATAGGATAGATTGGTCCCATAAACTCGATGATGCCCTATAGGCGTATCGCACTCCTTACAATACTCCTATTAGGATGTCTCCATATCATCTAGTTTTTGGGAAATATTGTCACCTACTAGTTGAACATGAACACAAAGCACTATGGGTACTAAAGGCATTAAATCTGAATTAGGTGAATGCTTCGAAAGGGAGATCAAGATCAGCTAAATGAGATGGACGAATTCCGCTTACGGGCTTATGAAAGATCTGCTCTCTACAAAGAGAAACTGAAGAAATGGCATGACGCTAAGATCCTTAGGAGAGAATTTTGAGTTGGAAACTTTGTCTTCCTTTACAATTCTCGACTGAGACTCTTTCTGGGCAAGCTCAAGTTGAAATGGTCTGGCTTATTTAAAGTGACACAAGTGTTCATGAATGGGGCTATTGAAGTTGAACGTAAGGAGGGTCCAACTTTTAATGTGAATGGGCAGTGTTTGAAGCTTTATTTTGGAGAGTGTCATGAGATTTTAGTTATTGAAGTGGTGTATTTGGAAGATGCATGAGAGAACTACCATGTCATGCCATGATGTTAAATGAGGCGCTTCTTGGGAGGCAATCCAAGCTTTAGTTGTTTTGAATAATGGATTTTGATTGTGAAGGTTGAAAAGTGATATTGTTGGAAAGTGGAAATTGGGCGAGCCAACAGTCCAGTCGGTGACTCATCGAAGAAGTTGGTGAGCCCGACTTTGACTGCCATTGGAACCACCTAGCTTGATGGGTTAAGTTCTGTAAAACTCAGCGACTCAACATATAACTCGGTGATGCACCGAGGTGATTCACCGAACCCGACTTTCACCGCCTTTTAGTTTCAGTTGGAGAGCTAGTGTTCTGGATATTTTAGCGATCAACACATGGTTACATGGTTCACCGAATCCATTGGTGAACCTCGCCAAATGGCCACCTAGTGAAGAATTTTCCAAACCCTGATCTTTTCATTCCATACAATTGCATGTACATCTTTATTTTTATGCCCGTTTATTCTTGTTACATTGAGGACAATGTTTGATGTTTTTGGTGGGGTGGAACCTTGTTAGAAATACTACCGTTAAATACATTTGAGTGTCGGTTAGGGTCAATACCGATAACTTGAATAGTTCTCTTAATTGAACAAAATGATTGTGTGGCTACAATAAAGAAACTAATTTAAATAGGCAATATGTGAACTTGTAGCATCTCATTGTGACTAGCTGGTTGTCAAATAAGTCTCTTGTAATGAACATTGCACGGTAGCTAGAAAGTGTGGTGTCTTGTTTGGTATTGGTACCAATGCCTTGTTGAGGTTGCCTTGAGCATTGTATTTGATGTCACCTAGAACTTGCCCTATTAGTCCGATTGATTGAGTGAAGAAAATAATTGAAATAATCTTAGGGAATAATTTTAAAGAGTGAACCAATTTGACAATATACCTCTTTTGTGGCCACCCTTGTGAGAAGCGTGGATCTTATTTTGGCACCCATTGAGCCTATCCTTTTCTTGGAAGAAACTTGAGATACTTTGACCTCTTTATCCATTCACCCTTAATCTTTATGAAGTTTTTATTTGTTTGAATAGCAAACTTAGGCCAAAAGCCAAAGTTGGGGTGTGGTGAAAAAGAAGTAAAGTCTATAAGTGTGAATAACTCCCTCTTTGATGGATTGTTTTGAAAATGATGGAACTCCTCATTTATATAAAAAAAAAAAAGAGAAGAAGAAGAAAAGAAGAAAGAAAATAAAAAGACTGATAAAGAGTAAAAAATGTGAAATAAAGTGTGTGAACATAATAAAAGGTGGGATATCTGGTGATTCATGTCTAGTAGAACAATGGGATGGAGTTTGAAAATGTTTGAACGTGAAAGACCAAGAGAAAGAGGGATTTCCAAGCCATACTTCATAAAGGTAGAAGGCACTAAGCTTGAATGAACATACCTTTTACACTCAGCCCCATTAAAAGCCTTAAAAAGACCTTTGTGATTTTTAGTGAGCTGAAACGAATGTTGGTTGGAATATAAGGTCAAGCTTATGGGTGGAGTCATCATGCTTTCATCTTATTGAGAGTGAGAGTTGTTTGTGATTTCGAGACCTTAAATTGTTGAAGAATTTTGTGTGAATGAGCAATCATCTTTGTGTGAGGGCATTTGAGTACCTTTGTTGAGCTTGAACTTGTATTTGAAACAAGTATTGTGAACTTGAGTATCCTTGATAATGGTGACTCACAATTTGAATCTTTGAGTGCACAATTGAGCATTGTATGTGTAGTTTGAACCCCTTTTGTGTACATTCATGTTAAGTCTTATTTAGCACTATTTGAGGCATCTATATTGAATTACTGATCTCGAGTTTTACTTGAGGACAAACAAAAGTTTGAGTTGGGGGTGTTGATGACTACGAGATTTGTACTTATTTAGCTCTTTGGTTTGATAGATTTAGTGTTCTCAAATGCCTAATATGTGCTATAAACTGATGTTAAGGCCTTTATTTTCAGGTATGTGAGCTAAGGAGTAAGGTAAGGACACTAACAGCAAAAAGGAGCAAATAAAGATGAAGATGTGGAGAAAGGCAATCCTGGTGATCTCCAAGACCGCTCGGCAAAATGCCAAATGGCTCTCCAGCTCACCTAAAATTCCAGTAGGCCAGCCCTGAGGAAGGACCAAAATGCCAAATCGCCGAATGACTCCGCAAAGGCAAATTTGGGCGATTCGTATTGTCATCGCGAAATTGATTGGTGATTCACCGACTTCCCCTTTCTGTTGCCGACTTGTTTTCATCCCTCAGGGATGGCACACTAGAACTTTAAGTGTTCTGAAAAGCCACTCGATGGTTCGCCGAGTTGACTTGGCCATCTCTAGGATCGCTTTTTTTCATTTCTTCAGCTTGTTATGCTCTTTTTTGCCTGTTAGTGTCCTTACCTTGCGCCTTAGCTCACATACCTGAAAATCAAGGCTTTAACATCAGTTTTTAGCACAAATTAGGTATTTGAGGACCCTAAAACTATCAAAACACTGCCCTAAATGAGTCAAAATCTCATACTCATAAACACCCCCAACTTAAACTTTTGCTTGTCCTCAAGTAAAACTCAAGATCAGCAGTTCAATAAGGATGTCTCAACTAGTGCTGCATAAGACCCAACATGAATGCACACAACAAGGTTTAAACTACTTATACAATGATAAATTGTTCACTGAAAGATTCAAATTGTGGCTCACCATTATCAAGGATGCTCAAGTTCACAATACTTTCTTCAAATGCAAGTTCAAGCTCAACAAAGGTACTCAAATGCCCTTACAACAAAGATGATTCAGCATTCGCACAAAATTTCTCAAAAATTGAAAGTACCGAAATCACATACAACTATCACACTAAAAAATATGAACACATGCATGACTCCACCATAGGTTTTTCCCTTATTTTCCAATCAACATTTGTTTTAGCTCACTGAAGATCACAAAGGTCTTTTTAAGGCTTGTACTGAGGCTGAGTGCAAAAGTATGGTTATTTAGGCTTAGTTACTCCTTCCTTCATGATGTATGGCCTGAAAATCATGTTTCACCTTTACTCATGTTTCAAACTCCACCCCATTATTCAACTAGACACGAATACTCCATTTTCACTATGTTCACATACTCTATTTCACAATTCTCGCTCTTTTTCATTCTTTTTCTTTTCTGTATTCTTTTATATGGAGGGATTCTATATTTTTCAAAACAATTCATCAAAGACGGAGTTATTCACACTTCTTGACTTTCCTTTTTTCCACCACACCCTAAACTTAGGCTTTTGGCTTAAGTTGGCTATTCAAACAAACCAACACTTCATGAAGATTAAGGCTGAATGGATAAAAAGGTCAAAGTAGCTCAAATTTCTAACCGGGAGACACACACTCATAAGTCATGTGATAGAGCCTATCTCTATAAAGATCCATCTCCTAAATAGTTTTCGATCTTTTTCAGAATAGGGCCCCTCGAAGAGCTTATGATAGATAGAATGTGGGAAATGATAATGTGGAGCACGAGGTCTCTCATATTACGGTTGATTGTTTGGCTGAGAAAGTGACCCATTCTAAATTTTCAGCCTCTTTGCAAGTGTTTGCTCAAAGCCATAATGGCCTAAGCCAATAGCTAATGCTCCCATTGTGGGTATGATGGATGCAAAGATAAGAGACTTCACTAGGATGAATCCTATGGAGTTTCATGGGTCTAAGGATAATGAGGATCCTCAAAAGTTCATTATTGAGGTTTATAAGATAGTGGAAATTATGGAATTGTCTACAATTGAGAAGGCGGAGTTGTCCACTTATCAACTCAAGGGTGTTGCTCAAGTGTGGTTTGAAGAATGGAAAGGTGAGAGGGCAATTGATGCAGGTCCTATTGATAGAGAAAAATTGAAGGGAGTTTTTCTTAATCATTTGTTTCCTCTTAAGATGAGAGAAGAAAAATTACTTGAGTTCATAAATTTCGACAAGACAATATGAGTGTGAAGGAGCATGCTTTGAAGTTTACTCAATTGGATAAGTATGCTCCAGCTATGGTTGCCTACTCTAGGGCTAGGATAGTTATTTTTGTGCCAGGTATGTCTAACTTGGTTGCCAAAGAGTATTGTACCACCATGTTAATAAAGGAAATTGAAATATCCTAGTTGATGATATATGCCCAAAAAATTGAAGAGGAAAATCTCAAAGAAAGGGCAAAATAGTCCAAGAGGGCGAGGACCAGTGATGGTAATTTTTTTCATCCTAGGTTCGGTGGACATGGGCATCCTCAATTTTGGCAAAAGATTTTTGGTCAAGGTTCCTCTAATGCTCTGGCTCCTAAGTTGAACAAAGATAGTGTGTATAACCCTAAACCATAAGGAGGAAATGATTGTAATGGGTCTTCTATCCCCACTTTCCCAAGGTGTGGTAGGAATCACTCGGGGAAATGCTTAGCCGGTAGATGGTTGGTTTGGTTGTGAGAAGAATGGTCACAAGGTGAAATATTTTCCATTACAAGAAAGCAAGGGTAAGGATGGTAGGAAAGTTCAATCTAGTGGTTCCAGTTTAGGTGCTCCGAAGAAAAATAGATTTTATGCTCTTTAGACTTGAAAAAATTGTTAGGGTTCTCTAGATGTGGTGACCAATATGTTAAATGTATTTAATTTTGATGTGTATGCTTTAATTGATCTAGGTGCTAACTTATAATTTGTTACTCCTTATGTGGCCATGAGTTTTGATGTTCTTCCCAAAGCCCTTTCTAATCCCTTTCATATCTCTACTCCCGTTGGCGATTCTATAGTGTCTAAGAGTCTTTAGAAATTGTCCTATTTCCATTTCTCAAAGAGTCTCTAATGTTGATCTCTTAGAGCTTTATATGTAATATTTTGATGTTATTCTTAGGATTGATTGACTTCTTGTATGTTATGCTTCTATAGATTGTAGGACCCAATTTGTAACTTTTAAGGTTAGGAATGAACCTATCTTGTTATGGAAAGGGGAAAATTGTGTTCTCAGGGGTCAAATTGTATCTTGCCTAAAAGATAGGAAAATAATTTCTAAGGGTTGAATTTATCATCTTTTTAAGGTTAGGTATACAAATTTTGAAACCCTAACTCTTGATTCATTTCTAACTGTAAATGAGTTTCCGAAAGTATTTCCTGATGATCTTCTTTGTATACATACCAAAAGGGAAATAAACTTCGGTATTGATTTTCTCATTGATAAGCGACCTATTTCTATTCTTCCTTATCATATGGCCATGATATTACTTAAATATCTAAAATATAAGTTGAAATATCTATTAGATAAGGGTTTTATTAGGTCAAGTATGACAGGGTGCTCATGTGTTATTTGTTCAAAAGAAGAATGGTTCCCTCCGAATGTGTATTGACTATCGACAATGGAATAGGGTTAGAATTAAGAATAAGTATCCTTTTCCAAGGATTGATGATTTATTTTATTAACTCCAAGGCGCAAGTTACTTCTCTAAGATCGACCTTCGGTTGGGTCACCACTAATTGAGGGTGAAAGAGAATTACATTCCAAAGACATCTTTCCAAACTCGTTAAGGTCATTATGAATTTTTGGTGATGTCATTTGGTTTGACTAATTCGTCAGTGGCATTTATGGATTTGATGAATATGGGTTTTAATGAATATCGTGACATGTTTATCATTGTGTTTATCGATGATATCTTGATTTACTCACAGAGTGAGGATGAACATGTTGAGCATTTGAGAAGTATGTTGCAAATCCTCAAGGACTGTGAATTGTATGCAATGTTAAGCAAGTGCGAGTTTTGGTTGAGGTTTATTACTTTCCTTGGCCATATTGTCTATGGTGAAGGTATTTAAGTCAATCCTAAGAAAATTGAGGCGATTATGAATTGGCCTAGACCTTTTCGTGCTTAAGATATATTGAGTTTTTGAGGTTTAGGCCGTTACTACAGGAGGTTTGTAGAAGGATTTTCCTCTATTGATTCACCATTGACGATATTGGCTCAAAATAAAGTGAAATTTCTATGGCCGGAAGCTTGTGAGAAATATTTCCAATATTTGAAGGATAGATTCACTTTGGCTCCTCTATTTCAATTATCGAAAAGATGAGATGGTTTTGTGGTTTATTGTGATGCATCAAAAATTGGTCTTGATTGAGTTTTGACGCAACATGTTAAAGTCATTGCTGATGCTTCAAGTCAATTGAAGGTGCATGAAAAGAATAATCCAACTCGTGATTTGGAGTTAGCAGTGGTAATGTTTGCCATAAAGACATAGAAATATTACTTGTATGGTTTTCATGTGGATGTGTTTACCGACTGCAAGAGTTTGAATTATATGTTCACACAAAAAGTTTTGAATCTTCACCAAAGGAGGTGTCTTAAGTTGTTAAAGGAATACGACATGAGTTTCCTATATCATCATAGAAAGGCGAATGTGGTGGCAGATGCTTTAGTCGATTATTAATGAGTAGTGTTGCTCATTTTGATAATGATAAGAAGGATTAAGTTTACGATATTTATAGATTAGACTGATTGGGTTTTCTCTTGGTTGACTCTAATAAGGGTGATATAGTTGTTCATAATGGTTCAAAATCGTATTTTGTATAAGATGTGATGTCTAAGAAAGATCTTAATCCTGTATTAGTTGAGTTGAATAAGTTAGGAAGTGAAATTCTGACAAACTCTCTTAGTACAAGGGGGAGATAATGTCCTTCAATATCAAGGTTGATTGTGTGTTCCGAATGTTGATAAGTTAGGAAGTGAAATTCTGACAAACTCTCTTAGTTCATGGTATTCTATTCACCCAAGAGCCACCAAGATGCATCATGATTTGTGATCTGGATTTCATTATGGGCAACTGTATGCCGAATGAAAAAATCAGGTCACTTCCTACTCATAAGACTTCATTCTCACTGAAGATTATGCCAAGCTTTATATTAGGATAATGGTAAGGTTTGATGAGTCTGAGATTTCGACTCATTTAAGGTTGTGTTTTAATAGTTTTAGTGTCCTCAAATGCCTAATTTATGCTATAAGCTGATGTTAAAGCCTTGATTTCCAAGTATGTGAACTAAGGAGAAAGGTAAGGACACTAATAGGGAAAAAGGAGCATAACAAGCTGAAGAAGTGAAGAAAAGCAATCTCGGTGATTGCCAAGACCACTCGGCGAATCACCGAGTGGCTCTTTAGACCGGCTAAAGTTTCAGTGTGCCAGCCTTGAGGGAAGAAACCAAGTCGGCGACAAAAATGGGTAGTTAGCGAATCGCCGATAGATTTCACGATGACAAAATGGATCGCCCAAAGTTACAGGACTTGGGGATGCTGAGAACCAATACAAAATGGCGATGGAAGAGAGCAAACTGAGGATCGGTGAACCGCTCGGCGAGACCGACTTATCTCGCCTAGTGGCTCTTTAGGCCAAATTTCGGGAAACTATAAATTGAATTTGAAACTGTAAATTTAGTATATTACTATCATTAAGGAGAGTTGTTTTTTGAGTTTGAGAGTTCCATTATAGACTTGTAAGCTTTTTTGAGGCTCAAACTTGAGGATTTACAAGTGGTTTTTTGAGCTTAACCTTTAAAAAACATTGTAAAAGCTTTGAGACTATTACCCAGCTGATGGCTAATCGAGTTGGTAATTGTTTTTCTCTTTTCATGATGTTTAGCTAAAACCCCAATTCTTGGGGTGTGATCATGTGATTATTGGCAAAATGTGCTTATGTGAATTGTTAATTACTAATTTAGATGATATATTGAAGTGGGTTTAGTCATTACTTGTGTTTTAATCTATGAATTGTAGTTGCAAATGAAATTCTAACTTTGAGTTCTTAGCTTGATTTAGAGAGAGGTTTTGAGACCAAAGCTCTTGATTAATGGTTTGTAGGTATCTAGAGGGTGAATCCTAAATCTAATCTTACCCATCTTGCTCGAGAAAGAGGATGTATTAAGGTTGTGCGCTGTTCTTTTATGTTAAGCTTGTTGATGTTCAAGAGAAATCACTTGAAATGTCATAGTTGTTCTAGAGAAAACTATGTCAATCACAGTCTAGCCTACCCACTAATATGCAACTATTTACTAGTAGTTCCAATTACCCATATAGTGAAATTTTCCTATAATCGATCACATCTCGAGAATTCTTCTCTATATTGTCAACGCATTATTGCTTGATTGCGTTGTAGTTGAAAATTGCAAACCAAACCCCCATATGACATTCGTGTCACCCCCTTTAGACTTGTTTACATGTCTTTCTCGATAACTTTTATTCCTATAACTAATTAGACCATAATTGTACTTTATACTTGAATTTGAACATGTACCACCCCAACTGTTTATTTGGTTTTATACTGAGTAATGATCGTTGGCACCTAGAATTGAATGAGGTGTGCTTGAAACATTAAATCAAGGTTGCATGGTATGCCTTTGTCAATTATCTCTAATCGAGGTACTCAGTTTTTGTCACAGTTTTGGAAGTCATTTAAGATAGATCTTATCACTAAAGTTAAACATCACACAGTTTTCATCCTTAGACTGATAGACAAAACAATGGTACCATTCAAACTTTGGAGGATATGTTAAGAGCTTGTGTGATTCACTTCAAAGGTAGTTGACATGATCACTTGCCTTTGATTAAGTTTGCTTACAATTATATTTATCATTCTAACATAGGGATGGCACCGTTTGACGCTCTTTATGGTAGGAGGTGTAGGTCTCCTTTATGTTGGTTTGAAGTTGGTGAAGTTGATTTGATAGGTCTCGAGTTGGTGCATGAGGCTATAGAAAAGGTTCGACTTATTCGTGAGAGTTTGAAAATGGCTCAAAGTTGATCGAAGTCTTACTCCGATGTTAGAAGAAGAGAACAAGAGTTTGATGTTGATGATTAGGTCCACTTGAAAATTTCACTCATGAAAGATGTAATGAGATTTGGAAATAAAGGGAATCTTAGTCCCCATTATGTGCGACCATATCAGATTTTGAGACGTATTGGTAAAGTTGTTTATGAACTTGAATTTCCTAAATGATTTTGCATTGGTACATCTTATATTCCATGTCTCCCTGTTGAATAAATGTGTTGGAGATCCAACATCTATTGTCCCTTTAGAAGGTTTGGGAGTTAAAGAGAACCTTTCTTATAATGAGGTTTCGGTCTAAATTTTAGACCGATAAGTTTGGAAGTTGAGAAATAAAGAAGTTTCTTCCGTGAAGGTTTTTTGGAGTAATCAATTAGTTTAGGGTGCTACTTGGGAGGATGAATCTGATATGATGTCTCGATATGCCCATCTCTTTACCTCTGCTCGTACTTTAGCGTGAGGTATTAATTCCTCATGGTTCATTCTTTTGGATTTATTTGTTTTAGTCATTCTCATGTCTCCATATGCATGTATGTTCATGAAAACTTGATTTTTGATGATATGATTTAACTTCGAGTGATTCTCTACGTTTATGTGTATTTTTAATGAAATTAGCATTCATGTTGGGTTGGTAGTTTCTCTCCTAATCTATTCATTCTAGCTTGAGTCCCATTCGGGAATGAATTTTCCCAAGGGGGAAGATATTGTAACACCATGGAATTTGAAAAAAGGGAAAGAAGTCCAAAAGATTGGCTACTGGTTCAATTCCACGAGACTAGTCTATGGTTCATAAAATATTCTGCCGGTTGTAGACTAGTCTTGTAGGAAGTGGAAAAAATCAATTTGGAAATCAGTTCCATTAATTCATTCTATGATTGACCAAGGTGGTTTGTCAAATGGACTACAGACCATAGAAAGGTCCCGTAGAAGGGGCCTAAACTTTGTGAAATTTTGAGTTGAAAGTTGACGTTTATGGATAGTGTTTATTGACCGTAGAAAGTTTGAAGGCCCGTCAAAGCAAGTCATTGGATTTGCCCAAGATCTAGGCCCCAGGCACTCAACCTACGGTTGACCAGTATGGTCCGTGGGTCACAATTGTAGGGTCTATCGACAATTATATTTTCAATGATATTTAGGTTTTTTCGTATGTACCTAATACCTATACTACGTCGTTTTGCCTATAAATAAAACCCTATAACTGATCTTACTCCTAAAATCTACCAATTCTTTTTTCATTTCCCCAAAATCCCTAAATTTCCTACGAAGGTTTTCTCTGCAAGGCTCTCAAAGGATTCTAGGATTCTTCAAGTTCAAGTCTCTTTTCTTCATCAATTTTTTTTTTGTGTTTCAAGTTCAAGGTATATAAGGAGTTCATCAGTAGGTTTCATTCACCCATTCAGTCCCAAGGATTTCTCAAATTCTCCAATTAAATTTCCTTAACTTGATTATGTTTTCATTCAATTCTTCATGAGTTCTATTTGTATGAATTCAATTGTTTGATTTTGATCATTTTATGGTTTCTTTGACTTAATTACATTCTTTACAATTGCTTCCATACGAAACCATGCATTATGATGATTTTGACTATGAACCCTAATTTATATGAATGTGAAGAGAAACTATGAATCTATGAATGCTGTTTTTTTTGAACTTATGCATGATTTATGAAAAGAAAGGTTTTATGATATAGTTTTCTTTAAGATGAGCATCAATGAAATTGTGAAAGGTTCTCTCACATATCAAGGAAAACATGTTTTGGTGAAACGTTTTCTCACGTATGCTTGAGTCAAGATTTAATGAGCTACTCCATGATATTTAAAGCTTTGATTGGTATCATAATTGTGCTTTCCATGTATGATGATATGTTTATGGAAATGACTATTCTGTTGGGATTTAACTTATCACCTAGCTACCTTTAAGGTGTGATGAGTGGTAGATTTGTACTCATTTAAGGTCCATTTAGCTCAATAATTAGTGTCCTCAATGGCTAACTTTTTCCTATTCTAATTTAGTATTGATGATTTGCAGCTATGAAGGCAGTTGGACAAGCCAAGGACTGATGTGTGAAAGAATGGCCAAAAATACAAAATGAAGTACAAAGTAAACATTGTTGATCGCTTGCCATGAAGGGAGGATCACAAACTAAGCACGACCTTGCCAAATTTGACAGTGCATGACACTTGTTCCAATCACAAAAGGTCGGTGGACTTCAGTAGAGACCGCGATGCATCAAATGAGAATGGAAATCCTGATGCACATCGCCTAAAACGACAGTATGCAGTGCAAATATTTTGTACTTGAAAGGCAAACAAAGGTGGTATTCAGCTATTCACCGAATTCAAAAAGATGACTCAATCGAGTTTGCCAACTGAGGTTCAAACACTTGATGCCTAAAGTATCACAAGACGACCTAAGGAGAGAATGGCAATTCACAGGGCAGGTTTGGCGTGCCCGACTAATGTTGCCGAGTCAGTCACAAAGTGGATTTTGGGCCAAATTTTAAAAAAGTATAAATAGCCAAAATATAATAAATTTTAGAGAGTTCGAGTAGAAAGTTTGGTTAGTTTGAGAGAAGTTTAGTTTTGAGAGTTTTGAAGAACACTTTACCTAAAAGTTGTTCCTTAAAATGAAAAATAAACCATTCGTACTCTCATAACTCAAGTTGGATAGCTTTCAAATAGTTCAAAGTTCAAAGGAAAATCTTTCGCCAATTTCATTTATTGAGCGCTCTTTCCTCATTTTGTCTCATTTAAAATGGATTCTTTAGTCTGATAAAATTATTAAGATAATTAAAAAGGTGTTTCGCTGTTCTAGGATCCTTTATCTTTGTTTTGTTTTAAATTATTGGATTTAGACATTACTTTGGTGCTTTTTAATGCAACAATTTTCTATCTTTAGGGGTTTTACAATTTGGAGTTTGAATTTGATAAATTGAAGTTGAATACAAAGTAGGTTTACTCTTAATTTATTGATTTTAAGTTACCCATGGCTGATTTCATGGAAGATATAAATTCTTTACTTATTGTGATGGGTGGATAAAACCCCAAGATTTAGGGGTGCTCAAATGGGGTTCGGTATTGATTTGATGTAGTGGGTATTGTGCTATACTCTACTTTGTTGCTGTTCATGCATGAATTTGGTCTAATTACCATGTGGTTAACTTAAGAGTTAAGGTTTCACAAACTTATCTCCTTATTCTGATCTCAGGTTGATGCTCAAAAAGATTAATTAGAGTGGGTAATTAGTTCAATTCTAGAAATTTAGGTTTGATGTCTGAAACATACTCAGAAGAGAGGTTATAGGTAAGATCTATTTTCCCTATTCTTGAAAGAGAGAATAAAGTATGGTCTTGGGATTTTTAGGATTGACATTTAGATGAGATCGAAAGGAGATTCTAGGCATATATGTTTTGAGATCGAAAGATGATTAGTGTCAATGAAGACTTAGCCTATTCATAAATGTTCATTACTACAAAGCATCACAATTACCCCTATGTGACATTGATTTCCAATCCCCTTACCCCTAGATACTTGTTAAGTCTTGATTGATATTTTAGTTTAATTGCAACAATTGATAATTAAATCTTTATATTAAGTTGATGGTACCATCAACCCAATTGTTCTTACTATTGGAAATGAGCTTAACTAAAGTCCAAATTTCTTGATAAGGAATTCTCTATGATAGACCATTCCCTGTGGCATTCGACCTGGACTCTTTGTGGATTTTTACTGACTACGATCACTCACTTTTTTTATTGGTGTTGGAGGGTGATTTGAGTGTTATCAAAAATGGCGCTGCTTCTAGGGAGTGGTGGTTGAGAATTCTAATTGATAAATTATATTTTTAATTTGGTTTGTTTATAGTAGATATGTTGTTTGGTGGTGTTGCTTGTTGATTTATAGGTTGACAAAATGAGTGACCATGGGAGTGATAATGAAAACCACTATGGTAAAAATAACAACATAGGTGATCTAAATGACATACCTATTAATGTCATTTAAACCATGGAAGCAATCCGGATAACTCCTACAACCAGGAGGACTGTGTTTCACATCTCTAGAACTATGATACAATTGCTCCAGATGAAAGGAATTATTGGGGGTCTAGCTCATGAGGATCCCCGTGAAGACCTTATGAATTTCAAGGAGGTATGTGGACCCTTTGTGTTCAAGAATATCTCCCAAGAATCCATAAGATTGAGATTATTCTCATGCTTATTAACGGGAGAGGCTACAAGATGGTTGGCAAATTGCCAAATGATACAATCAGTTCGTGGAAAGAGCTAACTGATGTCTTCTTGGAGAGATTCTTTCCACCCTCGAAGTTGGTAAACCTTCGTCTCCACATAAAAATTTTCAAGCGTATTGGAGGTCAGGATTTGCATAAAACATGTGTGAGGTTTAAGAAATTGCTCTTACAATATCCAACGCATGGCGTTTCAGGCAATTTTCTGTTGCAATACTTCTATTGCAGCCTTGATTCGATTAATAAAGTAGTGGATGATCAATTAGTCCAAAATGGATTAATGAGACAACTGTATGATGTGGCTGCATTGTTGCTAGATGATATGACTAAGGTCAATCGAGCATGGCATACTAGAGAGGACTAAGTGCCTCTTCTACAAGTGGGCTTGAGCAAAGATCAAGTCAAGAAGGACCATGAAAAAGATGTAAACATGGCCAAAATGATGACCCAAATAGATTTTTTTTCTAAACATGTCATATTTAGTGGAACCAAGTTGGTAAATGCGGTTGGAACGTATAATGGGCAATGCCCGGATGATGCCAAATTTGAGGCATTATACAATGAGGAAGTTTAATACACTAGAAATCAAGTAGGGGCGGGGGGTTGGAGGTTCTCATACCAATTATCAACAACAAGGTGGTAACCAAGGTTGGAACAAGGAACAAGATGGTGGTTGGAAAGACTAATGGGTGGAAATTGGAGAGATAGGAGATGAACAAAGATAGATACGTTCCTCCCTATGATCGTTCATGCCCAAAGAACTAGTTGGGCTAGAAGTAAGCCAGACGGAAGATATGCTTGTAAGGATCTACAACAAGGTTGAAGGGTCCAATAAAGTGTTGAAGGATTTGAAATATGACTTCTCCACTTTATTCCAGATGGTGACTTTGCACTCAGTTTCTATGAAGCAATTGGAAACCCAACTGGGTCAAACTTCCACTCATCTAAATCCAAGGAAAAAGAGAACTTTCCCTAGTGACACTATCCAGAATAACTAAAATGATTGTTGAGTTTGAGCAATATGTCATGCCATGATGTTAAATAAGGTGCTTCTTGGAAGGCAACCCAAGTCTTTATTTTTGTTTTTACTGCTTTCAAATAATGTTCATTGTGAGTGTAGATTAAGAAGAGGTTAGAAGATTGAAAATAGAGGTATGGGTGATGCAAAACCCAATCAACAATCCACCAAAGGCATTATGCAGACTAATATTTGTCCACCTTTTGAGCTGGAATAGATGGAAAAGTGCACTGTTAAGATCAGTGAGACGATGTCCGAAGGGTGATCAACCGAAATGCATTACACTGGCTTGAACTGGTTAGCCGAATCAGCCATCAGGTTTGGAGTTTGTTTAGGAATGTACGGTGAGGTTGAACTCAAATCATCGATTCACCATACACGTTCATAGACGTTAGTTGAGACCGCCAAACGGGTCTCATAAAAAGGAAAAGGGCCTTTTGAAATTCAAAAATCAAATCCTTTGAGATTTGAGAGTGTTTTCAATTCCTTTCTATTCATTTGTGGATTTTAAGTCTTTGTGAGTCTCTTGTGAGCTTTAAAAAAAGTTGAGATTCCATTTTCTTGGAAATTTTCACGACCCAAGGGTACCTCTAGAATTAACAAGGCATATAGAACCCCGAATGACTCCATATAAGCCACTTTGTCCTCATAACATAAGAAATAGAACAATACGAGTAAAACATATTTCCAAGTCTAAAAAGTTTTCATGAAGCAAAGCAAAAGTCTAGACACTTTGTTTTATCATAGCCATCTATTAAAATAGGGAATGAAATAGGTCCTAGCCCATACAACATGTTCAGAGGGGAAAGTACAGTAAAGAAACTAAATATATGAAAATCCATCTTCGAACCATGAGGACTCACCAAGATCGAGAAACAATCAAATCCAAGCTCTAGCCACAAGAATGATCACCATGAGTGCCGGACCCTACACTTGGGAAAAATGTAGACAAAAGTAGGCGTTAATACAAAAATGCACTAAGTATGGTAGCCATACATAAAAACACTTAAAACATTAAAAAAGGGATATTTCATTTAAAAGAATGCAATTTTCCAAGTTTAAACATCATCATATAGATAGTTGGGAACATAAGTCAAACATCATCTTAAATGCAAGCTAACATCACCATTAAAGCCTTTGAACACTTACGTGATACTTCTTGATGCATGCCTTAGTTCATTATTGAACTTCTTGTTATTGTAGGAAATAAGCATTAACCAACATGAGACCATGTGAGCTTTAACATGGAATCCGGTGACTCCCACACTGAAATGGGTTGGTCTACTTGCCTAAGGTAGAACAAGTAACTCTTAGCTTAGGTGGATCCACTAGCTAAATATCCTATGGGGGCACGTAGTTTATGGGATAAGGAGATTTATACTAGGAACCCGACCTTACTATGGGAAATCTCCTATCTCAAACAATATCCACTTGGTGCTAAGCATTAAATTTCCACAGAGTATTTAATTCTTTGTTAACATCATTACTCATGAAAGGGTGCCCTTGTCCTCCCTATTCAAGTTAGATCATTAGAATAACTCGTTTTAGTTACTCATGAAAGGGTGCCCCTGGCCTACCAATTAAAGGTACATCATTACTTTAATTCTTTAGACCATGTGTGAGCAACTAACACCATCCACGATCTATTTATGATGGCTCTTGAGCCTTTGATTTAATTAGGTGAGAAAAACCTTTCAACCTTAAAATCTTCATTATGTGAGAACTCTTTCACATTCATGCATAGGTGTGTATATTAGGATGTCCTTTCAACAACACAACAAAATCATAATCATTGATACTATACTTTCAAAACAAAATTAAGACGATTACATAAACTTCATAGAAAATGCATGATATTATACTTTACCTCCTTGAGGTTCAAAACTTACTTTCAATCAATACATCTAGAATTTAATCATTAGACATGGATATCATTATAATTCATGTGATTCTATCATCTCATGCATTAATTCATAAAATTCCTCTTTCATCAACAAAGACCACATCATATCATAAACTTTGAGAAAGGTGGGAATTACATGGGTTCTTGGGGATACATCATTAAACTCATAGGAAATCTTCAATTCATGCTTAATATAACTCAATTCAATCATTATAATCATGTTTGAAAGGAACCCATGACTTTTGAATCAAACCCTAACTTTTGGGGACTTCTATCTTTTAAAATTGAAGGTTTTGAGAGGACTCCATGGATGAAAGCTACCAAACCTTAATAATAATGTCCAAAGAAATTGATTTGTAATAGCTTGTTGTTGAAACCCTAGCTTGAATCTCCTTCTTCTTCTTCTTCTTCAAGGTTCTAGAGAGAGAATATTTGGGAGGAGATTTGAGTTCTTTTGGGGAGTTTAGAAGAATGAACTAAATGGGATGAATTTGGGGTTAAAAAGTCTTATATAGGGGTTTTATACTTAGGCAAAATGATGTAGTATAGGAACTAATTAATTAGGAAAATAACCAACTGCCCCTAAGTCAACTGTCAACTGTCACTGACTCACCAACCTACGGACCCTGTCGACGGGCCGTGGATAGAACTACGGTCCTTCTTGGTGAACCGTGGTTGGTGGTCAGAGACTTTATCCTTGACCCACGACACCTTCATCGACGGATTGTGGGTCCGTCAGTAGATTCAGAGTTTTTGGCCCTGACCTACGGCCACAGGACCACAGTGTGTGGACTGACCTACGATCTGTTGGTCCCACCATGGTCCATGTCTGGACAATTCCTGACGCACCCATCCACGGACTAACTTACAATCCATGACCCAAAGCACGGGCTATGATTCACCCTCGTGGATGGCACCTGGGAGTTCTGAAATTTTCTAACCTCTCTTTTCGGATACGGGGTGTTAAGATATATCCCCCTTGGGATCATTCATCCTCGAATGAGATTTAAGCCGGCTCTTAAAGAGTATGAGAGGAGCTAGCAACCCAACCTAATCAATGCAATGCATACAACCAAGGAGGGACTATCGACTCCAAGTTAGGATGTTCTCAAAACATCACTAAAAGAGTGAACTAACTCTATCAGCCCATTATGCATGCTATACACTTAAATAAGGAGGGAACATCAACTCAAAACTCAACATACACAAATGAAACACAAGGAAGTAGGAACTACATCTGACAACTCATCATGCATGACACTTTCAATATTTCTCATGTTTTAGGAGGAACTACTGTCTCCAAGCTTTGAAGCATGCTCAATAAAATCTCATGGAGTCAATATGGAATTTACTCTCAAAGGCATAACTAAACCATTTTCAACCAATCATCTCATGAAGTCTTTAGGCAACTCATATTCAATGCATAACATCACGAGGAAATCATAGAAGCACATAAATCACACATGACTCATAAACATAAAATAACCAAGAGGAATTCATTACCTCAAGCTAGGGTAGGAGTAGAAGGAAAACGATGAGAATATCGGGACATCATATTGGCCTCGGTCTTCCAAGTATCACCATTAACTAAATGATTCCTCCACAACACTTTTATGGAAGCAACTTCATTATTCCTTAGCTTCTTAACTTGTCAGTCTAAAATCTCAACTAGACTTCCTCATCATAGAGACTTTCATCAACTCCCAACCCTTTTAGGGGTATTATGGATGACGGATCTCCAACACACTTCTTAAGCGTAGAGACATGGAAAATTGGATTCACCGATGCCAACTCATTTGCCAAATCTAACTTATAGACAACCTTACCAATACACCTCAAAATTTGATATGTACCTACATACCGGGGACTAAGCTTTCCTTTGTTACCAAACCTCATTACCCCCTTCATAGGTGAGATTTTAAAGTAAACCCAATCATGAACATCAAACTCAAGATCCCTTTTTCTAACATCGACATAAGACTTTTGTCGACTTTGAGCCATTTTTAACCTTTCTCTAATAAGCCAAACTTTCTCAATAGCTTCATAAACTAACCCGGGACCTATCAAAGCAAATTCACCCACCTCAAATCAACCTATAGGAGGTATACACCTCCTACCATAAAGAGCCTGAAATGGAGCCATACCAATACTCGAGTGATAGCTATTATTATAGGCAAATTCCATCAATGGCATATGGTCATCCTAATTACCTTTAAAATCAATTACACAAGCCCTTAACATGTCTTCCAAAGTTATTATAGTACGCTCTGCTTGCCCATCGGTTTAGGGATGAAAAGCCGTGCTAAGCTTGACCTTGGTACCAAGACCTTTTTGGAATAACTTCTAAAATTGATAAGTGAATTTGGTACCATGATCGAAAATGATGGACAATGGCACTCTATGCAACTTTACCATTTCTCTCAAGTATATCTTGGCATAGTCCTCAGCCGAATAAGAAACCTTGACTGGAAGTAAATGAGCTGATTTCGTCATCCAATCTACTATTACCCATATAGAGTCATGTTGTCACCGGGTACGAGGCAAACCAACTATAAAGTCCATATTCAAGTCTTTCGGCTTCCAAGTAGGAATACCAATATCTTGGGACAAACCTCCCGATATTTGATGCTCAACTTTCACTTGTTGACAATCAGGACACTTGTCCACAAATCCCGCAAAATCTTTATTCATCCCATTCAACCAATAGACTTCCTGTAGATCATAATACATTTGGTGGCTCTTGGGTGAATAGAATAGTGAGGGATTCCTCTAAAATTTGTTCCCTCAAGTCATCAACATTTGGAACACATAACCGACCTTGATACCTAAGCACCCTTTCTCCCCTTTAGGAAAAAGCCTCAACAGACTTTATAAGCACCACTTCTTTCAATTCAACCAAACTAGGATCAAGACATTTCTTAGACTTCACATCCATCACAAAGGATGATTCAGAACCGTTATGGACCATGACACCACCCTTGGTGGAATCCACTGGCTGAACACCTAATTGAGCCAACCTATGAACATCATGAACCAACTATTTCTTTTCTTCATCTACATGAGCCACACTTCCCATTGACAACCGAATAAAAGAATTGGCTACCACATTAGCTTTATCGAGGTGATAAATGACACTCATGTCATTGTCCTTCAATAGTTCTAACCAACTTCTTTGTCGGAGATTCAAGTCCTTTTGACTAAGCACATATTGTAGACTCTTATGATTGGTGAAAACATCCACATGGACCCCATACAAATAAAGCCTCCATAATTTTATGAAAAACACAACCGCCACTAACTCATGGTCATGCGTAGGATAATTCTTCTCATGGGTCTTAAGTTGCCTTAAAGCATAGGCAATCACCTTACCATTTTGCATAAACACACATCCCAAACCCACTCTAGAGGTATCACAATTCACCTTAAAACCCTCCGTACTTCCTGTAAGGTTATCACTAAAGAAGAAGTAATTCTATGTTTCAACTCTTGGAAACCTTTCTCATAAGATTTCGACCACACAAACTTAGCCTTCTTTTATGTCAAAGCCATCAAAGGAGAAGCAATGGAATAAAATCCCTCAACAAACCTTCTATAGTAACCGGCCAAACCTAAAAAAATTCTAATGTCCAAAGGTGTTAAAGGTCTAGGCCAACTCTTGAGCGTATCCTTCTTCTTAGGATCTATCTCAATTCCCTTACTTGACACAATATGACGAAGGAAAGCTACAAAACTTAACCAAAATTCACACTTGCTAAACTTTTAGAAAAGTCGTCGTTCCTTAAGAACTTGCAACACAATTCTCAAATGGTCCACATGTTTATTGTCACTCCTTGAATAAATCAGAATATCATAGATAAACACAGTGATAAGCATGTCTAGGTATTTCTTAAACACTCTATTCATCAAGTCCATAAATGCCGCCGGAGCATTAGTTAAACCAAATGATATCACTAGGAATTCATAATGGCCATATTGAGTTTGGAAAGCCATCTTTGGAATATCAACTCCTCTCATCCTCAATTGCTGATAACCCAAACGAAGAACAATCTTAGAGAAATAACTAGCCCCTTGAAGTTGGTCAAACAAGTCATCAATTCTTGGAAGAGGATACTTGTTTTTAATGGCCACTTTATTCAATTGACGATAATCAATGCACATTAGAAGAGACCCATCTTTCTTTCCAACTAACAATACGGGAGCACCCAATGGAGAGATACTCAGTCGGATGAAATCCTTATCTAAAAAATCCTTTAGTTGCTCATTTAACTTTTTTAACTCCACCAGAGCAATTCTATAAAGTTGAATAGAGATAGCTTGCATATTCAGGAGAAGGTCAATACTAAAGTCTATTTCCCGTTTGGGAGGAATATCGGTTAAATCATTAGGGAAAACTTTTGGAAACTCATTTACAATGGGGATCGACTCAAGAGAAGGGGCTTCAGAATGTACATCCCTCACCCAAAAAACATGGTAAAAGCTATCTTTCGAGCTTAACTTTATAGCTTTAAGATAAGACAAAGATTGAAACCTAGGCATAGAATTTCCCCCCTTCAACTCTAAGATAGGCTTATTCAGGAATGGAAATCTAACCACCCGATTTCTACAATCAATAGAGTCATAACATGGATGCAACAAATCCATACCAAGAATCACATAAAAGTCCAACATGTCAAGCTCTACCAAGTCAACACGAGTAACTATATAGGGTAAGGAAACATGAAATATTCTATAGACCCTCTTAGCCACTACAAAATCACCAACAAGGGTAGAGATAAAAAATTAGTTCTAATAACACTTCCGGAGGGACATCAAACCTCATCGCCATATAGGGCGTCACAAAAGATAAAGTAGCACCGGGATCCAACAAGGCATACATATCAATAAGAAAGACTTTTAACATACCAGTGACTAAATCTAGAGAACTCTCTTGTTCACCTCGGGATTGGAGAGCATAGAAGAAGTTTTGGTTTGGAGCATTGGAATTCAAAACCACTAGGAGGAGATTGCTTGCCTTCTTTTCCTTTCGCTGTAAGCATTGGGAGACTACTCACTTGATGAACAGTCTTACGACAACTATAGTAACTATTCGTGCCAGCTAGGCACTAACCATCATGCTGCCTTCCATATTTAGAGCAATTTGACCTAGCCAAAGAAGAACCACCTCCATTCCCTCCTTGAGGCTTAAGGTTAGACACCCTATCCATTAGATCTAGGAGGAGCATTGGAGAAACCTTGATAGAGAACATTTGTGGAAATCTAGGTCGACCTTATCCATCGAACCTTGAGTTGGAGAAGTTTCCATCACCAGTTTTAGCACTTTTTACTTCCTTATTCTTTTCCTTGAGTTTCGATTCCTCAATTTGTTGGGCGTGCACCATAAGACATGATATATCCATATCATTGATGAGCATTTTCGTATGATATTCTTTTTCCACCATGTCCGATACGCTTGTCATAAACTTACTCACCTTAGCCCTCGAATCTGCCACTATAGTTGGAATGTACTTGGATAGTTGGGTGAATCACACTCATACTTCCTTGATGAAGGTTAATGAACTCTTGCACCTTTTCTTCCCTCAACTTTAGGGGAAAGAACCTATCAAGAAATGCCAATTTAAACAATTCCTAATCTATGGGATCCGCTCCTACGTGTATCTCTCTCTTCCATTGATCATACCACACTTGAGAAACATCTTTGAATTGGTAAGCAGCTATCTCCACCTTCTCAACAGGATTCACCCCCATAATAACATGTACCTTATAGACCTCATTAATAAACCTTTATGGATCCTCCTCCACTTTGGAGCCATAAACTTTCAGAGGGTTCATCCTTGCAAAGTCCCTCACTCTTGAAGCCGCAAAACTCACATTAGGATTAACAGGAGCTACAACCTCTCTATTGGCATGAGTCGCCAAATCTTGAGCCAACATTTGAAAAGTCGACCTAACCTCCGCATGTTTCATATTCCCAGCCAAAGGATCTAGCGGAGCTTGAGGAGCTTGAGGAGGAGCACCTTGGTCCACATTGCCTCCTTCGTTCTTCTAAGCATAAGACCTTCTAGTATTCATATCCCAAAGAACACAGGGAAAGGTTTATGAGAGGGGTTTTATAGATTTAAACTATAGGACACGATATAGAGTAATGAAGAAGTGAAGTTTCCTAATCATCTTGTTGCCTCTCATTCATAAATATGGTGCGCTTCACACTTATGAACACAACTCTACTAAATGTGGCTTATGAGACGTCATCCTAGAACCATTCTAAACCTTATGGTATGATTACCATGTTTGTCACGACCCATGGGTACCCCCTAGATGTAACAAGGCTTATAGAACACCGAAGGACTCTATAGAATCCACTTAGTCCTCATAACATAAGAAATATAATAATAAGAGTAAAACATATTTCTAAGTCTAAAAAGTTTTCATGATGGAAAGCAGAAGTCTATACACTTTGTCTCATTATAGCCATCTATTACAATAGTGAATGAAATAAGGCCTAGCCCATACAACATGTTTAAAGGGGAAAGTACATGAAATAAAATAAACATATGAAAATCCGTCCTCGAACCATGACCAAGCTCATGAAACAATCAAATCCAAGCTCTAGACAAAAGACTGATCACCTAGAGTGCCAGACCCTACATTTGGGAAAAATGTAGGCAAAAGTACGCGTTAGTACAAAAATGCACTAAGTATGGTAGCCATACATAAAATTACTTGAAACATGCAAAAAGGGACATTTTATTTGAAAGCATGCAATTTACCAAGTTTAAACATCATCATATAGATAGTTAGGAACATAAGTCAAAACGTCATCTTAAATGCAAGCTAGCATCATGTTTAAAAACATTGAACACATACGTGATACTTCTTCATGCATACCTTATTTCATTATTAAACTTCTTGTTATTGTGGGAAATAGGCCATAACTGACATGAGACCATGTGAGCTTTAACATGGAATCCAGTGACTCCCACACCGAAAAGGGTTGGCTTATATGCCTAAGGTAGAAGTAACTCTTAGCTTAGGTAGATCCACTACCTAAATATCTTACGGGGGCACATAGTTTATGGGATAAGGAGATTGCTACTTGGAACCCGACCTTACTATGGGAAAGCTCCTATCTCAAACAATATCCACTCGACGCTAAGCATTAAATTAATACGGAGTAGTTAATTCTTTATTAACATCATTACTCATGAAATGGTGCCCTTGGCGTACCGATTCAAGTTAGATCATTAGAATAGCTCTTTTTAGTTACTCATGAAAGGGTGCCCTTGGCCTACCAATTCAAGGCACATCATTAGTTTAACTCTTTAGACCATGCATGAGAAACTATCACCATCCATGATCTATTTATGATGGCTCTTGAGCCTTTGATTTAATTAGGTGAGAAAAACCTTTCAACCTTAGAACCTTGATTATGTGAGAACTCTTTCACATTCATGCATATGTGTGTACATGAGGATGTCCTTTCAACAACATAACAACATCATAATAATTGATACTATACTTTCAAAGCATCATTAAGATGCTTATATAGACTTCATAGAAAATGCATCATCTCATACTTTACCTCCTAGAGGTTCAAAACTTACTTTTAATCAAAGCATATAGAATTTAAGAATTAGACATGGATATCATTATAATTCGTGTGATTCTGTCACCTCATGAATTGATTCATAAAATTCCTCTTTCATCAACAAAGACCCATATCATATCATCAAATTTGAGAAATATGGGAATTACATGGGTTCTTGGGGATACATCATAAAAATCATAGGAAATCATCAATTCATGCTTAATATAACTCAATTCAATCATTATAATCATGTTTGAAAGGAAACCATGAATTTTGAACCAAACCCTAACTTTTGGGGATTTCTATATCTTGAAATTGAAGGTTTTGAGAGGACTCCATGGATGAAAGCTACCCATGGATAAAAACTACCATACCTTAATCACAATTCCCAAAGAAATTGATTTGTAAAAGCTTGCTTTTGAAACCCTAGCTTGAATCTCCTTCTTTTTTTCAAGGTTCTAGAGAGATAATATTTGGGAGGAGATTTGAGTTCTTTTGGGGAGTTTGGAAGAATGAACTAAATGGGATCAATTTGGGGTTAAAAAGTCTTATACATGGGGGATCAATTTTGGGTTAAAAAGTCTTATATATGGGTCTTAGACTTAGGTAAAGCAATGTAGTATATGAACTAATTAATTAGGAAAAGACCCAACTCCCTAAGTCAACTTTTAACTGCCACCGACTCACCAACCTACGGACCCAGTCGACAGGCCGTGGATGACCTGCGATCCATCTTGGTGAACTATAGTTGGTGGTTAGAGACTCTTTCCTAGACCCACGACACCTTCATCGATGGATCGTGGATGGACTTACAGTTTGTCTTGCAAGTCCGTTAGTAGATTCAAAGATTTTGGCCCTGACCTACGGCCACTGGACCAGGGGGCATGGACCGACCTAAGGTTTGCTGGTCCTGCCGTGGTCTATGCCTAGATAATTCCTAAGGCACCCATGCACAGACTCACCTATGGTCCGTGGCCCATACCACAGGCCGTGGTTGTCTGTCATAGATGGCACTTAGGAGTTTTGAAATCTGCTAACCTCCCACTTTCAGATATGGGGTGTTACAAAATTCATGTCAATCCAACCCCGATCTCTCATTTCCTCAATTTTTTCTGGCATTAAGGTTGGTTTTTTAAATTCTTATTGTTAGTTTGTATTTAGAATGCATATAGGTTGTAGGCTTGAGCCTTGTAACTTCTATTATGTGTCTGATTTGGATGAGTAGCATCGTATTGTTTAAATTGTACTATGCTCATGTGATTTTGATTGTGAATGCATGTAAAAATGTAGATCATGATTATGTTGCTTAACTTGTGAGATTAAGTTGCTAAATATGTCGGGTCTAGGCCTAATTGAATGTGGGTGATGTTTGAGTAGCCCAACGTTGACCCAATTACATGATTTTTCCCAATAATAGATAGGGTGCCCATTTTCTTAAGGGCAAATCGTCAATTAGTGCAATGTTTAGTGATAAATGGGGGAAATTTGAGTACCCATGGGTAGAAGAACATATAAGTGGATTGTAATGTAGGGGGAAACTCATATTGGTTGTGTGTTTTTGTTTAACAGTTAAAATTAGGTACTAGGCCAAACAACTCATGTTAGGTGAGCTTGTCTTTGCTCACCAAGGAAGTTAGGCGAATCTCCGAGTGATAACACTCAACTAAACTTCATTCAATTCTATGTTTAGGCGGTCACAATCAAGTATAAACCCAATAAAGAGTTGGGGTCAATCCCATAGGGAGTGATGCAGTAGTGAATTCAATTACGAAGTGAAAAAAGTGTTCGAATCATTTGTAGAAGTAGAATTTTTGAAACAATTAAAGTAAATGGTAGGGGTTTGACAATTAATGTCAATTGGGAGGGATTAGAGTGAGCAATTAACAACTACAAAAACACGGGAGTAATCAAGTAGAGTGGGATCCTTGGGGATGTGATCGACTAAAAGCAAATTTCGCTGTATGAGTGATTACTATTTACTAAAAGTCGTTAAGTCTTGGTGCATAGGCTAGGCTTTAAGTGTAACAACTATTTCTCAATCAACTATTACAAATCAACAGAGTTTTCTTAAACCTCGACAAGCCCAACAAATATGAACATCCCAAAACCTCAATTAATATACTCTTTCGAGCAAGATTAGTAGGATTGAATTCAGACCCACATTCTCAAGCTGAGTCCACAATAACCCAATCACTACAATCATCAATTAATAATTTTAATTCTAAGCCTCTTTCTCAAGCAAGCTTCGAATGCTAAACTAGAACTATATTTGCAACTACAATTGATCAATTAAAACTCAACTATCAATTGAACCCACTTTAAATCAACATTTGAATTAGTGAATACTAACATCAATAAGCTAATTGAAACATCCAATCACATAGTCACACCCCCAAGAATGGGGGATATTAGCCAAACATCATAAAATGCAAGAAAATGTTACCAACTATGTTTACCATCAGCTTAGGCAACAAATTCCAAGTCTTTAAAATGCTTAAAATCAATTCAAAATCAAAACCAACCTAAATTCCTACTAATAAAGACTAAAAACAAGGTTCAGAGTGTTTTAAATTTAAAACCTAGGATTAGAATGTGAGGGAATTCATTTTCTTCTTTTTAAAATTCCATTTATACATTCCCAGATATTTAGCTTTGGAGCCATTTAGTGGAATAAGTCAAGCTTCACCGACTAGGTCGGTGATACGCCAAATGCTCCTTTCCATCGACTTCTTGGCTTGACTCTTCACCACTTCCCTTTTGTGACTTTAAGCGATTAGGATTTCCATCGCCAATCCAATTGGCGCTTCACCGAAACGTCACTTTCCTCTCTGAGTTGTATTTTTCCTTAGGCTTGCCTGCCGTATGTTTTGGCGAGCATCAACCTTGTTTTTCTTTAGCTTTTCATCTTTTTATCTCCGTTTTGCCCGATAGTGTCATTGCCCTGCTCTTTTGCCTTCATTGCTGAAAATTAGCATTTTAACATTAGTTTAGAGGATACTAAAACTCTAAGTATTAAGCCCTAAATGAGTCGAAATCCCTGACTCATCAACACCCCCAACTAAAAATTTTTTTTGTCCTTATGTTAAACATAAAATCAATTAGTTCAATAGAGATGCCTACAAATAAGGTTACTCAAGACTCAACATGAATGCAATTGATGTTCAATTGTGCACTACAAGTTTCAAACTACAACTAGCCTTTATCTAATATAACTCAAGCTCATAATGGTTGTTTCAAATGAAAATTCAAGCTCAACAAAAGTATATTAATTCCCTCACATAAAGAATGATTCCATGTTCACACAAAGCTCATCCAAATTTCTGAATTTAGGAATCAAAAGAAAGTCTTACACTCTCAAAGATAAACACATGCATTATTCTACCCATAGGCTTGCCCGTATTTTCCAACAACATGACAGTAAGTTCATTCAAGACCACAAAGATCTTTCAAGGCTTGTAATGGGGCTTGAGGGTAAAGGTATGCTTATTTTAGCTTAGTGACTTCTACCTTCATGAAGCACGGCATGTATTTCACTTTTTTGCCTTCTCTTTCACTCTTTTTGATTTTCACAATCCACCTTATGTTCTTTTAAGCATGACTCATTGGACACCCTATTCCTTTTATCCATTGCACAAACTTTATTGCAACATCTTTTTCTTATCTTTTCTCTCTCTCTCTGTTTTTTTTTTTTTTTTTTTTTTTTTTATAAATATGGAGGGGTTCCATCGTTTTCAACATAATCCATCAAGGGAATTTTTTTACAAATTTCTTGACTTTCCTCCTTTTTCACAACACCCCTAACTTAAGCTTTTTGTTGACGATTCAAAAGGACGAATTCTTCATGAAGGTTTTAGGTGATGGGGAAAAGAGGTCAAATGTGCTTATGTTTCATCTAAAGAAAAGGTTAGGCTCAAATGGTGCCAAGCTAGGTTTACATTCTCACAAGATACTCACAAACAGGAAAAATAGCATTTCGGTTCACTCTCCACAAATTATGCCTAAGATCATCTCTATCATTCGCTTACATTAGTCAATTGGATCAACGGGGCAAGTTATAGGTATTACCAAGAACATATTTCAAGAAGAATCCACCACATATGGAATTCAACAGAATCATCAAACAAGATTCTGCAATTTTAGTTCGCGTGCAACGATCATCATAAGAGTCATTTCAATAATCGACCAGTCACAATGAGATTCTAAGAATTCACACATGACTTATCCAACTCAAATTTGCCTTATTGGAATAATAGAAACATATCGTTCAATTATGACCACTTATCAAATCATTGGTATTGATCGCAACTGATACTCAAATATGCGAGAGAACTACCACATTCACAAACATCAAGAGGTGAATTTTTAATTTGGGTCAAAAAATAACTTATTCACATTAAATACCAAAAACTAATAGTCACAAAAAGTAAGCATTCACAAAAAGCTATCAAAAACAAATTATCCACAAAAACAACCCAAAATAGGCAGGTATGAAGACACCTTACCCCGCCAATCAACATTGACAATTGTCCTTATTGCAAAAGAAATAAAAAATATAGAAATAAAGCTGAAATAAAGTCAAGATTCCTCTATCATGCTAAGCTTGAGGTGAACTCTGCACATCTGAGACTCTCAATCTGGGCATCAGTGGTCGGCTTAGCTCCATCATGCACTGCACTAGAGCCCAACATTGATGTATCCCGAAGAGAAGCCTCCATGGATTTCTGCATCATCATGCCCTCTAGTGCCTTAAAGTCATCATATACCGCTTCATCAAAAGTACCAAGCTCCTTCTTATCAGTCTCGGGAGCATCAAACTCAGCATCATCATCAGCCATAGAAATATATCTGATCGTAGTAGTCAGAAATGGCTAGTAACTCTGTAATTGGGACCTCAAAAAGGTCCACCGTGTTGAAAAACATAGACAGATACATGGACTTAAGCTCATCCACATCACGTCTAAAGTTAGTAACATCGGCTCTCAAAGCCAACACATCAGCAGACTGGCTTCCATTCTACTCACATGCCTCCACTCTCACAGTGAGGGCATCTAATGCCAAGAAATGTGCGGTGATCAACTTGTGGTGCTCTCTTAACTCAGCCCGAATAGGAGCAAAGGCAACATTAATGACCATCTCAATCTTCCCGGGAACATCAACCTCTACTCGAGAGGCACGTACATAAGTAGATTGGGCCAAATGGCCCATCATGAACCTTATAGGCATGGTCAATGGTGGTCGGGAAGCAACAATAGAAATAGGATTAGCAGCAGGAGAAGGAGGTACAATTGTAGAAGTACTAGGGGTACTTGAAAGCTTGTCGGCCTAAGTAGAAGGGGCTTTATCTATCTCTAGCATCTCTATATGAACAATCAGGGAAGTTTCCGCCACTGCAACTCTTCTCCTCTTAGCCTCATCTCTAGTATACTCGACCTTAATCCTCCAAATTAAAGGAAGTGGGAGTCAATTCCACATCCGTCTTCTCCACTAAAGGAACTCGGGCAGACCGACATAGCTTCGTGAATAAAGCCAGTAATGGGAGTGAAGTCTGACTCTGCTTGGCTTATACGACCATCTCTGCTCAATAATTAGCCTATGATTTAGTCTATCACGGTCGATGATAGATCCCAACAAGGCCGCCTTTGGATGACAAAGTATGGACTCATTCTGTGAAGGCATCAAAGTGCTGCTGACAAATCCAAACCAATACCGAGCTGCCACATCATGGCGGTATGATGTTAGAGACCAGAGGAGGCAACCACCCTTCAAGTCATCTAGGGTTTTCTTTTGTATCTGATCCACCAAGATGTGGATCACGTTAATCGTACACCCTAGAACCTCATTAATGTCAATGTTGCTATATTTCTCTCTTCTTCCCCTCACCATTAGATTGTCAATTGGTGTAAATTATTTGGCCTTGTTTTTCCCCTTTGGCACTAACTTCCCATACTTAGCATAAAACTCTTGGACATAGGAAGGTATGTGGGAGCCTCCGGGCAGTATACAAAATCTCAAAATTATGGAACTTGATCGTGTTTCAAACTTCTGGGTACCTTTCCTCCACACCATCTTTAGACAACCACTTGTCTTCCAGAATAGTCCGTAGCCCGGCAGCCTTCAGTCTGTTAAATCATCAGGGAGGAAGTGCCTGTACTGGTGGTCTTGGAGGCACCTACTTGACGGTCTATTCTAGAGGTGGAGGAGTCACAGGTATCCTGGTTGGATCATAGAGCAGTTTAAACTGCATCTCATCTCGCCTCCTCTGCAAAATATGATAAGCCTCTAGCTTAGATACAAAGATTGTCAATCTAGACCTTGAGTTACCCTCACTGTTAGGATATCATATAGTGACGTGGGTGTCATAGATGCCCAGGCTGTCGGAGCTCTCCTAAGTTGGAGATGGCTTTACAGGACCCTTGCCTTCCCCTGAGTTCTTTCCCCCAATCGGAGAAAGTTTAGCTTGTGTAGCTTGAAAAGGAACAACACCCTTAGTAATAACTATACCCTGTGCTCACTTTCAGGGTGGTTGATAACCTTAGGTCTGAACATACCTGTAAAACAACATAGAATAAACCAGCATGTTAGAAATAGTTCAAAAAAAACATCAAAGCTTAAAAATTTAAAGGAAAACTCACCGAATAGTTCGGCAAGCTAAGTCGAGCTCGCAAAATATTATAGAATAACACTTCATAGAAATCAATACAAGTCCGCGATGTCCAGGGCCTTTATATGATTCACTGACACCATTCAGTTAACTAAAGGTAGCTTACTGAATGTTATAGAATATTTCCTAAAATTGGGGCTTAGAAAGGGTGATCTAAATGACATTCAATGAGTCACCGAGTGAACTCAGCGATCTCAGGCCTATCGCCGAATGTTACAAAATACAATCATCAAAATTGAAGAATAAAAAGACAATCTAGGAGTCACTTGGTGAACCTCCGAGCTTTTTAGCGAGCTTGACTAAGTTTGCCGAAAGGTCCTTCGTGCTAGTTTTTGATCCCGACCTCCAATTTCTAACCCACAACCCATGATAATGAAATTAACCTACTATTCTATGCAATTAAGCCTAGACCCATACCAATAATGACCCGGGGTACTTATACTTCCCCTGATTCATCCAAAATTGAACTATCGACATTTTTTGCCCTTTAAAATGGCGTCACCCACTCTATCATTCAGAAAAATCAATCGATCGGTACAATTCACATTACTTAGACTTTACCCACAACAACCCACCACACAAATAGCACACACCCACGAATTCAATCAATTTAAAACATGGAAATCACCAACTATAGGCTAAACACAACCACAAACACGAAATAATAGTTGCCCATACCTACAATCAACGAATTACACAAGATTAAGTAATCAATTCAATAATTTTACAAGCATGCATTGAAAACTAAGCCGAGTTTGAGACACCAACCTTAAAAAGGAGACAGAGAAATACAAGGCTAGCGAGTACGGAAGTGAACATGAAAGATTCCCCCGAGTAATTGATCCCCACACAAAAACAACGAGCAAAATATATTCAATAAATGGAGTGAAAGAGTTTAAAATTTGGAAATTATGAAAAGAAAGTGAAATTTGAATTCGAAATTGTTAACATCCTTTTTGACCCTTTAGTTCACGCCCTAGTCGAGGACACCGACTTATGTCGCCGACCATTCGGTGATGCATCGAGTGGTGCTTTTTCTTGCTGAATTTTACAAAAATCCATCATTTTGGTTTGTCAAAAATGGCGATCTGAATCGAGCTCGCTGACCTGTTCGGCAAGTTGCCGGTTGGTACCTAAACTCGCCTAATCGCCTCTTTTCCCAAAATTTTAAATTTTGAACGTGCATATCGAACACCCGTTATTTAAACAACAACTTTAAAAACTAAAAACTTGGGTTGCCTCCCAAGAAGGGCTTTATTTAATGTCGTGGCACGACGAAGATGCACTTTCAAGCTTTATTCTTTGGGTTAACCATGTTATCACTTTGTAGACCCCCTTTTTGCCTTGGGTTTAAATGAGATGAGATTTGACCCATCTGTGTTTCCAGCTGCTAGATGGACACTGAGTGAGAAGTAACCATCTGGTTCAGAGAGGAGATGTCATCTTTCATTTCTTTTCGCACCTTGTCTGATCCTTCTACTTTGTTGAGAATACGCGCAAACATATCTTGTGTGCGCAAATTTTCACAATCAGCCCTTTGCTTTTTTTGCTTTTGACACTCGTGTGGGGGTACATAGTTATCCTTGTCACCATCCCGCTCCCTCATGTTTGTACCACGGTCACTCCATTCCCTATCATGGTCTTTCCAACCTTCATCGCGCTCTCTATTCTAACCCTGGTTCTCGCCCAACCTTGGATAATTTTGGCAGAAACCTCATCCTTGATTTCCTAAAAAATGTACATCTTCATTGTACATAGATTCAAAGTGCTCATCATCAGGATTTACTCTACTGGTTCTAACTGCATTCATAGTCTTAGAACCACTTCCCATGACATGTTTCAACAATAGATCCCTTTAGGTCCATCTTGGCCATCTTTTAATCCCTCTCTTGGTCCTTTTCTATTTGTTCCTTTGAAGTTCAAAGGAGACACTTGATCTTCCCTAGTGTACCAAGCATGGTTAATCTTTGTCATCCCATTAAAGAAGAGTAGATGCTAATTCAAACGGTTATTGCATAAGTCCTCTTTTAATGAGATGGTCAGCCACACCTTTGTTGACTGAATCTAGACTCCGATAGAAGTGTTTTAACAACATATTGTTCGGGAGCCCATGAGTTGGACATTGGAGCAACAACTTATGAAACATAACCATGTCGCATGAATTGGTTTACCATCCAATCGTTTGAATTTTTGAATCTTATCTCTCAATGCCATCATCTTCGAAGGAGGGAAAAACCTTATATAGACCGCATTAGTGAGATATTCCCAAGTAGTAATTGAGTCCTTTGGTAGGTCAACTAACCACTTTTTTGCCTCCCCCATTAGAGGAAAAGGGAACAAACAAAGTCAGACCAACTCCTGAGTGATATTTTTGAAGGAAATGGACCACACACGTCCACAAAGTTTCAGATTTTGTCATGGGGATCCTCATGAGTCAGTCCTCCAAATAAACCCTTTATTTGTAGCAATTGCAACATAGTGCTAATGACATGAAAAACCACATTTCCCATAACCTGAGGTAATCGAATGGCACCAGCACTTCCTAAATGATCTTCATTGAAATCGTGTAAGTTACCAATTTCACCATTGTGTCCAAGTTGGCTAGCATTGCTCCCGTTAACACTCATCTTATCACATGTTTAAGAGCAGCCAATGACACACAAAAATAAGTTGATTCAACTACAACAAGATTAGTTCACAAATAAACTTCCGTAGAAGAATTCCAAACACTACTCCTCGGCATAAGCGCCATTTTTGATAATGATCAACTGCACTTCATCCGATTCTAAGTGTAGGCGATCCCAATAAAGTATAAACCCAACAAAGAGTTGGGGCTGATCCCATAGGAAGTGAGACAAAAAATTTAATTACTAAGTGAAAGAAGTGTTCTAATAGTTTGTATAAGTAGACATTTTCGAAACAATTAAAATAAATGGCAGGGGTTTGATAATTAATGTTATTTGGGGGTTTGGGAAATTAGAGTGAGCAATTAACAACTACAAGAACATATGAATAATCAAGTAAAGGGGGATCCTTTGGGATGTGATCGATTAAATGCCAATTTTGATGTATGGGTGATTACTATTTACTAAAAGTTGTTGAGTAGTATGGGTAGGCTAGGATTTAAGTGTAACAACTATTTGTCAATCAATTATATCAAATCAAGCGAGTTCTCTCGAACCTCAACAAGCCCTACAAATATGAACATCCCAAAACCTCAATTAATCTACTCTTTCGAGCTGATTAGTAGGATTGAATTCAGACCCATAACCCAATCACTACGATCATCAATTAATAGTTTTAATTCTAAAACCTCTTTCTAAAGAAAGCTTCCAATGCTAAACTAGAAAAGTAATTTTGATTATGATTCATCAATTAAAACTCAACTATCGATTGAGCCTACTTCAAATCAATAATTAAATCACTAAATACTGACACCCATAAGCTAATTGAAACATTCAATCATGTAGTCACACCCCCAAAAATGGGATTTTAGCCAAATATCATAAAAAGCAAGAAAATGTTACGAACTATGTTTTCCATCAGCTTGGGTAACAAATTGCAAGTCTTCCAAATGCTTGAAATCAATTCAAAATCAAAATCGACCCTAAATTCCTACTCAAAAAGATTAAAAACAATGTTCAAAGAGTGTTTCAGATAAAAAACCCAGTATTAGAATGTGAGGGAGCTCCTTTTCTTATTTTCAAAATCCATTTATATGTTCCTAGATTTTTAGGTTCAGATCCATTCGGTGGAATAAGTCGAGCTTTCACCGACCAGGTCAGCGACACGCCAAATGCTACTTTCCATCACCTTATTGGCTTGACTCTTCACTATTCCCCTTTTGTGACTTCAGGTGATTAGGATTTCCATCATTGACCTGGTCGGTGCTTCGCCGAAATGTCACTTTCCTTACTGAGTTGGCTTTGTGTAACTTTTGGCGATCTTAAGAGCCACTCAGCAACTCGCCGAGTGGGTTTGGTGAGCATTATACTTGATTTTCTTTAGTTTTTTCACTTCTTTTTTTCCTTGTAAAGTCCTTGCCCTACTCTTTGGCTTTCATTGTTGCAAATTAGCATTTTAACATCAATTTAGAGGATACAATAGGCATTGAGGACAATAAACTCTGAATATTAAGCTCTAAATGAGTCAAAATCCTTGACTCATCACCCAGTAAGGCCCAACTTACCTTCTTTAGAATGTGCATGGCCTTGGGTACTATCTCATTTGGCGGGTTTGTCTTAGTCCACAAAACCCATTTGGTAAATCACCGAGTGGGAGAGGACATCTAACTTGATGCTTTTATGCTTCCCTTTCGGAATATCAATTCGACGGACTTGTCTTAGCCCACTGAAACCAAACTCGGTGATTCTCCGAGTTGGCATTGACTTTACCTTTTATACTTGAACCCTAAGTGAAATGCTACTGTCCATTTCAGGGAGCTCACCGGAGTTTGCCAATCCTGTTTGGCGATTTTCCTTCCCATTAGGTGATCCTAAGGAGTGTTTTTAAAATATGATTCAATGTGTTCCGAATTCAACTAACCTTCACAAAGCCATGGTTTGAATGTGTACTTTGCAGGTAATGGATAGAATGAAGGGAAACATGTGGTTTCATCTTACGCTAATTCAGATAGAGCATCTTCTCCTCCTCTTCCTCTACTAAAAAGACATCGAGGCATATCTATAAATTAGCCTTCAGAGGCTCCCCACCATTAACAAGCTGCTCCTCCATAATCATCTACCCATGAAAGGGTACAACCTAGACAGAGGTAGTGAGAAAGAGGACGACAATCATATCTGAGTTGGTGCAGTCGTCATCTACATAGGCATGACTTCCAAAGTTCTTTCAGTTATCGCTCTAAGAGACTTGAATAGGATCAAAGCTATTGGAGAGTGGACCATACTTGAGGAGAGAAGATTCTTCATAGATAGAGTCGTGAGCAACTATCCAGCCATTTGGGATACAATATAGTCCCACAAGTTTGAAGGGTTCACCAATCCTAGGAACTCTTACAATCCTTTTTGGGTAAGAGAATTCTATATGGCGTATGCTCCAGCCCTTTCCAAGAGGTTAAAGAGCAGAGTCTAGAAACCACTAGAAAAAGTAGAAGTAAGGTGAAAGAAATTATGGTGCGATGCCGAAGCCATTAGTACCACACTAAAGATGCAGACGGTTGAGTCTGATTTATATTAACTCCAAATGCTCCATGACTTAGATTCCTTGAAGGGTTGTCTGGTTTCTTGATCTCTAAATCTTCTCCCTATTGGATGGTTGATGGTACCTAGATCAAGCAAAGGGATTTTTACATAGTGGCAAGATATTGGTTTGGATTCATCAGAAGCAACCTGATACTGTCTGAAAATGAGTCCATGTTTCGCCATGACAAGGATTTCTTGGTAGGTACTATCATAGATAGGGAGAACATATATGTTATCACTATTATTGCTGGCGAGATGTTAATGAGGATGAGGCAGTAACAAACATTGCTCCTATTTCCAATAATGATCACGTAGCTATGTGAGAGGGCAAGAGTCCTTTTCTTGGCTTTTATAGATATGAGGGTCACACCAACCTCATCCTATAATATTTAGAGGATCAAGGCAGAGTGTTAGAAGGATGATGTGGCTCGAAATAAGCTGCCACTACCAGATTCTACACTCGTGGTCGACCCATCTACCTTGGAAGTTGAGGTTAACAAACCCACTCCTTTTGTGGAGCAAGTACGTATTTCTAGACCTTTCTCTACTTCTGACCCTTTTATTTCTACACCTGTGCATCCTACTACTACTATTGCAACTGTTGTGAGGCCTCTCCCCTCTCTTATTACCCGTCCCCCTTGACCCTGGCCATGATATATGAGATAGGCAACCTTCCTCGATCAACAGATATTAGAGCTACCAGAGTTAAGACAGACATGCCAGGATTATTAACCAGGCAATCAAAAAGACCTTGGCTACTTTGGTAGAGCGAGTAGGAAAGTGTGAGAGGATGATAAAGAGCCATACTTTGAGGTTGGATGATCAACTGATATGATAGAGGATCAGGAGAAGGAAGAGAGTAGTTTTGGTGCACTAGACAACATAAAGGCTGAGATTTCTGATTTAAGGGTAGAGGTGGTCTAGTTAAAATAGATGGACATATCCATGCTTTAGGGTATGGTTCAGCTTCCATATGTGCTCGAGATGCCGAGTGTTTTGCCTTCTTCTACTGTGTTGTAGGTTGTTGTGCATGATGCTAAGGCTTCACCACTCGAGACTATAGATGGGAGTTCTCCATAGACATAACGTATTAGGGGGAACCTTTCTCTCTGCCTCCCCATACTTTTGTTTTTATTGCATTGAGAACACTGCATTCTATTTTTGGTAGGGTAAGGGTCTTCGTGTCAATATTCCCCTTTTGATTATATTTTGTTATTTCATATTTTGAACAACTCTAGTTTGATGTTTGCTTATATTAGAGTGCTCTTATGGGTGAAAGTGTTTATCTTTTTTTCTATTTTGTTCTCTGTTGATGGTGCAACCCCTATGAGTTTAAATCGTGAAATGCTTGAAGTTTCATTGATAAAAATTTGAGGATCGATTATGTTCAATATTGATATCTTTAATACTACTAATGATTAGCATGATGCATTGTGTTGGTTTTGCAAGAGTGAAATCAATGTGGTTACACATTTGAGCGATCTCTTTGAATCTTTGGTTGCTTAGCTACATTTTGATGTGAGCCTTGCAATGAACATCACACGTACACTTTTGATCATTTTGGGAAATGCTAAATGAGCGTATTTACAAGTGCCATGTGTGGTGAGGTCTTACTTGAAATCATGCAGGTGGAGTCCTAGAATTTGCCTTATTAGTCCAATTGTGTGAATCCTGGTGAATGCGAGACATGATTTGGAGAAACAATTTAAAGAGGGAACCATATTTTCCATAAAGCCATTGTGACTACCTTGTGAGGCTGTGAATCAATGTTGACACCATTTGAGACTAACTTATTTGCTGACAACCAAAAGAAGCCTCTTGAATCAAATTATCCCTACCTTCTCACCAAAAATCTATTTTTAAGCATTGTGATGTTCTAATGGCCAACTTAGGCCAAACGCCTAAGTTGGGGGTGTGGAAAGGAAAGATGAATAAAATGCAAGGGAAGGGAAAATAGAATATGAAAGGAGACTCAAATTTGAAAGTATTACAAAAAGAAGGAGCCCCTCCTTATAAAACAAATATATATCATCATTGTCATTGAATTGGAAAACTAAAAATGAAAAATAATAGCGAAGTTAATAAAAGGGAAATTCCAAATAAATTGAATGACATGTCAATGTTTGAGGTATCGAATGAAAAAGTTGAAAAAGAACTTGAGAACATGTAATAATGATTACAACAATTCTTTGCAAAGGTATAAGTCACCAATCCAAATTGACCACACCTTAACCCTCACCCCATAATAAGCCTAAAAGAGCCTTGAGATCTTGCATGAAATAGGTTGTTTGATGATTGAAAAATATGGGCAAACCTATGGGACAAAGCTTGCATGTGTTTCTCTTTTGAGAGAATGAGAGTTGCATTGATTCCTATTACCTTTGTTGATTTGCTTCGTGAGAGACTGTTATCGTTTTTTATGTGAGGGCACTTGAATGCATTTGTTGAAACATGTTCTTGCATTAGACAAGAAGCAAATGTGAGCTCGAGCTTGTGTTGAGACTAGCTAGTCATCATTTTAAGCTTTTTGATCATGATTAAGGGTAACATGATATTGATAGGAGTCTTGCTATGGAGCTTTCATGTTAGCTCTGATTGAATACTATTTTAGACATTCTTATTGAGCTTATTGTGGTATTGATTTACTTGAGGACAAGCAAAAGTTTACATTGGGGTGTTGATGAGTGGTAGGTTTGCACTCATTTAAGGTCCATTTAGCTTAATAATTAATGTCCTCAATGCCTAATTTTGTCCTATTATAACATAATATTGATGATTTGAAACTATGAAGGAAACTAGATAAGGCAAGGACTAATTTGTGAAAATGGCCAAAAATACAAAAAGAATTTCAAAGTAAACATTGGTGATCACCTACCATGAAGTGCATATTGCCAACTGGGCATGATCATGTCTAATTTTACAATGCTTGAAACTTGTTCCATTCACTGATGGTCGACAAACTCAGTAGAGATGACGATGCGCCAAATGAAGGTTGGCAAACTCCAGTAGAGATAGGCATGTGCCAAATTAGAATGACAATTCTGATGCATATCACCCAAAGTGATAGTTTATAGTGCAAAAATTACATACTCAAAAGGTGAATCAAGGTGGTATTCAATGATTTTCCGAATGTAATAGGCTAACTCAATCAAGTTTGCTAACTGAGATTCAAATAGCTGAAGTGTAGAGCATCACAAGGTGAGCTTAGAAGAGAAGGGCGGTTTATTGAGCAAGTTTTCCTAGTCCGACGAATGTGGTGGATTCAACTGCAAAGTGGATTTCTGGCCTAATTTTGGGAAAGTATAAATAACCCTTAGAATATAATTTTTAGAGAGTTCGACTAGAGATTTTGATTAGTTTGAGAGAAGTTGAGTTTTGAAAAACACTTTGCCTAAAAAGAACACTTTTATAGCTTTTAGAGTTTTACAACTTCGAGTTTGAATTAGATAAATTGAATATGAATCCAAAGTGGGTTTAATCTTAATTGCTGGATTTCAGGTTACCCATGGCTGCTTTCATGAAAGATACAATTTATTTCCTTTTAGTAATGGGTGGCTAAAACCCAAGATCTAGAGGTGCTCAAATGGGGTTGGATATTGATTTAATGTAGTGGGTATTGTGCTATGCTCTGTTTTGTTGTTGTTCATGCATAAATTTTGTCTAATTAGCTTGAGGATAACTTAAGGGTTAAGGTTGTAAACTTAATTCCTACTTCCGATCTATTGTTGATACTTGAAAGTGATTGATTGGAGGGGGTAATTAGTTCAATACTAAAAATTTAGGCCTAATGTCTGTAACTTATTCGAAAGAGAGGTTATGGGTAGGATCTATTTGCCCTATTCTTAAAAGAGAGAATCAATTAAGGTATTGGGTTATTTAGGATTTTCATTTAGATGAGACTAAAAAGAGATTCTAGACATAGATTCTTTGATATTGAAAGATGATTAGCGTTAATGAAGATGACTTAGCCTATTCCTAAATGTTCATCACTATAGAGTAGCACAATTATAGATATGTGACATCGATTTCCAATCCTTCCACCCCTAGATTACTTGTTAACTCTTGATTTGTTTTATATTTTAGTTTAATTGTAATAATTGATAATCAAATCTCAATATTAAGTTGGAGGTGCCATCCACCTAATTGTTCTTACTATTGCAAATGAGCTAAATTAAAGTCCAAATTTCTTGATAAGGAATTCTTTACCATATACCATTCCCAATGGGATTCAACCCCAACTCTTCATTGGGTTTTTTTTACTGACTATGATCGCTCACTCTTTTAATTTGTTTTGGAGGGTGATTTGAGCATTATCAAGGTGGATGGCTAAATAGGGTAGTCTGTAGTAGCAACCTCCAGTTTTAAACTATGTGCCCCTTGAGGATTGCCTTAAATGGGCTAGCTAGTTGATCCACATAGAGAAAATGCTATGATATGGAGTTCCACCTTGGCAAGTAGTATTTTCCTTCTCAATGTGGGAGTTACATCATATTCCATATATAGCTCGCATGGTCTATTATTAGGTAAAGCTCATATCCCACAAACTGAACTAAGTTGTCCTTGAATATCAATGAAAGCTTTTCCTTATAATTTTAAGATGCATTGACCATGTTCAATTTTATGATCTTTCTTTAAGAGTTTTTACTATATTTAGCTTAGTCATGCACATCATGTTTTCGATCATGTTCCTTGATGATCATATTTTCTGTTTTATTCATATCTGTCATGCTTAGTGCATTTCATGTACTATTTCATATTTTTGCATACATTGCTTCACTAATGTAGAGCTTGACGATTCCTCTCCTTCCATTCATGGCTAGTTGATCACCACAGAGACTAAAGACTTGGTGAGTCCTATACTTCGAGGACTATGTCACCTCTATTTTGATTTCTTATGTCTTTTAGTTTTTAGATATTGTATGTCGTGCACGGTTTATGTCCCGACCACTTCTTTTGATTTAATAGGTATGTTGTCAAGACTATTATAGTTTTCCACTTTGTGTAAAACTCATTTTGTTACATGAGATTTTCTTTTTCTTTTCTCTATTATGTTTTGTTTATGTATGTCAAGTGGCTTGTGTAGGGCCTCTTGGTAGTTTATATACCATGTGACGTCTACAGTGTACTTTGGGCCCTGACAGTGCATGACCAAGATAAAGTATAGTAAAACCTTTAGGAAACATCATAAATTATGAACATGGTCAATGAATCTTAATATCATAAGCAAAAACTTTCATAATCTTCAAGGACAACTTAGTTCATTTTGTGGGATATTAGCTTTAATCGACAATAGACCATGCGATCTGTAACATGGAATTCAATGTAACTCCCACACCGATAAGGGAGAGCTTACTTACCAAGGTAGAACTCCATATCATGTCATATGTTATATGTGGATCCACTAGCTACGACATTTAAGGCAAACCTACGGAGGCACGTAGTTTGGAACTAGAGGTTGCTACTAGCGACTGCCCTATTTGAGACTTCACCTCAAAGACCTCTCGGTTCTAAGTTAAATCCAAACGGAATAGTCATTTTTATGAACAAATCATCATACATGGAAAAGCACAATTCAAATACTATTCCAAGCTTAAAATATCAGAGTAGCTAATAAAATCTTGAATCAAGTATTTGTGAGAAAACCTTTCATCAAACCATGATTCCTTAGTATGTACGAAAATCCTTTCATAATTTCATTGGTTCTCATCATAAAGCAACCTAATTCATGAAACATTCCTTTTTATAATTCCTGCATAATTTCATGAAAATATCAATCACAGATTCATAGTTTCTTTATAAATACATGTGTTTTAGAGTACATAGTAAAAATCATGATCAATGCTTGTGTTCATGTGAAAACAATTGGAAACAATATCATTGAGTTAAAATAATCATAATAAGATAAAAATTGAACAATTGAATCAACAAAATTTGGACCCATGAAGAATTTAATAAAAAGCTAATCAATTGGATTAAAACTAGACTTGGAGAATTGAGAAACCTTGGTGTTCAATGGGTGAACGGAATCCATTGATGAAGCCCTATACACCTTGCTATTCAAAGCCCAAAAACAAAGGTGAAAAGGATACATGATTTTGAACCCTAGCTTCATCTTCTTGACCATGATAGAGAATTGGAGAAGGATGAATGTGGATGATATTTGGGGGTTGAGTGAATGAGAGAATTGGGGTACTTTGGGGGTAGACGAGTAGTTATAGGTCTTGAAATAAGGGTAAATATGGAATAGTTTATGTATTAGGTGCATTGGGAAAGACCCAAATATCCTTAATGAATAATTGTCGGACAACCCTACGGTTGTGACCTACGATTTGTAAGAATTCTTACGGCCCATTCTGGTCAGCTGTAGAACCAACTTTAGAAACCTAAATATGCAATCATTTCCCATGAGACCATTCTACGGTCCATCAAATTTTCTATGGTTTGTAGAACACAAGTTCAACTCCAAAATTTCACTATGTCAAGATAAGTTCTACAAGACAAACTTATGACACATAGAACAACCTACGACCCGCAAAAACTTTCCATATACTCGAGGTCCTAAATAAGATCTCTAAATCAATCCTATAACGAGCCCTTACGGTTTATCCTATGAAATCGTAGGTGAAACATCAGCCCAAAACTCAACTCTGGGTTCTACTACTCCATTCGTATGACCCATATGACCTCCTACGTTCTGTAGGTCTATCTTGTAGACCATTCCTTAAGAGAAATTTCTGTACTTTTCTTTCATTTTAAACTTTCCAACTTTTGAGGTGTTACAATATTACCCCCTTGGAAGCATTCATTCTCAAATGGGACTCAAGCTAGCATGAATAGAGTAGGAGAGAGACTAACAATCAAACATGAAAGAAAATTCATCAAAATGCACCTAAACATAGAGAATCACTCAAAGATATCATCAAAATAAAGTTTTTCATGAACATGCATGCATATGGAAATATGAGAATGACAAAACTGCATGAATCCAAAAGAATGAACCATGAGGAACTAATACCTCAAGCTAGAGTAGTAGCGGATGGAAAAAGATGACTGGGACATCATATTGGATTTGGCCTCCAAATTAGCACCCTCAACTAATTGGTTTCTCCAAAGAATTTTCACAAAATCAACTTCATTGTTTCTCAACTTTTGAACTTGCCGGTGTAAAATCTCAACCAGAACCTATTCATAAGAAAGATTCTCCTTAACTCCCAAACCTTCCAAATGAACAATAAACGTCAGATCTCCAACACAGGTTTTCAATAATGATATATGAAATACCAAATATATCGATGCTAAATAATTAGGCAACGCAAGTTCAAACACGAATTTACCAATACACCTCAAATTTGATATGGGCCCATATATTGGGGACTAAGCTTCCCTTTCTTTCCAAATCTCATTACACCCTTAATGGGTGATATTTTAAAGTAGACCCAGCCATCAACATTAAACTCAAGTTCTCTTATTCTATCATCTGCATAAGACTTTTGTAGGCTTTGCACCATTTTCAATCATCCACGAATAAGTAGAACCTTTTCCATAGCCTCATGCACCTACTCAGGCCCTATCAATGGAATCTCACCAACTTCAAGCCAACCTATAGGAGACCTACACCTCCTACCATAAACTGCCTCAAACGGTGCCATCCCAATTTTTAGAATGATAGATATTATTAAAGTCAAACTCAATCAAAGGCAAATGATCATTCCAATTACCCTCGAAGTCATCACACAAACTCTTAACATATCTTTCATAGTGTGAATGGAAATCCATGTTAAGTGTCACTTTAGTACCAAGACCTTTTTGGAATGACTTCCAAAACATAGATGTAAATTGAGTACCTCGATGGTTGATAATAGACAAGGTACTGATGATGCTCAACTACACTTCTTCCTATTTGAAGTGTAGGAGCTCGCTAAAAAGTTTAAACCCAATGATGAGTAGGGGTCTATCCCACAGGGAGTTATACGGTAAGGAATTTGATTATGAAGAAAAATGTGTTCTAATCTTTTGTAGGTATAATGAATCACATGACATAAACTAAATCAATAAATTTCAATGATTAATATCAAATGGAGGGAAAATGGTAACCAATTGTGAACAAGAAATCACTAACATGGAAATTAAAGAATTAGATATTGGACCTTAGGATTGTGGTAAGTCGAATGCTAATTTCACGTAATGGGAAATCATTTATTGCTAAAAAGTGTTAAATCTCAGTAGAGAGGCTAGGTTTTGGATACAATAGCCATCTCTCGATCCACTATTATGTTTCAAGTGAGTTCTCTCGAACCTCAACAAGTTTAGCATTACCAAACAACCCAAGTCCTTTATTTACCCACTTTCTCAAGTTGGGTTTGCAAAGACGCAATGAAACCCTCTTTCTCAAGCTAGATTTTAAAGACGCAATTAATATAATTATCAATCAATTGTTCTACTCTATCACTTTTTTCTAAATCAAGTATAGAGAACTAAGCTAGAATTGAATTTACACCTTCAATTCCATAATTAAAACATGAACAAATGACTGAACCCACTGCAAATCAACAATTAAATCAATAATTAATAACAACCATTAGCTAATTAAGACATTCGACTACATGATCAAACCCCTAAGGTAGGGGCTTTTAGCCAAACAGAGTGAAAAATAATAAATTTTTACCAAATAAATTATCCATTTGAAGTTCCTAACAATTTGCAAATGCCCAAATGCTGAAATTAAGCTAAAATCTTAAAATCTTTAATTCTTAATCCCAAATTCTCTCAAAAGTATTGAAACAATGTATGATGGTGAAAAACTCTCCAAAACCTGGAATACACAGTGTGGGAATTCCTCTTCTTCTTTTCAAAATTCTATTTATGAGTTCCCACAAATTTAGTATGGAGTCAACTCGGCAAAGCAAGTCGGGATCGCCTACCTAGTCGGGGATCCACCGAGTTGCTCCTTCATCACCTTTCAACTTTGTTCCTTTATTAATTTGTTCTAGAAAGTTGAGCGAGCCTGATTGATGTCACCGATCCATTCGATGAGTCGACGAGTGGCTTTTGCGAGCTTCAGTTTCTTTTTTCTTTAGTTTTCCATATTTTTTGCTCCTTTTTGCATCATAATGTCCTAGCCTCGCTCTTAAGAATTTATTGTTGCATATCAACATACTAACATTAGTTATAATCGTAAAACATGCATTGAGGACACTAAATCCCTGAATAATAATTGTTTAATGAGTCAAAATTCCTGACTCATCAGTCACTCCATACAATCTTACCATTTCCAAAATATAAATCTTGACATACTCCTCTCGTGAGAACGATATCTTAATAGGAAGAAAGTGAGACGATTTCATCATTCGATCTATAATAACCTAAATCAAATCAAACTGTCGAAGAGTGAAAGGTAATCCCGTAAGGAAGTCCATATTCAAATCTTCCCACTTCCATGTGGTCATAATAATGTCTTGATGCAAACTACCCAGTTTCTTATGCTTAACTATTACTTGTTGACAACTCAGACATCTATAGCCACAAATTCTGCAATATATTTCTTCATCCCATTCCACCAATAGACCTCCCACAAATTACATGTACATATTAGTGGCTCCTAAGTGAATAGAATACCGAGAACTATGAGCTTCTGTGAAAGTGTGATTTCTCAAATCATCAACATATAACACATAACCAATCTTGATAACGAATGTTACCATGTATCCCTTTGGAGAAAGGTTCAATGATTCTTTTTAGAAACCGACTTGTTTAACTCAACTATAACTGTATCAAGACCTTGCTTCACCTTCACATCTGATACAAAAGATAGTTTCAAACCATTTTGAACAACTTCACCACCTTCATTAGAATCGACCAAAAGATAGTTTCAAACCATTTTGAACAACTTCACCACCTTCATTAGAATCGACCAAGTGAACACCCAATTGGGTCAATCTAATGAGCATTATGAGCTAACTCCATCTTATCATTCTCAACATAAGCAATACTAACCATTGAAAGTCAACTAAGAGCATCCGCTACCATATTCCCCTTCTTAGGATGATATAGGACACTCAAGTCGTAATCCTTCAGCAAGTCAAGCCACCTTCTTTGGCGAAGATTAAATCCTTTTGTTTGAACACATATTTCAAACTCTTGTGATTGGTAAACATATGTACATGCACACCATAAAAATAATGTCTCCAAATATTTAGAGAAAACACCACTACAGCTAACTCCATATCACAAGCCAGATAATTCTTCTCATGCACCTTCAATTGCTTGAAGCATAATCAATGACTTTCCCATGTTTCATCAAAACACAACCAAGACCTATTCGTGAACATCACAATAAACCACAAAACCATTTGATCCTTTCGATAATGTCAAAATAGGGACCGGAGTGAGTTTGTCTTTCAACTCTTGGAAAATCTTCTCAAAATCTTCCGACCATTAATATCATCAAAGGTGAATCAATAGAGGAATACCTTCCACAAACCTTCTTTAGTAACTGACCAAACCCAAGAAACTCCGTAGATCTGAAGTTTACAAAGGTCTAGGCCAATTCTTAACCACCTTAATTTTCTTAGGATTGACTTGAATACCTTCACTGGAGACAATACAGTCAAGAAAAGTAATGGAATTCAACCAAAACTCACACTTTCTGAACTTAGCATACAAAGATCGATCCTTGAGAGATTATGGCATGATCCACAAATGGTCAATATGCTCATCCTCACTTTGTGAGTAAATCAATATATCATCAATAAAAATAATAAAAAAATATCAAGGTATTGCTTAAGGACCTTGTTCAACAAATCCATAAATGTCGTTGGGACATTAATCAAACCAAAAGACATCACCAAGAATTCATAATGACTATATCAAGTTTGGAAATTCATCTTTGTAATATCACTCTCCTTAACCTTCAATTGGTTAAAACCTGACTATAGGCCAATCTTAGAGAAGTAACTCACTCCTTGAAGTTGATCAAACAAATTAACAATCTTTGGAATATGATACTTATTCTTCATGGTAACCTTGTTCAATTGTCAACATTCAATGCATATTTGGAAAGAACAATCCTTCTATCGAACAAACAACATCGGATAACCCTATGGTGAGATACTCGGTCTAATAAAATCGTTATCCAACAAATCTTTCAATTTATTCTTTAACTCTTTAAGTTATACTGGGGCCATACGATAAGGAGGAATAAAGATGGCTGTGAATTTGGGAGAAGGTCATTAGTGAAGTCGTTTTCCTTTTTAAGAGGAATATCAAAAAGATCATCTGGAAATACTTCTAAAAACTCATTTACAATAAGACATGATTCAAGAGTTGGACCTGAATCCCTCGAATCTGCCACCATAGTTGGAGCATACTTGGACAATTAAGTGAACTTTAGTGCATACTCTTTCATGCTCATACTTCCTTGACGAAGGTTAATGAACTCTTCCACCTTAACTTCCCTCAACTTTTGAGGAAAGAATTTATCGAGAAATGCCAATTAAACACCTCCCACTATATGGGACCCGCTCTGATCGGCCTATTCCTCTTCCATTAAATATACCACACTTGAGTAAAACCTTCCAATTGGTAAGCGGCCAACTCTGCTTTCTCTACTGAAGTAAGCCCGATGATAGTAACTACCTTATTAACCTCTTCTACAAATTCTTAAGGATCCTCCTCCATTTTTGAGCCATAAAATTTAGGGTGGGGGGGTTCATTCTTGCAAAATCGCTCACTCTTAAAGTCGCCAAATTCACATTAGGATTCACTGAAGCTACAACCTCTCTAATGGCTAGAGTCGTCACAACTTGAGCAAACATTTGGATAGTAGACCTAAACTCCGCATAGGTCACATTCTCAACCAAAGGATCAGTCGGAGCTTAATTTTCTTGAGGAAGAGCTCCTTGTTCCACATAGTCACCCTCCATTCTTCTAGTATTTGCCCTTCAAGTATTCATATCTTGAAGAACATAGGGAAATGATTAAGAGAGAGACTTTATAGAGTTAAACTCTATGGCACAACTTAAGATTAATGAAAGAAGTGTAGTTTCGTAACCATCATGTAGCCTCTTATTCATAAATGTGGCGCGCATCACACTCACGAACAAGACTCTACTAGATGTGTCTTATGAGACATCATCCTAGGGTCATTCTAAATCTTGTGCTCTGATACTAAGTTTGTCATGACCCTGGGGTGCCCCTTAGATGTGACACAACATATAAGACTCTGAAAAGCATCATACAAGCCTCTTAACGTATCATAACATAAGCAATAGAACAATAAGAGTAGAAACACACTTCAAAGTATGAAAATTATTATAAAGGAAAGAGGAAGTCTAGACTTGTCTCAATAAAGCAATCTATTACAATACTTGAATGATATAGGGCCTAGCCCCTACAACATAGTTTGAAAGAAAATACAATAAATGAACTACAATGAGATAACATCTATCCTCGAACAATGAGGACTCACAAAAATGCTAGGAGAATAAGAAAATCCAAGCTTTAGCCACAACGATGATCACCTTGAGAACCGGACCCTACACTTGGGAAAAAATGTAGGAAAAGTAGGGGTTAGCACAAAGATGTACTAAGTATGATAGCAATGCATAAAAACATTGAAACCATGCTAAAAGGGACATTTCAATTAAATGCATACAATTTACAAAGTTAAAACATCACTTTGATGATAATGGAAAAGCATAAGTCATAAGAATGGTCAATACATTAATCATCCTTTCATAATAGAACTGCTCATAAATACCCCCAAAGCATACTTGCGCAATGTATTAAGAAGACCCCATAAATCTCACCCATTCTAAGTAAAGCTTCTTGAGAAACCATAGTTAATAATTCATAAGTCATCATAGCATAATAGAAATACTTCACGATTACCCTCAAGGCATACTTGTGCAATGCATGAATAAGACCCCATAAATCTCACCCATGCTAAGTAAACCTCTTTAGGTCATCATTCATAATCCTCATCTATTGGAACTCTTGAACTCATATACAAACTTCATGTATTATCCTTAGTTCATTATTCAAGCTCTTAAGGTTAATGAACATTATGAGATGCTTCCATATGCATGTCTTAGTTTATTACTGCATATGGACTCTATGAGATGCTTCCTTAAGCATGTCTTAGTTAATTACTTATCTTGTTATTCTTGAACCCTATGAGATGTTTCCTTAAAGCATGTCTTAGTTCATCTTTACTTTGAACACTTCGAGATAATTCTTCAATTATGTCGTAGTTCATTAATAGTCTTCTTGTGATTGGGATGTAGTCGTAACCAACATGAGGCATTGTGAGCTATCACATAATCCCCTCTAATGTTACCCACACCAACAAGGGTTGGTTTACTTGCCTAAGGTAGAAATGATTAGCTTAGTTGGATCCACTAGCTAAACATCCTACGGGGAACGTAGTTATGGGATGCATCGATTGCTACTAGAAACCCGGACTATTTTAGGTGAAGGCTTCCATTTCATAAGACATATTTTGGGAAACTCAGACTCTACTAGGTGAGAGTTCCCATTTTGGAAGTCAGACTCAACTATGTGTGAACTTCCATCTCATTTCAATATCCATTCAGTGCTAAGAATAAATCCGACAAGATAGTTAGTGAGTCTTACTTTACTCAAGATTCATGGAAAGATGTCCTTGACAACCAATCCAAGTTAATTCATTGAAATTTCTTTTTAGACCATGCATGAGCAACTATTACCATCCATGATCACTTTTTACTCATAGTTTCAATTAGGTGAGAAAAACGTTTCAACCCTAGAATCTTCATATTGTGAGGAAACCATTCACATTATATCATATTTATACATAGGTGTGTAAATGAGAATATCCTTTCAACAACACAACAATTCGATCATAACAATCACTTTACTCTCAAAGTGTTCTTAAAGCATATACATAAATCTCATAATCATGCATAATTCTCATACTTTGCCCTTCAAAGATCAAAGATCATTTTCTATCAACACATATAGAATTCACTACATTAGACATGGATATAATCATACTTCAAGTAATCAAATCACTACATGCATAATCTCATAATATTCTTCTTTCATCAACAAACCCACATCACAAGATCAAAAGTGAGTAATATGGGGGTTTCATGGGTTCTTGAGGAAATTCAACATAAAAATCATAAGAAATCATTGATTTACACATAATATAGCATAATTGAATCATAAAAGTTGTTTTTTGAAAGGAACCCATGACTTTGGAATCAAACCCTTGCTTTTGGGGTTTTCTGTCTTTGAAATTGAGTTCGTTGTAGGGGCTCCATGAATGAAAGGTATCCATGGATGAAGGACTACCATACCGTAGCACTAAAATCCGATGAATTTGGGAAGAAAACCTTGCTCCTTGAACCCTAGCTCCAATTTCTTTCTTCTTCTTCCTTGAAGTTCTAGAGAGAGAATTTCCTTTGGTGAGGATGAAGTTTTGGAACTAGTTTTGGGTTTTAGAAATAATGAGGGAGATTACTTAGTTTGGTGATATAAAATCCTTATATAGGTGATCTCATTTAGGCTAAAAATACCTCACTTAGTATTAATTAAAACTGGAAAACCCCAAAGCTCCCCTATATGTAACCGCCAAAAATCAGTTTCCAGGCCTGAGCCACAAACCCAAGACCTACGGACCATGTATGGAACCACGACCCATCCTGGTTGGGCATGGTTCATGGTCAGAGAGTTCCATTTGTAGGCTTGGACCTATGGGTCCCACCCACGTGGCGTGGACTAACCAATGGGGTGTAGGTCCCTCCGTTGGTCACTTCCCAGGCAGCCTTCTAGGGGTCCTCCTCAAAGACTCATGGTTGATCCTAGGGGTCGTACTTTGTCATTCTAATATGAAACCCTATATTATTAAGTAAGGGAACTTACATGCATGACTCTAACCCTCACATTAAGCTCTATTTTTTCCTACTAATTTCTGGAGTGTTATGATATCTCCTCATTGGGAACATTCATCCTCAAATGACGATGTAGACACCTCACGAAAGTAAAGACTCAAGACTAGCAGCCCATCATGCATGCAACATCAATATAATGCACAATTCAAAGGAGAAAACCTTAACTCTATCTCAAAGATAGTCAATGCAACACAAGGGAGTAGGAACTACATCTAACAACCCATTATGTATGAAAATTCAAAAATTCTCATTTCCATATGAGGAAATGCCTTCTCCAAATTAAAAGCATGCTCAAACACAGTCACCATGAAACCATTAGGCTATCTACACATAGAAAGCATGTTCATCAATTCATCTCATAAAGTCAAATACGCAACTAATACTCAATGCACAATAACATGAGGATATCGTATGGCCCTTGGCCTCCTAAGTAGCACCCTCAACCAAAACCCTCACTAAAGGATCACTCCTTACCACCTTTATGGATGCAACTTCATTGTTCTTCTATTTCTTAACTTGCCGGTCTAAGATCTCATAAGAGCTTGCAAACGAGGACTAAATTTTTCCAAACTCAAAACCATATCAAGGTGAGAATTTATAGCAACCCAAATAAAATCATGAACATAAAGACACTTCAACGACCTTGCTATCCAGGCATATTGATTTCACGTATTAGGACACTAATTCCAGTTTAAGTGCCAACGATCGTGTGTAGTAATATATCCCAACTAGTGAGTTGTGGTCGAGTCCCAAAGGAGTGGTTCGTACTCAAGAATCAATAGAAAAACATAAATATACTAAATTCAATCATAGAAAAAAAACATTTACGAAGAAAAACATGACAAATTAAAAGTTGACACAAGTTTCAAATATCAAAAGGGGGTTTGTAGTTAACTAGCAAATAAAAACAACAAATAATATGAAAATACGAATATGGAGATGGGATTCTTGGGATATGATAAGATTATGGGCTAAGGTAAACAACCGGGTAGTTGCAATTAATAGTAAACTGCTGCAAATCAGTGAATCAAATTGGTTTCTCTCGAACACCAATAAGCTGCAATGAAGCACAACCTTCGCTTTAGTCTATTCATTCTCTTGAGCTAAATCTGTGGACAAGGGTTTAGGATTCACTCTCTCGAGCTGAATACATGACAACCCAATACCCACAAACCATAGATTCAACAATTTTGTTTTTAAAACCTCCCTCTCTCGCAAGCCAAAAATGCAAAGTTAGGATTGTATTTGCAACTACAACCAATTAAATTCAACCACAACTACTGAACAAAATAACTTTTAAACTGCAAATAGACTATCAATTAGCAATACCCAACAGTTAATTCTCCCCATAATCATATAATCACACCCCAAGAATTGGGGTTTTAGCTAGACATAGTAAAAAGATAGAAATCGATACCGAAATGTGTTTCCATCAACTAGGTACGATTAATATCACCTTTACAAATGTCCAAGATGACGAATCTTCAAATACCCACTTCTAATTTCTTGGAATGGAAATATTAAAATCTTCAAAGTTGAGGATGAATGTCTCTCAAACTTAGTTTTAAGTTCTAAACTTCGAAAATTGAATAATACTATGATATTAGATACTAAGCTAAAATTTTAAATAAGTATTTATAGCTGTCAAAAAGTGTGCTGCAAAGGACCAGTCAGCAACATATGTCGGGATCGCTGATCCAGTAAGCGATCCGCCCTTTGGTCATTTGTATCACTTTTTTGTTTTTGCCTTCAGAATCCAAGAGATCCTGTAACTTTGAGCGATATAGCACTGCATCGGAAAACTTTTCGGTGACTCGCCAACTGCTCCTTTCTTTCACCGACTTGATTTTCTCCTTCAGGGCTTGGCACACTGGAACATTAGGCGAGACCAAGGCCTTTCGACGACTCACCCAATAGTTTAGGCGATCCTCAAGCCTTCTTCTCTTCGTTCTTTCAGCTGCCTTGTTCCTTTTTGCTCAATAGTCTCCTTGCTTTGTCCCTAAGTCCAAGTACCCAAAATTCAAGGATTTACATCAGTTATTGAGACAAAATATGAAGTTGAGGACACTAAATCTATTAAAATTAAGCCCTAAATGAGTCCAAATCATGGACTCATCAACACCCCAAACATAAACTTTTGCTTGTCCTCAAGTGAAACTCAAGTTCAGCAATTCAAAAAAGATGTCTCAAACAGTGCTACACAACACTCAATCATGAATGCACAAAAAAAGACTCAACTTACTCATCCAAGGATCAAATGTGCACTCAAAATCTCAAGTTGTGACTCATCATTATCAAAGAATTTCAAGCTCACAATACTTGTTTCAAATGCAAGCTCAAGATCAACAAAGGAAATCAAATGCCCTTACACAAAGAATGATTCCATATTCACACACAATGGTTCACAATTTTAAGGCTTTGGAATCAAATACAATGCTCACACTCACAAAGATGAACACAATACATGACTTCACCCATATGTTTGCCCTTATTTTCCAACAAACATTTGTTTCAGTTCACTCAAGATCAACAAGGTCTTTTTTCAAGGCTTGTAACGGGGCTCAGTGCAAAGGTATTGTCATTTAGGCTCAATGGCAATAGTCCTCATGAGATGTGGTGTAAACAACACTTTCTTTCCTTTTCTTCATCGTTCTTCATTCGTGCTCACAAGTTATCCTATTATTCACTTTCCATGGATTGTTGGAAACCCCATTTCTTTTTATATTTTCACAACTTTATTCCATAAAATTTTCATTCTTTTTCTTTTTCATTCTTTTCTTCTCTTTCACTCTTTTATTTTTGTATGAAGGGGTTCCATTTTCTCACAACATGGGTAAAAGGGGACTCTCTTGCACATCTTGATTTACCTTCTCTTTTCACCACACCCCCAACTTAGGCTTTTGGCTAAATTTGGCTATTCAAACAAATCACAAATCATGAGGATTATGGGTATTGGATCAAGAAAAGGTCACAATGTCATCAACTTTATTCTAAGAAGAGGTTAAGTCTCAAAGGGTGCTCAAGAGGGGTTCACACAGTCATAAGGTAGGCCACTAAAAGAGGTATAATGTCAAATTATTTCACACTCTTTAAAGTTTCCTAAGATCATATCAAGAGTTCACATCACTTAGTTACCCGGACTAATGGGGAAAATTCAAAGTTTCATCACACATAGTTCACGGTAAGCTCATCACACAAGATATTGACACCAAAGTAAAACAAGACTCCACACTTTTGCTAGTATGCAATGTTCATCACAAGACACTCGATACTTTGCTAGTCACAACGAGATACAAATATTTCACATATTGGCAATTAAACTTCATTTGGCCTCATCATAGCCACACATTTATTTTTGTTCGATTATGAGCACTATTTAAGTCATCGGTATTGATCAAATTTGATATTCAAACTTGCCCAAGAACAATCACATTCAATATAAACAAGAGGTGGAAAATCTTTTCGGAAGGGTCAAAAATCATTTATAATTAAAAACACAGAGCCACAAGCTCAAACCTTTCATAAAAAGCAGTGTATAACACAATTTAGCTCAAAAACCCAAATGTATAAACAAAACATCAATATTCACAATAAGTCACACAAAAGGTGTGCCTCACCCCACCACAAATAAAAGTATTTGTCCTAAAATGTAAACAAGAATATCCAAAAGTTAAAATAAAAGTAAGACAGAGGGGGAGGAAAAGAGGGGATCCTGTCTACGCAGTCGCTTCATCTGTCTGGGCATCAATGCCTGGTGGATTAGTTTGGACTTCGGCATCAGTTCTCAGAGTCACCTCAGAATGAACATTAATAGCACTAGGAGCTGCCAAGAGTGTATCTACCAAAGAAGCCTATACAACAACATCTACCATGGCCTTTTCTATCTCAGTAAGGCTCTCATATCTAGCTTCCTCATCCACCCCGAGCATCTCGTCATCGATGGACTTCAACTGATCCACATCACTCCGCAGCACTACAATAGCGGCCTTTAAGGCCATCACCTTCTCAGTGGCCCCTTAGCTATGCTCACACACCGCTATCCTAGCCGCATTGGCATCAATGGTAGTGTTCAAGGTTGTCACAACAATAGCCAAGGAAATCTAAATCATGTCTGGAATGGAGGCCTCGAGTCTGGAAGCCCGACGATCAGCAGAATAGGCAACCTGCCCCATCCTGAGTAATGAAACATAAGTGATCGGGACCCGGTAGATAGTAGCAGTAGCAAGTCCAAGAGGCAGTGTAGTAGCAGAAGAACTAGGAACATCAGAAGGGACAACACAAGAGGTACCTAAAAGTCCATGGGTCGGAGTAGGCAATGATCCCTCAGCAGGTAGTGAATTTGTATCCATAACTGGGGATGAATCCACTGGGGATGCGTTCTTCTTCCTCTCAGTCTGGTCCTTTATATATTCAGCCTCAATTTCCCAAATATTAGTGGAGGATGTAGGAATCACTTCTACACCCTTCTTTAAATCTCTCAAAACTCGAGCCTGTTTGCATAGCTCGATGATCTACACCTGGAAGGGGAGTGAGGTCTGGCACTGCTTGGCCCGCATGAGCATATCCTTTGCGATGTCATTTGGTCTGACTAATGCTCTTAGTACCTTTATGCATCTAATCAATCATGTGATGAAACCCTTTATACGAAAATTTGTGGTTGTCTATTTTGATGATATCTTGATTTATAGCAAGACCATACATGATCATGTTGAGAATTTGCAATACGTGTTTGATGTGCTTAGGAAGCAACAACTTTATGCCAGTCTTGATAAGTGTTCATTTTATGCTGATGAGGTTGCCTTGTTAGGTTTTGTTGTGAGTTAAAGAGGGGTTGAAGTTGACGAGTCTAAAATTGATGCTATTAAGAATTGGCCAATTCTGAAATCCATAAGTGATATTCGAAGCTTTCATGGGCAGGCAAATTTTTATAGGAGATTTGTCAAAGGTTTTAGTACCATTGCAACCCCCTTGACAGAGGTGATCCAAAAGGATAAACCTTTTAAGTGGGAGAGGAACAAGCCAAGGCTTTCAAGGCTTTAAAATCCATGCTTAGTTCCGCTCCTTTATTGCAATTACCTGATTTTGATAAAACGTTTGAAGTGGAATGTGATGCTAGTAAAGTAGGCATTGGAGCCATCTTAATGCAAGACCAAAAGCCCATTGTTTATTTTAGTCAAAAGCCAAAAGGTGCTACTTTGAATTATTCCACTTATGATCTTGAGTTGTATGCCTTGATTAGGGCTTTGGGTAATTGGTAACACTACTTGTGGCCCAAAGAGTTTGTCATTAGGACTTACCATGAGTCCCTAAAGCATATTCGGGCCCAAGGAAAGTTGAACAATAGGCACGCCAAATGGATTGAATTCCTTGAAATTTTCCCTTATGTAATCCAATACAAAAAGGGAAAGGAAAATGTGGTGGCCGATGCCTTGTTTAGAAAACATGTTTTGATAAATACTTTGCCTTCTAAATTGATTTTATTTGAATTTTTGAAGGCATTATATCCCAAGGATACCGTGTTTGCTCAAATCTTCAAGGATTGTAAAGAATGGGAGAGGGAAAGATGGATGAGGGATAGGTCTTCTACTCCCTATTCCAAGTTTGATGGTTTCTTGTTCAAAGGCAAGAGACTTTGTTTGCCTATGAGTTCTTGGAGAGAACTATTTGTGAGGGAGGAACACGATGGGGGTTTAATGGGTCATTTTGGTATTAACAAAACTATGGGAATCCTCGAGGAACAATTTTATTGGCCTAAAATGCATAAAGATATAGTTCAAATTTGTGGTCAGTGTGTTGAATGTTGACGTGCTAATTCATGCCTCCTTTCCCATGGTTTATACAATCCACTCCCCACCCCTAAAAGGCCTTGGCTTGATATTTCAATGGACTTCGTTTTGGGTTTTCGAAGGACCAAAAGAGGATAGCATCTTTGTTGTTGTTGATCGATTTTCAAAGATGGCTCATTTCATTCGATGTCATAAATGTGATGATGCTCCCAATGTAGCATCTTTGTTTGTTGAACATGTTGTTAAATTGCATAGAATTCCTCAAACCATTGTAAGTGATAGGGATCCTAAGTTCCTTAGTCACTTTTGGAAAGAATTGTGGGGTAGACTCAGTACTAAGTTGTTGTTCTCAACTTTTTGTCACCCACAAACTGATGGCCAAACTGAAGTTGTGAATAGCACTTTGGGTTCTATGCCTCGTGGAGTAGTGGTTGGGAAGTTGACCTCGTGGGAGAAACATTTGCCTTTAGTTGAACTTTCTTATAATCGTGTTATTCATAGAACTATTGGTATGTTTCTATTTGAAGTTGTTTATGGTTTTAACCCCCTAACCCGTTTAGATCTCACTCCTCTCTCTCAAGATGTTGTGTTAAGCTTAGGTGGGAGTAAGCGAGTTGAAGCCATGAAGAAGCTTTATGAAAAGGTGCAGCTGCACTTAGAGAAGAACAACTAAGATGTAGCCAAAAAGGCTAACAAGGGCCGTAAGAGGATCGTGTTTGAACCTGGTGACTTGGTGTGGGTACATTTTTGCAAGGAGCGATTTACCAGCCAATGCAAGACTAAGATGATGCCGTGGAGTGATAAACCATTTCTAGTGTTGGAGCGACTCAATGACAATGCCTACAAGGTTTCCCTTCCTCTGGAATACCATGTGCACAACACTTTCAATGTGTGCCACCTATCACATTTTCCAACTGTGGCTAATAATGATCCGTCGAATTTGAGGACAAATTCTTTTCAAGAAGAAAAGAGTGATGTAAAAAGGATTACATCAAGCCCATTTACTAGAATCCAAGCTCAAGACCTTCAAAGGATGTAAGGGCTATACATGAGGATAGAGGTGCTCGAGATGGTGTTGATGACAAGCAAGGACTTTCATGCCTTGGAAATTGCTAACGAAGTCCCTTTTGGCGAGCAGGATCCACTTGGCGCATCGTCCAATGGCTTAGGTGATGGCCCTAGTCCGCCTAATGTTACAGAATGTGGCTAGGGGCTAAAGAATTGTAGAGAAGCTCACCGACCATGACGGCGCATCACCAAGTGACTAGGTGAGCCCGACTTGTCTAGCCCTTTTGTCTTTCAGATCAGTTTTGGGCCTTTTATCCTAAACTCTATATATAGTGTGCTAGGTTTCCTTTTTAGACTTAGATTATTTTGAATGTAAAATCTGAAAACTCATGTTTGAGTGTTGAGAGCTTGGTTAAGTTTTTATTGCCTTTTGTTAGAAACGTTGGTTGCTTAGGATATCGATTCCATTGCAGTCATCATAAGAGTTAGGTACTTATTTCAGGATTAACGGATCGAGGTCAGTGGGTTTAATATACCCTCTAGTTGCTTTTTGTTTCCTCTATTTGTGTTTATCTATCTATCTTTACTATCTGTCTTTGATTTCTGCATTTTAGTGTGACCTTTATAGGAATTACATCTTTTGCTCTAATACCAAATGATATGATTCTCACAAGAGAAACGATGATAAACAACGGAAAATCAAAAGATGAAAAGTAAAGATAAATAATTAGACACACAAAGAGGAAATCAAAGGCAACTTATAGGTATATTAAACCCAAAGACCTCAATCGATTAATCCTATAATAGCACCTAACTCATACGATGACCTCAAGGGAATCAATATCTCGAGCAACCGACGTTTCTAAACAAGGCTCAACAAAAGCTTTGCCAAGATCTCAACACTCAACATGAGTTTTCAGTTTTCAATATCAAAATAGTCTAACACAAAAATGAAACCCTAAAGGCCTATTTATAGTTTTAGGCGTTATCACATAGATGGGCCCAAAAGTGACCTGAAATAGGCCACTAGGCGAGTCAAGTCGGGCTCACCAAATGGCTCTGTGATTCGCCAAATAGGTTCGGCGAGAACCCTACTCATTGGCTTCTCCTTGGATGGCTTGCTGTAATTTTCGGCGGTCTGGGGTTCATAGGGCGATGCATCGAATGTCCTCCATGCTCAATGAATGGGCAACCTTTCTCTGCAGCTCATTGGATCAGTTGGTGATCCTTGAACCCTCACCAAAGTGGCTGGCTTTGGTTGTTGAATAGAGCAACACTTTCCTTTGCTCCTCCTTGGCTTGTAAGACCTCTCACGCTCCAAGATATCATCCACACAAGGTGTTGCTCACCTGGGAGCTCCTTTAAAGCATATTTCCCAAGCCAACAAACCTCTATCCCTGAGAATGATCCATTAATACGTTGAAATTCATGAATGAATGGTTTGGGGGAAACTGTATTGCATCAATCTCCCCTTCTTGAAAATGATTCAACCTCGAATCCATACCTTGCAAAACTGTAGGGGAAGAAAACAAGAACAAGATCCTCATGGCATGAGGGTTAGGTTTAGCAATAACAATTTCACTATCATGCCAAGGATGCACAAATCTAACATATAACCAAGCATCAAATTGATTAACAAAAGGTCTGTAACCCATCAAAGCAAGAGGTACTTGGCTAAGCAAGAAACAATGACAAAGGGGTAGTGTGAAGGAACCAATACACTTAAACAACTTTATATGTAAGCCCTCATTGGTTCCATATTCAGACAAGCAAAAGGCCTCTCTTATGCCAAGTAGCACATGAACACTCTCATAGCTAACTACGAAGGCACAAGGAGTGTTGACCCAAATTAAGACCCCATCCAATGCACTAGATAACTTCAAGAGAGTAAGTATTCCCAATTCACGAGCAAGTTTATGTACATAAGTATTCCCCACCCAGATTGGTAAACATACCTCATTCAAGAACATAGGGTCAAGTAATAACACCATAGAAGAATCATGCAAATGACAGATGGTTTTACTACCACACTCAGCACACTTAAAGATGACACCTGGGTCAAATGGGAAAGGATGACATATCATCGAGTCAAGGAGACTCTTATTTGCCCAATTGATGCCACTACTAACATAAGATTTGCTACCACACAAGTGTGATTATCATCAAATGCACGTAGATAAAATTGAGTCCTTGAATCCAAACCTTGTAAAACCATATAGATCATAAGCAAGAAGCTTATCCTCTTAGCATGATGGGTAGTACAGAGGTTAGCATTAAGATCATTTAACCGAGGAGACTCAAACTCAAGGAACAACCAAAAATCCTCTATTGTCCTGGAGATTAAGCCCACTAATGGAGAACAATGACAATGGCCAATCTTCTCAACAACAAGGTAGTACCACCCAAAACATGATACTCCCACCCGTTCAAATACCTTCATGCATTCAATGGGATCAAAAGGATAGAAGTTCCACAGAAAAGGGTCATACCAACAGGTGTAGACCACAAGGATACCCTGAACCACATGCAGTGCACTTCTAATCAACCTAGGGATCTCATCATATGCAAAAAGATAGTAAAGTAAGGTACAAAAATCACCCTCTCTCTGCAAATATCTCCTACCCCCATGAGATGCACATTCAACAAGATCATGCTCAAGGTAAGAAATATAAAAGGGGTCTAGGAAGCTATCCTTCACCACACACAATGTAGGCTCTTTAAGTGGATAGTGAAACCTTAAGAACAACTTTACTGCATAGGGAAAGGAAATAACACTGTCAACCCCCATATCCTTGCCATTTCTACCAAACAATCCCACACAAATGATACAATTCAGCTCACTACTAGGGTCAAATTGAAAGGCAAGCCATGTACTGGGATCACATGCATATCCATTTACCAGGTTGGCACTCTTTCCTTCAAATAACATACTCCACTCAAGAACATGAGCTTCATCATATGTAAACAAGTAATATAGAAGGGTTTCTAGCAAATCAACCTCCTTTAGGGTTTTTTCATGTGTATGAATACTAATAGGCTCAAAAGCATTGCTCATATTATCAAGGAGTGAAACACACCAAGAAAATGAATTAACGGAAAAACACACTTCACCTTCCTTCTCATCACATTTCATCCCTAAAAGACTACTCTCATCTTCCAAGAAGAGATTTCCATCTTTGGGAGGGAAAGCTTCATACAATAGTGGGTCACTATAGAAAGTATAGTTATCAAGAAGAAGGCGTTGTTTGGGAGGCAACCCAAAACCATGTATTACTTTCTTTTGCTTTGATAAAATAATGGTGTATTGATTGTGCAGATGGAAGTATAAAGAGTGAACAAAAAGTGCAGATAGGTGAATGATGAATCCAGTCAGCGAGTCGCCAAAAGGGTCGGCGAATCTAACCTTATCCGTCGTTTGACTCTAGACATCGTCAACATTAGAGTCTGCAAAACTCGGCGAGTATTGGAAATCATTAGTTAATTGCCGACCATGTCGGCGATCACGATGGAAATCGCTGTCTGTAAACCAGAGGTTCTGTAAACTTTGGCGGAGAACTCAAACAGTCGGCATTCCGCCGAGTGAGTTGGCAAGTTCGACTAACGTCATGACTGGATGGTTTTTGCAAGCCAAAGGTTTAAAAGTTCTAAATTCATTCACTTTTCGTCACTTTTTATCTATTCAAAACCCACACCTGCACTATAATTTTTTATTTCTTGAACTTTTGGAGTATTTCGATACATTGGTTTGTGCATAGATTTGAATTGCATTGCTGCCTAGCTTCTCGATAGTATTTCAAAAAGCACAAAAGTTTAGTTCCTTAATAACTGTAATTATTTTGTCAGCATTGACGCCCAGACAGATGGAGAGACTACTTAGACAGGATCCCCCCTTTACCTCCCTCTCTGTCTTTCTTTATATTGCCTTTCAAAGTTTGTGTTAATTGCATTTGAGGAAATTTGGTTTTTATCTGTGGTGGGGTGAGGCTCACCTTTTGTGTGCTACTTATGATTCGTGTTTTGTGTATATTTGGGTTGTTCTATTTAAAATTGTTGTTACACTGCTTTTTGTGGATGTTTGAGCTTATGACTCCCTTTTGTTTAAAAATTACATAAACAATTTTGACCTTTGACCCTTCAAAAAAAATTTGAATCTTTTGCACATTTTTGCCACACTTTACATGCTCTTGACCATGGGTGTTCTTTTGCAAAATTTAAGTCTCAGTTTCGATCAATACTGATGACATGAATAGTGCTATCAATTGAAGGAACATGAATGTGCGGCTACGATGAGACCTAATGAAGTTGTACAGACAATATGTGAACTCTTTGTATCTTGTTGTGATTAGCCATTTATCGAATTGATTCTCTTATAATGACCGTTGCACAATAGCGAAAGTGTGTAGTCTTGTTTGACTTAAGTGTCGATGCCTTGTGTGATTAGCTTACTTTGAACCGTGCATGAATAAACCTAAAATTTGCCCTGTTAGTTTGATTGATTTAGAAAAGTGTTCTCTTCAAATGATCTTAGGCAACTTTAAAGAGTGTTAGCCAAATTTGACATCTGGCTCTTTTGTGGCCTACCCGTGAGTGTGTGAAACTCTTTTGAACATCCCTTGATCCATACCTTTCTTTGGAAGAACCTTCATGAACCCTAGACCTTACTTTACCACTACCTATAATCCTCTTGATTTGTGGTTTAGTGAATAACCAACTTAGGCCAAAAGCCTAAGTTGGGGGTGTGGTGAAAAGGAAAAGGAGAAGTCAATAAGTGCAAGAAAAGTCTCCCTTAACCCATGGTATTGCAAAAAAAAAAATGGAAACCCTCCATAGTTGTGGAATAAAAAGTGCAAAAGGAATTGGGTTTCCAAGCAATACATAGAGAGTGAATAAAAGGATGACTTAGAAGCACTAGAAGAAAAAGCGATAAGGGAAAGGAAAAGGACGTTTTGAGAACATCACACCTCATGAGGATGAAGAAGTCACTGAGCCTAAATGACCATACCTTTGCAGTCAACCCCATTACAGGCCTTAGAAAAGACCTTTTTGATCTTGAGTAAGACAAATCAAAAGTCAATTGCAAAATAAGGGTAAACCTATGGGTGAAAACATGCACTGTGTTCCTCTTTCTGAGTATAAGCGTTGCATCTGATTCTTGATCTTGAATTGATTAACCTCCATGAATATGGAATCATTCTTTATGTGAGGGCATTTAGATACTTTTTTTTGAGCTTGAACTTGCACAAGTAGCAAGTATTGTGAGCATGAGACTCTTTGGTAATAGTGTGTCACAACTTGAATCTTTGAGTACACAATTGATCTTTGCATGAGTAATTTGAGTTTTGTTATGTACATTCATGATTGCATCTTGTGTAGCACTGTTTGAGACACCCTTTGTGATCAGCTGAACTCGAGTTTTCTTAAGGACAAGCAAAATTTTAAGTTGGGGGTGTTGTTGAATCCACAAATTGGACTAATTTAAGGCTATATTTTAATAGAAAATGTGTCCTCAAATGCTTAGTTTATCTCAATATCTAATGAAAAGCCTTAAGTTTTAGGTGTTTGAAGATTGAAGGAAAACATAGACACTACTTCCCAAAAAGTAAAGAAAAGGATGAAAAGAATGAGAAAATGATGGCATGAGGATCGCTAAGTCCAGTTGGCGAATCGCCGAAGGGTCTCACTTCACCTATTGTCCCAGTGTGCTGAGCTTAAAGGAAAGGATCAAGTCGGTTGAATAAGGGAGCAGTCGATCCAGTGTCGAGAAGTTCCGCGAAGCAGTACTATATCGCCTAATGACCTAGAGCATGACGATGCCGAATGATGGTGCAAGAAGGCGATGAACTACACTAAAGGGCAAATCGCTGAGTTGATCGGTGATTCCAACTAATGTCGCCGAATGATCCGTTGCAGCAAAGATTTTTGAAAAATATAAATACTCATTAAAAGTTATAGAGAACATATCATTAGACAATATCATATTCTAAATATAATTTTTAGTACTTTTATTTTTGCTCTGAGTTTGGAGAGGGTTTTGGAAACTTGAAGAAGAAGAGGGTTTCATCTCCAAGGATTTGGACTTGGGTCTCTTAGATTCTTCATTCTTGGCCTGTAACAAGATTTAAATCTTCATACCCATTTGAATGAAAGCTCATTTAGGTATAATTTCTATCTTTTGATATGTGGCTAAAATCCCCCATTCTTGTGGTGTGATTTAGCAAATGTGTTGAGATTATTGTTGGGTTTTTCTTGTTGATAGGTTAGATGTATTTTAATGGTCTCGAGCAAGAAAAGCCCAACAATAATCTCAACACATATTTGCTAGAGCACACCCGAAGAATGGGTTTTTAGCCCCACATCAGGAGATAGAAAACTATATCTAAATGAGCTTGCATTCAAATGGGTATGAAGATTTAAATCTAGTTAGAGGCTAAGAATGAAGAATCCAAGAGACCCAAGTTCAAATACCTGGAGATGAAACTCTTTTCTTCTTCAAGTTTCCAAAACACTCTCCTAACTCAAAGCAAAAATGAAAGTACTAAAAATTATATTTATAATCTGATATTGTCTAATGATATGTTCTTTATAACTCTCCACGAGTATTTATAGTTTTCAAAAATCTGTGTTGTGATGGATCATTCAGCGACATTAGTTGGAATTGCTAATCAACTTGGTAATTTGCCCTTTAGTGTAGTTTATCGCCTTCTTGCACCATCCTTCGACATCATCGTGCTCTGGGTCATTGGGCGATATAGTACTGCTTCACGAAACTTGTCGACAGTGTGCTGACTGTTCCCTTGTTTCGCTGACTTGATCCTTTCTTTCAGTCTCAGCACACTGGAACAAAAGGTTAAGAGAGACCCTTCGATGATTCACCAAGTGGACTCGGCAATCCTCAGGCCTTTATTTTCTCATTTTTTTCAGCCTTTTCATTCCTTTTTGCGAAGTAGTGTCCATGTGTTCCTTCAATCTTCAAATACCTGAAACTTAAGGGTTTTCATCAGATATTGAGATAAAATAAGAATTTGAGGACATAATTTCTATTAAAATATAGCCCTAAATGAGTATAATTTGTGGACTCATCTGAGCCCTTATGGAGCCTTGGTTGGAGAACCTTTGCGATCGACCTTGACCCTCAGATTTATCCTTGGAAAATTCCCATCATCGGTCCTTGCTCTTTTCACCTCTCTATTCTTCTTCTTAAGTCTTCACTCCTCTAGTTGTTGGGAATACACCATAAGATATAATATATCCATATTATCATGGAGCATTACCGCACAACATTCTTCTTCAATCGAGTCGAACACGCCCATCAAAAATCTATTCATCTCATCCCTTGAATTCGACACCAAATATGGCATATACTTGGACAATTAACTGAATTTTAGGGAGTACTCTTTCACGCTCATGCCCCCTAGACAAAGATTGATGAAGTCTTCAACCTTAGCTTCCTTCAACTCTTGAGGAAAGTACCTAGCAAGAAATGCCAATTTGAACACTTCCCAATCTATGGGACCTGCTCCTACTGGCTTATTGTTCTTCCATTGAGTATACAAAACTTGATCAACACCTTTCAATTGGTAAGTGGCTAGCTCTGCTTTCTACCAAAGTCACCCCCATAATGTCAGGTACCTTGAAAACCTCTTCCACAAACTCATGAGGATCCTCTCCCGCTTTGGAGCCATAGAGCTTGGAGGGATTCATTATAACAAAATACCTAATACTTAAAGAAGTTGAATTCTCATTTCGGTTAGCTAGATCAATAAATTCCCTATTATCTTGGGCCTTCATGGCTTGACTCAATATTAGGATTGCCTACCTTATTGCCACATTTGTCATTACCCACACATCAATAAAAGCTTGAGGAATTTGAGGATCTTGGGGACCTTGGGGAGGGACTCCTTGATTCACATTCTCCTCTTCCTTTCTTCTTCCGTTCACCCTTCTTGTATTCATGTTTTGAAGACACAAGAGAAGTGTTAGGAAAAGTACTTTATTGAGTTCAAACACTAAGGCACGACTAAAGAGTAATGAAAGAAGTGAAATTTCCTAAACATCTTATAGCCTCTCATTCATAAATGTGGTGCGCTTCACACTCATAAATAAGACTCTACCAGATGTGGCTTATGAGATATCATCCTAGAATCATTTTAAACCTTGTGCTTTGATTACCAAGTTTGTCATGACCCAAGGGTACCCCCTAGATGTAACACGGCGTACTCGACCCCGAAAGGGTCTTATACAATCCCTTAGAATATCATAAACATAAGACATATAAATAATGCAGAATTAAAAACTTTTCTTTACTATCAAATTCTTTCATAAAAGAAAATCCGATTCTAGACATTGTCTCAATAAACCATCTAATACAATTGGAGTATCAATAAGTGTCACAACCCTTTACAACATAGTCCCAAAATAGAATGTAAGAAAGAAACTAGAAATGAACAACTTTCGTCCTCAAACCATGATGATTCACTAAAAGCGTGGAGAATAGTCAATCCAAGCTTTGATCAAGAAGGAAACACACCTCAATATCCGGGCCCTACACTTGTAGAAAAATGTAGAAAATATGGGTTAGCACATGCACTAAGTATGATAGCCATGCATAAAATCCTAGAAACATTCTCAAAAGGGACAATTTAGGTGATACCATGCACTTTATCAAATTGAAGAGTCCTCATGCATATTAGTGTAAATACATATGTCAAACCATCTCATAAGCAACCCTAATCTATACTTGTGCAATGCACAGATAAGATCCCATAATCCTATCTAATATTAAGTACAACTTTTAGGCAACCATAATCATGCATATCATACTTTAATCTCATCCATAGCCAATACTCATAGAAGAGGAAATATTCATCTTTATTAACTTTTCACAAGAAAAGATACTCATAGCAACAATCCATATTAAACATGCATAAATTCATATATCTTCATAGCATAAGAGAACGACACCATAACCTCTTTCAAAGCCTACTTGTGCAATGCATGAATGAAGTCTCATACCCCTACTCATAGTAAATAGAGCTTATTGAGGAGTCAGAGGTTATAGTTCATATTCTTGTCATGGAGGGAAATAACCTTAACCGACATAGACCATGTGAGCTTTATGGAATCTGGTGTCATTTTGCCATACCGAAAAGAGGTGTCCAACTTGCCTAAGGTAGAACAGAGTCTTTTAGCTTAGGTGGATCCATTAGCAATTGACCTATGTGGGTACATAGTTACGGGATAGGGAGATTGCTTCTAGTAACCCGGACTAACTAACGTAAAAGGTTTCCATCTCATGAGATAACTATTTTGGGAACCCGAACTAACTGGCGTAAAAAGGAACCCATTTGGAAAGCTGGACTGATTGACGTAGAAGCTTTCATCAGATATTCAAAACCACTCGTTGCTAAGCATAGTTCCCATTAAGTTCATGCTAAGTCTTGACATACTTTCATATTATTGGAAGAATGCCCTAACATTTAATCCAACATGATATGATGAGATAGCTTATAGAATCAAGAGATAAGAATAGTCTTTCAACCTTAGAATCATTATTATGTGAGTAAACCTTTCACATTATGTTCATAGTGTGGTCATGAGGATAGATTTTCAATCAACACAACAAGATTATCATAGTCATAGACATTTCATACATAGTCATGTGTAAGGGTATGGGGGAGAAACCTTTCATCAATACCTCAAGTACATCATAGTCATAGAATCTTCACTCCCAAGGTAATCTTAGAACATATGCATAATCATCATAATCATGTATAATTCTGATGTATTGCCTTTCAAGGACCATGAATCACATTCAAACAACACTTCTAGAATTTATAAATTAGATATGTATAATAACATGATTTAATCAACTCAATAATTCTAAACATAATCTCTTCACATGCTTCTATAATCAATCAACTAATATCACAAGGTCAGAATTTAGTAATACGGGAAAATCATGGGTTCTTGGGGGGATTTTATCATAAAGAAATAAGAAATCATCAATTCAATCATAGTCTATCACAAAACAATCATTGAAAATGTTTTTGAAGGGAACCCATGACATTTAAGGAAAACATTAGATTTTGGGATTCCTAGATTTGAAATTGAAGACTTTGAAGGGACTTTATGGTGGAGCTCTCTCCATAGATAAAAGGCTACCATTCCTTAGGATTATTCTCCAAAGAATTTGAGGGAAAAAATTTTGATTTTTTGAAGCCCTAGCTCCAATTCTACTATTCTTCTTCCTTGAGTTTTAGAGAAAGAAATATTATGAAGGAGATGAACTTTTGATTGATTTGGATGTTTTTTAAAAATGAGTTAGTTTTGGTGAATTTGACTTTAAAACAACTTATATAGTACCCATAACCTTACCCTAAACGACCCGACTTTTATTGGACTAAAACGTGAATTCCCTAAAATGCCCCTCATATTAAATGGGTTGTCAGGGGCCACGGTGGGATCCACAAGCCATGGTCATGACCACAAGCTGTGGTCCCATTCGTGGTCTTGAGGTAGTAGCTGGGAAGCTTGTGCCTTAAGCTCACACACCCAAGGCAACTCCACGAAGGGCTCCATGAGCCGTGGTCCTTCTCGTAGTCTGGATGCAGTGGCTAGGTTGGGGTAGCTTGAGCCTTTGGCTTTGGATTGGTCCCTTTGCCTTGGAACTTGCCCTTTTTCTTTCACTCTTGTGGCCCTTAATACAACCCTGGTCGGTCCACTAATTTACGGGGAGTCATTTTACACGTTTTTGCTCTAGGTTAGCCTACTAGTTTCCTGAGTGCTACATAGTGAGTGGTATGTTAAAATTTTTCCATATAGATGTGTATGATTTACTTGATCCGGTGGCTAATTTTCATTTGTGACTCCTTATATAGCTATGAGGTTTGATGTGCTCCCCGATGTTTTATTAGAACCTTTTTCTATCTCTACTCCTATTGGTGATTCTGCGGTGGTTAAGAGGGTCTATAGGAGATGTCCCATTTCCTTATCCCATAGAATTACTCTTGTTGACTTGGTAGAGCTTGATATGTTAGACTTTGATGTTTTTCTTGGTATGGATTGGTTGCATTCATGTTATACCACTATCGATTGTAGAACTCGGGAAGTCAAATTTCCATTCCCAAATGAGCCTATCCTAGAATGGAAAGGGGGAAATTCTATTCCTAGAGGTCAATTTGTTTCTTACTTAAAAGCTAGGAAAATGATCTCGAAGGGTTGTCTACCATATAGTGAGGGTGAGGGATGTAGAGTCCGAAATTCCTATTCTTGAGTTCATCCCTATCGTAAAAGATTTTTTGGAAGTTTTTCCCGATGATTTGATCAATATTCCACTCGAAAGGAAAATAGACTCCAGGATTCAACTTCTCCCAGATACCCAACATATCTCTATTCCTCCTTATTGAATGGCTTCGGCAGAACTTAAGGAGTTGAAGGAACAATTAGAGGACTTATGGGACAAGGTTTTCATCTGACCGAGTATCTCTCCATTCGGTGCTCCGGTGTTGTTTGTTAAGAAGAAGGATGGTTCTCTTCGTATGTGCATCGATTATAGACAGTTGATCAAAGTAACCATCAAGAACAAGTATCCTCTTTTAAGAATAGATGCATTATTTGATCAACTTCAAAGGGCAAGTTATTTCTCAAAAATTAATCTCTAATCAGGTTATCACTAGTTGAGGGTGAAATAGGAAGATATTTCAAAAACAACCTTTAAAACCCACCCGATATGGTCATTATGTGTTTTTGGTTATGTCCTTTGGTTTGACTAATGCTCCTGTGGCATTTATGGACTTGATGAATAGGGTGTTTAGACAATACCTTGCTATGTTCGAAATTTTGTTCATTGATGATATTTTGATTTATTCGAGGAGGGAGGATGGTAACATTAATCATTTGAGGATTGTGTTGCAAATCCTTAAGGAAAAACAAATTTTTGCTAAGTTTAGCAAATGTGAAGTTTGGCTAAGGTCTGTGGATTTTCTAGGCCACATTGTTTCAAGTAAGGGTATTGTGGTGGATCCTATTAAGACCAATGCGTTCAAGAGTTGGCCTAGACCTCTATCACCGATAGACATAAGAAGTTTTTGGGTTTGGCCGGTTATTATAGAAGGTTGGTGGAGAGGTTATCCTCCATTGCTTCTCCTTTGGTGACTTTGACTCAAAAAAGGCCAAGTTCATATAGTTCGAAGCTTGTGAGAAAAGTTTCCAAGAGTTGAAAGATAGACTCACTTCCGCTCTGGTGTTGACCTTACATGAAGGGACAAATGGTTTTGTCGTTTATTATGATGTCTGTCGAGTTGGTTTGGGATGTGTGCTTATTAAGAATGGTTAGGTGATTGCCTATGCTTCAAGGTAACTAAAGGTTCATTTGAAGAACTATCCTACCCTTGATCTTGAATTAGCAGCAGTTGTTTTTTCCTTAAAGATTTGGAGGCATTATTTGTATGGGCTTCATATGGATATTTTCATCGACCATAAAAGCTTGCAATATGTGTTTACCCAAAAGGACTTGAATCTTCGCCAAAAAAGATGGCTCGAATTGTTGAAGGACTATGATATGAGTGTCATTTATCACCCCAGTAAGGAGAATGTAGTAGCGGATACTCTTAGTCGACTGTCGATGGGTAGTGTTGTGCATGTTGATGATGAGAGAAAAGAGTTAGCTTGGGATGTCCATAGATTGACCCAATTCGGTGGGCGATTGGTAGACTCCACAAAGGGTGGTTTCATGGCTCATAAAGGATCTGAATCGTCTTGAGTGGCAGATGTTAAAGCAAAGCAATGTCTTGATCCGAATTTGGTAGAATTGAAAGAAGTGGTAGTTAGAAAGTCCGTTGAAGCTTTATCCCAAGGGGGAGATGGTGTCCTTAGATATCAAGGTCAGTTATGTGTTCCAAATATTGATGACTTGAGGGAACAAATCTTGACTTAAGCCTATAGTTCTTGATATTCTATTCACCTGAAAGCCAACAAGATGTATTGTGACTTATGGGAGATGTATTGGTGAAATGGATGAATAAGGATATTGTAGGATTTGTGGCCTAATGTCCTAATTGCCAAAAAGTAAAGGTTGAGCATCAAAAATCAGGATGTTTATCCGAAGATATTAGCAGTCCTACTTGGAAGTGGGAAGACTTGAATATAGACTTTATAGTTTGTTTGCCTCACACCTGGCGCCAACATGACTATATTTGGGTGATAGTAGATTAGATGATGAAATCGGCTCATTTTCTCCTCATTAAAGACTGCTTCTCGGTGGCCGACTATGCCAAGTTGTACTTAAGAGAAATTGTAAGGCTACATGGAGTGCCTTTGTCTATTATTTCCGATCGTGGTACCCAATTCACTTCTAGGTTTTTGGTTTCCAAGAGGGTCTTAGCACTAAAGTTAATCTAAGCACAGTTTTTCACCAACAAACCGACGGGAAAGTGGAGCGTACTGTCCAAACTTTGGAAGATATGTTAAGTGCATATGTGATTGACTTCAAGGGAAAATGGGATTACCATTTGCATTTGATTGAATTTGCCTATAATAATAGCTATCACTCAAGTATTGGTATGGCTCCATTTGAGGCTCTGAATGGTAGAAGGTGTAGATCTCTTATAGGATGGTTTGAGGTGGGTGAAGTTGCCTTGATAGTGCCCGAGTTATTTCATGAGGCTATTGAGAATGTTCGACCTATTACAGAGAGATTGAGAACCGCCTTAAGTCGACAAATGTCTTATGCCGATGTTAGAAGAACATAACTTGAATTTGATGTGCTTGATTCGGTTTACCTGAAAATCTCACCCATTAAGGGTGTAATAAGTTTTGGTTAGAAATGGAAGCTTAGTCCCGATTTGTAGGCCCATACCAAATTTTGATACGTGTTGGTAAGGTTGTATATGATCTTGATTTGCCTAATGAGTTGGAATCGGTGCATCTGGTTTTCCATGTCTTGATGTTAAAAAAGTGTATTGGATATTCGACATCCATATTCCCATTACAAGGGTTGGGAGTTGATGAAAGCCTTTCTTATGAAGAGGTACCGGTTAAGATTCTAGACCGGCAAGTTAAGAAATTGAGGAACAAAGAAGTTTCTTTTGTAAAGGTACTATGGAGGAACCATCTAGTTGAGGGTGCTACTTGGGAGGCCGAGGCCGATATGATGTCCCAGTATCCTCATCTTCTCCCTCCTATTCTAGCTTGAGGTAATGAGCTCCTCTTGGTTTGATTCTGTTTGAAGTCATGTGTGTTTTATGTATTTCCATGATTTTCTTAAATTTGCATATTCATGAAAAAAACTTAAATTTTGAAAGAAAATGGCTTTTGTGATTTATTACCTCATGATATTTAGTATTGAGTTTGAGTTGCTTATAGACTTCATGAGAAGAGTTGGTGAACATGTCTTAGCTTGGAGTGTAGATTTTCTCCTTGAATATGTGTTTTATGTATAAATTGTATTTAGGCTCCATGAGATTGTGTAAAGCATTGCTTTTGAGTTTAGAGATGACAGTTCCACCTTGAATAAGATAAAGGTTAAGATTTCATGCATGTTGGGTTGTTAGATGTAGTTCCTAATTCCATAAGGTGCATTGAATATGCTTAACTTGAAGGTGATGACTCCTACTTTGGTGTGTGTATTTAGATGTGTTGCATGCATGATGGGTTGTTTGTCTTGAGTTGACTCCTTTAAGTAGTGCGTAGAATGCCATTTGAGGACGAATGATCCCAATGGGGAGATATTATAACACCTCGAATTCAAGTAGAAGGCATAGCATGTTAAGAACTGCAAGATGTCACCCTCTAGGTACCAGCCATGGTTCGTGGGTGAGGCCATGCCTCGTTTGTGGCCCTGTAGGTGGACAGCGTGAAAACTGCCTAAGGCAGAACAACACCAGGACCCATGCCCTATAGATAGGTCCATGACCCGTGGTTGGGGGTGTCATGGGTGGCCAGCAGTGTCTCTGAACTCAACCACGATTGATCAGGATGGACCATGGGTCCATCCACGACCCATCAACATAGTCAAGTGGGTCAGCCTGGACGGTTAAGTTTAGGGCTTTTGGGACTTTTCGATTTTAATTAGAATTATGTGGTGTCATTTTGGCTAAACCTAGACCACCTATATAAGTATATTAGACCCCTAAATTCACTCAATGAAGTCATTCTCTAAATTCCTAAAAGAAAAACCCAAAACTCTCTCTCAAATATTCTCTCTCATGAAGGTGGAAGAATAAGAAAGAGATTAAAGCTAGGTAAAGTTCAAGTCTCCAATATTCAAGCTTTTGGTAGTCTTTAATTTTCATGCAGGGGATCCTTTCTCCCATGGAGTCCCCTAGAATTCTGTAATTGTGAAGTCTAAATAACCAATTTTAGTTAGGGTTTCTTCCAATGATGTGGGTTATGATGAATGTTGATCCAAATAGTTGGATATTGATTGTTTTTGCTTGAATCGATAGAATTTCATATTTTAAGGATGAAATTACATGTACCCATGTCTCTCCTATGATTTTAGGGTAGAATTGATATGATTTGGGTTTATGCCATGAAGGTGAACTTTGTGGGTTACTTATGTCCTTATAGGATAGAGGAATTATGATTAGAATTGCTTGAAAATGAAGCATAAATGATGATCATGAGATGTATTGCTTTGAGAGTAAAGCCTAGAGTATGAATTGTTGATTGTAGATGTTATGGTGTGGAATAGATACTTCCCACAATTAATTTCTAAGCATGATTGAATGAATATGAAAGGTTTACTCACATAAATGATTTTAGGTTGAAAGGATTTCTCACCCAAAATGAATCTAGACTAAAATACTAAATGAATGATGAGGCTAGAGGCGATCACCCTTGACCTCTATATGGAAGTATATGTGGTGATTTCCCGTACTCTTTAGAATTGAAGAAGAAGTGATTTACATTGATAAATTGACATGGAGGCGAGTACCCTGATTCTTAAGAAATGATGTGGAGCCGAGTCCCATGTCTCTCCTATGATTTTAGGGTAGAATTGATACGATTTAGGTTGATGCCATGAAGGTGAACTTTGTGGGTTAGTTATGTCCTTATAGGATAGAGGAATTATGATTAGAATTGCTTGAAAATGAAGCATAAATGATGATCATGAAATGTAGTACTTTGAGAGTAAAGCCTACACTATGAATCGTTGATTGTAGATGTTATGGTGTGGAAGAGATACTTCCCACAATGAATTTCTAAGCATGATTGAATGAATATGAAAGGTTTACTCACATAAATGATTTTAGGTTGAAAGGATTTCTCACCCAAAATGAATCTAGACTAAAATACTAAATGAATGATGAGGCTCGAGGCGATCACCCTTGACCTCTATATGGAAGTATATGTGGTGATTTCCCGTACTCTTTAGAATTTAAGAAAAGGTGATTCCCCACGTTCCTACATTGATTAATTGACATGGAGGCGAGTATCCTGATCCTTAAGAAATGATGTGGAGCCGAGTACCCATGTCATATGTTGTGATTGTGGAGCCGAGTACCCATGATCTTAAAGTTAGGCAATAGGTGAATACCAATTAGCCTTTATAAGCTAGGTATAAAGGCATATCTCCATGTATTTAGAATTAAGGTTGAACAATGTGATTATGTTATGAAGATGATTAGCTTGGAGTGTTGCTAGATATGCCTTCCATGAGGTAAGCTTGACTAAAAGCAGATGACCTAAGCCTTGACTAAGGTTAAGTGAGGTTACTTAAGGAAGTATTCCTCTTTCATCATGATGCTTATTATGTCTTGATTATGCTTAAGATTTATGTCATATGTTGACTAATGCCTATGTCTATATTTTTTATGCTTGCCATCATATACATCTTTGTACTAATGCATACTCTTTCCTACATTCTTATCATATGTAGGGTCCGTCAATCTTGATTCATACACTTTTGGCTAGGTTCTTAGTTGATCAAGGATGTGAAGATTTGGTGAGTCCTCATAGCCTTCGAGGATTGGATCAACCCTTTTCTCTTTTATGTCTTTCTTTTCATGTTGGACTATTGTATGGGCTACGTCCCAAGATCTTTTTTCTCTAATGTTAGATGGTTTGAGACAATGATATTAGAGTTCCACTCGTTTTATGGATGACTTTGATTGTCGAAAATATTTTAAATTTCTGCACCTTTTATATTACTTTATGTTATGATATGCTAAGTGGCTTGTATGAGACCTCTTGGGGCCTTATACACCTTGTTGCATCTAAGGGGTACCCTTGGGTCGTGATAGTGGCTCTCACGAGCCATGGTGCCAGTCGTGGTCCTTGGCCGGTGTTACCACCCCTTAAATCCCTCAGCTGACACACCTACCTCCACGAGCCATTAAGGCCTTCTCGAGCCATCAGGTGGCCCGTGGGAGGAGGCAGTCTTAACTAGCTCGCTTCCTAGCCCCTCATCTCCATCACCACGACCTGTAATCCCACCACAAGCCATCTAGGTGGTCCTGGGAGGTGAACATCACTTAGATATCTATTGTTAGCCACCACGAGTTATACCACGACTCGTGGTACCCTTCACGATCCATATGGGTCCTCATGAAAAATGCCCAAGATCAAATCGTTTGCTAGTGACCTACCACTTAGCCCCTTGCTGAGATTACTAGATTCCGAGGTATAACAGTATCTCCCCATTGGGAACATTGTCCTCGAATGGAATTCTAGACATTTATTAAAGGAAAAGAATCAAGACTAGAAGCCCATCATGCATGCACTCACATAAATGCACATATCCAAGGAGGAAACCTCAAATCCAAGCTAAAACATACTCATGTCTTAATATCATGAAATTCATATGCAACTTATAATCAAATACATATATCTGAGGAGAAAACATCATATCAACTCCAAGCTAAGGCATGTTCAAAACATCATATCATGGTCTATATGCAATTCATACTCATAAGCACATAAACATGTAGAAATCAATCAAGTTGACTCATTTTCTCAAAACATAAAATTTTCATAAACATACATAATAAGGAAATCATGTGAATATCTAAATCACACATGACTCCAAAAGAGTAAACCATGAGGAACTCAATACCTCAAGATAGAATATGATTAGAAGGAAAAAGATGAGGATATCGGGACATCATATCGGCATCGGCCTCCCAAGTAGCACCCTCAACTAAATAATCCATCCATAACACTATCATGGAAGCAACTTCTTTGTTTCTCAACTTCTTTACCTGTTGGTCTAAAATCTCAACCGGAACTTCCTCATTGGAAATAATCTCCTTAATTCCCAAACCCTCCAAAGTAACTATGGACAGTGGATCACCAACACATTTCTTGAACATAGAGATATGGAAAACCGAATGCACCGATTCCAACTTAGTAGGCAAATCTAGTTCATAAGAAACCTTACCAACACGCCTCAAAATCTGATATGGGCCTATATATCATGACTAAGCTTCCCTTTCTTACCAAACCTCATTACACCCTTTATGGATGAAATTTTTAAGTAAACCCAATCATTAACATCAAAATCAATATCTCTTATTCTAACATCGGCAAATGACTTTTGTCGACTTTGAGCCATTTTCAACATCTATATAATAAGTCAAACCTTCTCAATACCCTTATGTACCAACTTGGGACCTATTAGGGCAACTTCACCTACCTCAAACCAACCTATAGGAGATCTACATCTCCTACCATACAATGTCTCAAATGGAGCCATACCCACACTGGAATGATCGCTATTGTTATAAGCAAACTCAATCAACGGCAAATGGTCATCCCAATTACCCTTAAAATCAATCACACAAGCTCTCAATATTTCTTCCAAAGTTTGGATAGTACACTCCTCTTGCCCATCGATTCAGGTATGAAAGGTCATACTAAGATAAGCACGAGTACCAAAACCCTTTTTAAAATACTTCCAAAACTGAGAAGTGTATTGAGTACCATGAACGGAAATAACGGACAAGGTCACTCCATGCAATGTCACCATTTCTCTTAAATACAACTTAGGATAATCCTCCGTCGAATAGGAAAGCTTGACGGGAATAAAATGAGCCAATTTTGTCATTTGATATACTATAACCCAAATAGAGTCATGTTGTCGCCGAGTGAGTAGCAACCCTACTATGAAGTCCATATTCAAATCTTCTCACTTCTTAGTAGGAATACTAATGTCTTGGGACAAACCTCCCGGTTTATGATGTTCAACTTTATCTTGTTGTCAATTAGGACATTTAACCACAAACTCTACAATATTTTTCTTCATCCTATTCCACTAATAGATCTCCCGCAAATCATGGTACCTCTTGGTGGCTCCCGGGTAAATGGAAGACTGAGAACTATGGGCTTCTGACAATATCTGTTCCCTCAAGTTATTCATATTAGGAACACATAGACGGCCTTTATATCTAAGTACACCATATCCCTCTTGGGCCGCAATGGACTTTTTAAGCACCACTTATTTCAATTAACCCAAAATTGGATCAAGACCTTGTTTGGTTTTCACATCCACCACGAAAGACAATTCTAAGCCATTGTGAACCATAATGCCACCCTTGGTAGAGTCTACTAACTGAAAACCCAACCAGGCCAATCAATGAACATCTCTAACTAACTATTTTCTATCATCTTTCATATGAGCAACTCTACCAATAGATAATCAACTAAGAGCATTTTCCATCACATTAACCTTATTGGGGTGATAAAGAACACTCATGTCATAATCTTTTAATAATTCAATCCACCTTCTTTGGCAAAAATTTTATACTTGTGATTAAACAAATATTGCAAACTTTAATGGTCGGTGAAACATTAACATGAACACCATACAAATAATGCCTCCAAATCTCTAAGGGAAAAATAACTGCCTCTAATTCAATGTCATAGGTAGGATAATTCTTCTCATGTATCTTAAGGTGCCTTGAAACATTGGCAATAAGCTTCCCATTTTGCATAAGAACACATCCTAACCCAATTCTTGAGCCATCACAATAAACCACAAATCCATTTGATCCTTTTGGTAAATTCAACTCCAGAGCGGACGTAAGTCTATCATTAAACTCTTGAAAGCTTTTCTCACAAGCTTCGGACCATATGAACTAAGCTTTTCTTTAAATCAATGTTGTCAATGGAGAGGCAATCATAGATAACCCCTAATCAAATCTTCTATCGTAACTAGCCAAACCCAAGAAACTTCTAATATCCGAAGGTGATAGAAGTCTAGGCCAACTCTTGACTGCATTTTTCTTAATAGGATCTACCTCAGTACCCTTACTTGAAATAATGTGACCTAGAAAATCCACGGACCATAGCAAAAACTCACATTTGCTAAACTTTGCAAAAAGTCATTTTTCCTTGAGAATTTGCAACACAATCCTCAAATGATCAATACGCTCATCCTCACTCTTCGAATAAATCAATATATCATCAATGAACACAATCACAAACATGTAAAGGTATTGTATGCACACCCTATTCATCAAATCCATACATGTCGCCGGAGCATTAGTCAAATCAAACGACATCACCAAAAACTCATAATGACCATATCGTGTTCTAAAAGTTGTTTTTGGAATATAATCTTCCATCGCCCTTAATTATGGGTAACCCGACTGAAGATCAATCTTAGAGAAGTAACTTGCCCCTTGGAGTTGGTCAAACAAATCATCTATCCTTTGAAGAGGATAATTATTCTTAATGGTCACCTTGTTCAACTGACAATAATCAATACACATACGGAGAGAACCATCTTTGTTTCTATGAAACAAAACTGGAGCACCCTATGGAGAAATACTCAGCCAAATGAAACCCTTATCCAAAAAGTTTTTCAATTGTTCTTTCAACTCATTTAGTTCTACCACAAGCATATGGTAAGGAGGAATAGAAATAGGCTACATATCTGGGAGAAGGTCAATACCAAAGTCTATTTCCCATTTAGGAGGACAACCGGGTAAATTTCGGGGAACACTTCCAAAAACTCATTAACAACGGGGATGGACTCAAAAGTAGGGGTTTCAGAATCCACATTCATCACCCTAGCTAGATGGTACATGCAACCCTTAGAAATCATCTTTCTATCTTAAAGACAAGAGACAAACTAGCCCTTTGGCATAAAATTTCCCCCCCTTCCATTTGAGGATAGGCTCATTCGGAAGCTGGGGCTTGACTACACATGTTCTAGAATCAATAGAAACATAACAAGAGTGTAACCAATCCATATCAAGGATAACATCAAAATCTAGCATATCAAGATTTACCAAATAAAAAAGATTAATTCTATGGGATAAGAAAATGAGACATGTTCTATAGACCCTCCTAGCCACAATAGATTCACCAAAAGGAGTGGAGACATAAAAAGAATCTGACAACACATTTGGAAGAACATAAAACCTCATAGCCACATATAGCGTCACAAATGACAAGGTAAATACGGGATCTAATAAAGCATAAACATCAAGTTGGAAGACTTTCAACATACTGATAGCTACATCGGGAGAGCCCTCTTGCTCACCACGATTCTGAAGTGCATAGAATAAGTTTTGCATTGGAAGCCGAACAACTAGGAGAAGCTTGCTTGCCTTCTCTTCCCTTAGCCGTAAACATTGGGAAATCCCTCACTTTATGACCACTTTTACCACAACTGAAGCAACCATACGTGCCAGCTAGGCAATTACCCTCGTGCTTCTTCCCACATCTAGCACAAATTGACATAGGCAATGAAGATCCACTACCATTCCCTCCCTGAGGCTTAATGTTAGACACCCTATGCTTGTTGAACTTAGGAGTAGCATTGGAGGAACCTAGACCGAAAAACCTTTGTCAGGACCCAGAACGAACAACTCCATTGGACCTTGCATAAAAGAAATTACCATCACCGATTTTAGCCCTCTTATCTCCCTAGACTTTTCCTTAAGTTTCTCCTCTTCGATCTATTGAACATGAACCATGAGATGAGAGTTGTCCATGTCATTATTGAGCATGGTGGTACAACATTCTTTAATCACCATTTGAGACACACCCAAAATGAACTTACTCATCTTTGCCCTAGGATCGACAACCATTGTAGGGGCATATCTAGACAATTGTGTGAACCTCAAAGAATACTACTTCACAATCATACTTTCTTGACGAAGAATGATGAATTCAAAAACCTTTGATTCCCTCATCTCATAGTGAATGAACCTATCAAGGAAAGCAACCTTAAACTTCTCCCAATCAAGAGGACCTTAATCTTCTGGTCCCCTACTTTCCATTGTTTATACCATATTTGAGCAACACGTTTAAGTTGATAAGCAACCAACTTCACCTTTTCGATCGATGTCATTCCCATGATCATCAACACCTTGTAAACCTCATGAATGAATTTATGAGGATCTTTCTTAACCATAAAATCGTAAAACTCTACAGAATTCATCCTAGTGAAGTCCCTTACTATAGATGCCGCCATACCCACATTTGGATTCACAGGAACCACAACCTCCATATTGGCTTGGGCCATCATGGTTTGAGCCAATACTTGAAAAGTAGCCCTAAATTCCGCATTAGTCACTTGCTCGGCCAAAGGGCTGACTGGAGCTTTAGGATCTTAAGGAGAAGCTTCTTGATTCACATTCACTCCCGCATTCCTTCTAGCATAAGCTCTTCGAGGAGACATATCCTGTAGAGCATTAGGTAAGGATTAGGGAAGAGACCTCATAGAGTTAAACTCTATCGTACGACTTTAGAGTAATGAAAGAAGTGGAGTTTCCTAATCATCTTGTAGCCTGTCATTCATAAATGTGGCACTCTTCACACTCGTGAACAAGACTCTACTAGAAGAGGCTCTAAGACATCATAGGACCATTCTAAACCTTGTGCTCTGATTACCAAGTTTGTTACGACCAAGGGGTACACCCTAGATGTAACATGGCATATAGGACCCCAAAAGGCTCCAAACAAGCCACTTAGCATTCATAACATAAGAAATAGAACATAAGAGATAAAGACAACATTTCAAGTCCAAAAACATTTTATATAAGTAGAGTGGAAGTCTAAGCACTTCTCTCGATATCCATCTAAAATAATACAATTAAATTGGGCCTATCTCATACATCATGCTTAAAATTTAAATTACGAAGAAAAGTAAGAACAATGAAAGTCTGTCCTGGAAGCATGAAGACTCACCAAGCTTGGAAATCTCAAAATTAACCACTAACCACAAAACTAAGGACCCTGATTGTCGGACCCTACATTTGGGAAAAATGTAGGCAAGAATATATGTTCGTAAAAAAAATGTACCACGTATGACATCCATGAATAATATATTTTAATCATGCAAAAAGGGGACATTTCATGACATGCAATTGACTAAGCTAAAACATGATACAAGAAGACTTAGAAACATAATCCATAAAACATGGTCAATGCAAGCTAACTTCTTTAAAACTTTGGACCACATATCAAATACTTCTTGAAGTAACCTTATTTCATTATTATTGTGAGAAGTACCCATAAAAAATATAGAGACCATGTGAGCTATAACATGATCCCCCGGTTTCTCCCATACCTAAAACGATTTTCCTTCTTGAAAAGGTAGGGACCATGAACTTCTATCTTAAGTGGATCAATTAGCTAATATCTATCTAGAAAATTATCCTATTGGGGTACAGAGGTAAGGGATAAAAAGATTGATACTTGAAACCCAACCCCTATTAATGGGAGAGCCTCCAACTAAATATCCTCTCGGTGCTAAGCATAAATTCCACAGAATAGTCATTTCTTACTTGTTCCCCTTATCCATGGAAGGGTACGTCATCTTGCAAATCCAAGCTAAGTCATAAGTCATCCATGGAAAGGTATCATTCATTAACCAATCCAACATAGGTTTCATTCGGATAACTCTTTATTTTTTATTCAATTAGGTGAGAAGACCTTTCAACCTTATAATCCTTACTATGTGAGAAAACCTTTCACAATCATGCTTTCACGTGTATTTGAGAATATCCTTTCAACAACACAACAGCAACATCATCATTGATACTTTACTCTCGAAGCATCCTTAAAACATTAACATAGATTTCATAAGAACATGCATAATTCCATAATTCATCTTTCAAGGTTCAAAACCTACTTTTAATGACCAGATCTAGAAAACATAGGTTAGATATGGATTTCATCACAAATTTATGTGATTCTATTACTTCATGCTTGATTTCATAAATCTCCTCTTTCATTACCAAAGACCCACATCAAATGATCATAATTTGGAAAACATGGGGATTTACATGGGTTCATAGGGTAATCATTATAAAATCATAGTAATTCATCAATTCATGCATAAGAGATCAGAATTCAATCATTTAAATCAATAATCAAGAGAACCCATGACAATTGAGGAAAACACTAACTTAATTAATAAGATCATCTTGGAATTTAGTGATACATAGCACTATAGCCAAAATTTCTTTTTTCACTGTTAAATAATTCTTTTGAGCAAAATTCCAGATTCCTGATGTAAAACGAACACGTTGTTTTGTAGATTCAAGATCTACTTTTTGTTTAAGAATGCCTCCATAACCTCCATCAGATGCGTCAGTTTCGACAATCATAAAAGCATTGGGGTTAGGGATTCCTAAACATGGATTGTTTTGGACTAAGGCTTTGACTTGGATGACCGCCTTAGTTTGTTCAGAACTCCAAGGGACTGGATATTTTCTGAGTCTTTTGAACAAAACTTATAGTGCAAAAGAGAATGGCATGTACATCAAGGATGATGTGCCCTCCAACTAGGCAATCCTTCGAATGGGTTCGGCGGACTAAGACTAGCCTGCCGAATAGGATAGTACCCAAGACCATGCATATGCTAAAGAAGGCGAGCTGGGTCTTAGTCGGTGATTCGCCTAACTTTTTTTGCTGTTTAAGACTAGCCCATCGGACAGGAAGTGTTAAGCCCAGTGCCTAATTTTCATAGTCAAACCAACACACACAACAAAAACAAGTTTCCCCCTAATATTACAATCCACCTATGTGCTCTTCTACCTATGAAAACTGAAATTTCCCCCATCTATCACTAAACATTGCACTAATTGATGATTTACCCTTAAGAAAGTAGTCGCCCTGTCTATCATTGGGCAAAATCATGAAATTGGGTTCACACTGGGCTACATAGAATTCACTCACATTCAATTAGGAAAGACCCAACATACTTTTCATTTCAATTACACAATTTAACCAACACAATCACGACTCATATTTTTAAAGGCATTCACAATCACAAACCTTATGGGCATAATTTAATTAAAACAATACTATGCTACCCATCGAAATTAGGCATACAATAGAAGTTACAGGGCTCAATCTCACACACTATATGCATTCTAAACTCCAAATTAGCAACAAATATTTGAGAAACCAACCTTAATGCCAAAAAAAAATTAAGAAAAAAAGGGATCGTGGTTGGGTTGACGCGAACACAATAAAATGTACTTCTCAACTTTGTAAATTCTCACAAGAGACTCACAAACACTCAAAATGCACAAAGGAATATCAACCAATTGAAAGGGATCTCAAATCTCAAAGTTTTTTATTTTTGAATTTGAAAAGACCCTTGGCCTTTTTATATCAGGCCCGTTCAGAGATCTCGACTAACAACACTTAACATGTTCGGTGGATCACCAACTGAGCTTAAGTTCACTGAACATGCAAGAATAAATATCACACCTAAAGGCTAATTTGGTGGACTCGTCGGAGTCCATATAGTGAACTCTAACGAATCACCATTTGGGGTTCTAATCGTGGATCATGACGTAACACTTTCCTATCTATTCAAGATATAAACGCAGACACAAATTAGTCTGTATAATGCCTTCGGCAGATTGCCGTTTGGGTTTTACATTTCCTATGCTTTTCTTTTTAATCTTCCAACCGCTTCTCAACTTGCACTCTCAACACACGTTATTTCAAAGCAGTAAATATAAAATAAAGACTTAGGTTGCCTCCCGAAAAGTGCCTTATTTAATGTCGTGGCATGACATATTGATCAATCTAAATAATAATTTTTTGGGTTTAGGGATGGTTTCACTAGGCAAAGTTCCTTTTTTCCTTGGATTTAGATGAGTGGAAATTGGACCTAGTTGGGTCTTTAACTGCTTCATATAATCTTAGTGTGAAGTCAGTGTCTGCAATAATGTGGATAAATCATTTTCAAATCATTCAAAACCTTATTAGACCCTTTAACCTTGTTGTAGATCTTTACAAGCATGTCTTCAGTCCGGCTTTCTTCAAGCAAAGATGGTTCTTTTTGGGTGTGGAGGATCATGGGGAGACACATATCTATCTTTGTCCATCTCCCTATCTCTCTAATTTCAAGTCTACCAATCTTTCCAACTACCATCTTTATCATTGTTACATCCATGGTTCACAAATTATCATTGATAATAGGTGTGAGAATCCCCAACATGATTTCCCAAGTATTGAACTTCCTGATTCTATAATGTCTCAAATTTGGAATCATCCCGACAGTGCCCACTATTGATTCCAACCATATTTACCGACTTGGTTCCACCTCCCATGATATGTTTAGACAAAAAATCAATTTGGGTCATCATTTTGGCCATGTTTTAATCTCGTAATGGTCCTTCTGGACTTGTTCTTTTCTCAAACCCACTTATAGAAGAGACACTTGGTCCTTTATAGTATTCCATGCTCAGTTGACCTTAGTTATAAAATTTAGTGACAATGAAGCCACATCATATGGTTGTCTCTTTAATCCACATTGGACTAATAGATCATCCACTACTTAATTGATAGAATTAAGGCTGAAATTGAAGTGTTGCAGTAACAATTTTTTTAGAATGCCATGTGTTGGTCAAAGTAAGAGAAATGCTAGGCATTTTTTTGGAGATATAGTTATACCATCTTCAAGGGTGGAAAGAATATCTCCAAGAAGATATCAGTTAGCTCTTCCCATGAAGTGATTGAATCATTTGAAAATTTTGTTAACCATCTTGTGTCATCTCCCGTTAACATGAATGGGAATAACCTCAATTTTACGAATTATTGAGAGATATTCCTGCACACAAAGGGTTCACATATCTCCTTGATATTCCTAAGGTGTTCATGGGAATTCTCATGAGCTAGACCCCTAAAAACTCCTTCCATGTGAAGCAATTATATCATAGTTCCAGTGATGTGAAACATAGACCTCCCGGTTGTAGGAGGTATTCGGATTGCTCTCCTAGTTTGAATGATATTATTGGTCATGCTATTTAGATCACCCATATATTCATTTTGACTATAGTGACTATTATTATCATTCACATGGTCAATCATTCTTTCAACCTGAAAATCAGTCAATAATAATACCAAACAACAAAGCTTCTACAAATAAACCAAATTAATAATCTAAATTCTTAATTAGAATTCTCAACGACCACTCTCTGGCAGCATCGCCATTTATGATAACATTCAAATCACCCTCCCAAACCAATTTAAAGAGTGACAAATCATATTTAGTAAAAATCCTAATGAAGAGTCAAGGTCGAATAATCCCATAGGCAATGGTATATTATAAGGAATTCCCTATGAAGAAATTTGGAATTTAAATTAGCTCATTTGTAATTAATAAGAACAATTGGGTAGATGGTACCACAAACTTAATATACATTTTTGATAATCATTTGTCTCAATTAAACTAAAATATCGAATAAATCAAGAGTTAACAAGTAATCTAGGGGGTGCAGATATTGAAAATTGATATCAAATAGGGGTAATTGTGTTGCTCTATAGTGATGAACACTCATGAATAAGCTAAGTCATATTCATTGATGCTAATCATATTTTGATCTAAAAGCATCTATTCCTAGAATCTCCTTTCGATCTAATCTAAATGCCAATCCTAAAAAACCCAATACTTATTCTCTTTTTTAAGAATATGGCAAAAAGATCTGACCCATAACCTCTCTTTCGAGAAAGTAACATACATCAAACCTAAATTTCAACTACTGACTAATTACCCACTCCAATTAATCTCTTTCAAGCATCAATTAGAGATTGGAAGTAGGAATTAAGTGTGCAACCATAATGATACGTGTAAACTTACTCCTCAAATAAAAAGTATAAATGATCGAAGTCAATTATAGAACTCAACTGGAGATGAGGTCGATCACATAGGGAAATTACTACAGAAATAACCTTTTTTTTTGGTAAATAGTTGCATTATACCAAGAGTGAGATTTGAAGTACAAGGGGTGAACATGCTACTGGACAATTGTCCAAGTAGTTTGTTCAAGCTACTAAGCCACAATTCGTAATAGTTGCCATTACTTCATTACACAGGTTGTTCATAAAAATTAACTAACGAAGTTGCTACTCCATTCTCTCTTTGTGCCTTATAATGGATTTCTTGGATGATGGTTTTGATCACGATCTTTGGCTGTTGATTCTTTTTCTAGAATATGTGCATGTTCCTCTCTCTCCAAATGTGGTAATCTTCTCCTACTAACATCATTATGTACACAAATTCTCTTGGCTTTCTTCCTTTTTCCCATTTCTTAGCCCATGTGAGTTCATCATTCCATTGCATAGGATCTTTGTTGATGTTCAATCATTGCAGTAACATGTGCTATACATATGTTGATACATCATACTTAAAGAATAAATTTAAAATGGTCTCATTTTTCTTTACGTAGAGGGGGCAGAGCAGACTTGTTGATACCCCCCATTTGTGCAATATATCATGTGTAGTAAGTCTATTGTGCGCAGCTAGTTGCAGTATAAACACCCACCTAGGTAAGCCCATATTATTACATGTTAGTTTTCTCCATGAAACCTTTGGGTACAGACCTCTCAACTTGTTATAGAAGTCATTGGTGGAGAAGTGAGACATGTCTTAGATATCTGTTACAACATACCCTGCTCTACTGAAATATTTTGTTGTTTGGAGGATATTTTGGGTAGACCAGGTTTCCTGCTTTGGTATGTCCTCTAGTAAGTTCCTTCTCCCTCCATAGTAACTATAAATCCATTTTACCCAAAGCTTGTCTTTCTTGTTTAGCCAAAGCTTGTCTTTCTTGTTTAGTCAAAGCATGTCTTTCTTGTTGAAAATATTCCAAATAAATTTAGCTATTGCTGCCTTATTCCAAATAGAGATGTCAAGGATGTGTAGGCTACCAGTTGACTTTGGGTAGCATACTCTATCCCAAGCTAATAAATCTTTCTTTGACAGTTCAGTGCCACCAGTACATAAAAAGTTTCTGAAAGTTGCTTCAATTAACTTAACCATTTTTTCAGCAAAACAAAAATATACGACCAAAAAAATTGTAAGGAGAACAAGTCACACTTTATAAGTTGAACTCTTCTAGCATAAGATAGAAACCTAATGGTCCAATACTTGATTCTATAAGGATCTTGTCTAAGTTAAGTTGGCATTGTAAAATAGTTATTCGTTTAAAGCTTAGAGGCACTCCCAAATATCTGAAAAGTAGACCAGCTATAGTGAATCCCAGTACCTGTTGGATATCTTTTTTTATTTGAATTGACACACCATCATAATAGAGAGAGCTTTTTGAGGGTTTTTCAATAAGACATGAATCTTTAGAGAATTCATGGAATTTAGCAAAGAGTAGCTGAGTTGATTGGACATCTCCTTTGCAGAATAATAGGTGATCATCAGCAAAACCTAATTGAATTCGGTTCAACCTACTGTATCTATAATGGTACTTGAGCATGTGCTGAGACTTGAGAAGTTATAGGGATCTACTCAAATATTCCATTGCCAAGGTGAACAAAAGAAAGAGAAAGGGGGGCTCCCTGTCTCAATTCCCTTTTTGAATTGAAAGGATTGGTTGGGTGACCATTGATCACAATTGAATAAGAAACAGTGTTAACACACATCAAGATCCATTCCATAAATACCTTTAGGAGGTGCAAAGAAATAATAATTTGTTCAAGGAAGCCCCATTCCAAAGCATCATAGAATTTTTGCATGTCAATCTTAAACATACATCTCGAAGACATGTTCTTCCTCCCATATACCCTTATCAATAAGGGCTTAATAAGATGTTATCAGTGAATGTCATCCCTGATACCAAAGTTGTCTGGCTAGTGTCTATCAAGGTATCCATGATTTGTTGAAGTCTATTGCTAAGCACCTTAGAGATTAGTTTATACAACATTGTGCAATAGACTATGTGTCTATATTATTTTATTGAAGAAGGATTTTTTATCTATGGGATGAGAGTGACATTTGTACAATTTATGGCTCAAAACATCTTCTTCTACTAAAATACATCTTGCACTGCCTCTGTAATTTCCACCCCAATAATCTGCCAAGCTTTGTTGAAGAAACAAATATTGTATCCATCACATCCTGGTGCCTTTAAGTCAGTACAACTTTTTAGTGCCGAAGTTATTTATTCATTTCTGATAGGTTCCATGAGGTATTGCTGCTGCTCCCTATTTAAAAAGGTCCACAATTTATTATCATGGGGTCAATGGCAGGTAGTTCATCTACATATGATCCTAGCAACTTCATGTAAAAACTCAATACTTCTTTCTCTATCTCAACTCTTGTTTGCACAGTGACCCCATCATTGGTGACCATTCTTTTTATGCAATTTTGTCCAATTTTATTTTTCATGCTTGCATGGATTTATGAAAAGTTAGAGTCTCCTAGTTTTAGCCATTGTACTCTAGACTTTTGTCGTAGGATGTTTTCTTCCACTAGTATCCATTTTTCAAGCTGATGCTACATCTCTTTCTCCTTTTCAAATAGCTCGGCATCATCATACTTAGCCCGCAGTTGCATTTGAATCTCTGTGACTTGCTGTCTAGCTAGTTTTATTTGAGCTTCAACCTTTGGGTAAGCATGTGTGTGTAATTGTTTGAGCTTTACTATCAAGATAGTCTAACAATCTCTTGGAAATATTGGTGATTTGCCATATGGTTGAAAAATTTGAATTGCCTAGGTGCATTCCATTACTGAGTTTCCATATTGACACACAACATGCAGTGATATGAATATTGTGGGTCAAAGATTTGTACATCCTATTGCGGCCATTTGGTCTTCTATAGATGATTAACTACAACCCTATCAATTTTACTATGAATAGTTGGTCCACGTGTAAGTCCTTCCACTTGTTCTCATCTATGTGAGACCATTGTTGATTAAGCACTGTCCAAAATCTCTAGTTCAACTTTCTAGCACCTGCCTCCCAATTCTGTTTTCTCCTCTTAAAATAGCATTGAAATCTCCCATCACAAGCCATAGATGTTTAACCATTGGTAATATTGTGTTAATCATGGTCCACAAACCTTTCCTATCTTCAATTTTATGCAGACCATATGCTGCCGTGAATTCAAACTCAGTACCATTTGAATAACCTAGACAATGAATCATTTGATTGTGGGTGTGCAGCACAGTTACGTAAACTATGCCTGGGTTCCACAATATCAAGATTCTACCTCTTTCAGAGCCCAAATAGTTATGATGCCATGACCATCCAGGAGCAACCTTCTATATTATTTTTGTAGTATGTTCCCTACTTACTCAATGCTCAACAATAGCAATACTATCAATATGTTCCTTCTTTATTATTCTGATATATTCTTTGTGCTTTAATAGCCTATTGAATCCCCTTACATTCCATGTTGCAACCTTTATAAGGGCTTGTTTGGTGGTTTGGGGCTTTTCCCAGTTGCTCCTCCACTATGTTGCCCTGTTCCAACCTTATCAAAAGCTAGCTGAATAAATTGTTGGAGTGTGTTATCCATATGTGGATTGAATTCATTCATTAACAAAATATCCTCCTCATGAATAACATGGCCTTTCCCCTTCACAACTGATTTTCCTTTTGCGTTTGTCCAGTCCATCTTAGGTTGTATAGTAGGGTCCTCTTCAGGCACAACTTGTGCACATGTTTGTTGTGTATAGGCTTCTTGTTGTCCTTGAAATTCCATACCTATTTCATCTTCCTTTGCCTTGCCTTTGGACCAGCTTGTTGAGCTTTCGGTTGAGGTGGCTGACTGTTTCAGAGATGCCCAATTAGGCAGCATGTTGGACAAAACTACGGTTTCCAGACATAGCTAACCTTTTGTTCAAACATATTATCTTTTGGGTCCATTCCTCTTACCACCTCCGGCAATGGTCCAGTGAAATTAATCTCCACTAGCACTATAGCATAAGATATGTGCTCTAAATTTGTGGTGCATTCATCAGCGCATATGGGTTTCCCTAAAACACTTGCAATTCTACTAAGTGATTTTGGTCCCCAGCAATTTAAAGGAAGGTTAGGGAATCTTACCCATAGTGGTATTACCTTTAGTACCTCATCTTCGAAATTGAAGCTGGTAGGTAATTGTTTCACAATGACAGGCTTGTAGTTTATCATATACATTCCTGATTCGAATATCATATTTCTATCAGATTTTGAATGGAACTTTAGTACAAAATAATCTTCATTGTGGTAGTAAACTTTTAGGTTTCTGAGTGTATTCCACTTGCCCTTCCAAAAACCAAGTTACAGCTGCAATGGTTGGTGAATCCCCAATTACATATAGTATGGCAACATTCTTCCACATTGCTGCTTCTTTAGCTACTTTCTCTTCATTTAGTTTTCCAATTTTGACCCCATCCTTCACCACTGGTGTGATAAATTGTAGCTCCATTCCTTTCGATGCCATACTATTTCCTTCAAACAATGAGATCCATGGATTCTCAGTCACCGTTTTGGTCGGCATGTTCAGTTTCGAATGTACTTCTCTTAAATCCCTACATACATCTCCATGGGTTGACATAGCCTCTACCCTGTTATGCTTTTATTAAATTGCAGTTTATATTTGCAAAAGAGTGTGAATTATGGAAAGCAAATATTGGATTGCTTATGTCTAAGCAACTGTTGTTTAATTTGTCTTCACGGTGAACAAGAGCAACAATAGTTTTAAGATTTCAGTAGTTGATTTATCGAGACTGGGATTGTGTTTCCCATGACCTTTAGTTCATTCATGAATTTTATACAAGTAACTATCCGTTGTTCACATTACATGTTCCTAGAAAGTTAGATATATCTAAACACCTCTCATCCATATTAGAATACTCTCACTCTTTTCCTCTCAATCTTAGAGTGTTTTGAAGCTTATCCTTTCATACTTGTTAAAAAGATATCTTCTCTCGAACTCTAATCTTTATAACAAGGTAGTGGAGTTTGATTTTGACATTTCCTAAATATTAATTTTCTCTCAAACTTGTGGTAAATACAGGCAGGTTTTAATGCGTGCAGTCATTAGAAATCAATCATTATCAAAGAAGATTCAACATATGCAATTAACAACTAAATGTTACTCGTATTTTGTATCTGTAGTTATTTTTTAGTCATGGTTTCCACAACCCTAGTTGTGGTGTTTAGCCTCTCATTACGCAATAAAATAAACATAAGACATTATTGAAAGCATGATATAAGATACTTACAATAATAGCAAGCCATACAATTCTTGATTATCAATACTCAATCACGAACATAAAGTTTTCGATCCAAAATAATTGATCAATCAATGTATTCAAAATTGGAAACTATTGTATCTCCAAGCTCTCAGTGTCTCCAACTAAATGAACGATCAAAGGTAATATTCAAAAATAAGCCATATTTAATTTAAATACTCTGTGAAATCATGTCCTACTAGAAGTAGGACTACTCTTGTCGCAATACTTCACGAACAGGGTAATACTTGTCTAAGGGTAGATAACTCGTCAGACCTCTGTGGTCCACACTTAGACAGTGTGGAATTTCTTTCACTGGTATTCTTCACTAGCAACTACATGGTTCGTCTTAAGAACCATGACTTGTCTAGTGCTCTGTGAAGTTGGGCCTTCACTTCAATGGCTAATGACTTTTCTTCCACTCTATAACGAGCAACTGCAAGACTCGTTACCTCAACCACGACCCATATGGGGTTCTGTGGCCTTCAGTCTAAGCTTAGGCATCGACAAATGTCACTATCTCTCTTCCATGAGCACTGATATGGCTCGTCAAGTGGACCACAACCTATCTGGGGCTCCGGGGTCTTCATAATTCACATAGGTAGCTTAAGGGCTTCACTACCAACTTTTCAAAATCCCTCAGACAGCTCGTCAGCTAGACCACAGCCCGTCTGGGACTCCATTGTGTTGACTTTAACTCATTTTCCTTAATTTTTTTCTATCTTTTGCATCCAAGTGTTTTACCTATTCAACATCAAAGAAAACATCATATCCACATAAACAAGCTCAATTTCTCACACTAATCATAAGTTTTGAGCATCAAATGTTCTTTGAGTTCATGGAACATCAATACCCTCAACTTAGAACCTATGCGTGTCCTCAAGCGATGAAAAAGAACAACACCCGTCGCCTAAATACAAAGGAACACATCAAAAATATGCAAAAAGTTTCTCCACAACAATCTCATCCAACATAATCTATCTAACATGCAAGGATAATTGGATGACATCCCATTACACAAAGTTGATCATGCTTATGCTAGGACCAACTATCAGCTAACAAAACAACTATCAAATGCAAACATAGTACCCTCACAACAAAGAAGTCCTTCATACATGATAATTGGAATTGATCAGTACTCTCACTCTCCAAAGGAACTTCTAACACTACAAGTGTACAAACCATATGCTTGCCCTTGTTTTCTATGCTTCAACTATCAAATAACCAGAATACGATCACTATAGAACTTTTATTATCTTATAGCGTTGGCTTTAGCTAGGGAGTTGAACATTTGGTACATGAGTGACTATATTAACTCGGTTCTCCAAAGTTCTTATTAGCACACTACTCTTATTTGAGTGGTTCCAACTTCTTTTTCTTCATCACATTCCAACACCCACTTCTTTTCTTCTTTTCTTATTCTCTTTCTTTATGTTTTTCATTTGTTTTTCTTTTGTAACTACCATTTACTTAAATCATCCAAACTAAATCCCTGTAAACTTACATTATGGTTTTGTGCCTTCGGAATAACCAAAGATACGATACTTCTAAGTTGTTTCTTTTTATTTATGTCATGACCACCCTCAATTTAGGCTTTGGCCAGAGTTGTGGTATCGTTCCTTTAAAAAACCAAGGATACGATATCGACAGGATGAAAACAAAATAATCTTCAAGGCTCAAATAGGGTTCATGGGTTCATGATTTTATTTGGTAATTATTTTCGATTAGAGTGAACTTAATACAAAAATGGCCTATGATAATTTCCTATCTAGTTATTCAACGATTTTAGTAAGACTACTTGAGCAATTTCTAGCTTCTACTTACACAGATAGACTTCATACAAACCTCAAACTAACATGGCACATGCTTAAACTTTCACTATTCAGTCAATAAATTTGTGTCCTAGCTAGCATGATCAACACGAAAGTATATGAGATGTCGCACAAAGAGCCTATTAGTCAAATTTCAGATAAATGATTACTTTCTTATTAGATCACACCAAACACAAAAATTCAATTGTTGTTATCAATTCAGACAAAACAAATTTCAACCAATCCACAAAACAAACCAAAAGAGTAATACCCATCACCAGAGCTAACCTCCATGCATACTAACAACTAATGGCAGGTTGCTCAACCACCCCCTCCCTAGTAAAATAGACTTTGCCCTCAAAGTACAAAATATAAGGGCTATGTTGAGGGGCCAAACATGCGATGCTTTAGTTGTTGGTAGTTAGAGAAATGTCAGCACCCTTATCAATGGGTACACGATCAGGTGCAGGGATGGTGTTAGGACGAGAATTTTTTACAGGAGCAACCGATGCACTAGCTAAGGCTCCAGACCTCTTTACGTCACGCTGCTACTCCATAACTTTCTTCTTTTCAGCCACTTTCTTCGATTCTTTTCTTTCTTTATTCAGTCTCCACCGGTCTTCCCTCGAAAGTGCATTATGCTGCTCTAATTTAGTGCTAGTATCATTCTCCATTACTTTATCATTCTTGACTCTAGACAAATCACCCCAAATATATCCAACTGGATAAGTGACCGGGGGCATGATAAATAGATTCATCAAAGAATCTAGTACAAGTGGTGGAGGCACAAATACCATCTTATTTACAAGTTTTGCAATTTTAGGTTTCATTGCAGCCATTTTTTCTTGAAATGGGGCACTATCTAAAGGACCCAAGGCAGCTAGTAGTCTAATTACGTAAGACTCTAAGTTGTCCATTAGGTTATTTAGCATAGAAACATCTTGTTGGAGTTCCTATAGCAATCATTGCTCTGTACACTGGACCTGACTCTGGACCACTTGTGGTAGTTTTTCAACTACCTGGTTTAGTATGGATCGAGTTTGCCTATGCTCCGCTACGAATCTCTCCATGAATAAGGTAGGCAAAGAAACAAACATACATGTAGCCTTTGAAGGTACTGCTGGTGGGGGATACACTCCTAAAGCTTCCTGGGTTGACCCCTATGCTTGGTCACTGACCCCTCAGCTCGTGGAGGCTTAAAAGGAAAATGTGGCAATACCACCAAAAGTTTTGCAGGTGTTACACTCGAGCCATATAATGGGTTTTCCACATAATTTATCTTAGACACCTCAGTTACCTTCTTGGCCTCCACAAATCTATCTACTAATTTGTTCGGTGGTATGTTAGCATGCACACGGTGTGCATATCAGTCAAGGAAATGACATACTAGCTCTTTTATTCATGACACGTTCTCTCATCTCAGTGGAGATAATCCTCCCAACATTCAAGCATAACATGCTATGATGCAAGCTACTATGTTTAGTTCTGAAGGCGGTATGGTGTTGTCATTCCTTATTTGCCGCAACAGTGCATAGACCACTAACCAGAAGAATTTTATTAGAAATGTCAAGGAGGCCTTAGTGATGTGCAATTGTGGGTTAGCTACCCATGCTTCTACCTTACTATTAGATGTATCAACCCTGCAAGCCAACTCATAGTGTTCTCTCGAGAGACTGGATCATCCATTTCCGCTTCAATGATCAATGAATGATGGCGACCTTCATATAGACCTAGAGATGTTGGTGCAGTGTACTCTGGTCTATGTAGGAACCTGTTAATCATGGTTCCTTATATATCAACCCTTTAACCCTAAACAATCACTTTTGGTAGTGGTTTAATCTTTGTTGCTACAATTTTTTTTTCCTTTTAGGATGACTCGGTTGTCTACAAATTACGTAGCATAGAAAGAGTAAAATTCTTTTATCAAGTGTTGTGAAAACTCTCACGGCTTTTTAGTCATCCATCCAAACTGATGTCATTCGAAAAGGGCATATATATGGGGAAGGCATGCAAGTCAGCCTACATAACCCTTTTTTCTAGAAGAATGGGTCTCTCGCGCATGCCACAGGACTTGGAAACTATTCTGTTATCCCATATATCCTTTGATCCAGGATGAGACTAAGTCTGTCGAAAGACGTCAATGAGGTGTGCTGCATTGTTGGGTCAGACTCCCTCTGTTGAAAAATTTGTGCTACCGAATCATCGAGTTTACTAGAATCACTATCCTCATAATTGTCTCTTTCTTCTGCTACAATTTCATCTGCTGGAGGGTCATTAGCAAATGACTAAAACTCAGCGTCAGACCCTTGCTCGTTCCCATTACCATCTCCTTCCTCTTAAGACCTGGATGGGGTGTGCTGTCAAGTAGCCCTGGCGGTCTGAGATCTAGTAGCATAGGTAAAGTGAACTTCAATCTCTGTATTGACCTGGACCCCATGACTGCTAGGTGACTCTTCAATCAAAGTGTGTTCAGGAGAAGTAGGAGGATAGATGTGTAGTTTTGTCATCTTGTGCCTTGATTTAGCCATTATACCTGAGAAACAATGAGTTAGAATCAATGGATGGTAAATGACTACAATAATGGTTACTCAGACTTCCCCTGTGTATTTATACAAAGTGACGCCTTCCCATAAGAATGTCATCACTCAATATATTATTGAGAAGGGCCATACAATGACCAATGAATGAATTAAGAAATGAAAATTGTTTTGGTATATTTTTTATATGGGGCTTTATATGGTTCGTGGTGAGTACCACATCTTGTCTAAGCCTTCATGAAGCTTGCCCAGTGCTGCACAATCCCTCAACTATGGTTCACGGAGGGTTTTATGGCTTGGGCACCCATACACGATTTGTGAAACCTATTGTGTACTTACACTCAAGTTAGGTTTTAACTTTTTCAAGAAAAAACACCCCTAAAACGACCCTCTTAGCCTAACCACAAAACAATTTCATCTTATTTTACAAACCCATCAAAATTAACATCTAACATGGAAATTACTAATTTCACACCATTCCCTCAACATACAAACCCGCATAATCAAACTGATTCAAAGATACCATGAAAGTATCAATAAATAGTAGTTCCTATAATTGAGTTCAATAAGATCAAACTTATATCAAGTAAAGAGTGAGAACTTACTTCAAATTATCATTAATTTCGCACTAAGAGAGAAGAAGAAAACTTGATTTTTTAGAATTTCTTGCAATGTAGAACTTGAGAGCTTGAAAAATCATTGATTTCTTGATATAGATGTTAGAGGACTCTTAGTTTCCCAAAAAGACGTTAGGAATTTGAGTAGAAGGGGAAATAACCTATGTTTTGGTGCTTTGGTTGCTTTTAATTAAAAAGAATTTGGGTTATTAATCGAGTGTGTAGGGTCGGGCATGGTACTGCCGACCTAATACTGGTCGTGATGAAGTGGTTCGTGAAGGGCACCACGGCCAGTAATAGTTCTAGTGAACAAGACTTAGACAAAAAATCTTAACTCATGTTCACGAGAGACTAAACGGTCTGTCTAGGATCAGATGGGCCGTGAAACCTTTCGTGAACATTATTTTCCCTTAACCAGTTAGCTCCACCTCTGTTAGCTTGCTTCTTTATGGGCCGTGTAGTGTTGAATGACCCATTTAGTGGCTCATGAAATGCACTTTAGGTCTCAACTTTTCCTAACTTTTCCTGCACACAAGAACACACTGTGATCTTATACAATATTAAAATTTTGCGGATATTTAAACTACCTATTACAATTACATCTTGGGTTTCCTCCCAAGTAGCGCATATTTTAATGTTATGGTGCGACACAAGTTACTTGACTGCTTAGACTTCATTAATTTTGAATTCCTCTATTATCTTCACTTCTTCTAGGAGTCCCATATATGCCTTGAATCACTTAACATTTGCCTTAGACCTCTTACCTTTTTTGTTTTCAAGTTCAATTACTCTTGATTGAAACACTTGAATCACTTTGAATGGTACAAACCATTTGGACCTCAATTTTCTTGGAAATGGGAGTAGCCTTGAGTGAACCAATAGCACCAATTCTCCAGGGCTCAAAGTCCTCTTCTCAATTTACTTGTTATGATACAACTTCATCATTTCCTTGTACAATGCAAATCTCTCATAAGCTCTCATTCAAAACTCATTCATTTCATTTAGCAAATCAAGTCACATATTTGCTGCTCTACTCTAACTCAAGTTTAGCTTCTTGAGTGCCCATAGTGCCTTGTATTCCAACTGCACAGGAAAATGACATTTCATTCCAAACACTAATTGATATGGTGACATACCAATGAGTGTTTTGAAAGATGTATGATATGTCCACAAAGCATCATCTAATTTCCTTGCCCAATAATTTATTTGGGCATTAACCGTCTTTGCCAATATTTAATTTATTTCCCTATTTGAGACTTCCACTTAGTCACTTGTTTACGGATGATAAGGAGTTGCCACTTTGTGCTGTTTCACCCCATATTTAGCCAACATAGTAGTAAACACTTAGTTGCAGAAGTGTGAGTCACTAGTAATTTTCCTAGGAGTTCCAAACCTTGAAAAAATATTCTTTTTTAGAAATCCTACAATACTCTCACCATCATTCTCTACCAAGGCAATAGCCTCAACCCACTTGGAGACATAATCAACTACCACCAATATATATATTTTCTCGAAAGAACTCACAAATGGTCCCATGAAGTCAATCCCCTCGACATCAAATAATTTGACCTCCAAGATAGGGGTCATAGGTAGCTCATAACAGTGGGAAATAGCTCCTTGCCTTTGAAACATATCACAACCTTTAACCAGGTCAAATGCATCTTGATGAACTGTAGGACAATAGTATCCACTTTGGAACACCTTGTGGGTAGTTCTAGCACCCCCATGGTACCCACTAACTAGATATGAATTACAAGCTTCTACAATACTCAGTATTTCAACCTTAGGCACACATCTCCTGATGATATTATCCGCATAAACCCTGTACAAGTAAGGTTTATCCAAAAGTACTTACCCAAATCATGGAAGAACTTTCGCCTTTGTTGAAAATTCAAAACCTCATGCATCAAGTCATTGACAAGATAGTTGGAAAAACCATCAAACTAAAGAATGAGAGCAAGAGTAGCATCTAATACTTGCTTATGCCGAAATGAATCATCAATGTATAACTCAGCTTCCTCTTTCTTTTCTGCCTCTAGTCATGACAAGTGATCCGCCACATGATTTTCATAGACTCTTCTGTCTTTGAATTCAAAGTCAAACTCTTGTAATAACAATACTCTTCTTATCAATATTGGCTTAGCATATTTCTTCTCCATCTGGTACCGCAGTGTTGTATGGCAGTATGAACTACCGCTTCAGTTCCAAGCAAGTATTCATGAATTTCTCAAAGGCATACACTAATGAAAGCAATTCTTGCTCAGTGACAATGTATCTTCTTTATGCTCCATTCAATGAATTTCTTGCAACATAGATCAGGTGAAAGATCTTATTGCACATTTGCCCTACCACAACCCTAAAGCAAACACCAATTGCATCGCACATCATCTCAAATGATTCCAACCAATCTGGACTAATGATTACTGGGGATGAGATCAATTTAGCCTTCAGACACTCAAAAGCTTTGGTTCTTGTTTCATCAAAAGTGAACTTCATCTCCTTTTATAACAACTTACACAAAGGATGTGCAACTTTAGAAAAGTATTTGATGAAAGATAGATAGAACCCTATATGAACTAAGAAACTCCGAATCCCTTCTATAGAGATAGGTGTAGGTAGCTTTTCCATTACTTCAATCTTTGTTCTATCCACCTCCAAACCTCTATCGGACAACTTATGGCCCATATTATGCCTCTCTTGACCATGAATTAGCATTTTTCCCAATTTACAACTAGGTTTACCTCTTCACAACTCTATAATACCTTGCTAACAATCAACAAATAGTCATCAAATGTGTCATCTACCACATTGAAGTCATCCATCAATACCTCCAAAGTTTCCTCAACCATGTCTGAAAAGATAGACATCATACACCGTTGAAAAGTAGCTGGTGCATTACACAATCCAAATGGCATGCGCTTGAACACAAAGGTGCCATATAGACATGTAAACTTGGTTTTCTTCTTGTCTTCTAGTGCAATTGAGATCTGATTATACTTAGAGTACCTATCCAAGAAGAAATACCACCTTTTTCCTACCAGCCTATCTAACATTTGGTCCATGAAAGGTATTGGGAAATGGTCTTTCAAGGTCCATTTGTTTAAATTTATGTAGTCCATGCACACTGGCCAACCTGTAACTAGCCTTTGCGGAATCAACTCACTTTTTGCATTTGCCACTACTGTCATTCCACCCGTCTTGGTCACACACTGTACCAGGCTTACCCAATGAGTATAGAAATGGGGTAAACAACACATACATCTAAACACTTAATGGTTTCCTTGTACTACCTCTTACATAGGTGGATTCTACCTCCTATGGTGCTCTATACTAGGGCTGTAATCTTCTTTCAGCTGAATTTTATGAGTGCAAAAGCCTGGAGGTATCCTAATGATGTCATCAATAGTCAAACCAGTTGCTTTCTTGAATCTCTTCAACACCTTTCCCACTACTTGCACTTGTTTAGCATTAAGATCTTTAGCCATAATAACAAGCTCAGTGTTATTTTTTCCTAGAAATACATACCTCAAATGACAAGGCAACTGCTTCAATTCAAGCAAAGATGGTTCCTCAATAGTGATTTTGCTGGAGGATTTGTCCTGCTTTCAAGTCTAAGTCTAACTTCTTGGGAGAATATGAATGTGAACCCTTGCCTTGCGGTTCATTCTAAAACTCCACATAATCGACTTGTAAGACTTCATCAAAATTCATTGTCACTGCAGCCTATGTCTTTATACCAAATCTTTCTTTTATGGATGCTTTGGTGTCTCCCTCTTCAACAATATCAATTGCAGGTACCATACTCATATTTTATGACTGCTTCATCAACTTGCATACTTTGAAGTTAACCTATTTCTTATTCAGCCAAAATTACAGCTCCCCACTCTCTACATCAACTAAAGCTCTACCAGTGGAAAAATTGGCCTTCCCAAAATTATGGGAACCTTAAAATCCACTTCGCAATCCCAAATCGCCAAATCATCCGGGAAGAAGAAGCTTTCCACCTTAACCAGTACATCACATAAAGTGTAACATGCCTCTTCATCGATCTATCTACCATCCACAACCTCATAGAAATATGACTGGTGCCCCCAACCCAAACTATTTGTATATGGCCAACGACATAAGATTTATGCTCGCTTCTAAATCACATGGAGCTATAGAAAATTCGAATGTACCAATGGTGCATGGTAGAGTGAACGCACTGAGGTCTTCTTTCTTTGGCACCAAGGACCTTGTAGCTATATCAATGCAATGGTGAACATTATCTGCTAGTTCAAAACTCACATCCCTTTTCTTTGTTACTAAGTCCTTCATAAACTTAACATAACCTGGCATTTTCTTTAGAGCTTATACTAGTGGTATATTAATTGATAATTTTCGAAGCATGGAGATAAACTTCAAGAATTGTCCATCTTAAGCTTTCTACTTGAGGAATTGAGGAAATGGAGGAGGAGGTCTAGGTATTTTTTTTAAAGGTAAGGTTACCTCTACATTAGATTTTTTTGCTCCTGATGGCATCTCTACCCTTCTAGATACCTCAGAGTCATTCACAACTTCAGCAACTACCTCTGTTTCTGTATCCCTTTATATACTCTCTTCCTGCTTAATACTTCCAGTTTTCGACTCTGGAAGTGATTTACGGCTTCGTGTATTTATCTCCATGTAATGCCCATCTTTCTTTGGGCTTTAAACGGTATCACTAGATAGTGTTCCATTCTTTCTCTCATTTAGTGAGGCTAACAATTGTCCTATTTGTTGCTCCAATTTCTTGAAAGATTTTCAATGTGAGTCTACAAGATGATTCATACTGGAGAAGTTATTTCTAAATTTTTTAGCCCCCACATCTGTAGATTCTACTCCCTAAAGAAATTTAACTAACATATCTTCCATCCAAGATCCACTAAATCTGCTACTTTCCCCATCTCTTTTACCTAGATCTACATACACACCATTGCGTTCATTTTTGTATCCCTCCTTGTTTTGCTAATATCTTTATTCCCGGTTGGCTGGTCTATCATAATGACCATCTCTCTGAAAATTCCTACCTTGATTTCAAGAATTATAGTCTTGGTTTCCCTAGTTATTATTCTGAAACCCCTCTGATTATTCAAGTACTTGGCCTCTTCATCAAAACCAACATCCAACTCTTTATTCTTATTAGCCGCACCAATTGCATTTACCTGATCTGGCCCTGAAATGATGTGCATCGTGAGAATATCCATTTGTGTCCTTATATGGTCCATATATTGGTCCTGTTCTTCCTCTCTCATTCTTTACTCAATTGAGAGTTTAAAAATGAACACAAGATCTCCTACCTCTACATCTCTAGTATGCCAATCCTTGTTGTTATTTGATACTTGATCCATAACAATCATAATATCTCGGAATAGTTTCCTCATGAACAATCCACCACATACAACATTCACATCAATTTTAGTCATAAAGTTAAGTGACCTATAAAATACCTACTTCAAATGCTGTCAGTGAGGCCATGATTTAGGCACTTCCTTAGCTTCTAGTTAAATCTCCACCAAATGTCATGCATCGTCACCTCATAGTTGTTTATGAAATCCTATCTCATCCTTCATCTATAGCACTTTTGCTTCTAGGAATAACCTCTTCATGAAGGATTCCTTTAACTTTTCCCAAGTTCTGATGGAATCGTTTGGCAAATCATTCAACTAGTTTGTTGCTTCCATAGTTAGCGAAAAAGGAAACAAACTCAGCCCCATAGCAGTTTGGCTGACTCTAGGAATCTCCACTTACTTGCAAATTGCACAAAATTCATTAGATGCCGATTGAGACCCTCACCAGTAGTTCCTATGAACATCTCTTTCAAGTTCAATAGTTGGATCATGGTTCTAGTAATGATGAACTTAACTCCTGGAGGTAGCATTGGTAGACTTTGGCTCCAATAGCTCCAGCTCAATCCAACTCCAAGTCATCTTCTTCGAATACCATATGTGTTGGTTGTTGAACTCGACCCCTAGGAGCTAGTGGTTGGTGTTGAGGAAGGGCTATCTGTTCCACTCCTTCATTCTCCTCAACAATCCTAGGTGGATCATTAGCCATTTGCTGATCACTTCTATAATGGGCCTCATCATCTAGTCTTAATATTTGTCTTTGGGCTTTGAGTCATGTGCATTCACCATCTTTCTTATGGTTTAACTCAATTTAGAATTGTAAGGAATCAAAGGTGCTCCCTTACTTTTGGTGTTAGACATGCACTAGTGATCTCACTTGTAAATGATAGATACAAGAAACAAGAAGTAAAATTAGGAAATACAACTACAACTAAAGTAATAGCTAGTAAAGTATTTCTGAACAAAAATTCCCCAGCAGTAGCACAAATATTTGATACGTCCAAACTTACACCTCAATTAACAAGAACAAATGGTTTAAGTGAATTATAGAAATCAACAGGAGTTGAGGTTGATGCCACAGGGAATTTACTACATAAATAACCTCATTGACGCTTTTATTCAATTGTGGTTTATAATTCCAAAAGAGAGTAGATTTTAGAAAATTAAACATCGGATTGTTTATGTTTAAGCAACCAATGTTTAATTTAGCTTCATAGTTAACAAGAAAAACAATAGTTTCAAGATTTCAGTAGGTTATTGAATGAGACTAGGATTGTGTTCCCCATGACCTTTAGTTCACTCATGAATTTTATACAACTAACTATCTGTTTTTAAAATTACATGCTTCTAGCAAGTTAGATACATCTTAATGTCTCTCAGCCCTATTAGATGACTTTCACTCTTTTTCTCAGTCTTAGAGTGTTCTGAAGTTTACCTTTGAATACATGTTAAAAAGATTATCTTCTCACGAATTATGATTTTCATAACAAGGTAGTGGAGTTTGATTTTAACTTTTCCTAATTATCACTTTTCTCTCAAACAAGTGGTAAATATAGGCACGTTCTAATGTATACACTCATTAGAAATCAATCATTATGAAAGTAAAGTCAACATATACAATTAACAACTAAACCTTATTCATATTTTGAATCCGTAGTTATGTTTTAGTCATGGTTCCCACAACCCTAGTAGTGGTGCCAATCATTACGTCAAGAAAATAAACAAAGGACATTGTTGAAAGCATTATATAAGAGACTCACAATAATAGCAACCCAAAAGATTCTTGGTTATCAATAATCAATTAGGAACATTGATCCAAAATAATTGATCAATCAATGCATTCAAAATTGGAAAATATCATTTCTCTAAGCTCTCAATGTATCAAACTAAACAAATGATCAAAGGTAATATTGAAAAATGAACTCGAAGCAATTAAATTTTTCTGTGAAAACAAGTCCGACTCGAAGAAGGATTGCACTTGTCACAACACTTCACAAACATGGGGATGGCTCGTCAAGCCCTCTATGGTCCCACACATAGACAATGTGGGACTTCCTTCACTAGTAGTCTTCACGAGCAACTAGTCGGTTTGTCTTTAGCACCACGACCCTTCTAGTGTTCCGTGGACTTGTGCCTTCCCTTGAATTGCTATTGGCTTCTCTGCCTCTCTACTACAAGTAGCTGCATGGCTCGTCAACTCAACCACGACCCATCTGGGATTCTTTTGCCTCTAGTCTCAATTTAGGCATCCACAATTATCTCTTTCTCTATTCCACGAGCCCTTAGACGGCTCGTCAATTGGACCATGACCAATCTTGGGCATCGTGGTCTTTATGATTCACACAGGTAGCTGGAGGGGTTCACTGCCTACTTTCTATGAGCCCTCAAATAGCTCGTTAGCTAGACCATGGCTCGTCTGGGCTCTATGGTGTTGAGTTCAGCTCAGTTTCCTTCCTTTTTTTCTATCTTTTACTTTCAAGTCTTTTACTTGTTCAACATCAGAGAAAACATCATATCCACATAAACAAGCTCGATTTCTCGGACTAATCCTTAGTTTTAAGCATCAAATGTTCTATGAGTTCATGTCGCATCACTTCACCCTTAAGTTATCCTCATGGTAATTAGACCAAATTCATGCATGAACTAAAACAAAACAAAGAGAAGCACAATGCCCCATACATTTAATCAACATCCAGCCCCATTTGAGCACCACTAGATCTTGGGGTTTTAGCCACCCAACACAAAAAGTAAAGAATTGCATCTTCCATTAAAGAAGCTATGCATAATTTGAAATCAAGCAATTAATAGTAAGCCCACATCGGATTCAACTTCAATTTATCGAATTCAAACACCAAGTTGTAAAACCCCAAAAGGTATAAAAGTGTTCTTTAAAGGTCAAGTGTTATTCACAACTCTATAAAATCAAAAAATCCCAAACTAATCAAACTCTCTGATTTAACTCTTTAAAAATTATATCCTTTGGGCTATTTATACTTTCCTAAAATTTGACCTAAAATCCACTTTGCGACTGACTGGGTGACATTAGTTGGGCTAGCCCAACTTGCTCGGTGAATTTCTCTTCACTCCTCAGCTCGCCTTCTGATGCTCTAGGCTTTAGGTGTTTGAACCTCAGTTTGCAAACTCGATTGAGTCAGCCTTTCACATTCGGTAAACAACCAAATATCATTGTGCTTCACCTTTTGAGCATTCAATATTTGCACTGCACATTATTGCTTTAGGTGACATGCATCAGGATTATCGTGCTCGTTCGATGCATAGTCGTATCGACTGGAATTCGCCGACCTTCTATGATTGGAAAAAGTGTTGTGGATGGTCAAATTGGGTGAGGTCGTGCTTATTTGGCGATCCACCCTTCATGGTAGGTGAACAATAATGTTGACTTGTCGATTCATTTTGTATTTTTGGCCATTCTTTCACACATCAATTCTTTCCCTATCCAATTGCCTTCATAGCTGCAAATCATCAATATTTTATTAGAATAGGACAAAATTAGGCATTATGGACACTAAAATTGATCTAAATGGACCTTAAATGAGTGAAAATCTACCACTCATCAAGGTGACATATCCTGAAAAGAATCAAACATGATTTAAGAGAAGGGTCTTTATAGAAGTAGACTCTATAGCACAACTTTCGAATAAAGAAATAAGTGAAGTTTCCTTAGCACTTTGTAGCCTCTTATTAATAAATGTGGCATTTTCTTCACACTTATATACAAGACTATACTCAATGCGGCTTGTCATACATCGCAGGAGCTTTCTCTAAAACCTTGTGCTCTAAGTACTGATTAATGCTCAACCACACCTCAACCAATAATAGGTGTAGGCGATCGTAATCTAGTATAAACCCCAATGAAAGGTTGGGGTTGAATCCTCAAGGAGTGGTACAAGTTCGAACTCAGATATGAAGTTATAAATGTAATCTAATTGGTGGTAGGAATAAAAATTATCAAAAACGTATAGACAAATCCAAGGGGTGATAAGAAATGTCAGATGGGGGGATTTGTTTGTCAATTAACAATTAAAACAACCACGAAACATGGGAGTTAACAATATATAGGGGAATCGTCGAGATGTGATCGATTATAGGCTAATTATGCTATATGGGTAATTGAAGTTTATTAATAATTTTTTGAATAACTGTGGGTAGGCTAGACTATAAGTGCAATAGTTTTCTCTCGAACAACTATTACAGTTTATGCGAGTCCTCTCGAACCTCGACAAGCTTAGCATTACAAAACAACCCAAAACCTTAATTAATCTACACTCTCAAGCTAGATAGCTCAGAGAGAGTTAAAATCTACTCTCTCAAACTGAAGCCATAACAACCCACACACTACAATCGTTAATTGATAACCTTGGTTTTAGAACCTTTCTCTTGAGCAAGCCCAAAAAACTAATCTAAAATTCTATTTGCAACTATAATTTATGAATTACTACTCAAATATTGATCAAACCCACATTAATAAAGCAATTAAATCATTAAACCACAATACCCATAAGCTAATAAAGCCAATAATCACATGACCACACCCTAAGAATTGGGGTTTTAGCTACACATCATTAAAAGAGAAACAATCACCAACTATATTAGCCATGAGCTCGGTAAAAGTTTCCAAGTCTTTACAATGCTCCAAATTGAATAAATTCCAAAACCCACTTGCAAATCCTCAAATTTAAGCTTCAAAATCTTTAAAGTCTACAATGGAAACTCAATAAAATAGAGAAAAATTCAAACTCTCAAACTCAAGGAATCAAAACTCTGGGAACTCCTTTCTCTTCTTTAAAATATCAAATTATAGTCCAGTTTTTGGCCTGAAAGACCATTAGGCAAAGTAAGTCGCGCCTCACCAACCCAGTTTTCGATCCACCCTTCACTCCAATGCATGGCTGGTTTGCATTGGTTATTTATCTACTGGGTTCTGTTACTGTAGGCGATGAAGGTTGCTATAACGGAGTTGTACGGGGATCTGCTGACTGCCCATTTCTATCGCCAAGTCAGTTCCGCAGCAAGGCTGGTACTCTAGACCTTAGGGTGAGCTAAAGAGCAACTCAAAGGTTAGCCGAGTTGTCATGGCGATCACCAATATCGCTTTTCTTCAGTTCTTCATCTTATTTGCTTCTTTTTGCCAAGTAGTATCCTTGCGTTGTTCCTTAGCCTTCATAACTGGAAATCAACACTTTAACATTAGTTTAGAGCAAATATTAGGCATTTGAGGACTCTTAAACTATCAAAACCAAAGCCCTAAATGAGTTGAAATCTTGGACTCATCAACACCCCTAACATAAACATTTTCTTGTCCTCAAGTAAAACTCAAGATCAATCGGATCAACATGAATGTTTGCAAACAGTGTTTCTTACGACTCAACATGAATGCACACAAAAGGTTCAAACTAAACATACAATGCTCAATTGTGCGCTCAAAGATTCAAATTGTTACTCATCATTATCAAGTATAGTTAATCTCACAATGCTTGCTTCAAATGCAAGTTCAAGCTTAACAAAGGTACTCAAATTCCCTCACAACAAAAATGATTCCATATACACACAAAATTTCACAACAATTTAAGGTCCCAAAATCACATACAACTCTCACGCTCACAAAGATGAACACATGTGTGAATTCATCCATAGGCTTGCCGCTATTTTAAAATCAATGTTTGTTTTAGCTCACTCAAGATCACAAAGGTCTTTTTAGGACTTGTAATGGGGCTGAGTGTAAAGATATGGTCATTTAGGATCAGTGGCTTCTAATTTTATGAAGTATGGCCTGAAAATCACTTTTTCTCCTTCCCTTTCACATTCAAACATGTTCATAATCAACCCCATTAATCAACTAAACATGAATCTTTGGATACCCAATTTCATTACTCCTTTCACACACTCTATTTCACAACACTTCTTTTTCATTTTTCATTTTTCGTTTTCAACCGTTTTCTTTTCTTTCATTTCCTTTGTTTTATTTTTTTACATGGAGTGATTCCATCTTTTTCACAATAGTCCATCAAGGGGGAATTTTTCACATTTCTTGACATTCCTTCTTTTTCACCACACCCCCAACTTAGTCCTTTTTGCCTATGTTTGCTATTCAAACAAACCAATACTTCATGAAGGTTATGGGTGATGGGAAAAAAGAGGTCAAAGTTGTTCAAGGTTATGGGTGATGGGAAAAAGAGGTCAAAGGGTAGGCTCAAAAGGTGCCAAGAAAGGTTCACACTTCTCACAAGGTGGCCACAAAGAGGTATATAATAAAGTTGGTTCACTCTTCAAAACTTTTGCCTAAGATCATTTCAATTGCTTGCTTCACTCAGTCAATCGGACTAATAGAGAAAATTTTCGGTTTCATCAAGCACACTATTCAAGACAACCTCACCATACACGACTTTTGATATTATTATTAAACAAGACATCACACTTTCTAACTAGCGTGCAATGTTCATCACGTGAGACTTAATTCGACAATCAACTAGTCAAAACGAGATGCTAAAGTTCACATATTGCCTATGTACCTTAGTTTGCCTCATCGTTGCCACACATTCATTTTGTTCAATTAAGAGCACTATTTAATTCATCGGTATTGACCACAACAAACACTCAAATTTACACAAGAACATAATCACAAACAAAAGAGGTGGCAACAATTTTCAAATTTGTTTCAAAACCATTTTCATATTAAAACAATGGGAAAATTTTTTTCAACAACAACAATATATCGACAACTAATATATATATAAACACCAAAATCACACCAATATTCCCAAAAATATTCCACAAGAGGTAGGTATGGAAATACCTCATCCCGCCAACAAAGAGAAGCAGTTGTCCTCAAATGCAAATATAAAAAGAAACAATCCAAACGTAACAGAAAAGGAGGCAAGAGGATCATCCTACCAGGTTAAGCCTAGGGTGAAGTCTGTATATTAGTCACTCCCTCTGTCAGTGCCCAGTGTCTCAGCATCCTTGGCTATACTAGAGCCCACCATCAAATTGTTCTAAAGTGATGCCTGCCTAACCGTCTCAAATATGGCATCCTCTAAGTAAACCAAATCCTCGTACACTATCTCCTCACGAACACCAAGCTTCTCATCATCTGTCTCAGCCTCAGACTCAGCAGCATCATCATCAGCTCTAGTGTCAACTCCAATATTAGTTGGAGGCACCTTAGAAGAAGCTGAAATATCTGTGCTCAAGACCTCGGGAATCTCCACCCTAACGAACAACATTGACAGGTCAGTGGACTTTAGCTTGTCCATATCTCTACGAAGCCCCACAATATCGGCCTTCAAGGCCGTCACAACATCTATAGCTCCCTATCTCTTCTCATAGCAAAGGCATCCAAAGCTAATTTGTGGCGCTCAATATGAACACCACACTCCCTTATATCAGCTATAATGGGGGCTAAGGCAGCAACAATAGCCCGTTCAATCATCCTAGAGATAGCAATCTCTACTCGGGAGACACAAACATCAGTAGATTGGGCAAAATGGCCAATTTTGTAAAGCATATCCTCAGTCATAGGGGTCGAGAGGCAGAAGCAGCAACACAAGAAGATCTAGTGAGAGTAGGTGCAACAGATGTACTAGAGGTCTCAAAAGAAGAAGATCCAGATAAACTTGAGGGCTCACTGACATGAGGATGCATGATTGCCTCAATAGGTAACATATCACTATCAACCTCCGGGGATGTATTAGTCAGTGTTGCCCTCATCCTGTTAGCCTCATCCAGTAAATATTCGGCCTCAATACACTGGATGTCAGTAGAAGAGGTGGATGTCACCTCCACATCGATCTTCTAATCTCTAGGAACACGGGGGCATCTACACAGCTAAGTAATTAGCACAGGGAAAGAAAGAAAGGTCTGGTGCTATTTGGCCCTCATGGCCACCTCCTGCTCAATCAGCAACCCTAAATTCAACTATTGACAATCAATAATGGATCCTAGACAAGCTGCCTTCGAGTGGGAGAGGATCGACTTGTTCTAGGATGGCAAATTGTTATGACCCGAGCCTATACCCTGAACGTAACAGGACGTACAAAACTCCAAAGAGCCTCATACAAGCCTCAAAACATTCTTAACATAAGACATAAGAAAATGGTAAGGAATTTTAAAACATTTATCCATATAATCGAAATTTTTATTTAAAACAGCAGAAGTCTAACTTTGTCTCACATGGCCATCTAATACAACATTGAATTAATAATAGGGTCACAGCCCTTCAACATAGTCTGAAAATAAAATGACATGAAAAAATCTATAAATGATCATCGAACCATGAGGACTCACCACTAGCTTTGGAGAATAGTCAATCAAAGCTTTGAACAATAGAAATCACCTTAAGATCAGTAACCTTCACTTTGTAAAAATGTAGAAGAAATATGGGTTAGTACAAAAATGCACTAAGTATGATAGCCATGCAAAAGTCATGCTAAAACAACATTTTAGTTGAAAATCATGCATTTATCAAGATTGAGAATCATTATGTACCATTAGTATAAAAACATAATTCACAAACATATTCATCATATAAATCATTATAACATAATAGAACCATCATCTTACTACAAGAACAATTGCATAGTATTCATCTTATTACAATTCACCCATATCACATAGTCATAAATTAGGGTTATGGGGAATTCATGGATTCATGTGAGAGTTTACCATAAAACCACCATATAAAAATGATTCAATCTCAATATATGATAATTATACCATTAAAAACATTTTGAGAAAGAATCCATGACTTGGAATGAAAACCCTAGGTTTTGCAGAATTTGCTTCTTCGAAAGGAAGAAAGTTTTCCATGAATCAAGACTACCATACTTTAGATGAATAAATCAAACCAAAATCGCAAGAAAAAGCCCCCTTCATCAAGCCTTAACTTGAACTTCTTCAATGGAGTTTTTGGGAGAAAACTTTGGGGTAAAGGTGGCAATGATATGGGTAGGTGTAATTTATGAAGTGTAAGGGATAGTTAATTGCTTAAAAACCCTTATATAGGTCTAAATAAACAATATAAAATGATTTCACACTTAACTAACAAACCTAGGAATTTACCAAAAACCCTTCACTTGTCCTAGTTTGAACAGCTTGCACAAGCACCACCTACGTCCACAACCTACGGACCGTAGGTGGGTTTATGCCACATCCCACAGGTCCGTAGGTGGGTGGACAAGAGCCTAACTTTGAGGGCCTGACCCACGTCCCCCATCTATGGGGTGTGGGTCCACCTATTGGCCGTAGGTGTCATCCATAGGTGGCCCTCTTTTGGGCAGTTTGGTACCTTAACCTTTAACCCCTAAACCCCTTAACCTAAGTTTAGGAAACTATTTTACCATATCATACCACACATCAAACTCAAAAACTCACACGTAAGGCTCTAGCTTCACCTACTAGTTTTTTGAGGCATAACAATATCTTCCCCTTGGGAACATTCGTCCTCGAATGACACCTTAAGCACCTTTTGAAATTAGAGAATCAAGACCAGCAACCCATCATGCATGAAATATCAAAATAATGCATTCTAAGTAGGAAACATCAATTCCATCTCAATATACTCAATGCAACACAAGGAAGTAGGAACTACATCTAACAACCCATTATGCATGACAACTTCAACATTTCTCATTTCATTGGAGGAATCACTTTCCCTAACTCAAAGCATGCTCATCATCATAACATAAAACCAATTATGCAAATACTCTCAAAAGCACAACAAATCATGTTCAACAATTCACCTTATGAAGCATATAGACAACTCATAGTAAATGCACAATAACACAAGGAATGAAAATTCTAAAAAACTCATTTTCTCATTACACATGAATTCATCTAGAACATGCATAACATAAGGAGACCATGGAAACACATAAATCACACATGACTCCAAAACATGAAACAAGCCACAAGGAAATCTCTATCTTAAGATTGAATAGGAATAGAAGAAGTAGGTAAGGATATCGGAACTCTCAACCATCTTGCATTCTGAGCATACCATATCCCCCTTGGGAGTCAACCCATACTAAGGCTAATATGAATATCTAGCAAGTAGCATAGGGACCTTAATAAAACATTTATATGTATAAGGAATTATCAACATAGTTGAGCCTTCATTCGGAAGGGCTTCTTTGTCCTCTCTAGACCAGAGTGCATAGAAGCGACCATAATTTGGAGGAATGGGAACCGTGCCATCAATAAAATATTCCTAGGCCTCTCTTCTTTATTTTGAGACTGTTGGGCAATCTCCAATCTTATGACCTTTCTTTCCACACCTAAAGCAACCATCCGTGCCGACTAGGCACTTACCCAAATGTTTCTTCCCACACTTGGCACATATAGATCTTTCAAAAGAAGAAACGCCTCCATTTCCTCCTTAAGATTTAGGGTTAGACACCCAATCCTTATTGACCATTTAGGAGTCTTGGTTGGATGATCTCTTTTTCAACCTTGGTTGACCTTTTTCATTGAACCTAGCACTTGAGGAATTTCCATCACCAGTTCTAGCTCTTTTCACCTCTCTATTCATTCACTTGAGTTTTTGCCCCTAAATTTGTTCAGAATGGACTATAAGACTTTAAAAGTTCATACTTGGAATAAGCATTTCCGAACAACATTCATCGACTACCAAGTTGAACACTACCATTACATACTTATTCATTCTAGCCCTCGAGTTCGCCACGATGGTTGGAGCATATTTGGATAGTTGGGTGAACTTAAGGGAATACACTTTCACACTCGTACCCCCTTTCTGTAAGTTTATGAACTCTTGCATTTTTCGTTCCCTCAACTTTAGGGGGAAGAACCTATCAAGGAATGCTTCTTTGAACACCTCCCAATTTATGGCACCTGCTCTAATTGGCCTCTCACACTTTCATTGTTCATACAAAATTTGAGCTACATGTTTTAGTAAGTAGGCGGCTAGCTTTGCCTTCTCCTCCAAAGAAACCCCCATAGCACCAAGTATCTTCCAAACCTCATCGATAAACCTTTGGGGATCCTCTTCCACCATGGAATCAAGAAACTCGGGGGAGGGGGGAGGGAGGGTTGATCCTAGAGAAATCCCTTAACCTCGAAGCCGTAGTGCTCACATTAGGGTTCACATGAGTCCCACCATCTCTATCGGTTTGGAACATCATCACTTGGGCTTTAGTAGTCACGACTTATGCCATCATTAGCAGAGCTAACTTAACTTCCTCATCCAATATGGCCGGAGGGTTAATTGGAGCTTAATTCCCTTGAGGAGCTTGGTTCACTTGAGGAGCTTGATTCTCTTGGGGAGCTTATTCGTTGACATTATTGCCCTCCATTCTCCTTGTGTTAGCCCTTCATGTATTCATATCCTGAAGACACAAAAGACGGATTAGGAGATGGACTGGTAGAGTTAAACTCTATGGCACGAGTTAAGAATAATGAAAGAAGTGTAGTTTCCTAACATCTTATAGACTCTCATTCATAAATGTGGCATGCTTCACACTATGAACAAGACAATACTAGACGTGGCTTATGAGATATCATCCTAACAACCATCCTTACATCTTCTACTCTGATACCATGTTTGTTACGACCCAAGCCTACACCCCGAATGTAATAGGGCATATAAGAATCTAAAGAGCCTCATACATGCCTCATAGCATTCATAACATAAGACATAAGAAAATGGTATGAATTTGAAAAATTTTATCCATACAATCAAAATCTTTATTTAAAACAGCGAAAGTCTAACTTTGTCTCACATTACCATATAATACAACTTTCAATCAATAATAGGGTCATGACCCTTCAACATAGTCTGAAACATAAAATGCTAGAAATGATCAACTCTCGTCCTCGAACCATAAGGACTCACCAATAGCTTTGTAGAATAGTCAATCCAAGCTTTGAACCATAGAAAGCACATTAAGATTCGGAACCTACACTAAGTAAAAATGTAGAAGAAATATTTGTTACTACAAAAATGCACTAAGTACTATAGCCATGCAAAAATCATGCTAAAATGGACAATTTAGTTAAAATCGTGCATTGAACAAGTTTGAGAATCGTCATGTACCTTTAGTATAAAAACATAAGTCACAAGCATATTCATCATATAAATCATTATAACATAATAGAACCATCATCTTATATTACCTTAAGTTAGTGCAATGTATGTATGGCATCCCATAATACCATTCATACTAAGTACCACTTTGAGGCCATCATACATATACTTACCATTCTTCATTCTCATCTTTAGTCAACACTTATAGATAAGGAAAATTCTCATTTAATAAGTTCTGACAAGGAAAGAAACTCATTGTAACAGCCCAAGTTAAACATTCATCATTACACTTGGCCTTCATGTCAACATTCCCATTAGCATCATTAGAAGACTATTCATTTCATTAGACATTATAACATTAAAGAACAGACCATGACTACTCTCAATGCCTACTTGTGCAACGTATGGATGAAGTCCCATACCCCCACCCACCCTATGTAGTGCATTCTTGAGAAGATGTAGTTCATTACCATTCATTATAAGGGTAGCCTTAACCGATACAGACCATGTTAGCAAATCATGGAATCTCGGTATTACCCACACCAAATAAAGGATTCCTATTTGCCTAAGGTTTACCATTAATTTAGCTTAGGTGGATCCACTAGCTAAAAACCTATATGGGCACATAGATATGGGATAGGGAGATTGCTACTAGATACCCCACCTCAAATCACGGATGAGCATCTATCTCAAAAGATTGCTACTAGATACCCACCCTCAACTCATGGATGAGCATCCGTCTCAATCCATATCCACTCATTGCTTAGCATTATTCCTCATAGATTACTTAACATTCATTACTTTAGTTCATTTAAAATTGGATATAGAGATTGTTACTAGATACCCTGCCACAACTCATGGATGAGCATCCATCTCAAACTCAACATTCATTCATTAAGATAGCTCATAGATTCAAAAATTAGAATAACCTTTCAACTATGAATCCCCATGAGTGTGTGTGTAGTGAATATCCTTTCAACTATATCATGATTGAATTATTGTCATAATCACATTACTTCCATTGAAATGCCAAAACATGTACACAAGCATCATAATTATACATCAATCTTCATAATTTTCCCTTCAAGGACCATAAATCATAGTTCACCAACACAACTTGAATTAATACAATTTAGGCATGGATAATAACGCATTTCAAGTAATTAAACTACTACAAGAACAATTACACAGTATTCATCTTACTATAAATTCACCCGCATCACGTAGTCATAAATTAGGGTCATGGGGCATTCATGTATTCATGGGTGAGTTTATCATAAAACCATAATAAAACAACAATTTATTCTTAATATATGATAATTAAACCATTGAAAGTGTTTTGAGAAAGAATCCATGACTTAGAATGAAACCCCTAGGGTTTTGACAATTTACTTCAATTGAAATTGAATCTTTGAGGGCTTCATGGAAGAAAGCTTGCCATGAATCAAGACTACCATACCTTATATGAAGAAATCCAACAAAAATATGGGAGAAATCCCCCTTTTTCAAGCCCTAACTTGATCTTCTTTATGAAGTTATTGGGAGAAAACTTTGGGCTTAAGGTGGTTATGATTTTGGTAGTTGTGATTTATCAAGTGTAAGGGATAATTAGTAGCTTAGAAACCATTACATAGGTCTAAATAAACAACATAAAATGACTACACACTTAACTAACTAACCTAGGAATTTACCAAACTACCCTTCACTTGGCCAAGTTTGGACTGCTTGCACAGACACCACCTACGCCCATGACCTAGGACCGTAGGTGGGTCTACACCCCATCCTGCAGGTAAGTAGGCTGGTGGACTAGAGCCTAACTTTGAGGTCCTGACCCACGACCCCCATCTATGGGGCGTGGGTCCACCTACTGTCTGTAGGTGCCATCCGTAGGTAGCCCTCTTTTTTGAAGTTTTGGCAGCTTTGGGGGTCATGGGGGTTAGGCTTTAGGGTCCTTCTCAAGGACCCTTGGTTGTTCCTTGAGGGGTCTACCTTGATGTTTAACCCCTAAACCCCTTAACCTAAGTTAGGGTAACAATTTTAGCACATCCTACCACATAGTCAACACAAAAACTCATGCATAAGGCTCTAGTTTCACCTACTAGTTTTCCAAGGCGTAACAATATCTCCCTCTTGGGAACATTCATCCTTGAATGACACCTTAAAAACTTTGCAGAATTAGAGATTCAAGACTAGGAGCCCATCCTGCATGAAACATAAAAATAATGAACATTTCAAAGGAGGAAACATCAACTTCATCTGAATATACTCAATGCAACACAAGGAAGTAGGAACTACATCTAACAACCTATTGTGCATGAAAATTTCAACATTTCTCATTTCATTGGAGGAATTGCTCTCTCCAACTCAAAACTCATCATAACATCATGAAATCAATTATGCAGTTACTCTCAAAATCACAACAAAGCATGTTCAACAAGTCACCTCATGAAGCATATAGATAACTCATACTAAATGCACATCAACATGAGGAATGAAAATCATAAAAACTCATTTTCTCATTAAACATGAATTCATCAAGAGCATGGATAACACAAGGAGATCATGGAAACACATAAATCACACATGACTCCAAAACATGAAACAAGCCACAATGAACTCTTTGTCTTAAGCTTGAATAAGAATGGAAGAAAGACATAAGGATATCAGAACTCTCAACCATCTTGCTTTCTAAGCATACCATATCCCACTAGGGAGTAAACCCATACTAAGGCTAACACGAAAATATAGCAAGTAGCATATGGACCTTAATAAAACATTTACATGTATAAGGAATTATCAACATACCGGTGCTTTCATCTGAAAGGGCTCCTCTATCCTCTATAGACTGGAGTACATAGTAGGGACCATAATTTGGAGGAATAAGAACCGTGCTATCAAGAAAATCTTGCTTGGCCTATCATCCTTTTGAAGATAGTGTTGGGAATCTCTTATCTTAAGACCTTTCTTTCCACACCCAAAGCAACCATGAGTGTCGGCTAGGCACTTACCCAAATGTTGCTTCCCACAATTGGCACATATGGATATTTCAAAAGAAGAATCGCCTCTATTTCCTCCTTGAGATTTAGGGTTAGACTCCCTATCCTTGTTGATCATTGGGAAATCTTGGTTGCAAGATCTCTTTTTGAACCTTGGTTGACCTTGTTAATCGGACCTAGCACTTGAGGAATTCCCATCACCGGTTCTAGCTCTTTTCACCTCCCTATTCATTCACTTGAGTTTTTTCTCCACAATTTGTTCTGCATTGTCCATAAGTTTTGAAATATTCATACTTGGAATAAGTATTTCCAAACGACATTCATCTACTACCTAGTCGTACAATCCCATCACATACTTATTCATTACAGCCCTCGAGTTCACCACCATGGTTGGAGCATATTTGGATAGTTGGATAAACTTAAGGGAATAATCTTTCATACTCATACCCCCTTGTTGTATGTTTATGAACTATTGCATTTTTTGTTCCCTCAAGTGTAGGGGGAAGAACATATCAAGGAATTCTTCTTTGAACACCTCCCAATTTATGGTACTCGCTCCTAATAGCCTCTCACCCTTCCATTGTTCATATGAAATTTGAGCAACATCTTTTAGTAAGTAGGCAGCTAGCTTCGCCTTCTCCTCCGAAGACACCCCCATAGCACGAAGTATCATGCAAACCTCATTGATAAACCTTTGGAGATCCTCTTCCACCTTAGAACCAAGAAACTCGGGGGGGGGGGGGGGGGAGGGGGGTTCATCCTAGTAAAATCCCTCAACCTCAAAGCTGTAGTGCTCATATTAGGGTTCACATGAGTCCCACCAACCTTATACGTTTGGGCCGTCATAGCTTCGACTTAAGTAGTCATGGCTTGAGCCATCATTAGAATAGTCCACCTAACTTCCTCATCTGACATGGCCTGATGGTTAATTGGATATTGATTCCCTTGAGGAGCTTGGTTCACTTGAGGAGCTTGATTCTATTGAGGAGCTTACTCATTGACATTGTTGCCCTCTTTTCTCCTTGTGTTAGCCCTTCGTATATTCATATCCTGAAGACACAAAAGATGGATTAGGAGATGGACTTATAGAATTAAACTCTATGGTATGACTTAAGAATAATGAAAGAACTATAGTTTCCTAACATCTTATAGCCTTTCATTCATAAATGTGGCGCGCTTCACACTATGAAAAAGACTCTACCAGACGTGGCTTATGAGACATCATCTTAAAAACCATCCCAACATCTTGTACCCTGATAGCATGTTTGTTATGACTCGAGCTTACACCTCGGACGTAACACAACGTACAAGACTTTGAGGAGCCTCAAACAACCCTCATAGCATTCATAACATAAGACATAAGAAAATGGTACGAATTTTTAAAACATTTATCCATACAATCAAAATCATTATTTAAAATAGCGGAAGTCTAACTTTGTCTCACATGACCATCTAATACAACTTTGAATCAATAATAGGGTCATAACCCTTCAATATAGTACGAAACATAAAATGACATGAAAGAAACTAGAAATGATCAACTCTCATCCTCGAACCATGAGTACTCACCACTAGCTTTGGAGAATAGTAAATCCAAGCTTTGAACCATAGAAATTACCTTAAGATCCGGAACATACACTATGTAAAAATATAGAAGAAATATGGTTAGTTATGATTTATGAAGTGTAAGGGATAATTAATAGCTTAAAAACTCTTTTATATGTCTAAATAAACAATATAAAACGACTTCACACTTATCTAGCAGACCTAGGAATTTACCAAACTACCCTCCACTTGGCCGAGTTTGGACAGCGTGCACAGGCACCACCTACGCCTATGACCTATGGACCGTAGGTGGGTGTTCGCCCCATCCTGCAGGTCCATAGGTTGGTGGACTAGAGCCTAACTTTGAGGGCCTGATCCACCACTCCAATTATAGGGCATGGGTCCATTTACTGGCTGCAGGTGGCCCTTTTTTGGGCAGCTTTGGTAGCTCTGGGGGTCATGGGGGTTAGGCTTTAGGGTCCTCCTCAAGAACCATTGTTTGGTCTTTCGGGGGTCATACCTTGATGTTTAACCCCTAAACCCCTCAACCTATGTTTGGGAAACAATTTTACCACATCATACTACACATCAAACTCAAAAACCCACACGTGACTCTAGTTTCACCTACTAGTTTTCTGAGGCGTAACAATAATGGTGCTGCTAATGAACCCGAACCAGTATATGATAGCAACATTCAGGTCCTTATTCTCTATGTGAGCTCCTGCCTCAATCCACCTCAAGGTGAAATCAAAGAGAAAGTGTGCCAGTGATCCCTTAAGATTATCCAATGTCTTCTTCTTGATTAGGTCGGGGTTATCATGCATAAAATTTGATGAAAACCTAAGTGGTTTATTAATGGCTTAACATCTACACTTCATATTTTGCCTCGAACCACCACAAAATCAAGACATTTAAAGGAAATTTCCTTATGTTTCCCCTTTGGTACCAAGTCACCATAAGCGACACAGAACTACTAGACCTATGTAGGAATGTATGGAACTAAGGTTTGGTGAAAACCTCAAACCTGTAAAGTATTAGATTGTTTCACACCTCTAGATATCTTTCCACCACACCATCAGTAGAAATTCTCTTTTCTTCTAATATGGTCCTTAAACCGTCAACCATTAGTCGGTTGGGTGATCAAGGAGGAGGACCTTGAACTGGTGGTGCCAGGACCACTATCTATTTTAGGGCTGCTGGTAGAGGAGGAGGATGTAACACTCTAGAAATTAGTAGGCTAAACTAGGACCCACACCTCCGGAAAGACCTTTGACCTACGGTAGGACCCATACCTCATGGGTACCCCGTGGTTAGGTCTCGTGGGTCAAGGAAAAAATTTCCAGAGTTGCAGACCCCAACCTACGCTTCACTAGCACATGTTGTAGGTCCAACCACGGTCCATCAGTGAGGGTCGTGGGTGGTGACCTGGAAACTGCTTTTTGGGAATTGGTTTAGGGGAACTTTGGGGTTTGACGATCTTAATTAATATTAAGTGACATTTTATTCTAATTCAGACTAACTATATGTTGATTTTAGACCCCTAAATTAAGTCATCCTCCTTTTTACTCCAAAATCCCCAAAAAAAAAACTAACTTCTTCTCCAAATATTCTCTATTTAGAACTTCAAGGAAGAATAAGAAGAAGGAAGCTGGGGATAGGGTTCAAAGAGCAAGGTTTTCTACTCAAAATCATCGAATTCCATTGCTAAGTTATGGTAGCTCTTAATCCATGGACCTTCATCAATGGAGTCCCTTCAAAACCCCAATTTCAAAGATAGAAAATCCCCAAAAGTTAGGGTTTGACTCCAAAGTAACCAGTTCTTTCCAAAAATTACTTTTATGATTCAGTTATGTTATATTATATGTGAATCAATGATTTATTATGATTTGTATGTTGAATTTGCCCAAGAACACATGAAACCCCCATATTAATCAATTATGATCATGTGATGTGGGTTTGTTGATAAAAGAAAAGTATTATGAGATTATGCATGTAGTGATTTGATTACTTGAATTATGATTCTATCCATTTCTAATGTAGTGAATTCTGGATGTATTGATTGAATATGATCTTTGATCCTTGAAGGGAAAAGTATGAGAATTATGCATGATTATGAGATTTATGTATATGTTTTAAGAACACGTTGAGAGTAAAGTGATTATGATTATAATCTTGTTGGGTGTTGTTGAAAGGATATTATGATTTACACACCTATGTATGAATATGATATAATGTTAATAGTTTTCTCACAATATGATGATTCTAAGGTTGAAAGGATTTTTCTCACCTAATTGAATATAAGAGTAAAAGTGATCATGGATGGTGATAGTTGCTCACACATGGTCTAGAGAGCTTTTCAAATCAATTAAATTGGATTTGTCGTCAAGTACATCTTTCCATGAGATTTGATTAAAAGTAAAAACTTAATAACTTTCTTGTGGGATTTAGGCCTAGCACCGACTGGATATTAAAATGAGATGGAGGCTCACTTATAGTTGAGTCCGGGATTCCAAAATAGGAACTCTCATCTAGTAAAGTCCAGGTTTTCCCAAAGTATGTCTCATGAGATGTAAGCCTTCACCTAGTGGAGTCCGGGTTTCCAGTAGCAATCTCTGTATCCCACAAGTACATGCCCCGTAGGATATTTAGCTAGTGGATCCACCACAGTCATACCTTTAAAACCTTGAAAGGTGTATTGGGTCCTCTCGATGGGGCATATACATCAGACTCCACGTTTAGCTCAGGTGGTTTATATCAGTTGATAGACTCTCCCATAGTAATTGGTTTAGTAAGGTAATTCAGGTCCATAGTTGTATTTATTCTTAGCCTCTCATCATGCTTCTAATTTACTCTTGCATTCTATTTTTTATACATAATTGTATCTTGAGCCTCTATAGTTTAGTTCAGTTGAGTTTACATACTTGGCCAGTATTTGTAGAATGTTCATATATTTTGTCATCTTTGCATTTACCTCATGCTCAATTCATCATAAGTATTGATGTATACTTTATGTTGCATCCTATTATGATGCACCCTCAGTTTCTTAAGTTCAACCACGATATTAAGTCATGACAGCACCACATCAGTGATACTTAGGGGTGAGTTCTCATCTACCAAGGACGTTTCTTTCTAATTTTTGGTTTAGTTAGTTCGTTGTTAGTTTCATCATTTTAGAGTTAGTTGGGGACTTGTCCCAGCAGCTCATTGGTATTAGAGGCTTCCAGACATAGAGTCAAACTTTGTTGATTTGGGTTGTTCTACGTTTAACTCAGTTATTTCTTTTAGATATTCTTAGCTCAATCCCTTCAAATTATATGGATTATACAATTATGCTCCCTCTTTATTAGAGTTATTTCAGTATGCTTGTGATATGACAAATTCAATATTAGCTTGGGGTTACTTGTGACCTTAGGTCCCATGTTACATTTATAGGCTAGCCTCGAGGTAGGAAAAATTTGGTATCAGAGAATTAGCCTCAAGAGTTGTAGGGTGTCTAAAAGCCACACTAAATAGAGTCTCTTTCATAGGTGTGAATCACGACACACCTATGAGGGGGAGGCTACGAGGTGTTATCAGAAAAACTTCACCTACTTCGCTATTTTTATTGTGCGATGGAATGTGATTCAACTTCTCCCTCTAATACATCATTATGCATGTCGAATCATTCCTCCTTACAGAGTTAACACACACAATGCTAAAACGGTTCCTCTAATATCGAATTATGAGGTTACAAATGTAGAATTCCATAATATAATCCAGATGTTGGTTCAGACCTAGCCAACCATGCAAACCAGCTGGCCCCAATTCCTACAAACCTTACTTGTGGATCAGCTGCAACAAGAGTTTGAGATTTTTTTGTATGAATCCACCAGATTTTATAGTGTCGAAGGTTGGTGAGGACCCACAAAATTTCATTGATAGGATCAAGAAGATTCTGGTGCTAATGCAAGTGGCTGGTAGTGATAGTGTTGAACTAGTATCATATCAACTCAATGATGCAGATCATATCTATTTCAAGCAGTGGAAAGACAATAGGGGTGTGGATGCAACTCTTGTGATGTGGGACTGCTTTACTAGAGCTTTTCTAGACAGGTTCTTCCCGAGAGAGTTATTGGAGGCTAAGGCCCAATTATTTATGAACTTGAAGCAAGGGTCGGTGTCAGTCCAGGAATACAAACTAAAGTTCACTGAGCTCTCCTGGTATGCTCTACATGTTGTGGTCGATCCAAGAGCACAGATGGAAAAGTTCTTGTTTAGAATATTCGATCGTTTAAAGACTGAGTCGAAAAATACTATGCTATTCAAGGATTTGGATATCTCCATGCCAATGACCCATACTCATCAAGTTGAAGGAGATAAGCTCAAGGAAATTTCCAACAGCTTGAGGGACATAAGCTCAAGGAAATTGCTAAGGATAACAAAAAGGCTAGGATAGGCAACTGTGAATATTCTCAGCATAGGTCGAGCGGTGGAAATTGCTCACTATTTTAGAAAAGGTCTACAGCCCTAGTTCCTTTATCAGCTAGTGCTTCATCCCCCAGGCTTCCACGGGATTAGAAAGGGAGGGAATAAGGCTCTAAGTCTCAATGGAATGCTTCAAATAATAAAAAATTTCCATCTTATCCAAAGTATTGTAAGAACCATCCGGGCTAGTGTCTTTCTTGCATAAAGGGTTTTTTTGGTGCGGTCGACTTTATCATAGGTGGACGGATTGGCCTTCTGCGACACAAGGTTAGGGAGGTAACAAAACGCAGCTTTAGTAGCTCCAGAAGGTCGCCCTACTTAGAGGGGTGCTTCTTATCTAGTGGTCAACCGCAGAACACGTTTTGTGATCTTTAGGCTCAACTAGAAGAGGAGGATTCTCCTGATATTGTTATGGGTACGTAAAAAATCTTCCATTTAGATGTTTATACATTGTTAGATTGAGGGTCTACACATTCTTTTTAACCCTTTATGTAGCAACACACTTTCATGTCAGTCCTAAACTCTACCAAAAACCTTCTCACTCTCTATTCCAATTGGTGACCTAGTAATAGCTAGACGGTTATATAGAAATTTCCCTGTCACTATTTCCCAAAAAGTCACTTCAACAAAGCTTGTACAATTAGAAATGATAGATATTGATATCATTCTATGCATGGATTGGTTACATTATTTTTGTTCCTCAGTCGATTGTAGAACTAGGATCGCTTGGTTATAGTTTCAAAATGAGTCATTCTTAGAGTGAAAGGGTTGTAACTCAGTGCATGTATGTCAATTTATCTCTTCCCTTAAGGCAAGTAAAATGATTTCCCAAGGGTATAACTATTATCTCGTTTAGGTTGAGGATTCAAACTTCAATATCCCAACTCTTGAGTCAGTATCAATGGTGAATGAGTTTCTAGGAGTGTTTCCAGAAGATCTTTCCAGTGCTCCTTATGAAAGGGAAATTGACTTATGAATAAATATCCTTCCTGATACCCAGCCCATTTTGATTCCTATTTATAACATGGCTCCAGTTGAGCTTAAAGAATTAAAAGAATAGATGAAAGAACTTTTAGAAAATGGTTTCATGAAACCCAACATCTCTACATAGCATGCTTTATTGTTGTTTGTGTGAAAGAAAGACAGTTCCCTCAGTATGTCCATTAACTATAGTCAGTTCAATAAATTCACAATCAAAAATATATATCCCATTCCCAGGATTAATGACTTGTTCAAAAAACTTCAGGGTGAAAATTACTTTTCTAAGGTACACTTCAGAGTCGACTATCATTAGCTCGAGATAGTAACATTCCGAAGACAACCTTCAGGTCTTAGTATGGTCACTATGAATTTTTAGTTATGCATTTTGGACAAAAAAATTCTCCTACAACTTTCATTGACTTAATGACAAGGATGTTGAAACAATATTTGAACTTGTTCATCATTGCCTTTATTGATAATATCCTCATTTACTCTCTAAGTGATGAAGAATATGTGATTCATCTAAGAGTTATTTTGCAAACCCTCAAAAATCACCAGCTATTCACTAAGTTCATTAATGTGAATTTTGGTTATAGTCGGTTGCTTTCCTTGGTCATGTGATATCCAATGAAGGGATCTAAGTGGATTCTTAGAAAATTGAGGCAGTAAAGCATTAGCCTAGACCCACCTCTCTAACTGATATCAGAAGTATCTTGGGCTTATCGAGTTACTACAAGAGGTTTGTTGAAGGAATCTCATACATAGTTTCCCCATTGACCAAGTTGACTCAGAAAAACGTCAAGTTTTAGTCTTTAGATGAGTGTGAGAAAATCTTTTTATAACTGAAGACCAGCTTGACTACAACTCCTGTCTTGACTCTACCATAGGGTTCAGGAAGTTATATGGTTGATTTTGATGCATCCAGGGTAGGCTTAGATTATGTGTTCATGTAATACGGTAAGGTCATAGCTTACACTTCAAGACATATTATTGTCCATGAGAAGAACTACTCAGGACCTCAAACTTATAGTTGTTGTGCTTGCCCTAAAGATTTAGACACAGTACATGTATGGTGTTCATTTTGATGTGTTAACAAATAATAAGAGCCTCTAGTATGTGTTCACCTAGAATGAATGAATCTTCATTAGAGAAGATGGCTTAAGTCCATCAAAGACTACGACATGAATGTGCTCTATCATCAGGGTAAGGATAATGTAGTGGCTGATGCTCTCAGCAGACTGTCTATGGGTAGTTTGTCACATGTGAGGAGGAATAGAAAAAATTAGCCATAGATGTTCACGAGTTCACTCGTTTAGGAGTATGGCTTATAGACACGTAAAATGGTAGTGAGATAATTTATAATAGGTCAGAATCTTCATTGGTAGTGGAGGTTAAAGAGAAACAAGATAGTGATCCCATACTACTTCAGTTAAAAGGTACAATTCATCATCAATGAGTTGAGGTGTTCTCTGTAAGGGGAGATGGTGTGCTTCATTACTAAGGTTGTTTATGTGTTCCAAATATGGGGGAGCTAAGGCAGAAAATCCTTTCAAAAGCCATAAATCTAGATATTATATTCATCCAAGTGCCACTAAGATGTACCGTGATCTACATAAAGTCTATTGGTGGAAGGACATGAAGTGAATCATCGCAAATTTTTTGGCTAAGTGTCCTATCTGTCAAAAGGTTAAAGTAGAACATCAGAAACCAAGGGGTCTGACTCAGGAGATTAGCATTCCTACATGGAAGTTGGAAGTGATAAATAAGGATTTCACTATGGGTTTACCTTGTACTTGGAGACAACATGACTCCATTTGGGTGATAGTTGATAGAGTCACTAAGTCAGCTCACTTCTTCGCTGTCAAGACTACAGATTCAGCAGAGAACTATGTTAGACTCTACATTAGCGATATAGTTATGTTGCATGGATTCCTTTGTTAATCATCTCAGATAGGGGTCCTCAATTTACAATTCATTTCTTGAGGTCGGTTTATAAAGGTGTTGATACTTATGTAAATTTCATTACATCATTTCCTATGCAGAAGAATGGTCACGCAGAGTATTCCATCAAAACTTAAAGTATTTGTTGAGAGCTTGCGTGATTGACTTCAAGGGTAGTTGGGATGATCACCTATCTCTCCAAGAGTTCTCCTATAATACCATATTTCATTCCAACACTCAAATGGCCCCTTATGAGGCACTACATGGGACAAGATATAGGTTTCACGTTGGTTGTTCAAAGTAGGTAAAGCAGCCTAGATTGGGCCAGATTCGGTTGATGAGACTATGAATAAAGTTAAGATCATCAGATATTGACTAAAGACAACTCTAACTCATCAGATGTCCTATGCAGATGTTACGAGAAGGGACTTAGAGTTTGAAATTGATGATTAGATTTTCCTGAAGGTGTCACACACGAAGTGGGTGATGAGATTTGTCAAGAATGGGAAGCACAATCCCTGGTATGTAGGTCCTTCTAGAACTCTGAAAAGGGTTTGTAATGTGGCTTATGAGTTAGAGTTTCCAACAGAACTAGTAGAGGTTCATCTTTTCTTTCACATTTTCTTGTTGAATAAGTGTATGGGTAATCCGACATTGATAATAAATTTAGAGAGTGTGGGTGTGAAGGATATCCTTACCTATGAGCAGTATCTAGTTAAGATGCTTGACCGCAAGATTCGTAGGTTGAGAAATAAGAAACTCACTACAGTAAATGTTTTGTAGAGGAATCAGTCTTTAGAGGGATCTACTTAAATCCACTAGTATGATACAATTAGGTAGCATATGAATAGGCTCGAGAAAACCCATATATAGCTAGGAAGTAGAACCAACAATGATAGCCAAGTACCCTTACATTTTTCCTTTCAATTCAGTTTCATCTTGAGGTAATAGTCCCCCATCACTATCTCAGTTATCTTGTGCAATTCAGTCTGTGTATCTTATTCCCTTAGTTATACTTGCATTTCAGCACATTTGTGCGTTGAAGAAACTCAGTTCAATTAGATATCAATTTCTAGTACTCGGTAGATTAGGATTGCAGCTCCTTCCCTACAAACTCAACTTGTTTAGTCTTCATTAGACGATGAATGATCCCAAGGTAAAGATATTGTAACACCTTAAAAAGTTAATCTTAGAATAAAGAAAAGAGTAAATGGAAACCTACGTGCTGTAAAGATATCCACGAACTGTCACCGTGTCCATGGAGTTGCACCCAGTGATTGTTCAAGACCAAGAAAGTCAGGACAGTCCGTGAAGCTTCACACAGATCATGAAAGTGTTTGTGAAAGGAACTCATCAGGTTTTGAGTTTTGGGTCAACTTTAAGCATTCATATCATTCTGAAAAAAATGATTTAGATGAACCATGACCTATCAAATCAAAGGTCTTTAAGTCCTGTTTCTAACCCCATTAAGTTTGCCTAATTCTGTGGCCGGAGTAAAAAGTTGTACCCATGTTAGTGAATTCATGTCATGTAGAGAAACTTCACGACCCACTAGATAGGCCCTGATGCCTTAAATGGATAGTAAAGCCTCTTGTGTGATGCACCTCGCTAGTTTTAAGTAAGGGTCGTGTTATTCTTTCCCCCTATTCATTTTGTACTTAAATTACATTGTTTTACTTTGTTTAAACCTAATTAATTAGTTAGATATTACCTAAAACATTCATTTTCTTTAAATCATCAATCTTAGAAAGAAATGAAGAGAAAAAGGTGACAGTTTTCTCTCAAGAACAAATATAGCTCTCCTTAAAGTTTAGCGCCAGGTGTGTGTGTGTTCAGTAAGGTTTTGTTACCCAACAATTCATACTCCTTTTACGAATATGATGGTTTTATGAAACTAGGGTTCTTGCCCAACTATACAGATTTCATTCCAAAATTGATTCTTGTGATTACTACTTGATTTTATACTTATTTAATTGAGTTTGCACGAATTCTTATGGATATTTGAAAGGAAAAAAAGCTTAGCCTATAGTTTTGGTATTTTCACATGAATTATCTCTTCTCCAGAAATTAGGTCAAGGTGTTAGCATTTAGTTTTAAACATAATTTAGTTAGTTTTCAATCAACAAATTTTCATAAAAATTGTTTACAGACTAGATGTTTAGTTTTGTCTCATGAATTCAGGATCACAATTTATGGTGAGTTTCTAGTAACCTATTTGGGAGTAGTGTTTAGCACCTTTTTAGACTAGGGTTCAACATACTCTCAAATCCTAGAATTACATGCAATCGTAGGTTTATAAGTCCCCTCTGTTGGGCATTAATTTTAGTGATCACACTACAATCATGCCTTTATACCCTAAAAAGGTATTTAGGCCTTGTTTATGAGGTGTATCCATCAAAATCCATGTTTAGCTCATGTTCTTTATGTCGGTTAATAGACTCTCTCAAAGTATTAACATTAGTAAGTTACTTCAGTCCCATAGTTACATTTATTCTCAGTTTTTCAGCGTGCTTCCAGATTAGTTTTGTATTCTAAATTTTATGCATTATTGTATCTTGGGCCTATGTTCTTTAGTCCAGTTCAGTTTATATTCCTGAACAATATTTTTTGAATGTGTTATATATTCAATCAATTTTAACTATCACTCATGCTCAATACATCTGATGTACTGACTCATACTCTATGTTGCATCCTATTATAATGTAGGCTAACGTTCTCAAGTTCAGCCATGTGATAAGCTATTATCGGCGCCACATCGGCGATAGTCAAGGGTGATTCCTCATCATATGAGGAAGTTTCTTTATTCTTTTTTATTTGCTTAGTTCGTTGTGATGTTCAGCATTTTAGAGTTAGCTGGGGCCTTTTTCGAGCAGCTCAACAGTACTAGAGGCTTTCAGACATAGAGTCAAACTCAGGTTATTTGGGTTGTTCTACTTTCAACTCAGTTATTTATTTTAGATTTTCTCAGTTGAATTCGTTTAGATTATATTCATTATTCAGTTACGCTTCCCCTTGGTTAGAGCTATTTCAGTATGGTTTTGATACCCCAAATTTATGATTAGCTTGGGGTTACTTTTGACCCTAGGTCTCGTGTTAGGTATACGGGCTAGACTTGAGATGTGACAATTACCTTTCTATTACAACTAGATTCAAATAGATTGCAAACATTGAACTATTCCTCCACTAGTATCTGTCTTTTAAAAGTAACAATTTGAGATCTAAGACAAGATTAAGTTGACCACCTTAATCCATAAACTAATCACATGGTAACAACTCAAATGATGATAGAAAGTAGTAAAACAGAGCAATATAAGATACCCACTAAGTTAATTCAACACCCAACCCCATAATCACGCCCCTAGATATTGTGGCATCCATCACAAAAAAAAACAGAAATCATACCTCTTATGATAAAAACCATAGGTGTAGTGAATTAAAGCAATTATATTCAACACCCACTATAATTTCACCCTCCAAGTAGCAAGTATAAGAGTCATGTTGAAAACCCGAAACTAAGAGTTATGCCTAAGAGTTTCTCTGTCTCAAAGTTCTAGGTGTAAAAATTGATTAAAGAACAGATAAATCTATTTTCTACCTATTCCCAACAATTTATAGTTTCAAAAAGATTACTTTGAATCCCATTTGGTGACATTATTTAGGCTCACCGAACCAACTTGGTGGATTGTCGTTCCTGTTGCTCAGCTTGTCCTTTACAGGCTCGTGAATTCGGGTGTTTAAACCTCACTTGGTGGACTCGATAGAGAAAGCCTTTCTAGTTCGGCGAATCGCTGAATATCAGCTTTGTTCACATTTCAATCTTTCACTTTTCATTTGGGTATTGTCACGTTCAATCACGACCCAAGTGTACCCCCTAGAAGTAACATGGCGTATTCGACCCCGAAGGAGTCTCATACAAGCTTTTAACTTCATCATAACATATGATCATAGAAAAGTAGATGGAAATTTAAAACATTCTTTTATACAATCGAAAACATTTTCATAAGTAAGTGGAAGTCTTTACTACATCTTTGTCTCAAACCATCTATATAAACTCATGAATTAAAGTCTTGTGACGCAGCCCATACAATTCTAAAACATAAAGAAAAGGCATAAAGGGGATAAGGGTTTGTCCTCAAAGATATGAGGACTCACCAACTCTTCAACTCTTCAACTCTTCTAGATTCATGAAACCTAGCATCCAAAGCAACTCAAGCCTCCAACCCTATATTTGGTTAGAATGTAGGCAATTTGCTTTAGCACAAAATGTACCAAGTATGAAAGCTAGCACAATATCATAAGAGCATCTCAAATGGTTAGTCATCATAAGACATAATCATAAGAGATAATAACATGGTTATAACACAATCAACATAGCTATAGAATAATCATCAACACAAGCATCATATAAACATAAATCAACATAAGATATATTTAATGAGCATAGGCGACACATCGTGTTCATGGCCTAGTCTTTACATAGAGTTTCATGGTTACATAATTTAACCTTAATTCCTTCATATTATAAGAGAACTACCTCACAAGGCACCTCCGAGTATACTTGTGCAATGCAAGGATAGCATCCTATACTACCATCCACGCTAAGTACCTCTCTTTGGTCATTCATGGGCATAGTCCATCTTCATATTCAAGACTTAGGTCTTCATGTCATTTTAACCTTAACCTATATACATGGTCAACTCTTTAAGCTTCATTATGCCATAAGGGTACCATACTTCTAAATAACCTCAATAGACATTTGTGTAATGCATGAAAGTCATCCAATACTACCCTTCACACTAAGCATAGCCTTGAAGTCATCCTAGTCATATTCACCCTACTTTGGCCTCATTATTAACTTAACTCTCATAAATAAGGGAATCTCTCACCATTATTCAATTATAACTAGGAAAGGAAACTCTAGCCTAATCCTATCTCCAGACTTCTATTAAGTGAACCTAAGTCATACTTGTGCAATACATGCATAGCACCCCATAATACTATACTTGCTAAGTACTACCTCTAGGTCCTCATGCTAACACCTCTTGGTTTGGAACCTAGTTCCTTTCTTTACTTTAGAACACTATGAGGTGCTCTCTTTAGCACATCTTAGTTCATTATTAGGTTGAAACTTATGAGACACTTCATTTAGTATGTCTATGTTCACTCCTAGCATGGATACTATGAGATACTCACCTAAGCATATCTAAAACCCTTTCTACTATGAACCCTATAATATACTCTCTTAAGTATGTCTAAGTTCAATTATGCTTTAGAACACTATGAGATGCTTCTCAAGCATGTCTTTGTTCATGGGATAAGGATATTGATACTAAGAATCTTAACTCAACTATGTGAAGGCTACCCATCTCATGAGACCTAACTTTGGGAAAACCCACACTCTACTGCATAGTAGTTCCCCCTTTTACTTGGATATTCCTCACATTAACTAGATGTGATTCTTATTTCTTCTTGGAGTTCAGACTCTCTCTTGTGTGACACTCCATGTCATTGTCAATATCCAATTGGAGCCAAGCATACACCCCCAAGGTTTACTTGTTAAGCCTTGCTTAACACTCATCTGTCAAGGAAGGAGGTCCTTGTAAACCAATCCATGCTCAAGTGATTCTAGCACTTTCATCTTTTAAGCATTCATAAGGTAGGTTAGGTAAATAGAGGGCTTTCACCATGATTAAACCTATTAGACTTCTATTCTCTTTTAGAATTTTCTCTCAAAGCCTTAGAAACACTAGGTAATCACATTAGCTTCACCCTAAAACCCTAGATATTAGGATCACAACCATAGTCTCAAGGTTTCTTTCTTACTCTCTTCTTTTTACCTAGATTTCAAGGTAATTTGACCACATTCTTCATTACTAGGTGATTCTAGTCTTAATTGATCATAAACGTTCAATTCTAACTTTACAAGTCAAGATCAACCATATACAATAGAGTCTAGTTCAATTCATGATTATATGATCCTAACATTGATCAATTACAACAAACAACATTGAATTAGGAAGATCACATATGAACCTTCAACTTTGTCTCGAATGACATAAACCCACAAAGATCACATTCATCAATTTTGATTAGGGTTTACCATAGAAATCACATGAATTCATCACAATATCATGAAACAAAGCTAAATCAATCATAATTAGGCATTATCCATTAGATTGGAATCATACCCAAGTCCTACCCACAATGTAAGAACAACCCTAGATAGAATTGGGTTTTCGATCCACAAATTAGGGGATTTGTAAGGGGGCTCTATGGATGGAAGAACCCATAGATGAATAAGCTTCACATAACTTTAATCAATTCCCTAAACAAAGCTTGAAATAAATGGAGAAACTCGACCTAGTTGTTGCCCCAACTTCTTCTTCTTTCTTGCTACCCCAAATACTTCTACCAACCTAAAATGCATCAAATCCTATTTCTACTCTTTTTAAAGGAGGAACTAACATCTCCTAACTAAAACATGCTCAACAGATACACTAGGAGCCTAAATGCAAAGTTCATCTCATAAAGCATTTATCCATTGAGGACATCATTCAATTCAAAACTAGGGCATGCTCATAGTCCAACTCATGAAGCCTGTATGCAACTTTACTCACATGCACCACAAAATGAGGAGACAATGCATAAAAGTCATTTCTAACAAGATATAAGAAATTTCATGATCAAGCATATAAGGAAATCATGGCAACACACAAGGCACACCATAACAATACTAGATAGGCACACTATCTCCCCCCTTGGGTGTAAGCCGACACAAATTCTTCTAAACATCTATCATAACATAAAGGCAAAAATGAAGCATCATTCATATTAAAGACAAAATCAAAGTCTATCATCTCGAATCTTACCAAGTCACATAGCCATAATTAGTATCTCAACCAACCTTTCTCCTCACTTCTTGTAGCATAAACCCTTCTAATAGTCACTTCCTAAAGACCATCAGATAGGGGATAAGAGAGAGAACTTATAAATCTGTGGCATGACTTGGAGAATGAGGAAGTGAGATTTTTCCTAAGCATCTAATAGCCACCTATTAATAAATGTGTCGTGACTCACACCCATGAATAAGACTCTACTTAGACGTGGTTTGAGACATCCTAAAATTTATCCCAAAACCTTACGCTATGATACAAAATTTTTCACCACCTAGGGGTACCCCCTAGATGTAACATGGAGAATTTGATCCCGAAGGGGTCTTATACAAGCCCTTAGCTTCATCATAACATAAGATCATAGAGAAGTAGATGGAAATTTAAAACTCTCTTTTATACATACGAAAATATTTTCATAAGCAAGCGGAAGTCTTTACTATAACTTTTTCTCAAACCATCTACATAAACTCATGAAAATAGTATTAGGACACAGCCTGTACAAATTCTAAAACATAAAGAAAAGACATAAAAGGGATAAGGGTCTATCGTCAAAGCTATGATGACTCACTAACTCTTCAACTCTTCTAGATCCTTGAAACCTAGCCTCCAAAGCAACTCAAGCCTCCAACCCTACATTTGGTTAGAATGTAGGCCATATGCATTAGTACAAAATGTACCAAGTATGAAAGCTAGCACAACATCATAAGAGCATCTCAAATGGTTAGTCGTCATAAGACATAAGCATAAGAGATAATAACATGGTTATAACACAATCAACATAGCTATAGAATAATATCAACACAAGTATCATATAAACATAAATCAGCATAAGATATATTTAGTGAGCATAGGAGATACATCATGTTCATTGCCTAGTCATTACTTAGACTTTCATGGTTACATACTTCAACCTTAAGTCCTTCATATTACAAGAGAACTACTTCACAAGCCACCTCCAAGTATACTTGTGCAATGCAAGGATAGCATCCCATACTACCATCCACGCTAAGTACCTCTCTTTGGTCATTCATGGGCATATTCCACCTTAATATTCAAGATTTAGGTGTTCGTGTCATTTTAACCTTAATCTATATACATGGCCAACTTTTTAAGCTTCTCTATGCCATAAGGGTACCACACTTGTGTGCATAAAAGTCATCCCATACTACCATTTACACTAAGCATAGCCTTGAAGTCATCTTGGTCATATTCACCCTACTTTGGCGTTATGATTAGCTTAATTCTCATAAATAAAGTAATCTCTCACCATTAGTCAACTATAACTAGGACAGGAAACTCTAACCTAATCCTATCTCAAGACATCTATTTAGTGAGCCTACGTCATACTTATGCAATGCATGCATAGAACCCCATAATACTATACTTGCTAAGTACAACCTTTAGGTCCTCATGCTAACACCTCTTGGTTTGGAACCTAGTTCCTCCCTTTACTTTAGAATACTATGAGGTACTCTCTTTAGCACATATTAGTTCATTATTAGATTGAACCCTATGAGAAACTTCATTTAGTATGTGTAAGTTCACTCCTAGCATGAATACTAAGAGATACTCACTTGAGCATGTCTAAACCTCTTTCTACTATGAACCCTATAAGATACTCTCTTAAGTATGTCTAAGTTCAATTATGCTTTAGAAATATAGGAGAAGCTTCTTAAGCATGTCTTAGTTCATGGGATAAGGAGATTGCTACTAAGAACCTTAACTCAACTATGTGAAGGTTCACATCTCATGATACCTAACTTTGGGAAAACTGACACTCTACTATGTAAAAGTGCCCCTTTTTACTTCGATAGTCCTCACATCAACTAGGTGTGACTGTCCTTTCTTCTTGGAGTCTGGACCCTCTCTTGTGTGACACTCAATCTCATTGTCAATATCCACTTGGAGCCAAGCACACACTCAAAGGTTTACTTTTTAAGACTTGCTTAACAATCATCTCTCATGGAAAGATGTCCTTAACAACCAATCCATGCTCAAGTGATTCTATTACTTTCATCTATCAAGCATTTATAAGGTAGGTTAGGTAAGTGTAGGCCTTTCTCCAGAATTCAACCTATTAGACTTCTATTCTCTTTTAGACTTTACCCTCAAAGCCTTAGCAACACTAGGTAATCACATTAGCTTCACACTAAAACCCTAGCTATTACGATCACAAACATAGTCTCACGGTTTCTTTCTTAGTCTCTTCTTTTTACCTAGATTTCAAGGTAATTTGATCACATTCCTCATCTTTGTGATTCTTGTCTTCATTGATCACAAAGGTTCAATTCTAACTATACAAGTCAAGATCAACCATATACAATAGAGTCTAGTTCAATTCATGATGATATGATCCTAAATTTGATCGATTACAACACACAACATTGAATTAGGAAGATCACATATGAGCCTTCAACTTTGCCTCTACAGGGATAAACCCACAAAGATCACATTCACCAATTTAGATTAGGGTTTGCCATAGAAATCACATGAATTCAGCATAATATCCTTAAACAAAGCTAACTTAATCATAATTAGGTATTATCCACTATATATGTGCCCTACCCATAATGTAATAACAACCCTAGCTAGAATTGGGTTTTGATCCAAAAATTGTGGGATTTGTAAGGGGGCTCTATGGGTGGAAGAACCCATAGATGAATAAGCTTCACATAACTTTAATCAATTCCCTAAACAAAGCTTGAAATCAATAGAGGAACTCGTCCGAGTTGTTGCTCGAACTTCTTCTTCTTCCTTTCTTCTAGAGATAGAATTTCTTAAGACTTATTTGGGTGTCTTTAGATGAATATGTTAAAGTGATTAGTTTAGGGTCTATTAATTATTTATAAGAGGTTAATTAACTAACTTATCGCCCCTCCTAACCCCTAAACTGATTACTAAACTAACAATTAAGCACTAACTTAAAAAACTAAAACTCCAAAACTAGCAGCACCTACGAGACCCCACCATGGACGGTGGATAGGTCTACTGGATGTGGTTTAGTGTCGTGATTTGGACCTGTGGCTCATAATTTTTAGGGTAACTCAGGCCTAACCTACTCCCATGACCTACGAGGCATAGATTGATCTAAGGGGTGTCAAATGCAACCATAGGTCACCAAAGTTGGACAATTTTGGGGACTGTTTAGGGGTCCTCCTCAAGGGGGGTCCTTGGGGAGTTGTACCAAAACGTTTAACCCCTAGACATTTCATTCTAAGCTTAAGAGCCATTTATCATGATTTTAACTGTCATACGACACACCAAAATTCTTTCTAAAGACTTTATAACTCTCTAGTTCAACTAACTAATTTATGGGGTGTTATACATTCAGTGATAGAAAACATATTTGTCCTTTCAAATTCAGTGGATTGCCAATGAATATCTTCTTTGTCTATTTTGGTGAGGCTTACCCATTTGGGTGATTTACCCTTCGTGTTAGGCGATCACCAGGTTGTGATTTTCTACTGTTTCTCAATATTTTTGGCCTTTCTTTCAAACATTTATCCTTGCCTTGTCCCTTAGCCTTCATTTCTACAAATTATCAAACTATAATTACCATAGGACATAATTAGGAATTGGGTACATTACTTGTTGAACTAAATATGCCTCTAATAAGTGTAAATCTACCACTCATCAACATCCCCAACTTTAACTTTAGCTTGTCCTTACGTAAATCAAGAACAAAATTATTTCAACAAGGATGCCTATAATAGTTCTCCATGGGAGCTATCAGGCAAATGCCATTACAAAACTACTCTCAATAACATACTACACTTCATTACGATAAAAAAAGCTTCAAATGATTACTAGTATTATGAAATCAAGCTGAAGCTCACTATAGATTCTTTTCGAATGTGAGACCATGTTTCACAACTGTGTTCAAGTGCCTTCACATCAAGAACGATTTCATGCTCTCACAAAGTAAATCAATAAAGAAGTAAGAAATCAATACAATTATTACTCTCTGAAAAGGCAAATGCATGCAAGTTCCATCCCATATGTTTGCCCATATTTTCCAATCATCACACAACCTAGTTCATGCATGGTCTCAAGGGTCTTTTAGGCTTGTAATGGGGTTGAGGGCATAGGTATGGCCAATTTGGCTTAGTGACTTCACCTTTTCAAAGCAATGTTGCAATCATCTTCACATCTTCTCAAGTTCTTTTAATTCTTTCTCATTTCAGAACTCAAACTTTCAATTGTCAATCATTTCATTGGAAACCCCTTTTTATTTCACCAAACTCTCTTTTTCTATACTTTTTTCCAGAAGTGTTTCATCACAATATCCCTTTTTTATCTGGAGGGGTTCCTTTTTTTTTGTAACACACTTCAAAGTTGAGTCTCATCTTATCTTTCATTTTGTTCAACTTGTCTTTCCTTTCTCCTTCATTTCAACACACCCAACTTAGGCTTCTGGCCTATGTTGGCTATCCAAAAAAGCTAATGCTTCAAAAAACATTTTGGGGTGAGAAATTAAGAACAATTTGGCTCAAAAGGTTCCAATATGGTTGTTAGTATAGTGTTTAGGCTCAAATGGTGCAAAAACGGATGCACACACTCATAATTTAATCACACGAAGGTATGCAAATTTGGGTTCCCACTCAAAAATTTTGACAAAGATCATTTCTTACACTTACAAAGGGTAGAGAATTAGATTAACAAGGCAAATTCTAGGATTCTGATAGTGCTCAAACATCCTCCTTAAAACCAATTTAAAGGGACACAGGTTGTAGTTAATAAAAAACCCAATAAAGAGTTAGGGTCGAATAGCACATGGAATGGTATATCGTGGAGAATTTCTATCATAAAATTTGGATTGTAAAATTACTCATTTGTAATAGAAAGAATAAGAGGGTGGATGAGTCCACCAATTTAATAAAAATGTTTAGTTATTAATTATCACAATTAAGGTAATATTCGAAGAATTCAAGAACAAACAATCAATCTAGGGGTACGGGGATTGGAAATCGATGTCACATAGGTGTAATTGTGCTCCTCTATAAAGATGGACATTCATGAACAATTTAAGTCATCTTTATTGACACTAATCATCTTTCTATCTCAAAACATATATGCATAGAGTCTCCTTTCAGAGTCATGTAATTTCTAATTGAAATAACCCAATACATTACTCTACTCTCTCTTTTAATGGAGAAATAGGGCAAATAGATCCAAGACATAACCTCTAATTTCAAGCAAGTACAAACATCAAACCTAAATTTCTAGTATTGGATTAATTACCCACTCCAATCAATATCATTTGAGCACCGATTAGAGATCGAAAGTAGGAATTATGTTTGCAACCTAAAACCATAAATTAATCCCATTCTAATTAGAGCAAATTCATGTATTAACATCAAAACAGAGCATAGCACAGTACCCACTACATTTAATCAACACCCAAACCCATAATTGCACCCCTAGATCTTGGGGTTTTAGACACCCATCACAAAATGTAAAGGAATTATACCTTCCATGAAAGCAACCATTGGTAACATGAAATTAAGAAATTACAAGTAAACCCACTTTAGATTAACCTTCAATTTGACAATTTCAAGCACAAAAGTTGAAAAATATCTAAAGCTAGAAAGTGTTTTTCATAAAAGTAATGTATTCCCTTTCTAAAACTCAAAATATTTTTCTATTTAGAACACTACTCCACACGATATTTTATTTCTCTCTCCTTTGGGTTATTTATATTTTCTCAAAATTAGCTCGAAAACCTAATATGCGACTCAATCAGTGACATTAGTCAGGCTTGGCAACCTCGTTTATCTTCTCATCTTGCCTTTTCATGCTCTAGGCTTCAAGTGTTTGTTTCATCCTTTCACATTTGGTGACTCACCGAATACCATCTTTGTTAGCCTTTCAAGCATTCAATCTTCTTTTTCACACAGTCATTTTCAGCAATGTTAAATAAATCTACCTTTCTCATTCGGCACATTGCCTTCTCTAATGGAGTTTTACAACCTAGTTAGATAAACACAAGTGATATGTTCTGTCATTTAGGGTGAGGTTGTGCTCATTAGTTTGCACATCCTTTTGCATTTTTAGTTATTCATTCAAACATCACTCCTTCGCTACTCCATTTTCCTTTGTTGATGCTAATCATCAATATATCATCAGAATAGGACAAAATTAGGCATTGAGGACACTAAATATTGAGCTAAATAGACCTCAAATCAATGTAAATCTACCACTTCTCATATTACACTAGCAACATTTCCAAGTAAGACCTCACCACACATGGCACTTCAAACACAATCATTCAATAGAGGCTGAAAAGATCAAAAGCTTATGTGTGATGTTCCTTGCAAGGCTCACATCAAAACAACGCTAGTCAACACAATATTAAAAATGATTGTTGAAAAGTGCAACTATATTGATTTCTTCCTTACAACACTAATACTAGACACCATTTTCATCATGAGTACTATATAAGACATCAATATTCAATGTAATTTATCATTGACTTATTATAACTGAAATCTAAAGCATGCCACAAATCAAAAGATAGAGAGATTAAATTTGAATAACAAAGGGAAACACCTAAAGTTCCTTGCACCTCCACTGAAAGATATATGCAATGTCCTCAATGCAAAGAAAAATAAACAAAAGAGCTTAGATGGAGGGGCTTCTAGAATGCCTAAAGTTTAGGATTCCCAAGCAAGTCGGCAGATCACCAAACTAGAACAAATCACTGATCGTGCCTGTAGCACATAAGATATTTGGTTCCAACTCGATAAGATATAGAATTGTCACCGAATAATTATATGTTCATCACCCGCTTTCCATGTGTATCACCAAATTTGGCATTATACCCTTTAAGTCACGCAGCTCATTTGGGAAACAAAGTCCAGTTCATCTAACATCATCAGTGGATAACCTAATTGGAGGCGTACATAACTGAAGATGACAATACTCTTATGAGTGGTATATTTTCACTAATTTAAGGTTGATTAAGCTCAATAATTTGTGCCTCAATGCCTAACTTTGTCCTTATCTAATCAAATATTGATAATTTGCAGCTATGAAAGCAATTGGACAAGACATGGACTGAAGCCTGAAATAATTTCCAAAAATGCAAAAGAAGTGCAAATCGAACATTGTTGATTGCCTAGCATAAAGGTCGGATTGTCGACTGAGCAAGAATAACCCAATATAATAGGGCATAAAACCTTTGTCCATCATAGAGTGTTGACGAAATCTAGTAGAAAGGGGGATACTTTGAATGAGAAAGGTGGACCTGAATCACATCACCAAATCTGACAGTGTGCAAGGCAAAAATTTCATGCTCGAATGGTGAACTAATGTGTTCTTCAGCAATGCACTAAACGTGAAAGGCAGATTCAATCGAGTTCGCCAATTGAGTTTCAAAATCATGAAACCTAGAGAATCACAAAGGCAAGTTGGGGGAAGAAGGGCGATTCACCGAGTGAATTAGGAAAGCCCGACTAATGTCATCCATTTGGTTGTGAAGTCGATTTTTTGGCCAAATTTTGGGTAAATATAATGATAGAGTTGTAATTATTTCAATTAGAGAATATTTTGAGAAAGAACACATTACTTTTAGACACCTTTTCTACTGGGTCTCTCTTAATTTCTTGATTTCATGTTACACATGGTTGCTTTCATGGAAGGTACACTTTCTTTAATTTTTGTGATGGGTAGCTTAAACCTCAAGATCTAGGGCTACTCTAATTGGGTTGGATTTTAATTTAATGTAGTGGGTGTTGTGCTATGCTATGTCTTCTTGATTTTCATGCATGAATTTGGTCTAGTTATCGCATGTTTAACTTAAGGGTTAAGGTAGTACACTTAATTCCTTCTTCTAATCTTTGATTGATGCTTGAAAGACATTAATTGGAGTGGGTAATTAGTTCAATATTAGGAATTTAGGTTTGATGTCCTTGAATTCCTCTAAAGAAAGGTTATGGGTCAGATCTATGTGCCTTATTTTTGAAAAACGGAATAGAGTAAGGTAATGGGTTGTGAATAATTTGCATTAAAGGAGATCGATAGATATTCGAGAAGAAGATTCTTTGAGATCAAAAAAATATTAGCGTCATTAAAGATGACTTTGACTATTCATATATGTAAAAAATGATAGAGCAACATATTTACTCCTATATGATATTATCATCCAATCCCTGAACTCCTAGTTTGTATGTTAATTCTTGATTTCATTTAATTATTATAATTGATAACAAAAGTTTTATATTATGTTGGTGGTACCATCCATCCAATAGTTCTTACTATTCCAAATGAGCTTATTTAAAGTATGAAAATCTCGAAAAAGAATTCTCCAAGATATACCGTACCTTGTGGGATTCGACCCCTGATGCTTAGTTGGGTTTTTACTGACTACAATCGCTCACCTTCTTATCTGGTTTGGAAGGGTCATTTGAGCGGTTTAAAAAATAGTGCCACTGTTAAGGAGCGGTAGTTGATAATTATAATTGAGATATTAGATTTTAATTTGCTTTATTTGTAGTAGAGTTGTTGTTTTGTGTTGTTGTTGGCTGATTTACAAGTCTAAAAGATGAGGGACCATGGAAGCTACAATGATAGTCACTATGGTCAAAATGATATTATGGGTGACTTTAGTGACATGCCCGTTAGTGTCATTGAAAGCATGGGAGAAATTTGTATACCTCATACAACCAGGAGGACAACGTTTCTGATCACCGAAACTATGATCAAATTGCTTTAGATGAAATAAATTTTTGGGGGTCTAGCCCATGAGTATCCCTACGTGCACCTTAGGAGTTTCAAAGAGGTGTGTTGACCCTTTATTTTCAAGAATATCTACTGAGAATTCATAACGTTAAGACTCTTTCTGTTCCCTATAACGGGAGTAGCTACAAGATAGTTGGCAAAGGTGCTAGATGATTCTATGACTTTGTAGATGAGCTAAGTAAAGCATTCTTATAAGAATTCTTTCCACCCTCAATGATGGTAAAACTTCGTCTCTAATATAGAAATTCAAAAGACTTGGAGGTGAGCCATTGCATGAAACATGACTGAGGTTCAAAAAGTTACTCTTGCAATGTCCTATGCATGACGTTCTAGAAAATTTGGTGTTGCAATACTTTTATTAGAGCCTTGATTAAATTAATAAAAATATGGCTGATCAATTAGTCCATAGTAGACTGATGAGACAACCGGATTATGTAGTTACATTGTTGTTATATGATATGACTAAGGTCAACTTAGTATGGCACACAAGAAAAGACCAAGCATCCCTTCTACAAGTGGGATTGAGTAGCGAACAAATCGAAAGGGATGAAAATATGGCCAACATGATGATCCAAATCGATTTGCTCTCCAAATATGTCATCGGAAGTGGAAATAAGTGAGTGAATGTGGTTGGAACAAACAATGGGTAGTGCCCGGATGATGCTAAATTTAATGCTTTATACAATGAAGAGGTTAAATACTTGGAAAATCAAGTGGAGATTCTCAAAACAATTATGACTGTTAAGGTAGGAACTAAGGTTGGAAAAGTATAGAGATAGTGTTTGGAAAGATGGGAGGGGTGGAAATCGGAGAGACACGAAGGTGGAAAAAGATAGATACATAACTCCACATGATCCTCTATGCCAAAAAGATCCAACTAGTGTAGAAGGAAGTAGGACGGAAGCCATGTTTGGAAGGATCTATAACAAGGTTAAAGTATCTGATAAAGTGTCGAAGGATTTGAAAAAAGACTTCTCCACTTTAACCCAAACGTGACTTCAAAATAAGTGTGATCGAGCAGCTGGAAACCCAACTGGTAAGTGTGCCAAACATGCCTGGTATAAAAAGGCCCAAGATTATTTTAAATTCAAAAATAAAGACCCTTTGAATTCTCTTAGCCTTTTCATTTCCCCTCTCTTAAATTGTGCATTTTTAGTGATTTTGTGCCTCATGTTAGTGTATTGAAAGTGCTAGGAGAGAATTTGATTGGACCTCAACTCAACCCAACCCTTATTGCTTAATTTGTTGTTTGTTTTTCAGCACTAAGGTTGGTGTTTTGACTTCTCGTTGATGGTTTTGAGTTTGGATTTCATATAAGGTTTGGGCTTGAGTCGATTAACTGAGATAAGTGCTTAATTTTGTTGGTTAGTGTCATATTGTTGAATTTAAACTGTATCGATGTGATTTTGGTTGTGAATGACTATGTTAAATGTGATAGTGTTGGTTAGAATGTTAAATTGAGTCGATATACTTGTTGTGTCTATGTTTAATTGAATGTGAGTAAAGTCCTAGTAGCTCAGTGTTGACCCATTACATGATTTTTCCTAATGATATACAGGATGAATACTTATGTAAGGGCAAATTGTCAATTAAAGCAACACTTAGTGATAAATTGGGTAAATTTAAATACCCACGGGTAGAAAATCATATAGCTGGATTAAAAAATATTTCAAAAAATCATATTTGTTCTGCATGTTGGATTTGAATTTGAAATTTATTCATTGGGCAAAAAATTCTGTTTGTCAAGCTTGTCTTAGCTCACCAAGGAAGATAAGTGAATCCCTATGTAAGACATAGCTTGCCTTTTTGAGCTGGTTGTATGGCCTTAGGTACTGTCCCATTAGGTGGGCTTGTCTTAGTCCACCGAACTCATTTGGTGAATCACCGAGAGGGAGAGGATATCTCTCTTGATGTTTGTGTCTTTCCCTATTTCACTGTCAATTTTTTGGACTTGTCTTAGCCCGCAAAAACAAACTCGACGAATCATCGAGTTTGAATTCACTCCACCCTATTTTCCTGCACCTTTAGTATTTTTCTTCAGGTCATTTTTGTGAGCTCACCAGAGCTTGCAAATCCTATTGGGTGGTATAGCTTCCCATTTGGCGAGCCTCATAACTATTTTCAAGCTTGATTTAGAGTGTTTCTGATTTCAACTAACCTTCACAAATCTTGTATATTATGTATGTTTTTCAGGTAATGGTGATAACAATGGGTAAGAATGTTGTCTCATTCGATACTGAGCCAGACATGGATCATTCTCCTCCTCCTCCTCAAAAGAAACAAAAGGGCCTCTAAATCAATGAGCTTTCTGAGGCCTTAAATACTAAAAAAAATCTGACTCTCAAATAGCTACAAGCATGGGTTTAAAGGAGAGGAACCATATTGCTAAGGAAAAGGTAAATATCAACTCTAAGTATGCGTCATCCACACAAGACACAGACCCTGTGTCATGTGTTCTCCATATTATAGCTCCAAGAGCTTTGAATAGGCTCAAGGTGGATGGGGAACACATAATTTTGGATGAGAGTCGACTTTCTACTAATATGGTGATGAGTGAGTACCCTGCAATATGAAGAGCGATCAAATTCCACAAGCAAGAATAGTTCACTAAAGTCAGGCAACCAAACATACGTATGTGAGTACGAGAGTTCTATGTTTCCTATGCAAGGGCACTGTCGTAGAAGAGGAAAGCGGCTGTTTGGAGATTGTGGATGTAATAGAAATCTGAGGTAAAATGAATCAGTGTCATATCACTGCAATTAATGTTGTACTAAGAACCCAAGATAATTTAACTGACGAATATAAGACTCGGATGGCCAGACTTTTGGATCTGTTAAAAGAGTAGCGGTCCCCTATAATATCTTTTGAATCTATAGCATCTTTACTGGCTAAAGCAAATAATATTAAAAAGAAGGACCTGAGCATAGTGGCAAGGTACTGATTTGGATTTATCTGAAGCAATGTGATGTCATCTCAAAATGAGTCTTTACTCAGGCATCTGAAGGTTGTGTTAGTGTCCATCATTGAGAGGCGGCAGATTAACGTGGGAGAGATATGTGGAAGAAATATTACTGCAAGCCAAACACGAGCAGACCTCTCTTCTCTTCCAGGTGCTCATTAACCAATTTTGTGAGAAAGTTAGAGTCCCTTTTAGAGTGAAAACTTATGTAAGGATCATGTCAGTCTCCTCTAGTGATATTTGGTGGATCTAGGATGAGTTTCTTTAAGATGGTACGACTCAGAAGCAGCCACCACTAGACTCCACTCCAGAGGGTGGCCTTGCTACAATGACAGCAGAGACCAACACACCTGCTCCTTCTGTGGAGCAGGCATGTATTCCTACTCCTTCGTTTAATGCTGCTTTATTTGATTCCGTTGCTATATCTACATCTTCTACTTCTGCGATTGCTGCTAGTGTGAGGCCTACCCTTTCTACTTTTGCATGTCTTCTCCTGACCCAAACACGTATATATTAGATGGGCTTTCTTGCTTGGTCAATGAAACTAGGGCTGCCCGAGTCGGGAAGAAATTATCTAAGATCATTGACAGGCTATCCAAAATGCCCGTGCTTCTTTGCCTGAGGAGAAATTCAAGTGTTAGAACATTGTTGAGGGCCACACTTTGAGATTATATAAGCTGACTGCGAGGATAATAATGTTGGAGAAGACTTATGGTAGTTCTCATGCTTCAGACACCCTTAGGGCTAAGGTTGCCCCGTTGAGGGCTAAGGGTGTCGAGATTCAATCCATGGAAATATCAGCAATTTGTAGAGAAGCTCCCTAGCAAATGTTGCTGCCCCTGAACCCAAGATGCCTAGTGTTGCACCTTCATCTTATGTACGTGGGGTGAGGTCACTGTAGATGGGGTTGTTGAGGATGATTAGTTTGTTGAGGAGACCGATAAGGAGGATTTTAGAGAGGATGAGTAAGGGATTGCTAAGACCCCGAAAGAGCTGCACGAGGTCGAGTAGGTTATTATTTAGGCTACCTTAGAGAGGTCTTTCATAGAGACTTCAGTTGTTGGGCCTGGTGGAGTAACTCTAGACTCCTCCACATTTCCTATTTCAGAGACTGGCACTAATGCCCAAGATAAGCGCTCCTTACCGACTCCCTTGATCCTATTATCGAGCATAGATGCCCCAATTGATGCTTCTCTGTCAAACACTCCAAATGAGAGTGTGCCATAAGTATAGGCTTTCAGGGAGATCCTTTATCTTAACCTCACAGTATACATTTATTTTTCATTGAGGACACTACTCTTTGGTTTTTCTAGGGTGAGGGCCTTCGTGCCAATATATCTCATTTGCTTTTATTCTAATTATTTTGTATTTTAAACTTTTGTAGTTAATGTTTGTGTACATTAGAGTGCTTATCTTTTGTGATAGTGTGTCTCTTTACTTCAATTCATGTTCTTTATTGATGAATCAATCCCCATTAGTCGAAATCGTTAAATTCTTGATGTTTTCATTGATAACAATTTGAGAACCAATTTTGTTCAGTATCAATGTCTTAAATAGTACTCATGATGAGCATGATGCATAGTGTTAGTGTTGCGAGAGTGAAATCGATGTGGTTACACCTTTTGAGTGATCTCTTTAAATCTTGTGTTGACTAGTTCTGTATGGATAGGAGCCTTGCAATGAACATCACACTTACGCTTATGATCTTTTTGGGATGTGCTAGAATTGTGTATTTGGATGTTCCATGTGTGGTGAGATTTACTTGAAAACATGCATGTGAGGTCCTATAATTTGACTTGTTAGTCCAATTGGTTGGATCTTACTGAATGTGGGACATGATCTTGGGAGAAATTTCAATGAGGGAGTAAAATATTCTACAAAGCCTTCACAAAGGTGTGAAACTATGTTTGACCCAATATTGCCTATTTGTTGACAACCAAAACAAGCCAATTGTGCCAAAACTACCTCTACCTTCTCACAAAAAATCCTTTTCAAAGCATTGCGATATCCAAATAGCCAACTTACGATAAAATCCTATGTTAGGGTATAGATAGGTAGGATGAATGAGAGCCAAGTGAAGGGCAAGGAAAGATGAAATAAGACTCCAATTTGAAAGTTTTGTAAAAAGAAGGAACGCCTCCTTATAAAATATGTGTGTATTGGTCATCAATTTGATGCGAATAGTGTAAAAATGAAACTAAAAAAGAGAAGTGAATGAAACAAAATCTTGTTCCAAATCAATTGAGTGGAAGGTCAAGGTTTGAGTTCTCAAATGAGAAAGAATGAAAACAACTTGAGATGAGGTAATGTTGATAGCGACAATGCTTTCAAAAGGTGCAAGTCACTAATAAAAATTGATCATGCCTTATCCCTCAGCCCCATTACAAACTATAAAGACCCTTAAGATCTTACATGATTGGGCAAGCTGATAACGCTCAACAACACTTCTTCCGATTCAAAGTATATTCTGTCGTAATCAAGTATAAACCCAAAGAAGAGGTAGGGTCGATCCCACAGGAAGTGATACGGTAGAGAATTCAATTTTGAAGTGAAAGAAGTGTTCTAATCATTCACAGAAGTAGATATTTTCAAAACAATTAATATAAGTGGCAAGGGTTTGACAAATAATGACAATTGAGGGGATTATAGTGAACAATTAACAGCTACAGACAAACTGGAGTTATCAAGTAGGAAAGGATCCTTGGGGATGTGATTGATTAAACGCCAATTTCATTGTATGGGTGATTATTATTTACTAAAAGTTGTTAAATATTAGTAGGTAGGCTAAGATTTAAGTGTAACAACTATTTCTCAAGCGACCGAGGTGGGGCTCGCTGACCTGTTTGGCGATGCGCCAAGTGTTCCTTCTTCTCACATTTTTGGCTTGCCTTCTCAACAATCATTTTGTAACTTTATGCGGGCTAATTCTCTATCACCGATCTAATCGGTGCTTCACCAATTTACACATTTGATCGCCGAGTTGGCTTTTTTCCCTGGGCTAGAATGCAATAACTTTTGGCGAGCTTAAGATCCACTTGGTGATTCACTGACTTGTCTTGGCGATCATCAGCCTTGCTTGTCTTCAATTTTTTTAGTTTGTTTGCTCCCTTTTCCTAATAATCTTCTTGATCTACATTGCTTCAAATTAGCATTTTAGTATCCGTTTAGAGAAAAAAATAGGCATTGAGGACACTAAAACTCTAAATATCTAGCTTTAAATAAGTTGAAATCCCCGTCTCATCAACACCCCCAACTTAAAATTTTACTTTTCGTCAAGTAAAACATATGATCAATCAGTTCAACAAAGATGTCTACAAGTAGTGCTACTCAAGACTTGACATGAATAAACAAGAGGTTCAATCTACCCTTGCAAAGTTCAATTGTGCACTACAAGTTCCAAAATATGACTAACCATCATTAAGTAGAACTCAAGCTCATAATGCTTACTTCAAATGCAAATTCAAGCAGAACAAAAGTATTCAAATTACCTCACATCAAGGATTATTCAATGCTCCCACAAAACTCAACAAAATTTAAAAAGCAGGGAATCAAAAGCAACTCTCACACTCGTATAGATAAACACATGCATGATTCTACCTATAGGCTTGCGCATATTTTTTAGTCAACATGACAGTGACATCATCAAGATAACAAAGGTCTTTACAGGCTTGTAACGCGGGTGAAGTTAAAGGTATGATCATTTTGGCATAGTGACTTCAACCTTCATGAAGCATGACATGCCTTTCACCTTTTCTCCTTTTGTTTTACTCTTTTCACTTTTCACAATTCCCCCAAAATCCTTTCAAGCACATGTACTCGTGTTTGACTCATTGGACACCCCTTTTATTTTATTATGGTTCCTTTGCAACATTATTTTTTAATCATTTTATTCTCTTTTCTCTTTCCCCCTTTTTTTATATGGAGGGGTTCCATATTTTTCAGCAGAATCCATCAAGGGCAAATTTTTACATACTTCTTGAGTTTCCTCCTTTTTTACCACACACCCAACTTTGACTTTTGGCCTAAGTTGGCAATTCAAAAGGATCAATGCTTCATGAATGTTCTGGGTGATGGGAAAAATAGGTCAAATGTGCTCATGTTTCATCCAAATAAAAGATTAGGCTTAAATGGTGCCAAGCTATGTTCACACTCTCAAAAGGTGGTCACAAAGAGGTATAATAGAAATTAGGTTCACTCTCCACTAATTAGCCCTAAGACCATCTCTATCATTCGCCTACATTAGTCAATTGGATCAACAGGGACAGTTCTAGGTATTGCCAAGCACATATTTTGAGATAAATCTTACCACATATGACATTCAACATAATCATCAAAATAGATTCTACAATTATTGCTTGCGTGCAGCGATTATCACAAGATGCATGTCAACAATAAACTAGTCACAATGAGATGCTAAGAGTTCACACATGAATTATGAAACTCAAATTTGCCTCATTGGAATTGCACAAACATATTGTTCAATCAAGATCATTATTCAAGTCCTCACTATTGATTGCAACCAATTCTCAAATATGCAATAGACCAACCACATTCACAAAAATAGGGTACGAACATACTTTACCCCACCAAACAAAACTTAACATTGTTTTGAATGCAAATATAATAGTAAATACAAACCTAGATAGTAATGATCACTGAATGAAATAAGTATGGTAAGAAGAACTCTTCATTTCATGCTTATTTGGCGACAATTGCCCTAGTCTACTGAACTAAAATGAGCTCGCCAAAATTTCCAGATTATCATCCCTCTAGTTGGCACCAAAAGGTGGACTAAATCGAGCTCGCTGGATTGGACGTCGGTGTATCGAATAGTCTTTCAGCTCACCAAAATTTCAAGAGTGTTGGCACTCTAGTTGGAACCATAAAGTGGAATATATCATTCTTTGTGAAATGGACGCCGGAGCGCCAAACATGTTTGCACCTTGCCCAATTGTCTAGAATGTATGTTAAAATTTACCTTAGAATAGGTGATGCACTTGAGCGATTGGGGGAGTAGATTGGCGATTCGCTGAAAGGGTCCTTTCATCGTCTTACTTGCTAGTTGATTAGAATGAGGATTTCACCCTGCACATTCAGCAAACGTTATTCAAAAACAACTAAAACATGGGTTACCTCCCAAGCAGCGCCTTAGCTAATGTCATGGCCTGACGTTGAAATGCTCCCACATATCTTCCAAATACACCACTTTAATTACCGATATGTCTCGATATTTTCCAAAAAATATGTTCAAGCATTCCCTATTTACTTTGAATGCTAGTCCTTCTTTGCCTTCAACTTCAATTGCACCATTCATAAACACTTGAGTTACTTTGAATGGGACAGACCACTTTTATTTCAGCTTACTCGGGAAAAGTCTCAAATGAGAGTTATAAAGCAAAACAAGATAGCATACTCGAAAATCTCGCTGAAGGATTTTAGCGCCATCCCACTTTTTATGTTTCTCCTAATAAAGGTCAAAAATTTCATACGCTTTCAACTGAAATTCCTCCAATTCACGGTGTTCATTGACTTTCTCTTTCGAAGCACCCCTGCTCAAATTTATCTCCTTCAACGCCTATGGTTCCTTGTGTTCAAGCTCGATTGATAGGTAACACAACTTTCCTAATATCCTTCGATATTAGAATGTGCAAATTATTTTTTGAAAGAGGTATGGTATGCCCGAATATCATCATCCAACTTTCGAGACCAGTTGGTCCGATTTGCATTGACTGTTTTTGTAAGAATACCCTTGAACCATAATGGTATGCCCAAAGTGCATCATCAACCTCTCATAAAGATGAACTATATTAGTTTCTAATCGAGACAAATGATCTGCCACTTGGTTCTCACATCCATTCCGATCTTTTACCTCAAAATCAAACTGTTGCAACAACACCCACCGAATCAATCTTGGCTATGCATGTTACTTAATCATCAAATACCCAGTGGCAACATGATTAGTGTGCACCACCACTTTAGTTTCCAACAGATATGCTCTGAATTTCTCAAACGCATACACTACTGCTAGCAATTCTTCCTGCATGATGGCCAAATTCTTTTGAGCCATATTCAATGTCTTACTTGCATAATAAACTGATTGAATTAGCTTTTCTTTTCGTTGACCAAGAACATCCCCCAAAGAAACACCACTAGTATCATACATTAGTTCAAACGGAATACTCCAATTAGGGGCAATAATGACCTAGGCTAATACACATTTTATTTCAAGCACAAAATGCTTTGAGGCAAGTGTCATCAAAGCTGAAAGTTGATTCCTTCTCTAGAAATTTAGAACGAGGGTGAGCTACTTTGGAAAAGTCCTTTATAAACCACCTATAGAATCATGTATGTTCTAAAAAACTCCAAAAAATTTTTATAGAAAAAAGATGAGGGAGCATGGCAATGACATCAACTTTAGCTTGATCCACTTGCATTCCTCCTCCTAAAATTTTATGCCCAAAAATAATGCTCTCCTTTTCCATGAAATCACACTTCTCCCAATTTATAACAAGCTTGGTTTCCACGCACCTTTGTAGTACCTTCCCAAGGTGTTCAAGACATGCTTCAAATGAATCACCAACAACTGAAAAATCATCCATTAATACGTCCATCAAGTCTTCCACCATATCTGTGAAAATAGAAAGCATACATCGTTGGAATGTTGTCGAAGTATTGCACAGCCCAAAAGGCATCCACTTGACAGCAAAAGTTTCATTGGGGCACGTAAAAGTAATTTTCTCCTGATCTTCCAGTGCAATGGAAATTTAGTTATGCTAGAATAACCATCTAAAAAGCATTACCATCCATGCCCTGCTAGCCTATAAAGCATTTGGTCCATAAATGGCATTGGAAAATGATCTTTCTCAGTCTATGCATTTAATTTTTGGTAGTCCATGCATACTCTCGAATTGGTGACCAACCTCATAGGTACAAGTTCTCCTTTTTCATTTGGAACCACCATAATGCCTCATTTAGTTGTTATACATTGTACGGGACTTACCCATTTGCTATCCGCAATAGGATAAACCACGCCTGCATCTAGTCACTTGATAATTTCTTTCTTCATCATTTCTTGCATTGTAGGGTTTAGCCTTCTTTGATGCTCAATACTTGGTTTGCATTCACTATCCAATTGGATTTTATGAGTGCAAATCTCGAGGGAATCCCCACATTATAAGAAATTGTCCATCTGATTGCCTTAATGTATAGTTTTAACACCTCGATGCAATTTCACTTGCCACTCAAGAAAGTCCACTACAATGATGACGGACAAGGAGTTGTTTTCTTCCAAGAATACATACCAAAGAAAAGATGGGAGCACTTCCAACTCAAGCTACGGAGGTTCTTCAATGGTTGGTTTAGTAGGGGTCTTTCCCAATTTTTAAATCAATATCGAGCTTCAATGGATTTATAGAATGAGCACCTTATCGGTATAGAATAGCTACAACTTCATCATAACCTTGAATTTCTTCCTCATCAAAATTTGAAAGGACAGCGGCAAGGGGCTCACCCATACAAAACATTTCACTCACACTAGCTACTACTTCATCAATCATATCATTCATTGAGACCATATGGATGTTGCTAGGTTGCTTCATCGATTTGCACACATTTAAAGTAACCTCCTTATCATTTACTAGAAACTTTAACTCACCACTTCAACATCCACAGGAGCTCTCCTGGTTGTAAAAAATGGGATACCTAAAATAATAGGTACCTTGACATCAATCTCACAATCCAAAATAACAAAGTCGGTCCCGAATATGAACCTATCAACTTTCACCAAAATATGATACAGTATGGCAATGCGATACTTAATAGATCGATCAGCCATGACGAGGCACATTGTTGTAGACTTAGGTTCGCCCAATCCAAGTTGTTTGTAAAATGACATAGGGAATCTCATTAATACTAGCCCAAAATTACATAATGCTTTGGAAAATTGAACCATTCCAAAAGTGCATGGAATAGTGAATGCCCCTGGATCAACTTTCTTGATAACCACATTTTGTTGTCATGATGGCACTACAACTATAAATCCCCTCAACCATTTCAAAATGCATACTCCTCTTCTTGGTGACCAATTATTTCATGAACTTTGCATAGCCAGGAATTTCCAATAACACTTTGACTAAAGGAAGATTTATAGACAGCGTTTTAAACACAAATAGAAATTTTTTGAACTTTACATCTTTATCCCTTTATTTTGTGTCATTGAGAAAATGGCGAGTTGAATTTGGGCAATGGTTTTACCCGCTTTGAAAAAGAAGTAACTCCCTCATTGTATGTTTGAAATTCCTTGATGGTGAGTTGTTTTTGAATTCCTCAACCTCTTTGGATGTGTCATTCTCCAGTTCTTGGTAGGGTCCATTTACACCAATGGTATTATCTCCTTCTTTACTAATGTTTGCATTATCATTCACTTTTACATCACCACCTACTTCTTTCCCAATCTGGGTTAATACAACCAAGCATTTATAAAGATTAACTTTTTAATTCACCATCATATCATTTTCAACCTTCTCTAGCATCTTGGACTTTAACTGGGATGAAAGTTCACTCATTTGACATTCGAGTTTGTTGATAAATTTCGAGTGAGATTTTTTTTATTATTCAAGGATGAGCAGTCAGCCTTCATTTATTTATGTATTTCATCGGATCCTTCAACCTTATCAAAATGTGAGATAATAAATCATCCACCTGAAATCTCCCAAAACTATCCCTAGATCTTGGCCTATTGCCCATGTGCATGTAACACGCATCATAGTCGTCTTCTCTCCTCCACAAGTTATTGTGGTCAGCCAAATCTTGGTTGTAACTTCTCTGTCTATCCTCACTAAGTGTGCTTCAACCTTGATTCCCACTCGACTTTAAAGAGCCCAGGTAAGAACCTTCCTCTAGTCTTGACACTTTTTGCACCTCGTTGGTTTCAGAAATACTCCCCCTTACCAATTTTTTAGCAATTCCGTTTGGGAAATCATTTTGGCTATGTTCTCATCTCATTCTTGGTTTTTCTTCACTTGCTCGTTTGTCATCCCGAAATTCAAGGGAGACACTTGATCTTCTCTAGTGTATAAAGCACGATTGTTTTTTGTCATTTCATCAAGAAGTGTGGATGTTATATCAAACGGTTGTGGCATGATTCCTCTTCTAACAAGCTAGTAAGACACACCTTTGTTTACTAAGTCGAGGCTCCGATAGAAGTATCTTAACAACACATTGTTCTAGAGTCCATGAGTTGGGCATTGGAGCAACAACTTTTGAAACCTCAACCCTTTCCCATGAATAGATTCACTATGTACTCGCTTAAACTTCTAAATATTGTACCTCAACTTCACCATCTTCGAGCGAGGGAAAAACCTGACATAAAAAGCCTCAGTAAGCTCTTCCTAAGAAGTGATTGATTCTCTTCGCAACTCAGCCAACCACTTTGTTTTTCCCCCAATAAAGAAAAGGGAAATAAATGAAGTCGAACAGACTCTTGAATGATATTCTCTAAGGAAAACGGCCCACAAACATCCATAAAGTTCCGAATGTGGTCAAAAGGATCCTTAGTAGCTAGGCCACCAAAGAGTTCCTTTATCATCAACAATTGCAAAATGGTGTTGGCCGCATGATACACCGCATTGCCCACAGTCAGAGGCAATCAGATAGCACCCGTACTTCCCAACCTATCTTCATTGACATTGTGCATGTTACGGATGCTATTATTGTGTCCAAGTTGGCTAGAGTTTCTCCCATTAAAACTCATTTCGTCACCTATTTAAGAGCAGCCAACGACACACAAAATTAATTTGTTTCAACTACAACAAGATTCTTTCAAAACTAAACTTCACTAAAAAAATTATAAACGCCACTCTCGGGCAGCGGCTCCATTTTTGATAACGCTCAACTACACTTCATGTGATTCTAAGTATAGGTGGTCCTAATAAAGTATCAACCCAACTAAGAGTTGGGATCAATCAGACCTAGAGTGATATGTAGAGAATTTAATTACAAAGTGAAAGAATTGTTCTAATCATTTGTAGAAGTAGATATTTTCAAAACAACCAAAGTAAATGGTAGGGGTTTGAGAATTAATGTCAATTGGGGGGGGGGGGTTATAAGAGTTAACAATTAAACAACTACTAACACACGAGAGTGATCAAGTAGGAAGGAATCCTTGGGGATGTTATCGATTAAACACCAATTTTGTTTTATAGGTGATTATTATTTAGTAATAGTCATTGAATCTTAGTGGCTAGGCTAGGCTTTAAGTGTAACAGTTATTTCTCCATCAATTATTATGAGCTACTTATCTCAAACCTTGACAAGCCCAACAAATTTGAACAACCCCAAACCTCAATTAATCTACTCTTTCAAGCTAGATTAGTAGGATTGAATTCAGACCCACTTTCTCAAGTTGAATCCACAGTAGCCCAATCACTACAATCATCAATTGATAGTCTAAATTCTAAATCCTCTTTCTCAATGTCACGACCTAGGACCCCATGTAAGCCACTTAGCATATCACAACATAAGATAATATAAAAGTATGGAAATTTAAAATATTTTTCAATACAATCAAGGTTTCATAAACGAAGTGAAAGTCTACTACACTTGTCTCAAACCATCTAATAGTTGAAAAGAGTTAGAGAGACCACCCATACAAAAGTTCTAACATAAGAGAAATCCATAAAAAGGAAAGTGTGATCAAGTCCTCGATGCTATGAGGACTCACAAAAACTTCTCTTCTTGATCTACTATGAACCTAGCCACGAGGATGCAAGTCAATATTGCCGAACACTACATTTGATAAGAATGTAGACAAATGTATGCATTAGTACAATAATGTACTAAATATGATGGCTAGCATAAATTATTAACATAAGCATAATAGAGGCATTAGTCAACATAAGACATATACGCAAATCATAAGAGACATTAACAAAAGTCATAAGCATAAGAGACATCATCATAAGACATAGGCCATAAGCATAAGAAATAACAACATAGGCATAGACATAATCAATTCATCTAGTTTAACATAACAGAAACACTTAAGAAGTCAGCTTAAGGCTAGCTTGTGCAATGCATGGAAAAGACCCCATAATCCCACCCATGTTAAGCAAGTCACTTTAGGCCCTCATTAATGTTTATCATCTTTTGATCTCATCCTTAGCTTATTTCTCATAGACAAGGGAACATTCACCTTTAGTGACACATCAAGGAAAGCAACTATAGAAACAACTAACTAGGCATACATCATCCAAGTAGTCATCATATCAAAACATATTTACAATACTTCATTGAAGTATCCTTAGTTCAATATTCATGTTCATATTCTTATTGTGATTGTGGAAAAGCATAAGTTATAAGCATATTCATTACATATGTCATCATAACATAAGAGGAACATATCATAGTTACCCTCAAAGCATACTTGTGCAATACATGAAGAAGTCCCCATAAATCTCACCCATTCTAAGTAAAACTTCTTGAGTAACCATAATTCATAATTCATATTCTTTTTATGGGAATTATTCTTAACCGACATAGACATGTGAGTTTAATATGAAATCCGGCATCTACAACCACCAAAAAGTGGTTGTCCTACTTGCCTAAGGTAGAATCATACTCTTAGCTTAGGTGGATCCATTAGCTAAGTAACCTACGGGGGCACGTAGTATATGGGAAAAGGAGATTGCTACTTGAAACGTAGACTCAACTAAGGCAGAAGGTTTCAATCTCATGAGACATACTTCGGTAACCCAGACTCAACTAGTGTAGAAAGTCGGACTCAACTAGTGTAAAAGCTTTCATTAGGAAGCCGGACTCAACTAGTGTAAAAGCTTTCATTGGGGCCGGACTCAACTAGCATAAAAGCTTCCATCTCATATTCAATATCCACTCAGTGCTTACCATTAATTCCAATGGATTTCATATTAATTAAGTCTTGACTTAAGTTCATAATTATGGAAGAATGTCTTGACAGTCAATCAAACATAATTCATAAGATAGCTCATTATATCATGCGTGAGAATATCCTTTCACCGTCCATGTCTACATTTAGATTCAATAGGTGAGAAAGCCTTTCAACCTTAGAATCATCATATTGTGAGAAAACCTTTCACATCATAACATAATCATACATATGTGTGTAAATGAGAATGTCCTTCCAATAACATACAACAAGATCATAATGATAGTCACTTTACTCTCAAGTGTTCTTAAACCATGTACATAACCTTCATAAAACATGCATAATATCATATCTTGCCCTTTCAAGGGTCAAAACTCATATCAAATCAACACATATAGAATGACTACATTACGCATGGATATAATCACAATTCAATGAATCAAATCACTATATGCATAATCTCATATACTCATAACATAGGTCATTTGGGTAAAGTCCTTCCACAATAACTCTATCTAGTAGTCTACCATCATCATACAAGCTTCACTCTTAAAGCCTTTACATACATAATTCATCATATTGGCTTTTCTTTCAAATCCTAGTAATCAAAATTCACGACTGCAAGCCTTACTCTAAAAGCTTTTCTTTCAAATCCTAGTAATCAACATTCACGACTGCAAGCCTTACTCTAAAAGCTTTACTTCTTACAATCTTCATACATACCTAGATTTTAAGGTATTCTAATCACTTTCTTCATTCTTAAGAAATTTTAAATCATATCTCATCATAAAGGTTAAATCTCAAGCCTTACTAGCCATGATCCATCATATATACTATAAAATAATTCAATTCATGTCTACATGCTTTTATTCTTGAACAATTACTATGCATTTCATCAATAACTAGGGTTTGCCATGGAAACCATGTAATATCATCATAATAACATGATTCACTACTAATTCTAGTACAAACAATCAATACCCACTCAATTGGGTCAATATACAACATAACGCAAAACATTGAAAAAACCCAAACTTGAATTAGGGAATTCTTCATCAAATTGGGGAATTCTAGGGGTCTCCATGGATGGAATATTCCATAGATGAATAAGCTAACATAAGTTGTTTATAAAGCGTAGCTAGCTTGAAACAATGGGGTCTTGACTTGACCAAGCTTGACCCTCTTCTTCTTCTTCTTCTTCTTCTTCTTTTTCTTCACCTTCTCCTTCTTCTTCTTCTTCTTCTTCTTCTTCTTCTTCTTCTTCTTCTTCTTCTTCTTCTTCTTCTTCTTCTTCTTCTTCTTCTTTGAGTGTTTTAGAGAGAGAAATTTTGGAGCGAAAGAACTTAGGGAATTATTTGGGTTTTGGAATAAATGACTTAATTGGGTGAGTTTTGGGGTTAAAATGACTTTTATAGGGATCCTAGGCTTGGGCAAATGACATAGCTTTGAGTTAGAATATTTGGGAAAAGAGCCAAGAACTCCCCTTAGTGGAAATTGCCAAAATGGAATAAATATGGCCTTCACGGGTCGTCATCATCACCACGGCCCGTGAAATGGGTCGTGAAGAATTTCAGCCTGACAGTGCTTCACTATTTCTAGCATAACTTTATAGACTGAGATGGGAATTAGGCAAACTCGGAGAGGCTCCATGGACCACCTAACTAATTTTGAGATAAGAGAAATGATCATTTGAAGTTGACCCTAAGCTCTAGGTTTATTAAAAAGCACTTCACGTGAGGCACATGAGCATTAGTGCCTACCTCGAACCATTGTGTCTCTCTTTGTCATTATCTAGTAGCTAGGAAACTTTCCCCTTAACCCCTAAAAACAAAGTAAACCTCATGACCCCTCCCACGGCCTGTCAAGGCCTTCAGGAGCCGTGAAGTGGCTCGTATGGAGGAGGTCAAATTGGAAGCCTCAAGAAGGCTACTGCCTCATAACCACGGGTGGCATCACAGGGCTTGGTGGCCACCAAGAGCCATGAAGGCTCATGTGGTCATGGGTAGTGCCTTGGGAAGATGGGGCACCCTTGGCCCCTTTCCTTGGCTCTTGCCCCTTTCCTTTGACTTGTTGCCTTCTCACTTAGCCCTAATTAACATACTAATCTATGGGGTGTTACACTCAATCAAGCCTAGAATTCTAAACTAGAATGGTATTTCCAACTAAAATTCAGTAATTAAAACTAAACTATCAATTCAACCTACTACGAATCAACAATTAAATCAATAAATACTAACACCCATAAGCTAATTGAAACATTCAGTCACATAATCATACCCAAGAATGGGGGTTTTAGCCAAACATCACAAAAACAAGAAATTGTTATCAACTATGTTCTCCATCACCTTGGGTAACAAATTGCAAGTCCTCACAATGCTTAAAATCAATTCCAAATCAAAACCAACCCTAAATTCCTACTCAAAAGGTCTATAAAAAATGTTCATAGTTTTTTCGATCAAAAATCAAGGACTAGAATATGAGGAAACTCCTTTTCTTCTTTTCAAAATTCAATTTATATGTTCCCTAATTTTCAGCTTCATATCCACTCTACAAAATAAGTTGATTTCTCCTACATATCCTTCTTGGCTTGACTTTTTACCTTTCTTTGTTTAAGCGATTGAGGTCGGGCTCGCTAACCTATTTGCCGATGCGCCAAGTGTTCCTTCTTCTCGCCTTTTTGGCTTGCCTTTACACTAATCATTCTACAACTTTAGGCAGGCTAATTCTCCACCGCCGATCCAGTTGGTGGTTTACAGATTACTCATTCTATCTTCGAGTTGGATTTTTTCCATAGGCTGACCTGCTATAAATTTTGGCTTGCTGAAGAGCCATTTGATGACTCGTCGAGTAGTCTTGGCGATCATCAGCCTTTCGTGTCTTAAACTTTTTCAGCATTTTTCAATATTTTTTGCCCGATTATGCCTTTCCTTGCTCTTTAGCCTTCATTGATATGAATTAGCATTTTTCCATCAGTTTAGAACACAAAATAGACATTGAGGACACTAAAACTCTAAATAACTAGACCTAAATGAGTCGAAATTCCTGACTCTTCACAAAGCTATGGGACAAAACTTACATGTCTTTTTTATTTGAGAGAGTAATATTTGTATTAATTCCTATTACCTTTGTTTATTTACTTTGTGAGAGCATGGCATCATTCTTGATGTAAGAGCACATCAATACATTTGTTGAAAGATGTTGGTGCATTAGACAAGAAGCTAAAGTGAACTTTTGCTTGAGTTGATATTCGAGACTCATCAGTTCAAGATTTTTTATCATTATTTAGGGTAACATGTTATTGAGAGTAGTTTCTCCATGGAACTTGCATGTTAACTCTCATCGAGTATTGTTTTAGTCATCCTTATTAATATTCTTTCTTGATTTACTTGAGGATAGGCAAAAGTTTAAGTTGGGCGTGTTGATGATGGTAGATTTAAACTTATTTAAGGTCCATTTAGCTCAATAATTGGTGTCCTCAATGCCTAACTTTGTCATTTTCTAATCAAATGTTAATGATTTACAGCTATGAAAGAAATTGGACAATGCATGGATGGAAACTTGAAAGAATGGCCTAAAATGCGAAAGAAGTGCAAAATGAACATTGTTGATTGCCTAGCATGGAGGGTGGATAGCCGACTGAGAAATACCTTACCCAATATGACAGTACATAGAACTTTTGTCCATCATAGAGGATTGGCAAACTCCAGTAGAAAAGGCAATATGCCAAATCAAAAAGGCGTAACTGAAATACATTGCCAAATCTGACAGTGTTCAAAGAAAGATTTAATTCTCGAGCAGAGAACTAAAGTGCTATTCGACGATGTACTGAATGTGAAATGATGAATCAATTGAGTTCACCAACTTAGGCTCAAACAATTGAAGCCTAGAGCATCACAAAGGTGATTTGGGGGACGAAGGGCGATTCATGGAGTGAATTTCATGAGCTTGACTAATGTCATCGATTTTGTTGTGAAGTTGATTTTTCAGCAAAATTTTGGGAAAATATAAATAGCCCAAATAATAGAGTTGTAAATCAGTTTGATGAGAAAGTTGAACAACTCAGTTGAAGAGAAATTATTGAGTGAGAACACTTTAATTTTTAAAACACTTTATTCTAGTATTCTTGGGGTTTACAATTTATATCTTTAATTAAATAATTTGAAGTTAAATCCAAAGTGGTTTACTCTTAATTGTTTGATTTTAAACTACACGTGGCTTATTTCATGGGGTTGGGTGTTAATTTATTATCGTGGGTATTGTGCTCTACTCTATCTTGTTGTTGTTCATCCGCGATTTTGGTCTAATAATCATGGGGTTAACTTTAGGATTAAGTTTAAAATCTTAGTTGCTACTTCTGATCTCCGATTCATGCTCGAAAGAGATAAATTAGAGTGGGTAATTAGTTCAATACAAGAAATTTAGGTTTGATGTCCTTGACTTGCTAAAAAGAGAGGTTATAGGTCGAATCTATTTGCCCTATCTTTTAAGAGGGAATAGAGTAAAATGTTGGGTTGTTAATAATTAGCATTAGATGAGACCGAAAAGATATTCTATGCTTAGATGCTTTGAGATAGATAGATGATTATCTTCATTGAAGCTTACTTGGCCTACTGATGTATGTACATCACTATAGAGATGCACATTTACTCCTATATGATATTGACATCCAATCCCCGCACCCCTAGGTTGCTTGGTAATTCTTGATTTCTTTAAATCTTAGTTTAATTGTGATAATTGATAAAAAAAATTATATTAAGTTTGTGTTACCATACACCCAATTATTCTTACTATTCCAAATGAGCTGATTTAAAATCCGAATCTCTCGATAAAGAATTATCTACGATATACCGTTACTTGTGGGATTCGATGCCTACTCTTCGTTGGGATTTTATTGACTACGATTGATCCTCATTTTAATTGGTTTTGAAGGGTGATTTGAGTGTTATCATACTCTCACAAAGGGGAGTTGCCCAATGGGAGAACTTGTTGGAGCTCTGCTTTGTGACTTTGTTGATACCTAAAGGGTCTTTCAGTTGCCTACCTTCTTTCCATATTGCACAACTGTCACCCACATTATTGAAAACCACTAAAACTTGAGTTGTCTCTTAAAAAGGGCTTTATTTAACATCGTATCATGACGTGGATATGGTTTCAAGCATCATCCAAGTACACTACTTCAACAACTCTCAGATCGTGACCCTTCCCAAAGTATACCTTTAACCTTTGGTTGTTAACTATGAATTTGACACCCTTTACATATTTAATTTTTGCTCCATACCCATACACCTTGGTGAATATGTACAGACCAGCCCACTTGGACATTAGCTTGCGCGGAAAGAGTTTTGATAGTGCATTGAAGAGTAAGCATAGCTCACCCACTCTAATCTCCCAATACATGATATTTGCATCATGCCACCATTTAAATTTCTCTTTGCAGAGTGCAGAGCTGTCATATGTTTGTAAGTGAAAATCATCCAATTTAAGTAGTTGACTCACGCGACTTTAGGCCGCCACTTCTGAGTGGAAATTCACATTTTCTGTGCCCATAAGGCCTTGTGTTCTAATTCAATCAGAATATGACAATCTTTCCCAAATACGGATTTGTATGCAGACATGAAAATAGGGATTTCAAAGTAGTTCGATAGGCCCAAAGTGTATCATCAAGCTTTCTAGGCCAATCAGTGCGATGTATATTCATTGTTTTGCCTAAGATACTCTTTATCTACCAGTTGGACTCCTCAACTTTCCAACTAGATTGCGTATGGTACGGTGTTGTAACATTTTTCTTGAATTCATACTTAGACAGAAGGGCTTCAAGTTGGTAATTAAAGAAATGGAAGGCCCCATCACTTACAATGGCCCTTGGGGTCCAAACCTTGTGAAAAGATTCTTCTTAAGGAACTTTGGGGCATTTCTTCCTTCATTGATTAGTAATGTTATTGCCTCCTCCCATTTAGACACAAAGTTGATCGTCACACAAATGTACTGGTACCCAAAAAATCTAGGAAAAGACCCATGAAATCAATTCCAAAAGAATCTAATAGCTCAATCTCTGAAAAAGGTAGTTTATGTCGCATAGATATAATCCCCTTCCTTTGTCATTGTACACAAACTGTACGAAATGCATGAGTGTCTTTGAACATGGTAGGCCAAAAGTAACCATATTTTAAACATTATAATCTATATTTATGCCTCCATGATGTCCTCTAGATGGAGAAGCATGTCACATTTCTAGTATTTATTTCACCTTCACTTCAGACACACAACACCAGATAATATTATTAGCACATTCTCTAAAAAGGAATGGTTCATCCCATATATACCGCTTCACATAAAATAAGAATTTCCTTTTTTAATGAGGATTCAAACAGAAAGGTAACTGCCTACATAGAATGAAACCGACATATTTAGCATAACAGGGGATAGAGGTTTGAGTAATCAACATTACAGAATCCTCTTGGATAGCATCATCGATGTCTCTTGCCTTATTTGCTATAACATTTGCATCAAGGCTTGATAGGTGACTGGCTACTTTGTTTTCACAACCCTCTCTTTCGCTTACCTCAAAAAGAAATTCTTGGAGAAGGAGTACCTACCAAATAAGTCTAGGTTTAGCCTTTTTCTTTGCCATCATATATCTTAAAGATGCATGATTTATGTGCAAAACTACCTTGGTACCCAAAAAACATGCTCTAATCTTTTGAACCCATACACCACGGCCAATAAATCTTGCTCTGTGATGGTGTAATTCCTTTGAGCACAATTCAAAGTGTTGCTAGCATATTAGATGGGATGAAATAATTTATATTTTCGCTGCCCAAGAAATGCGCCAAATGGCAATCTACTAGCATTACACATCATTTCAAAGGGGAGACTTCAATCGCGGGGTATTATGATAGGGGATGAAATAAGTTTCTCTTTCAAAATCACAAAGGCCTTTAGACAAGCTGCATCAAAGTCGAAAGCACTCTCCTTTTCAACCAGCCTACAGAATGGGATAATAATTTTACAAAAATCTTTTATAAACTGCCTATAAAACTTGGCATGGCCAAGGAATCTTCTTACTCCCTTTATTGAAATTTGAGGAAGTAAGTTTTCAATCACTTGGATTTTGGCTTGATCAACTTCAAACTTTTTCGGGAAATTTTTTTGGTAAGCATGACTTGTTCCTTAACCATTAAGTGGCATTTCTCCCAATTAAGAACCAAGTTGGGATCTACACACCTTTGACGTACCATCTCTAAATTCATTAAACATTCCTCAAAAGAGTCCCAAACCACCCAAAAATCATCCATAAATACTTCCATAGAGTCCTCCACCATATCCGAAAATATCGATAACTTACACCTTTGAAAGGTAGCCAGTGACCCAAAGGGCATTCCCATGAAAGCAAATGTCCCATAGGGGAAAGGTAAAGTCATTTTTTCTTGATCTTCTGGTGCTATTGATATTTAATTGTACCAAAATTAGCGTCGAGAAAGTAATACCATCCGTTACCCACAAGCCTATCATGCATTTTGTCAATGAAGGGCATAGGGAAATGGTTCTTCTCGGTCTATAAATTTTATTTCTGGTAATCCATACACACTGGACACCCGATTACGGGTCTAGTAGCAACAAGCTAAAACTTTTCATTCGAAACCACCATTATACTAGTCTTTTTTAAGACACACTACACCGCACTCACCCATTGGCTATCCATAATTAAAAAAACAACTCCCACCTCCAACCATTTGTCATACCCTTTTTCATAGCTTCTAACATTGGATGATTTATCCTCCTCTAGTTCTCAATGCTTGGCTTGATTCTTTAGGTTAAGTTAATCTTGTGCGTACTCACACCCAGAGATATTTACACAGTTCTAGCAATTGGACAACCCAAAGCTCTAGTGTGCCATTTCAACACTTTTGGTAACAAATCCACTTGCCATTCTTCAAGATCACTCGAAATAATAACCGGTAGTGTGTTGTTGTCCCCAAGAAAACATATTTTAGATAAGGTGGAAGTTCTTTCAATTCTAGCTTTGGTTTCTCAATAATAGATGGTTTAATCAGTGGTGCTTTACGACTAGACAAATCAAGATCAAACTTCTTCTGAAAAGATGTATGGGAGCCTACACCAAAAAGAGCAACTACAACTTTATTATAATCTCTTATTTAGGCTTGATCATATCTAAGTAGCACAACTGCTAATGACTCACAATTATATGTAGCTTCCCCAATACTTGCAACAACTTTATCAATCTGATCCAAGTGAGATACAACGTGCATATCACTTGTATACTTCATCGACTTGGGAATACTGAAGTTAACCACTTCGTCATTGACTCAAAACTTCCACATCAACAAAATCTTTCCCCATGGCCAAGAATGGTCTACTAAGTATCACTGGCATATCAATATCTGTTTTCCAATCAAGAACTACATAATCATTGGGAAACAAAAACTTGTCTACCTTAGCAAACACATCATAGACAACACCAGTCAACCATTTTATTGAATGATTGACCATCAAGAATCTCATGTTTGTCAGTTGTGGTTCATCAAGACCATGCTTATTAAAGATCACCAACTACATTAGATTTATGCTTGCACAAAGATCAAACAAGGCTTTTACTAATGTACATGCATTAATAGTACATGGAATAGTGAAAGCCTTGGATCATTTTTCTTGAGGAAAACATTCTTTGTTATAATCGCACCACAAGTTTTTGGCTTTTTAATTATTTCACAATTTATCATCCTTTTCTTTGATACCAATTCGTTCATATATTTTGCATACCCCAACATCTTGGTTAATGCATCCACCAAAGGGATATACATTTTCGAATCTTTCACTATTCCCAAACTCTTTTGATACTTTGCATTGTCATCTTTCCTCTTTATTCGTTGAGGAAAAGGGGGATTTATTTGACTGTGGGAAGCATGGTTGGGGATGCAACATCAAAATCTTTCACCTTTAGCTCATAAATGCCTTCAACCTCTTATGTCTGTGTCTCAATTTTCTCTTTAGGTGGCTCATTATCGGCAACTACCCTTTGAGCAACTACATTGTTGGTTCTCATTTTCTCTTGCAATGTCCTTCCACTTCAGGTTACTATGGATTACACTTGAATATCATTCATTGGATTTTCATTCACAAGGGCCACCATAAGGAGTAAAAATTGACAAAGTAGCACCCAGATCAAGCAAAGCATACAAATCAAAATTAAATACTTTCAACACTCCAGTCACAACATTCAAAGAACCCTTATGATCTTGTCAAATTTGAAGAGCATAAAAAATATTATGATGAGGAGCACCCGAGACAAAACCACTAGGATGAGCGTGCTTACCATCCCTACCTAGAGAAGAAACCAACAAGCAATCTCTCATCTTGTGACCACTCTTCCCACAACTAAAGCAACCATTCATACCAGCTAAGCATTTTCCCAAATCACTTTTGCCACACTTTTGAAATGCGGGAGTAGAAGATCCATTACCATCACTTTATTGAGATTAGGGTTAAACACCTTATCCTTGTTGAACTTAGAAGCCAGACTATTTAAAGAACTATAATCGAAATTTTTTTTCTAGAATTGTGAATGAAAATGTAGACCAAACCTAGAATAAGAAAAATCACCATCACTGGTCCTTGGCTTCTTTGCCTCCATAAACTTCTCCTTTATATTTTCCTCTTCAATTAGTTGGGAATGTATCATTAAATGAGAGATATCCATCTCCTTAATTAACATGGTTGTATGAAACTCCTTTAACACTATTTAGGGCATACCCTACACAATCTTGCTCATCCTTTCCCTATAGTCGAAGACCATAGTTGGAGCTTACTTATCTAATTGATTAAACTTTAAAGAATATTTATTCACACACATATATCCTTGATGGAGATTAATAAACTCAAACACTTTTGTCTCCCTCATCTCAAGGGGAAAGAAATGATCTAGAAAATCTCCTCTGAATTTCTCTCAATCAAGAGGACCCACATCAATAGCCCTCTCTTCCATTCGTTGTATGAACCAAACTTGAGAAACACCCTTAAGTTGATAGGAAAGCAATTCTTCCTTTTTCACTTGTGACACTCTAATGTTATTCTCTATCTTATATATGTCATCAAAAAACTCTTAAGGATCCTTATCAACTTTTGACCCATAAAACTCTATGAGATTTATCCTAGTGAAGTCCCTTATCCTTATTGCCTCCTTACCAACATTTAGATTCACGAGTGCAACAACTTCTTTATTAGCTAGGGTCATCATAGCTTGAGCCAATACTTAGAAAGTGACTCAAATTTTTGGCATGATTCACTTGCTTGGCCAAAGGATCGATCGAGGCTTGAGGAACCTCGGGCTCCATATCAGTAGCCACACTCTCACTTACTCTCATCAAGGAACCATATCCTAAAAATCATCAGACAAGATTTAAGAGAAAGACCTTTATAGAGATAAACTCTATGACACTACTTTAGAGTAAAGAAAAAAGTGATGTTTTCCATAAATGTGGCGCGTTTCACACTTATGAACAACACTCTACTCAATGTGTCTTTTCATGCATCCTAGGACATTTTCGAAAACCTTATGCCCTGAATACTAAGCTTGTCATGACCTAAAGTGCACCCAGGATGTGGCATGGTGTATAAGACCCTCAGAGATCCTTCACAAGACATTTGAAATACATTCAATATAGTAGAATATATCAAAGAAACATTTAAGTAGAAAGTTTCATATCAAATAAGAAGTCCAAAGATAATTGCGTAATACTATACTTTATCTTGACAAGCCCTTCGAAAATATAATCAAAATGTTTGGTATTTAATTCATACACCACGTATAAAAGTCTAAAAGTCAATAATAAAAACAATAAGTGTCTTTATGGCCTTTCCTTCAAAGTATGAGAACTCACCAATCAAATATCAAAAGTGAACCAAGCTAGCCATGTGCAGGGGAAGATAAAGTATCACACCATATATTATAAAATAATATAGGTACGAGTATACATTAGTACATGGAATGTACTAAATATGGAGAAATACATGAAATACATAAGTATCATCCTATGAGGATTTAAAGATGATACATATGACAAAGCTAAAATATGAATAAAAAACCATTAAAGAATCTTAAGTCAAAAAAAAGTTCAACGCATTGTTAAAACATGAAGGAAGCATTCATAAAACCTTTGGACATAACAGAGTTCATTTTATGGGATAGTTACCATTAATCAACAATAAGACCATGTGAGTTATAATATGGAATCTTATGTAACCCACACATTGAAAAGGGGGTACTACTTTCAAAGGTAGTTTTCGTAACATTCATACATATGCTATTTGTGGATCCACTAGGTAGGTAATTTAATACATATGGGGGCACGTAGTTTGGGATAAGGATATTGTTTCTAAAGGCTCGACCTATACTAATGTAACACCTCCAAATTAAGAAGTCTACAAAAGCTAGTCAATTTTCAGGTCACAAGCCCTCCACTGAGCCATGGCACCGGTAATGGAGACATTCACGGGCCATGAAGAGCACCACAACTTGTGGTGGTACCCGTGGTTTGTAGGCAGTATCCACCCCAAGGCTAGCCACTCTTAAGAGACCCTAGACAGGTCGTGAAGAGCCAAACGGCCCATCAGGGTGGCCATGAAGGAGAAATGCCACATGGGGCTTTTTCCTCATGCCACTGGTCAAGGAACATAACTGCCACCATGGCTCGTGAAATCTGGGACCGCTTGTGAGGGACTACATTTGGAGGTTCGCATCAGTTGTAGGTTAGGGTTAATTGGGTTTTTTTCTAATTAGTTTATCTTGATACTATACCATTTTTATCTTACCTAGAAAACCAATATAAATGATTTTTACCTGAATATTCCCCAATAAAAATTATTCTTTCAAATTTATAAAAGAAGATCAAGTTTCTTCCTCCTAAATAATTCTCTCTCTTGAATGGTTGAAGATGAAGGATTCAACCTACTGTTTCAACCCAAGTCTCCAATTCATCCATTGAAGATAAGTTATTGGTAGTGAGGTATGATATTTTTCATGCATGAATTTTTAATTCATGGATTTTCCTAATTCTCCTATTTTCAAAGTTAGAAATCCCCAATTGAGTTAGGATTTTTCTTGTATGTTATGAGATCTATTGATTATCGAGTAAATTGATTGAATTATGATCTCTTATACATGAATTTCCATGAACCCATGTAATTTCCATGTTCTCCAAGTTATGATGATGTAATGTGAGTTTTTAATTATGAAAGAGGAGATTATTAAATTAAGCATGTTCTTATCGAATTTATGCAAATGTTTTAAGGATCCTTTGAGAGTGAAGTATCAATGATGATGTTTCTTTTCTATGTTGTTGAAAGGATTTCTCACATAAATATGAAAGCATGATTGTGAAAGCTTATCTCACATAATAAAGGTTCCTAATGTTTAAAGGCTTTTCTCACCTGAATTGAACCAATGATTAAGGACTTATGCTAATGTAGATGCAAGAAGTGATTACCCATGCTCTATATTATATGAAAACAAGTGATTACCCATGTCATGTGATGTAAGATCAAGAGGTGATTACTCATGTTCCTTTAATATATAAGATGAAGAGGATTAAGAACTATTACGTGGAAGTTAAGCTTAGTACTGTGTGGACATGCGGTAATTACCCAAATCCCATAAATTATGTGCCAACGTAGGATTGTCAACATAGACATTAGCTAGTGAATCCACAATACTTATAAATTCATGGTCCTTACCTTGGCAAGTAGGACAATTCTTTTCGGTGTGGGAGACACAGGATTCCATGTTGATAGCTGGCATGGTCTTATATGTAGGTTAAGGGTACTTTCCACGAGCAAGCTATGATGAACTAAGGTTACTTCAAGAAATATTGTAAGTATGTTTTAATATGAAGTTCACTTACATTGGTCATGTTTTACGACTTATGTTTACTAACAATTAAAGGTTCATGTTTTAGCTTGATCATTGCATTCTCATGAAAATGTCCTTTTTAGCATGACATAAATGTTTTTATACATGACTAATGTATTTGGTACATAGTTTGTATTAACGCATACTCTTGCCTACATTTCCCCAAATGTAGGGTCAGACCATCAAGGTTCTCAGATTTGTTACTAAAGGTTGATTAGAGAGATTCCGAGCTTTGGTGAGCCTTCATGCATTGGGGACCGGACATTTACTATTTTTAGTCTTTCCTTATTTTAATTTTTTGATATGATGTATAGGCTAAGCCCAATTTCATTCTTAAGTAGTATATGTCTTTGAGACGATGTTTAGATTTTTTCTTGATTTATAGATTGAAACTCTCTTTTAAATCTCTTTATTCTATTATCCTGTATCATGAAAGCTAAGTGGTTTGTATTGGGCCCTCTCATGTTCTTGTACGTCATGTTATGACTAGGGAGCTATCTTGGGTTGTGAAAAGCTTGGTAATCAAATGACAAGGTTTATAAAGGTCCTAGGAAGTATCATAAGCCACTTCGAGTAGAGTCTTGTTCATGAGTGTGAAGTGCGCCACACTTATAAATGAGAGCCAACAAGATTATTAGGAAGCTCCACTTCTTTCATTACTCTAAAATCATGCAATAGAGTTCAACTTTATGAGACCTCTCTCCTAATCCTTATTAAATGCTCTTAAGATATGGCTACTCAAAGATCTTATGTCAGAAGGGACTGTAGGAGAGAATGCAAATCAAAAAGGTCATCCTTAAGCTCTTGTCAACCCTTTGGTCGAGCAAGTGACTTTTGAGAAGTCTAGGACTGCTTTTCATATTTTGGATCAAGACATGATGACTCAAGACAATAGGGAGGTTACGGTCCTCATGAACCCAAATGTGGGTAAGATGGCATCAAGAGTGAGGGACTTCACTAGAATGAATCCCATGTAGTTTCATGGTTCTATGATTGTGAAAGATCCTTAAGAGTTCATTGATGAGGTTTACAAGGTGTTGATGATTATGGGAGTGGCATCGGTGGAAAAGGCATAATTGGTCTCTTATCAACTTAAGTGTGTTGATTAAATTTGGTTCAACCAATGGAAAGAGGGGAGACTGAAATATTCGGGTCCTTTCATTTCAGAAAAGTTCAAAGTTGTTTTCCTTCATAGGTTCTTTCCCCTTGAGAAGAGGGATTAAAAGTTGGTTTAATTCATTAATATTCATGAAGAGAGTATAAGTGTGAAGGAAAATTCTTTAAATTTCACACAATTGTCTCAATATGCTCCTACAATGGTTGCTAATCCTAGGGAAAATATAAGCAAGTTCATTTTGGGTTTGTCTGAAATGGTGGTTAAGGAATCTCGTACTGCCATTCTTATTAATAATATGGATATTTCTCGTCTCATAGTTCATGGTCAAAAAATAAAAGAGGAGAAACTTAAGAAAAGGTATAGGGAGGCAAAGAAGGCTATGACCTGTGATGGTAATATCTCACATTTAAGGTTCGATGGGCATGGTCGTCCTAAGTTCCTCCAATGGTCATCCAAAGTTCAACAAAGATAGGGTGTCTATCACTAAGCCTCAAGGAGAAAATGGTAGTGAGTCTTTATTACCTACTTGTGCTAAGTGTTGAAAAATGACGAGGGCAAGTGTCTAGTGGGTTCCAATGCTTGTTTTGGTTGTGGTAACATGGACCATAAGATAAGGGATTGTCCTTTAGTTTCTTAGAATGATGGAGATAATCGTCGAAGGGCTCAACCTAATCCTTCATCTGGTCCTAGTGGGGATCAGAAGCAAAACAAATTTTATGCACTTTAGGCTCGTCATGAGCAAGAGGGTTCTCCCGATGTGGTTACCAATATGTTGAAAGTCTTTCAACTTAATGTTTATGCTTTACTTGATCTCGGTGCTACATTGTCTTTTTTTAAGCCATATGTTGTGATGAGGTTTGATATTCTTTTGGATGTGTTGTTAGATCCCTTTTTCTGTTTCTACTCCTGTTGGCAATTTTTTTGTTGCTAAGAGGGTCTATAGAAAGTGTTCCATTTCCTTGTCCCATAGAGTAACTCTAGTCTATTTGTTAGAGCGTGACATGCTAGATTTTTATGTAATCCTTTGTATGGATTGGTTGCATTCATGTTATGATTATATTAATTGTCGAACTCGTGTAGTTAACTTTCAATTTATAAATGAGCCTTTCCTAGAGTGGAAAGAGGGAAATTTTATGCCTAAGGGGAAATTTGTTTCTTGTTTTAAATCTAGCAAGATGATTGCTAAGGGTTGCATATACCATCTATTTAGGGTGACTGATGTAGATTCTAAGACCCCTACTCTTGAGTCGCTCCCAGTTGTTAATGAGTTTTCGAAAGTATTCCCTGATGATTTATCCAGTATTCCTCTTGAAAGGAAAATATACCTCGGTATTGACCTTTTCCCAAATACACAACCTATCTCTATTCCTCTTTACCAAATGGCTGGAGCCAAAACTAAAGGAGTTGATAGAGCAATTGAGATATTTTTTGGATAAGGGTTTAACCCAATCGAGTATCATTTCATGGGGTCTTCCAATATTTTTTGTTAGGAAGAAGGATAGTTCTGTCGAATATGTATTGACTACCCTCAATTGAACAAGGTTATCGTTAAGAATAAGTATCCTCTCCAAAGGATATGTGATTTGTTGAACCAACTTAAAGGAGCAAGTTACTTTTCCAAGATTGACTTCGGTCGGGTTATCACCAATTAAGGGTGAAGATAGATGATATTCCAAAAACGTCTTTTAGACCCTTGTATGGTCATTTTGAATTTTAGGTGATGTCTTTTGGTTTGACTAATGCTCTGGCCACTTTTATGGATTTGATGAATAGGGTGTTTAGAAAATACCTTGACATGTATGTGTTGTGTTTATTAATGATATATTGATCTATTCAAGAAGTGTGGATGATCACAATAATCATTTGAGGATTGTGTTGGAAATTGTCAACGACTAACAACTCTTTGCAAAGTTTAGCAAATGGGAGTTTTGGCTAAGATTTGTGGCTTTTATTAGTCATGTTATTTTATTGAAGGGTATTTATGTAGATTCTAAGAAGATGGATGCGATCAAGAGTTTGCCTAGACCTCTATCCCCTTCAGATATTAGAAGTTTCTTAGGTTTGGTTAGTTATTACAGATGGTTTATTGATGGGGTTTTATTCTATTGCTTCTCTGTTGACAACATTGACCTAAAAAAAGGCTAAGTTCATATATTCTGAAGCTTGTTAAAAGAGCTTTCAAGAATTGAAGTATAAACTTACTTCCGCTTAGATGATGACTTTACCAGAGCGACTGATGGTTTTGTTGTTTATTATTATGCCTCAAGTATCTGGCTTGGGTGCGTGCTTATGCAAAATGGGAAAGTTATTTCCTATGATTCAAGGAAACTTAGGACTCATGAAAAGAATTATCCTACCCAAGACCTTGAACAAAAGGCGGTTGTTTTTGCCTTAAACATATGGAGGCACTATTGATATGGTGTACATGTGGAAATCTTTATCGACCACAAAAGCTGGCAATATATTTTTAATGAGAAGGATCTAAATCTTCGCCAAAGAAGGTGGCTTGAGTTATTGAAAGGTTATGATATGAGTGTTCTATATCACCTCAGTAAGGCGAATGTGGTGGCGGATGCTTTTAGTCGATTATCTATGAGCAGTGTTCCACATATCAAAAATAATAAAAAAGAGTTTGAGATGTTCATAGATTGTCCTGGTTAGGTTTTCAGTTAGTAGACTCGACTAAAGGTGGTGTTGTGGTTCACAACAATTCAGAATTGTCTTTTGTGACAGATGTGAAATCCAAACAAGGTCTTGATCCGACCTTGGTTGAACTAAAGGAAGTAGTGCTTAAAAAGTCTGTTGAGACTTTCTCCCAATGGGGAGATGGAGTACTTTGATATCGAGGTCGTTTTTGTGTTCCTAATGTTGATGGTTGAAAGGAGAAAATCTTCTAAGAAGCCCATAGTTCTCAATATTCCATTCACTCGGGAGATACAAAGATGTATCATTCCTTACGGGATATTTATTTATGGAATGGAATGAAGAAGGATATTGCATAATTTGTAGCTAAGGGTTCTAATTGTCAACAAGCGAAAGTTGAGCATCTGAAATCGAGAGGTCGATCCTAAGTTATTACCATTCCTACTCTGAAGTGGGAAGATTTGAATACAGACTTTATTATTCGTTTGCCTCTCACCAGGCAACAACATGACTCGATTTTGATTATTGTAGATCAAATGATGATTCAGCTCATTTCATTCCCGTCAATGTTTCTTATTCGGTGGAAGACTATGCTAAATTGTATTTGACGAGAATGGTGAAGTTGCATGGAGTGCCTTTATTCATTATCTCCGATCGTGTCACCCAATTCACTTCACAATTTTGGAGATCCTTATTAAAAGATCTTTGTACTCGTGTTAAGCTTAGTATGGCCTTTCATCCACAAACTGATGGGCATGCGGAGCGTAATATCGAAACTTGACTTCAAGCGTAATTGACTTCAAGGGTAATTGGGATAATCACTTACCTTTGATTAAGTTTGCTTATAACAATAGTAATCACTCTAGTATTGATATGGCACCATTTGAGGCCTTGTATAGTAGGAGGTGCACATCTCCCATAGGATGGTTTGAAGTGGGCGAAGTTGCTATGATAAGCACTCATTTGGTACATGATGCTATGGAGAAAGTTTCACTTATTAGAGAAAGGTTGAATATGACTCAAAGTTAGATAAAGTAATATGCCGATGTGAGAAGAAGAGATCTTGAGTTTGATGTTTGATGAGTCCACGATTTGGACTCATTTAGGGCTTTATTTTAATAGATTTAGTGTCCTCAAATTCATATTTTGTGCCAATAACTGATGTAAATCCTTTATTTTGAGGTATTTGGATTAAGGAACAAAGCATGGACACTAGTGAGAAAAAAGGAACAAGGCAACTAAAAGAAAGAAGATAAGAAGGATTGAGGATCGCCTAAACCATTTGGCGAGTCGCTGAATGGCCATGGTCTTACCTAATGTTCTAGTGTGCCAATCCTTGAAGGAGAAAATCAAGTCAGCAATAGAAAGGAGCAGTCGGTGAGTCACTGAACAGTTACGTGATGCATTTCTATATCGCCCAAAGTTACAGAGTTTGAAGTTCTGAAGGCCAAAGCAAAAAGGTTATGAAACTCACCAAAGGGCGAATAGCCAAATGGGTCGGCGATCCTAACATATTACGTCAAATGGTCCTTCGCAACACATTTGTGGCAACTATAAATAAGTTTTAAATTCTTAGTTTAATATCTATCATTCAATATTAGAGTTTTTATGATAGAATTATTAGTTTTGAACTGAGAGTATTGCGACAATATTCCTTAGCTTGAATATTTGAAGATTTCTATTTCTGAGAAATTGGAAGTGGGTGTTGAAGATTCTTCATCTTAGACCTTTTTAAAGAAGAAATTAATCTTACCCAATTGATGGAAACACAATTTGGAAACGATTTTTATATTTTTATGATGTCAAGCTAAAACCCCAATTTTTGGGGTGTGATTTTGTGATTATGGGTTGATTTAGCTTCTAGGCATTGTTAATTGAAAGTGTAAATGATTTTTAAAAGTAATTTCATTCAGTAATTGCAGCATAATCTAAAGGGCTACAGTTGCAAATGCAACACTACCTTTGTGTTTTTAGCTTGCTCGAGAGATAAGTTTTAAAACCAAGATTACTGATTTCATGGTTTGTGGGTATTGGGTTGTCAGCGGTTCGGCGAGAGAGAGTGAATCGTAAAACCTTTTCCAAATATTTAGCTTGAGACAGTGAATGTACTAAAGCATAGGTTTATCATAGTTGCTGCGTATTGGTGTTCGAGAAAAACTAATTTGATTCGGGGTAAATTGTAACATCCCGTAAAAATAAGTAAGACCTAGCTAAGGCTTGACAAAATCTAGTAGGTTGAACTAGATCCTCACATTTTAGTTTATAGTTGGAAACTTGTTTAATTGATGATAAATGTCTTTTGAAGTTAGTTTCAGGAGATTTGAGGTCAAACGTCAATAAACGACTAAAACGTCCAGAAACTAGTCATTTGAACTAGTGAGTTGTAAGGGTATTGTCGTTGAAGTTTGTAGTGTTGTTTGAGGGTGAAATCTTGTAAAATTCACTCCTACATTTAGAACAATATGTTTTGGGGTTAAAAGTCCGGGTACGACTCCCCTAAGACTACTCAAGGGGTCTTAGAAGAGGTCCCCAAAACAGTCCCCCAAAGAAGTCTAGACAGCAAACTTGCAGCTTTTTGGTGGTGATCTACGGAGCCATTCCACGCCCCTTAGATCAAACAAAGGCACGTGGATGGACCTCGTGGTTCCATACTTGGAATTTTTAGGAGCCTACAACATTTGGACCCTCAGTCCCAAACCACGGAAACCATCCACGGCAAGTAGACTGATCAACGGTCAATGGAAGGCCAACGTAGATGGGAACTGTTTTGTTGGAAATTTTGTTTAGTTGAGGGTTAGATATTTAATTAGTTATTAAAGGGGGGTTAAGGGAGGTTGGTTGGGAGTTAATTAAATGACTTATATAAATTAAATAAGCCCCTAAACTAAGTCATTAACTCAACACAAGTCCAGACCCCAAATAAAAAACCCAATTCCCATTCCCTCCCGAATTCCTCTTCCCAAAAACACCATTGAAGACCAATGAAGAAACAAACCTAGGGGCTTGGAGATGGGGTCTTTCTTTTAGGATTTTTGTGGGTTTCTACACTTAAGGTATGGTGATTTTCAATCATGGGTAGCTATCACCCATTGAGCCCTCTCAAAAGCTTTCAATTCAAATTATAGAAATCTTCAAAAGCTAGGGTTTCAACTCGACCCCATAGATTCCTTTCAAAGTTGTTCTAAAAGATTGATTTACGTTTGTTATGGATTATATTACTGAATTAAGATGATTTTTAACTTCAAATCTAAAGAATCCATGAGTTTTCTCCCAACCCTAGCTATGACTTTTCTCTACACAAAGAATGTGGTTAGAAGTTCATTCAATTGATTGAATTAGAGTTGTTTATGATGTAATTAGATTATCTAAGTATAATTATACATGTATTCTTGATTAACTTATGAATCTAAGATGAAATTTACATGATCTAGGTTATCTCATAAAGAGGCAACTTGAGGGGTTGGAAGTGATCTTCTAGGATTGATGATCTTCATGTTTAATTTCCTTGGATTAGATCACCAAGACATGAATTTATCATGATGAATCTTGTAGACCTAGGCGAACTTGATTATGATCATATTGGTTATATTGTTGGTTTATAATGTTCTTCTACTTAAAGTGCCAAATCTAAGAGGATAGACTTCATTTTGTCTTTTGGCTTTGAAGGAAAATCTATGAAGGTATGTTATGATGAATTTATATTACATGAATTGTTGACCCAATTGTAGTGGAGGAGTTTACTTATCATGTATCTATTGTATGAATGAATTGATCAAGTTATGGTGGTGGTGCTTACTTGTCAATTTGTATTGTAGTGTTGAGATAAGGTCTCTCTTCCCTACAGCCCTAGATATGAATAGGTATGATATGTTATGAATACAAATGATATGTTATGGTCATTATGGTGTTATGCATGTTGAATTGTATGTGGTGCTAATGTGGAAGGACCCTACCCACATATCCCTTGAATATGAATATATGATTTTCTACATACCATGAATGATTTACTTGAATGATGAATGGATCCATATCTATTGTATTAATGTTAGATGTGTGATTACATGGTCTAAGATCCTTAGATGCAATATATGTGAATTGTGCATGACTTGGGATATGATGTACTTGATTTGGCCTATTTTAGAAAGGGAGTGTCTATGATGATAATATTGTTATTGTTGTGCCATTGTGAGACCATCATGCATAAAGACACACTCCATTCATAAACATGAATATGTTGTGTCTATGGTGTCAATTGAAAGCCTAATTCTCATATGCACCTTTACTCACTACTATGCATGAAATGTATATGACCATAATGATATGACTATGTCCGTTATGATGTGATTATGTACGATATGCTATGACTACACCTGATAAGTTAAGATTATGGTAGTAATGTTGTGTTGTATGGAAGATTATTCTCATGAACACACTACGAGTATAATGTGAAAGGCTTACTCACAAGTTAACAATTCTAAGGTTGAAAGGACATTCTCACCCTAATGAATCTTAAGCTTTTATGATATATCTTGGTTTGAGTGCCTAGTGCATTCTTGTATAAACCTAACATAAGAAAATACTTAATATGACTCATAAAGGGAATTATATTTAGCACTGAGTGGATATGAATATGAGATGGGCTCTTTCACGTTAGTAGTTGGGTTCACATTACGGTGTCTCATGAGATGGAAACCCAGACGTTAGTAGTATAAGGTTTCTAGTAGCAATCTCCATATCCCATAACTACGTACCCCTATAGGTATTAGCTAGTGGATCCACATAGAAGCTATTATTTATGTTCTACCTTAGGCAAGTAGTATCTCTTTTTTCGATGTGGAAGTAGAACACAGGATTCCATGTAGCTCATATAGTTTATGTCAGTTAAGTCTATTATCCCAAAATGATACCAATACGATCTATGATAATAACATGGACTCTAATTATGACTTCTTAAGAGGTACAACTTAGTATGAGTGAAGGTGTGGGACTTCACCCATACATTGCACAAGTGGACCCTAAGAGGGGTTATGGTTAGGTCCTCTTATGTAATGAAGACCTATGGATTATGTATGTGTGATATGAATGAATACTAAGGTAGTAGCATAGAGGGCAGAGCTGCAGTAAAAAATAATGAATGATCCATCTATGATCAGGAATCCCCAGGCCGCCACCACTTCTCCTCCTGTTCCAGATCAAGTTGTGGTCCTAGCACCACCATTACAGGGTCCTCCCCTGAAGTCTATGAAAAAATTAAAGATTGAGGGGCTGAGGAAAATTATTAAGGCCAAGCGTCTTTCCACTGATGGGGTGATTGATAGATACCCCGAGATTTTGAGCTGTCTGAAGGATCATAAGTTTTAGATTTTCACCAATCCATGTGGCCTATATATTCCAAGTTGGTGGGAGTTCTATGGTGCTTATGGAGCCTTTATATGACAGAGAAAAAAGCAGGCAGCAGATTTTAAACCGATTGAGTATCTAGTTGTCAGGGGGAAGAGGATGCATTGTGATTTTACTATCATCAATGTTGTCCTAGAATGCACTTCAAGGATTGAAGATGATTGCATGCATATGATCAGGACAAAGACGCTGGACAATATGAAGAAGTGGCTAGCCTCGTTGATATCAGATGACACGCTGAATTAGTTGGAGACAAGAGATCCAATAGAAAAGAAAGACCTGAATGTAGCTGTGAGGTTCTGGTTTAGCTTCATCAGAAGCAGTGTCATGCCATCTTAGAATGACTCGATCCTTTGCCTAGCAAAGGCAGCTAGTCTAGGGTGCATCATTAATGGGAAGAAGCTCAATTTGGGGATGATTATGGCATAGGAGATGGTCATGAGAGCCAATCAACGTCAGACTTCCCTTCTCTTTTTGTGTTGATCACTGAGTTGTGCAGGCGGGCTTGGTTTCCTGGAGATACAAACAAGGATGTGAAAGTGATTCTCACATCCTCTAGTGATATTCGAAGGACTGAGGCAGAATATTTGAAAGATGAAGCGGAGAAGAAGAAGAAGGCAGCCCCGGTGGATTCTTCCACAGTTGTGGATATAAACTCACTACCTATAGAGGCATCTTTTCTTACTCCAGCCCCTGGGCCTTCTGGTACTTCTAGTGCTATTCCTTCTGACGCCCAAGGTTCTTCTGTTGCAACACTACCTCCTAGACCTGATGTTGCTACTGTCTCTCGAACCCCACTCACTCAAGCTGCATTACTTTGGATGGGGTAGCTTGCCCATTCTGCCAACCGTCGTGCTGCCAGATCTGAGGCCTCCATTCCTAGCATGATTCAAACTGCCATGGCTGATGTTGTGACACCATTTAGCACTACCATTGATGCCCTAGAACCCAGGATAGCTATGTGTGAGCATGGCCAAGGGGCAATTGAGGATGTGACCACTTTAATGGCTGCTATTCATGTATTAAGGAGTTATGTGGTTCATCTTAAGTCCACTGACATGTCTATGATTTTCGGTATGGTGGAGATCCTAGATACACCAGATATGTCTTTGGCAACCACCTGAGATAAGGTTAGAGTTGAGGAAGTGGTTGATCCCGAGTCTGAAGCTGAGACAGATAAGGGGATGCTTGAGGATACTGAGGAAGATTTGTACGAGGGCCTTACTGAGACTGAGTAGGCCATGGTAGATGCAGCTATACAGGCTTTTTTGGTTGATACTCTCTTGGCTAACCCTAGTACAACTACTATTCTTCTGAGGTGACTCCAGCCTGATTCCCAAGTCCAAATTGATGCACGGGGCACTGATGCTCAGACAGATGAAACTATTATTTAAATAGGATCCCTCTTTACTTCTCTCTATGTCTTACTTTTTGACTTTTGGATATTATTTTGATTGCTTTTGAGGACAAATATTTTTATTTGTGGTGGGGTGAGGCCTAACTTTTGTGACCTTTTGTGTGACTATTTTGTTTATATATTAGGTTTTTGAGCTATAATTGTATGTTACACTATTGTTGTGGATGATTGAGCTTGTGGCTCCTTATTTTGAATTGTGAATGATTTTTGGACCCTTCCAAAAAAAGTGTGCCACCTCTTGTTTGTTTTCGAATATGGTTGTTCTCTTGAAAATTTGAGTATCGGTCTTGATCAATACCAATGACTTGAATAGTGCATATAATCGAACAAAAATGAATGTGCGGCTACGATGAGGCCAAATGAAGTTGCATAGATAATATGTGAAATTTTTGCATCTCGTTGTGACTAGCCAAGTATCAAATTGAGTCTCTTGTGATGAACTTTGCACACTAGAAAAAGTGTGGAGTCTTGTTTGACATTGGTGTCAATGCCTTATGTGATGAGCTTACCGTGAACGATGTGTGATAACACCCAGAATTTGCTTGGTTGGTCCGGTTCACTACATGATGCAATATCTTGATATGGTCTTAGGCAACTTTGAAAAGTGTGAAATAGTTTAGCATTATACTTCTTTTTATTGCCTACCTTGTGATGTATGAACCCCGCTTGAACACCCTTTGAGCCTTAACCCTTTCTTGGAAGAAATTGATGAAATGGTCACCTTTCATGATCTATTTCCCATAATCCTCATGATTTATGGTTTGTGTGAATAGCCAACTTAGGCAGAAATGCTAAGTTGGGGGTGTGGTGAAAAAAGAAGGTAAATCAAGATGTGCAAGAAAGTCCCTTTTGACCCATGGTTTGAGAAAAATGGAACCCCTCTATATATAAACAAATGAACGAAAAAGAAAAATAATGAAAAAGTTGTGGAATAAAATTGTCAAAGTGCAAACAAAATAGAGTATCCAACAGTTCATGGAAGATGAATAATGGGGTAACTTGTGAGCACAAATGAAAATGATGAAGAAAAGGAAAGAAAGTGTTGTTCACACCACATTTCATAAAGCTTACAACCATTGAACCTTAATGACCATACCTTTGCACTCAGCCCTATTACAAGCCTTGAAAAGACATTTGTGATCTTAAGTGAGCTGAAACAATTGTTGGTTTGAAATTAAGGGCAAACCTATGGGTAAAATCATGCATTGTGTTCATCTTTGTGAGTGTGAGTGTTGCATTTGATTCCAAAGCTTTAATTATAAACCATTCTATGTGAATATGGAAACATTCTTTGTGTGAGGGCATTTGAGTACCTTCGTTGAGCTTGAACTTGCAATTGAAGCAAGTATTGCAAACTTGAGAATCTTTGAGTGCACAATTGATCCTTACATGAGTAAGTTGAATCTTTTCATGTGCATTCATGATTGAGTCATGTGTAGCACTATTTGAGACATTCTTTTTGAACTGCTGAACTTGAGTTTTACTTGAGGACAACCAAAAGTTTAAGTTGGGATGTTGATGAGTCCACGATTTGAACTCACTTATGGCTTTATTTTAACCGATTCGGAGTCCTTGAATGCATATTTTGTGCTAATAATTGATGTAAATCATTGATTTTGAGGTATTTGAATTAAGGAACAAAGCATGAACTCTAGTGAGCAAAAAGGAACAAAGTAGCTGAAAGAATGAAGAAAAGAAGGCATGAGGATCACCTAAACCATTGGGCGAGTTGCTGAATGGCCATGGTCTCGCCTAATTTTCTAGTGTGCCAAGCCTTGAAGGAGAATATCAAGTTGGCGATAGAAAAGGGTAGTCAGCAAGTCACCAAACGGTTTCGCAATGTAGTGCTATATCGCGCAAAGTTACAGAGCTTGAAGTTGCTGAAGGCCAAAGGAAAAAGGAGATGGAGTTGACCAAAAGGCAGATTGCTGAGTGGATCAGCAATCCCGACTTATTTTGCACCGAATTGTCCTTCAGAGCACATTTTTGGTGATTATAAATACGATTTTAAATTCTTAGTTTAATATCTATCATTCAATATCAAAGTTTTAAGAATAGAATTATTGGTTCTGTACATAGAGTATTGAGACAATATTTCCATAGCTTCGAAGATTTGAAGATTTCCATTTCTAAGAAATTAGAAGTGGGTGTTGAAGATTCTTCATCTTAGACCTTTGTAAAGACGAAATTAATATTACCCAATTAATGGAAACACAATTTGGTAATGATTTTTATCTTTTTATGATGTCTAGCTAAAACCCCAATTCTTGGGGTGTGATTTTGTGATTATGGGTTGATTTAGCTATTGGATATTGTAAATTGATAGAGTAAATGCTATTTAAAAGTGATTTCATTCAGTAATTGTGGCTTAATCCAAAGGGTTGTAGTTGCAAATGCAACTCTACCTTCGTGTTTTTTTCTTGCTTGAGAGAGAGGTTCTAAAACCAAGATTACTAATTTGATTGTCTGTGGGGATTAGGTTGTCATAGGTTTAGTTCGAGAAAGTGAATCCTAAACCCTTTTCCACACATTCAGCTTGAAAGAGTGAATGGACTAAAGCATAAGCTGTTCTTAATTGCTGCTTATTGGTGTTCGAGAGAAACCAATTTTATTCGAGATAAATTGTTCAAGAGAAAGTTTATCCTCACTAACATCTACCTTATTCACTGATTTACAACTATTCATTATTAATTACAATCACCCATTTGTCTAACTTAGCCCATAATCCAATCACATCTCAAGAACTTCTCTCTATAGTTGTTATTTTCGTGTTATTTGTTATTGCGGTTGATTGTTGAAACTAAATCCCCTGTTATTTCACACTTGTGTCACCCCAAACTTGAACTATGTTTTTATTAGTAAATGTATTTACCTATGATTGACTTGAGCATATTCATCTTTTTCTATTGATTCTTATGTACTAACCACTCCCTATGGGATTCGACCCTAGCTCACTTAGTTGGGTTATATTACTGACTAACGATCGTTGGCACTTAACATTGGAAGATGTGTCCCGATATGTGAAATCAATATTTATCATTGGTTTTGGTTGAAAATTTTATCCCTAAAGGGTGTAATGAGGTTTTGTAAGAAAGGGAAGCATAGTTTTTGTTATGTAGGCCCATATCATAATTTGAGGCGTATTGGTAAGGTTGGCCGTGATTTCCTTGATGGCTCATGAGTGCCTCCATCTGGAGGTTCACGTCAGCTGTAAGTTAGGGTCAGTTGGGTCTTTTCCTAATTATTTATCTTGATACTATGTCATTATGCCCTTACCTAGAACCCCTATATATGTGATTTTAACCCCAAAATTCCCAAATTAAAATCATTCTCTCAAATTTACAAAAGAATATCAAGTTTCTTCCTCCAAAATATTTCTCTCTCTAGAAAGCTTAAAGAAAAAGGGTTCAACCTAGGGTTTCAAGCCAAGTCTCCAATTCTTTCGTTGAAGATAAGCAATTGGCATTTGAGGTATTACAGTTTTCATCCATGGATTCCTTCCATTCCTGGAGTTCCCTCATACTCCTATTTTCAAATATAGAAATCCCTAATTGAGTTTGGGGTTTTCATCTATGTTGTGGGTTCTTTTAATTATATATTAAATTGATTGAATTATAATATGTTATGCATGAATTGCTGATATTCTTTTGTTTTATGATGATTCCTCACAAATCCATGTACTTCCATGTTTTCCATGTTTTGATGATTTGATGTGGGTTTTGAATTACGAAAGAGGAGATTATGAAATTAAGCATGTTCTTATGGAATTTATGTAAATGTTTTAAGAATGATTTGAGAGTGAAGGATCAATGATGATTATGTTGTTGTGTTGTAAAAAGGCTTTATCATATACACATGAAAGCATGATTGTGATAAGTTTTCTCACATAATAAGGGTTTATAAGGTTGAAAGGATTTTTTATCACCTAAAATGAACCAATGAGTAAGGAGTTATGCTAATGTTTATGCAAGAGGCAATTACCCATGCTATCTATTGAATGACAAGAGGCAATTACACATTTCATGTGATGTAAGGGTAAGAGGCAATGAATCATGTTCCTCTAAGAACTAAGATAAATAGGATTAAGAACTATTTTGTGGAAGTTAAGCCTAGTACCGAGTGGACCAGTGGCGATTACCCAAGTCCAATAACGTATGTGCCAACACAGAATTGTCTAGATAGATATTAGCTAGTTGATCCACAATAACAAGAAGTTCATGGTCCTTACCTAGGAAGGTAGGACAACTTTTAATTGTGGGACCATATTCCATGTTGATAGCTTGCATGGTTTTATATGTCAATTAAGGATACTTCTCACAAGCAAGCTATGATGAACTAAGATTAGTTCAAGAAGTATTGTAGGTATGTTTTAAGATGATGTTGACTTGCATTTGCCATGTTTTACGACTTATGTTTACTAACAATTCAAGGTTCATGTGTTTAGCTTGATCATTGCATGCTCATGAAAATGTCCATTTTTAGCATGATTTAAATATTTTTATGCATGCTATCATACTTGGTACACATTTTGTACTAACACATATTCTTGCTTACATTTCCCCAAATATTGGGTCACACAGTCAGGGATCTCAATTTTGTAGCTAGAGGTTGATTTGAGAGATTCCAAGCTTTGATGAGTCTTCAAGCTTTGAGGACCAAACTTTTACTATTTTTAGTCTTTCCTTATTCTCAGTTTTGGACATGATGTATGGGCTAGACCCAATTTCATTCTTATGTTCTAGATGGATTTAAGACAATATTTAGATTTCATCTTGCTTTATCAAACTTTGATATATTTAAATTGTCTTTTAAATCTATTTATTATATGATCTTGTATTATGAAAGCTAAGTGGCTTGTATGGGGCCTCTTGGGGTCTTGTACGCCATGTTATGCCTAGGGGGCTACGTTGGGTCATGATAACTAATGGGAGAGCTTCCATCTCAAAGTCCTCTCATTTTAAAGTAAAATCACAACGAAATAATTGATTCAATTATCAACCATAATGTTAGAAAAGACAATAATCATAATACCAATCCATATCATAAGTTCATACAAGAGTAGCTCTTTTTTTGAATCATAATTTCATAAGTTCATCCAGATAGACACTTACCTTTGAAAGCATCTAAAATCATGATGATCTTTCAAATTGTGAGAAAAAATTCACAAATCATTGATAATTACTTGAAAGGTATCCTAAAATTTGTAACACCTCAAATTTGGAGAAGTAGGAGAATGCAAATTTTTGAACTGGTTTCTGTGTCTACATTCCCATCTACGAACTGTAGGTTCTCCTAAAAGTCGTAGATGGATACCGTAGGTTGTGGGAAATATGGTTTTGAAAAGTCAAGTTTGAGTACCCCTTTTATGGCTTACTGGGATACCATCTCATTCACGAGTTGTAGGTAGGTCTCATTAGTTACACAGTTCGTGAAATTTTGAGGGTCAAAGTTTGGACCTACGGATAGCCATGTACATTTCATCGGTAGACCTGTGAACTGTACATGGGTCCCATTATTTGGGGGTTCAAATTTTAGTCCCTAAACCCCACCTATCATTGACTGAGATGGTATGTAGTAGGACCTACTGACTGTAGGTCTGAGTCGTAGGTCGAGTCGGCATTTAATTTTTAGGGGCTTTTTGGCCTTTTCCATAATTTATTAATGCCTAAGATAGGTCATTTTTATCCTAATCCTAGACCTTATATACGTCTTTTAAACCTAAAATCTAATTATTCTAAATCATTCTTCAAACTTCCCCAAATCCCTCCCAGTTCTTCCTTCAAAATTTCTCTCTCTAAAGCTTGAAGAAGAAGTCTATTTTTTCAAGATCAAGTCTTCGAATTCATCATTGATTGTGGGCTTTTGATAAAAAAAAGTGATAGTATTAACCTATGGAGTCCTTTCCTCCAAAGGGTAAATTCTCCAATTTTACAAGTTAGAATTCTCCAACTGAAGTTAGGTTTTCTTCAATCTCATGGGTTCTTTTCAATTATGATCAAATTGATCGTTTTATGTCTTTTTTATGAATAAATTGAAGTAATTATGTGTTCTTATGTTTAATTCAAATGAACCCATGCATGAACCATGATTTCTGGACTATGATTATATTATGAGGCTTGAACTATGGAAGAAGAGTTTATGAAGATATGTAAGTTTCTTTATGAAATTTATATAAATGATTTAAGGTTGCTTTGAGAGTGAAGCATCGATGTTGTTGTGAAAAGATTTCTAGTCAAAACATGAATGTGAAAGGATTTTCTCACATGAACGATTCGTAGGGTTTAAAGGTTTTCTCAACTAAACTTTGAATATAGATATACAAGCTACTCTAATGAACACTAGCTTGTATTGACATCTTGATTGTGCCTTTCCAGGGATAGTAAGATCAATATACATATTGACTATTTTGTGGGATTTATGCTTAGCACGGAGAGGATATTGTTATGAAAGCTCTCCCATATATGAGACCGGTTTTCCAGTAGCATACTCCCTATCCCATAACTATCTACCACCATAGGTTTGTCTTAGATAGACATTAGCTAGTGGATCCACCTAAGCTATAAGTTTATGGTCTTACCTTCATAAATACAAACATCTCTTTACGGTGTGGGATAGACACCGCATTCTATGTTATAACTCACATTGTCTTTGTCGGTTAATGACAAACATTCCATAATAATGAACTAAGGTTACTTCTAGAAGTATCTCAAATGTGTTTTAAAGTTTTTTAGATTGCATTGACCAAGATTAAAACTTATGCCTTCGAGGATGTAATTTTATTATTTAGCGTGGTCATTGCATGTCATTTAAAGTCCTTTTTAGCATGATTTCAAAACACTTCTGCATTACTATCATATTTAGTACATTCAATGTACTAAAGCATACTTGTGCCAATATTATTTCAATAATGTAGTGTCCAACGCTTCCATTCTGCACTCCCGTGGCTTGGTGATATTTTTGTGCTTTCGAAGATTAGTGAGACCTCATCTTTCAAGGACCGTGAATCTTTAATACTTTATCTCAGTTTTGTTTCAAACTTGTATGTGATGTATGGATTACGTCCTAATCAATTTCCTTATGTTGTACTAGATGGATTTGATACTTATGTTGGACTTCCTCTACTTTTGTGAAACTCTTTATGATATAATAAACGTTCTTCTAAACTCTTTAAATTCTTTTATCTTGTATGATGTATGATAAGTGGCTTGAATAGGGTATCTCGGCGCCCGATATGTCATGATACGACTAGGGTGTAATTTGGATCATGACAATCTTGGTATTCATAACCCGGGATTTAGAAAGGTCATAGGAAGTCGGTAAGCCACTTAGAGTAAAGTCTTCTTCATGAGTGTGAAGCGCTCCACATTTATGAAAAATAAGCTAGAAGATGATTAGGAAACTCAACTTCTTTCATTATTCTAAAGTTATGCCATAGATTAGAACTCAATATGTATTTCTCCTAATCCCTATCCGGTACTTTTCAGATCATGGCCCCTTAAAGAGCATACGTTAGGAGGAATGCAACTGAGAATTTGGAATGAGAAGATCCACAAGCTCCGGTTGACCCTTAGGCAAAATAAGTGACTAATGTGGAGTTTAGGGTTTCTTTTCATGTTTTGACCCTAGCCTTGACGGCTCAAGACAATAGGTGGTCATGGTCCACGTGAACCCAAATGTGGGTACGATAGCAACTAGAGTAAGGACTTCAGTAGAATGAACCCAAATGTGGGTACGATAGCAACTAGAGTGAAGGACTTCAGTAGAATAGATCCTTTGAAGTTTCATAGTTCTAAGGTTGAGGAAGATCCTCAAGAGTTACTTGATGAAGTGTATAGGGTGTTGATGATCATTGGGGTGACGCCGGTGGAAAATGCGGAATTGGCTACTTTTAACTTAAGGCTTTTGCTCAATTTTGGTTCAATAAATGGAAAAAAGAGAGGGAGGTTAATGCATGTCCTCTTTATTGGGAAAGTTTAAGGTTACTTTCGTTGATAGGGTTCTTTTTTCTTTGAGATTAGGGAGGCAAAGGTATGTGAATTCATCAACCTTCATCAAGGAAACAAACGTATGAAGGAGTATTCCTTGAAGTTGACACAATTATATAGATATGTTCCGGCTATGGTTGTCGATCCCAGCGCAAGGATGAGTAAATTTTTTTTTTTGGGGTTTAAGACATTATTCAAAGAATGACATACCGACTTGCTCATCAATAATATGAACATTTCTCATCTAATGGTGCATTATAAACAAATAGAAAAAGAGAAACTTAAGTAGAAATATAGGGAGGCAAATAAGGCAAGGACCGGTGATGGTGACTTTTCACTTCCATAGTCTTGTGGACATAGTCGTTCTAAGTGCCGACAAACATTTTCTAGTCATGGATCCTCTAATGCTCCTCCTAAGTTGTACAAGGGTAGGGTGTCTAACCATAAATTTCAAAGCGGAAATGGTGGAGGATCTTCATTATCGACTTGTTCTAAATGTGGGTGGAAGTATGAGGGTAAATTCTTAGCCAGTACAGATAGTTGCTTTGGTTGTGGTAAGAGTTGTCATATGGTAAGGGATTGTCAATCACTTACTGCTAAGGGAAGAGAAGGCACACAGGCTTTGCCAATTGGTTTGGGTTGAAGTGCTCCAAAGCACAACCAATTCTTTGCAGTTCAAACTCATCATGAGATATAGGGTTCTCCTAAATAGGCTACCAGTATATTGAATGTCTTTCATCTTAACTTTTATGCCGTACTTGATCCTAGTGCTACCTTATGTTTTGTGACGCCATATATGGCTAGGACGCTTGACATCTCTCCAAATGTTTTGTTAGACCCTTTTTTTGCCTCTACTCCTATTGGTCAATATATTGTGCCTAAGAAAGTCTATAGAAATTTTCCTGTCTCCATATCCCATAGAGTAATTCATATTGATCTTGTAGAGCTTAATATGTAAGATTTCGATGTTATCCTTGGTATGTATTGGTTGCATTCTTGAAATGCTTCTATTGTTTGAAGAACTTGAGTGGTAAAGTTTCAGTTTTCTAATGAGCCTATCCTAGAGTTGAAAGGGGGAAATCCTATGTCGAAAGGGCAGTTTGTTTCTTGTCTTAAGGCTAGAAAGATTATTTCTAAGGGTTGCATATACCATCTAGTTAGAGTGAGGGATATAGATTTTGAAACTCCTACACTTGAGTCGGTCCCGTTGTTATGAGTTTTTGGAAGTGTTTCCCGTTGATCTTATGGTGTTCCTTTTGAAAGGAAAATATACTTCGGCATTGAACTTCTCCCAAATATGCAACCTATCTTTATTCCTCCTTGCCAAATAGCTCCCTAATAAGTTAAAGAATTAAAGAAGAAATTAAAATATTTGTTGGACAAGGGTTTCATCCAACCGAGTATCCCTCTGTGGGGTGCTCCGGTTTTGTTTATTCAATGGAAAGATACCATAAGTTGAGGACGGTTACCATTATGAATAAGTATCATCTCCCAAGGATAGATGCCTTGTTTGATCAACTTTAAGAACTAGGTTACTCTCTAAGATTGACCTATGGTTGGGTTATCACTTATTTAGGGTGAAGGAAAATTAGATTTTGAAGCCATCTTTTTGGAGTTGATATTGTCAGTATGAGTTTTTGGTGATATCATTCGGGTTGACTAATGTTCTGTCTACATTTATGGATTTAATGAATAGGGTGTATAGATAATACAAAGACATGTCCGCAATTGTGTTTATTGATGATATCTTTATCTATTCAAGTAGTGAAGACGAGCAAACTAATTATTTGAGGATTGTGTTTCAAGTTTCCAAGGACCAATAACTCTTCGCAAAATTTAGTTAGTTCAAGTTTTGGTTAAAATCCGTAGTTTTTATACGTCATATTATTTCTGAAAAGTGTATTGAGTTAGATCCTAAGAAGATGAATGTGGTTAAGGGTTGGCCTATACCTATATCCCCTTCTAATATTAGAAGTTCCTTGGGCTTAGCCGGTTACTGTAGAAGGTTTATGGAAGGGTTTTCTTCAACTACTTCTCTATTGACGGCATTGACCCAAAAGAAAGTGAAATTCTTATGGTCGGAAGCTTGTCAGAAGAGTTTTTAGGAATTGAAGGACAGGCTTAATTCGCTCCGATGTTGACTACACTGTAGCGAACCGATGGGTTTGTTGTTTATTGTGATACTTCATGAATTTGGTTAGGATGTGTCCTTATGAAAAATAGGAAAGTCATTTCCTATCCATCAAGGAAACTTAAGATTCCCGAAAAGAACTATCCTACCTATGACTTAGAACTAGTGACAGTTGTGTTTTCTTTAATGATTTGAGGCATTATTTATACAGTGTGCAATATGTGTTCAAGAATAAGGATCTAAATCTTCACCAAATAAGGTGGGTTCAGTTACTAAAAGTATATGACATAAGTGTCCTCTATCACCCTGGCAAAGCAAATGTAGTAGCGGATGCTCTTTATTAGGTATCAATGAGTCATATTGTTCATGTTGAGGAAGACAAGACAGAGTTGGTTCGTGATGTTCTTAGAATGGCCCGATTGGGTGTTGGTTAAATGACTTAACTAAAGGTGGGTTTATTTTTCACAATGGTTTAGGATCGTCATTTCCAATGGAAGTAAAAGGCAAGCAAGGTATTTACCTAATCTTGATTGAGTTAAAGGAAGCGGTGGTTCACAAGTAATGTAAGGCTTTCACCCAAGGGGGTGATGGATGGCTTTGATATCAAGGTCGTTTATGTGTTCCTAATGTAGATAACTTGAGAGAGCAAATCTTATTAGAAGCCCATAATTCTCGATAATCTGTTCACCCGGAGCCACAAAGATGTACCGTGACTTGCGGGAGGTCTATTGGTGGAATGGGATGAAAAAAGATATTGCATAATTTTTGCCTAACTATCCTAATTGTCAACAAGTAAAATTTGAGCATAAAAAACCAAGAGGTTTGTCACAATATATCACTATTCCTTCTTGGAAGTTGAAAGAGTTGAATTTGGACTTCATTGTTGGTTTACTTCGCACGTGGCGACCACATGACTCTATTTGGGTTATAGTAGACTGTATGATTAAATCAACTCATTTCAACCCCGTCAAAGTTTCTTAGTCGGCGGAAGACTATGTTATGTTATATCTAAGGGACATGGTTAGGTTGCATGGAGTAACCCTATCCATTATGTACGATCGTGGTACGCAATTCACTTCTCAATTTTTGAAATCTTTCCAATAAGTTCTTGGTACTGGTGTTAAGCTTAGTATGGACTTTCATCCTAAAACTGATGGACAAACGGAGCGTACTAACCAAACTTTAGAAGATATGTTGAGATCTTGTGTCATTGACTTCTTGGGTTATTGCGATGATCATTTTCCTTTATTAGAGTCTATATACAATTATAGCTATAACTCAAGAATTTGTATGGCTCAATTTGAGGCTTTATATGCATAGTTGATGGTGCTACTTGGGAGGCCGAGGCCTATATGATGTCCTTTATCCTAATCTCTCTCCCTTTATTCCTACTCTAGCTTGAGGTATTCAATTTCTCATGGTTTACTCTTTTGGTTTCATGTGTCTCAGAAATTCCCATCTTTTCTCATTTATGCATATCAATGAAAAACTTATATTTTTAGAAAATGAGTTAACTTGATTAATTTCTCCATGTTATATACATTTGAGTATGTGTTGCATATAGACCTCATGATATGACATTTTGGATATTTTTTTAGCTTGGACTTGATTTTCTTCATCGAATATGTGTATTTCTGTGATTGCAATAATGTTGGGTAGATATAGTTCCTACTTTCTTATGATGTCTTGAGCCCCATTTGAGGACGAATACTCCCAAGGGGGAGATATTGTAACACCTTGGATTTGGAAAAGTAGGAGAACGTAGATTTTTCAGCTGGTGTTTGTGTCTATGGTTTCCCATCTACAAACCGTAGGGGATCTTACTGGTCGTAGGATGTTCAAAAAATGGTATTTAAAATTCAAGTCCAAGTACCCTTTTTACTGCTCACAGGGTGGTTCTTTCCCTAATACACGAGTCGTAGGTATGTCTCGTAGGTGAGTTACAAATTTTGTTAAATTTTGAAGGTCATAGTTGGGACCTACGAATGGCCATGTACTATCAGTAGGTAGACCTACAAACCATACATGGGTCCCATCATTAGGGGGTCTAAATCATAATCCCTAAACCCCACCTACGGTTGACCAAGATAGTCCGTAGTAGGACCTACAGACCGTAGGTTTGAGTCATAGTTCGAGTCGAAAGTTAATTCTTAGGGGCTTTTGATCTTTTCTCTAATAGAGTAATGCCTTAGCTAGGTTATTTTGATCCTAATCCTAGACTTTATATGAGTGTTTTAATCATAAAATCTAACAATTCTAAATCATTATTCAAACTTCCCCAAATCCCACCAAGTTCTTCCCTCAAAATTTCTCTCTCTAAAGCTTAAAGAAGAAGTCTAGGATTTCAAGATCAACTCTTCAAATTCACCATTGATTGTGGGGTTTTGACATCAAGGTATGATAGTATTCAGGTATGGAATCCTTTACTCCATAGCATTCCTAAATTCTCCAATTTTACAAATTAGAATTCTCCAACTGAAGTTAGGATATTCTTCAATCTCATGGGTTCTTTACAATTATGGTCCAATTGATTGTTTTATGTTCTTTTTATGTATGAATTAATGTAACTACATGTATTTAAGTTGAATTCTAATGAACACATGCATGACCTATGAATTATAGACTATGATTATTTGATGAGGCTTTTAAATTATGAAAGAAGAATTTATGATGATATGCATGTTTCTTTATGAAACATACTACACATAACATGAATGTGAAAGGGTTTTTTCACATGAAGGATTTATAGGGTAGAATGGTTTTCTGAACTACAATTTCAATCAAGATTTAAGAGTTACTAATTAACTCTAGCCTGGATTGGCTACTTGATTGTAGCTTTCTATGGATAATAAGATGAATATGACTAATGACTATTGCATAGATTTATGATTGATAAATGTTCATCTACACCTCATCCAATAATAGGTGTAGGAGATCGTATGCTAGTATAAAACCCAATAAAAGATTGGGGTTGAACCCACAGGGAGTGATATAGTATCAAATTCAATAAGGAAGTAAAGCTTATGTATTAGTTTGTTATAGAAATAGACATTGTCGAAATTAAACAAAGTTAAGGATTTGACAACGAATGTCATATGGGGGTATAAAGGTGTCAATTAAAAACTACAATATTCAGGAAAATAGGGGAGTATACAAGTAAAAGGAGATTCTCAAGGATGTCATCGATTACAAGCTAATTTCTCTATGTGAGTAATCAAAGTTTACCAACCACTCACTGGATCTTAATAGGTAGGCTAGACTATAGAGGCAATAGTTTTCTCTTGAACAACTACAACGATTCAAGCAAGTTCTCTCAAACCTCGACAAGCATGCTAAGATAACCAACCTAATACCTCAATTTGCCCACTCTATCGAGCTAGGTAGGTAGGATGGGTAAAGATTTACTCTCTCGAGCTGAACCCACAACTACTCAAAATCTACAAATGCCAATTTACAACCTTAGCTCTACACCTTTCTCTCAAAAAAGCACAAAACACTACTATAAAATTCCAATTTTCATTACAATTTATAAATTGAACCTCAGCTATAAATCAGACTCACTTTAAAGCAGCTTAAAAAAAGTAAAAAACAATACCAACAACCTAATTAGACAAATAATCACACCTCTAGAATTGGGGTTTTAGCCACACATCATTAAAAACAAGAAATCAATACCAATTACATTTTCATAATTTGGGCATTCGAATCCAAGTCTTTACAATGATCCGAAATGTCCAAAAATAAAAAACCTACATTGAATTCTACTAGAAAACTCTTACAAAACCTCTTTTTACTGCAAAAACAATGTTTCAGTTAAAGATATGAGTTTTTACAATGATAGGATGCTAATATATCTTTTTAAAAATCAATTATACTCTTTCAAAATTTGGCCTTCGGGGTAAAATGATGAGATAAGTCGTGTATCGCCAATAGGTCGGTGATTCATCAATCGCTTCGGTCAATCACCTTCTTGTTTTGAGATTTCACCTAATTTTGTTCTGTAACTTTAGGCGGTTTAAGTCGGTATTGCCGTTGGATTTTGCTATGAGCCGGTTCCTTTCTTGGATAGCCATTTTGCTTGCACCTTCATTGCTAATTATGTAATGTTCGGCAAACTGAATCCCCTTTGCCGATCCAATTGGCATGTCGCCAATAGGAACTATTCATCGCCCAATTCATTCCATCCCAAAGGAAGAATACAATAACTTTTGGCTGGTGCAGAGGCCACTCTGCAAACCACTGAGTGGTTTTAGTGATCTTTCGCTTTGGCTTTCTTCTCTCTTTTTCCTATTAATATCCTTTCCTTGCTATTTTGTTTTCATAGCTACTAATCAACATATAAAGATCAGTTTAAAGCACATATTAGTCATTTTGAGGAAAAAGAACTATCAAAAACAAGCCCTAAGTGGGTCAAAATTTAGGACTCATCAACACCCCCAACTTAAACTTATTCTTGTCCTCAAGTAAAAACTCAAGATTAGTCAACTCAACAAGGATGTCTACAAACACTGCTAGTCAAGACTTGACATGAATGCACACAAGAGGATTAAACTACGCATCTAATTTTCAATTATGCACTCTAAGTTTAAAATTGTGACTAACCATCATAAAATAAACTCAAGTTCACTGATTTAACGTATTTTATGGTATTTTTTATGCTTTTCACTTGGAGTTTTGTGTGACTCTTGAGAATTTTGTTATTAGGTATGATGGTTTTTGTGTAATTCTTGCAGTACGTAGGTTCGGATGTAGTGGATTAAGCCAGTGTCGGAGCCAACCACGAACCATAGGTACTTTAACCAGCTGTAGGATGAATCCAGTACTTGAACCATAGTAAGTGACGGATCGTAGTCCAATCCATAGACCATAGGTCCAACCATCATTAGAAGTCCCTGAAATAACTTCCAAGTGTTGATCAATGGTGGGAGATCACTGACCATAGGTTAACCCATTATTTGTAGGTCCTGTCGTCGATTGAAACCGCGACTGAGTTGTTATTTCCTTATTTTGTTTCCTACTTGGTTTAGGATTTGTGTACTATAAATATTACTTGTTATTTCCATTTTTATGTGTTAGACAATATTGTAGACATTTATGTCTTTTGGAATTATTTTTCAAACTCTTGGCAATTTTATTTCTGGAAGTTGGTTTATGAAATTTGCACTTTCATTTTCAATTCAAGATTTCGGTTTTCATCTATTATAATTGTTAGTTCATGATTTCTTCTAACCTAATTATGAATTGTGAACTCTCAAGCATGAGTAGCTAAATTAACACCTACGGTTGTGGGAACCACAAGCAATTAACAAAGTATGAAAAATAATTAAGTAATTATTGAATAGTGTTTATACATGTATTGTTAATCTTTTCGTTTAGAAGTCTTTCTAAAGGTGTACAACATTAGAACTCTTCTCATTCCTACTTGCCTTAGTAAGGGGGTGATGAATGAGAAAAAAAGTCAAACCACAGAGATTTAGTTAAGGCTTTGTTGCTATGTAATAGTCTACTTTAATTAATTTAGGAATGGGTGAATACCCTAAGGCAATTGACACGATGACTAATTTGGAGTGAAGGTAAGGGTTAGTAAAGCACACATTCGTAGATTTACCAAGTCATGAGTGAAACTCCCTACTATGATTACTAAACACTTAGGAATAGATAACTTATCGATCGTGCATGTCAAACACTAGGATAGGATTACTATTATTAGGAATACTACATTAAAAGGTTATGGGGAACAGATATACCCTAGTTTCTATCCTATATTGATATCTCAAACTGTGAATCTTTCTTGGGATCGACCACCCCAACCTACAAGTTGGGTTCTTTACTTGATAATGATCACTTATTCTTCTTTAAGAGAGGTGTATTATGAGCATATCAAATTTTGGTGCAGCTGCCGGGGAATACGACTTTTAGATTTAGTTTAACTACATAATTAAACTTTAGTCAAGTATTTCCTGATTTTATGTTTTTATTTTGTTTTTGTTTTCTACAGGTCTTGCCTCTAGCATATGCCAAGTACACGGAATCAAGGTGAACCATTGACCCCCTACGGTACTTAATTGAGAAGAACTCTGAGGAAAATGAATAATCAAGGGGTACACAACAAACCAATCGGAGAGGGTCTAGGAGATGGAGTTGAATTGCAGCCTCCAGGGTTGTTAATCTGCCCCCTCAGGTTCATAGTGGTATTTTAATCAAAAATGTAGAAAGGATGCAGAATCTACCAGCATGGAGGTTTCATGATAACTATAGGGTTGACTATGATGTAATTGGATCAGATGTGCCTGTTGTTCCCCCTCCTCTACTTCCAAGACATACATTTGTGGTGACCAAAAATCTTAAACAAATGCTTACAGTAAGAGGGTTGTTTGTTGGGTTGGCTTTGGAAGATTCATACCCTCACATGGCTAAATTGTCAAGTTTCTGTAAAGGTTTTGTAGGACGATCAGAATTGGATGTGGATGTCATAGGTTTGAGAGTATTCCCACTATCATTGACCGATGATGGTGTTGAATACTTTTCTGAGCTGCCATACAATTGGATCTATAAATGGGATAAATTCCATAAGTTGTTCATAGCAAGGCCTTTTTTGGTGTTCAAGAAGTTAAATCATAAGGATAAACTGAATAACTTCATAGCACTACCTGAAGATTTAGTAAGTAGTTCATGGGATATGTTCACTGGGTGCATGAGAAGTGTTCCGAATCACCCCATAGATGATGAGTCATTGAAGGAGTACTTCTATAGAGGATAAGATCACAATGGAAGGGTTGTGTTAGATACTATTGACGGAGGAATATATGGTGGGTGCACTTTTGAGGAGATCGCTAAAAAACTTGAGAGGATTTCCCAAAACAATAAAGCATGGAGCACTAGAAAGGCAAATACTGGAAGGAGAACGTTTGCTACCCAAACTGCACCAAATCAATCGAATATGACATTCGTGAAGATTTGGCTCAAATGAGGACAAAAGTGGGCTTGGTATTGAAACATGTTAGTGGAAATGCAGAAAAGGTGAATACGGTAAATTATCTAACTAGAACTCCACTACTGTCAGTTGAGGAATATTACTATGAGTAGGATGCGAATTTGGTTAATGATCGGACTAGGGGTTTCCAAACCAACACCTAAGGTTCCAACTCTGATAATTACAACCAAGATCATGGAAACCAAGGTCGAAACTATTGGAACTACACCCGAGAGGGAAACTATATCCATGATGGGAGCTTCCAGCATGATAACAACTACAACTAGAGCAACTATGGCAACGTGAATGAGAGAATTGGGCCCTATATCCCACTTGGTAATAGAGAATACGTTAATAGAGAGGGTGGTAATATTATGAATCACATTAAGGATATGATGCAAAAGATAATGAAGAGGTTTGATGCGACAAATGAAAATATGAAAAGATGCATAATGATTTTTCTGGGATAGGTCAGAAGGTGGATACCCACGTAATGTCAATAAAGCAGCTCGAGTAGTAGTTTAGTTTGTTGTCCACCACTGTAAACCTACATCAGCATGGCATACTTCCTTGCAACACCATTAAGAATCCAAAAAATGATGGGCATTGTATGACAGTCACTTCTTACGGAGGAAAGCAGACAATTGATCCCCCCATGCCGTTTGACGTTGAGGGAGTGATAGAAAAAGATGAGGTTGAGATTAAGGTTACTAAAGATTAGAAAGTTGATAAATAAAAGGAAGCAGAGGTGACCCAAAAATTTGTTCACATGCCTAGACCTCTAACTCCGTTTCCACAAAGGTGGGTGAAAAAGACTGTAGAGGGAAAATATCGCAGGTTCATCACAATGTTAAAACAATTGTCCATAAATGTACCATTGATAGATGCTTTGGAACAAATTCTTGGGTATGCAAAATTCATGAAGGACTTGGTGACCAAAAAGAGGGTTGTCAGTTTTGAGGATTAAGATAAGTTACAACATTGTAGTGCTATTGCTACTAGGTCACTTGTGCAAAAGAAATAGGATTCTGGAGCTTTCACTATTCCCTGTACCATTGGTATGTTGCACTTTGTGAAGGCCTTGTGTGATTTGTGTGCCAACATTAATTTGATGTCATTGTCGATTTATAAGAAGTTGGGTTAAGGAGCACCAAAATCGACTATAATGCATTTACTTATTCCTGATAGATTTGTGAAAAGGCCCATTGGACAGTTGCAAGATGTCCTTGTGAAAGTACGGTCATTCATCTTTTTGGTGGACTTTGTGATCTTGGATTGTGAGCTTGATTTTGAGGTTGCCATAATCTTAGGGAGACCATTTCTTGCTACTGGGTGTGTATTGGTTGATATTAAGAGAGGTCATATGAAGTTCTGATTAAGAAATGAGGAGGTTACTTTTAACATATGTAGGTCTATGAAGCATGAAAGTGATCTTAAATTTGTATAGGAGGTGAATCATATTGTGTGGCAAAGAATCAAGAAACGATAAACAATATAAATTTTCTTATAGCTTAGGAACTTGGGAAGAGACGTCATGGAAGCTGGAGAATTGTGGTTTATTCTTTCTTCTCCTTTTTTATTTATTTGTATTCGTGATTAGTAAAACATAATTTAGCTATTGTTCTTAAATTTTTATCATTAAAAGAAACATATTTATTTTAATAAATTTTAATTCTGTTTTTGAGATAAGTAGTAGCTAAACTTCTTAACTGGGATTTTGGGAACCATGATGAATTATTAATGTAAGATTATTTACAAAATGATTCTTGAATGATTTTTATGCATGTATTGTTAATCTTTTGTTTAAAAGCCTTTTTAGTGGTGCGCAACATTAGAACTCCCCTCGTTCCTACTTGCCTTACAAAGGGGGTAATGAATTAGAAAAATACTATACAATAGAGATTTAGTTAAGGAATTGTTGTTATCTAATAGTCTGACTTTAATCAGTTGACTTGAGGGTGAATACCAAAGTCAATTGACATGATGACTAATTTGGGGAAAAGGTACGGGTTAGTAAAGCACACACCCGTAGATTTACCAATCACTTAGGAATACCTAACTTACAAACCTTGCATGCTAAAAATTTGAGATAGATCACTAGCACAATATTCTTCCTATTTTATGAAATCATAGGGAACAAATTCCTAGTTATTTTTAATAATCTAGATATAAATAAATACTTAGTTCCAAGCTATTGTTATTCTTTTTATTTTTATTTCATTTTAAATCCCCCTTTTAAATAACGAATATCGAGTTAAATATTTGCTATTGACAATATTCTTCCATATTCTCTGTGGGATCGACCCTGACTTTGGGTAAAGAAATTGCATACGACCATTTATTTTTCTTTTCAAGAAGTATATTTGAAAGGTTAGGTGTTGATGCTCTAGTAGAGGTGATGATGAATTTTGACAGTGTTGGTATTTACGAGTATGATGGGCTAGTTGCTACACTAGATAGGTTCGAGTTTTGTTTCAAGCCAAAATGGTTGGAATTAGATATGAAAAATCGTGACATCCCACCTGCAAAATTGTTGATGAGGCTCCAAAACTAGAACTTAAGGTTCTTCCATCCCACTTGTGATATGTGTTCTTGGGACAAAATAGTACTTTGCATGTAATCATTACTGTAGACTTGAGTGAAGGGAAAATAGATGCCTTGTTATCGGTAATTGAAGCTGTTTAAGAGGCCTATTTTATGGACTTTTCCAGACATTATTTGGATTTCTACCGGCATTTGTTCTCATAAAATTCAACACATGCTGGATAGCAAGCCATGTATTGAGCATCAAAGGAGACTGAATCCCTCTATGCAATAGGTTGTGAAAAAAGAGATTATTAAATGGTTGGATGTTGGAGTCACGTATCACATTGTTGATAGTAGTTGGGTTTGCCCTATTTAGTGTGTGCCAAAGAATGGAGGGATCATGGTGTTTCCTAATGGTAAGAATAAAGTTTTTACGATGAGGCATGTGACTGGGTGGAGAGTGTGTATGGATTACCACAAGTTAAATGCATGGATGGAGAAATATCACTTTCTGATGCGTTTTATGGGCCAGATGCTGAATAGTCTCACTGGTAGAGGTTGGTATTGTGTTCTATATTGGTATTTGGGGTACAATCAAATATCCATAGCTCCAGAAAAGAAAGAGAAGACCACCTTCACTTGCCCTTATGGGACTTTTGCCTTCAAAAGGATGCCATTTGGGTTATGTCATACTCCAGGAACCTCTAGCATTGTATGATGTCGATATTTTAAGATATGATGGAGGAAACGATAAAGGTATTTATGCATAATTTCTCTATGGTAGGTGACTTGTTTGATGTTTGTTTGGCACATTTAGATGAAGTACTAAAATGGTGCGAAGAGTGCAATCTTGTGCTCAACTAGGAAAAGTTCCACTTCATGGTAAAAGAGGGTATAGTTCGGGGTCATTGGATTTCATTGAAAGGTATTGCGGTTGATAGAGTCAAAGTTAAGGTAATCCAAAAGCTTCAACCACCCATATTTGTAAAAGGTATTCGAAGTTTTCTTGGGCATGCAGGTTTCTACTAGAGGTTCATAAAAGATTTCTCTAAAATTTCACACCCATTGTGCAAGCTACTCGGAAAGGAGTGTAAGTTTGATTTTGATGATGCTTGTTTGAGATGATTTGCAGAGTTGAAAGAAAAGCTAACTTCAACACCTATCATTATTTCACCGGATTGGGGATAACCATTTAAAGTGATATCTGATGCGAGTGGGGCGGCGCTTGTTGTGGTATTAGGACAGAGGTGAGAGAAAATTGTTCATCCAATTTACTATGCCAGCAAAGCTCTAAATGTGGTTCAAAAGAAATATATAGTGGCTGAATAGGAACTCCTTGTGGTGGTTATTGCATTTGAGAAACTTAGATCCTACTTCCTTTGTACTAAGGTCATAGTGCATACTGACCATTCTGGATTAAGGTATCCGATGGCTAAAAAGGATGCAAAACCAAGGTTGATTAGATGGGTACTTTTGTTGCAAGAGTTCGATTTTGAGGTAAAGGATAAAAAGGGAATAGAAAATCAGGTTGCTGATCATTTGTCCAGACTAGAGGAGGAAGCTATGATCAAGTCAGAGGATGGAGTTGAGATTAATGATGTGTTCCCTGATGAATAGGTATTGGCTGCTTTTTATGATCTTATCAATTTGTTCACAAATTTTTCTAACAACTTTCAAAGCAATTTGGTTCTATTGAATTTGTCATTTCACCAAAGGAAATATTTTATATCTGATGTGAAGAAGTTCTTTTGGGATAAGCATTACCTGTTTCGTGTTTGTGTTGATGGGATTATTCATCTATGTGTACCCAAGGTTGAGATGGTGAGTATACTCGAGGGGTGTCATTGATCGCCTATTGGTAGGCTCCATAGTGTTCTTCGGACTTCTTATAAGATCTTGCAGTGTGGGTATTACTGTCCTTCCATCCACCAAGATGCTCATGATTTAACCAAGTCTTGTTATCGTTGCCAACGAGAAGAAGGAAATTCAAACAAGCAAGATCTACCTGTGAACCCGATATTGGTTATTGAGTTATTCGATGTCGACTTCATGGGTCCATTTGTGAGTTCGCATGGGATGAAGTATATTCTTGTTGTTGTTGACTATGTATGGAAATGGGTGGAAGCAAATGCACTTCAAATAATGAAGTAAAGAGTGTCACCACATTCCTTAAAAAGAGTATTTTCTCTAGATTTTTTACACTTAGGGTAATTATCAGCGATGGAGGTTCTCACTTTTCTAACAAGTTGTTTAAGGCATTGCTAAAGACATATGGTTTTCATCACAATGTAGCCACTCTATATCATCTCCAGTCTAGTGGGCAAGTTGAGGTGTCAAATAGAGAGATAAAGTAGATACTTGCAAAGACTGTGAATGCCAACAAAATTAATTGGTCAAGAAGGCTTGATGATGCTCTATGAGCCTATCACATTGAATTCAAAACTCCCATAGGTATGTCCCCCTACACACATGTATATGGGAAATCTTGCCATTTGCCTGTAGAGCTACAACACAAAGCAATATGGGCACCAAAGAAGTTGAATTTTGATTTGGGCACCGCATCGAGTCAAAGACTGAATGACAAAAATGAGCTTCATGAGTTTCGCCTAAAAGCATATGAAAGTTCAGCCTTGTATAAGGAAAAGATAAAGAAGTACCATGTTCAGAAGATAGAAAAGCGCGAATTTGTTGTTGGTGATTTGGTGTCTTATATAACTCAAGGTTTTACTTGTTTCCTGGCAGGCTCAACTCCAAGTGAACCTGGCCATTCAACGTAACTCAACTATCTCCATATGGAGTGGTTGAACTAGAGAACAAGGAAGGAATGAGGTTTAAGGTGAACGATCAGAGGATAAAAATATTATTGGGAAAATCTGAAAGTATCAATGAATTTGTAGAGGAATGGGATCTTAGTTATGTCTGAATAACTAAGGTTTCTGCGTCGTGCCATGACGTTAAATCTAGCGCTGCTTGGGAGGCAGCCCAAGACGTAAATTCTAGCCAACTATGGGAGTTTTCTTCTCGATATAGGGAGTTTTCTTAAATTTGTAGTTTTCTAAATAGTTGTTTATTAGTTTTTAGTTTTAGTGTTGGCTAGATACATATAGAATAGGGTCTGTGTCTAAAAAGTGTCCAAAAAATGTAAAAAGGAAGCCATAAGCTTTGCTATGTATGGAGGGACGAAAAGGAAAAATATACAGAAAAAAGATTATGCAGTGATCTATGGGTCCCATCAACTGTCTATTGGTCCACCCACGGACCGTGGATGGAATCCGTAGATCCCAGGTATGTATTTTAATTTTTTCTAAGTGTTAGAGTCATCCACAGAACCAATCAATGAACCTAGGTTGATCCACGTACCGTTGACGGGGTTTTGTGGGTCCAAGTTAAGGTCTCAAATGACCTGACCCGGACCACATTATAATAAAGTGCCTTCATTTGAAATTCATTTCCCACTTCTCTCTTTTCCCGCCAGCCGTTACAAACCGATTAAAGACCCCAATTTCACCCACTAAACTCTCCCATCACATCCATATAATCCTCCCATACGAATTTCATTTCCCTTATACTCCCATATCTGCCATTTTCTCCCAAATCCTCCATTTCCCAAAAATTTTCCTCCATTTCCATCATGCATGCACGGTCCAGGTTTTGTATCAAGGTTTTTAGAGTTCAAAGTAGAAACTATTGTCTTACGCACTTAGCAAGTTGGTTTACTTGTAAGGTAATCGACTTCACCGAAACATTGAAATTTTCGTTGTTCAAATTGTGAAGTCACTGAGTCGAACTTGACCTTGGGTAGTTAATTTCTTATTATATTTGTTGAAATATAGTGTAGATCCTACCTTAGAAACAATGATGTGTGAGTTTGTTGTAATTTTAACTTGAATAATTGAGGTTGTTGGGTCTGCTTGGAAGTTTTGATTTAGGGTTTCCATTGTTTTTATATTGATAATCAAATTTTTCATAATCGAAACACTAAGAATGATGAACTACCACTTAACTTGTTGAAATTAATGTTTAGACACAAAGTAGTTTGTGATTGTGTGTTTTAAAGTGATGGATAATTTTAATTGAATTCATGCCTGGCATAGTTCTGGTAAACTGCCACAATCGATGGACTGTAGGTCATGGTGTGTCACTTCCCTTCTCACAATTATTTTGCTAAGTTGTGAACCACGGTGTGGACTGCGGTCCGTCGTTCCATTGACACACCGTTCTGCACATCTGTAGTTCCAACTTTAGAGACCAAAAAAGGGACCTTCTGAGCAATGGAAGGGACCCATGGACTGTCACTCCATCGATGGACCGTAGGTCCCCACCATGGGTCACCAAATGAGCTACAACCTAGAAATTTTTTTAGTTTTTTCCTAAGTTTAAATCTTGTTCTAAATTTTTTTTTGGGGCATTCTTGTGTTGTTTAGGTACTAACTACTCTTCTACAAATATCATGGTGCCGAAAGAAGCTCATGTGTATGGAATAGGGGGCAAGTCTAAGTCTGTTGCTCCATCCTGCCGCGTGGTCGTGAACTCCAGAGAGGACGAGTACGTCCTGAGGCCACCAATTACTTCCCTACTTCCCCACAGACTACAAGGAACTGAGCCCATCAGATACTTACATCTACTGATGAGGTCGAGGTCATTGCCCCAGCCTGAGGAGGGGACCACACTATCAGCAGACTTGAAGTACGACTCTAGTTCTCTTCTTCCGAGGACGATAGCAAGGGGGATGCCCAGGACCCCCTACAGTTAAGCCAGTTCCTAGCATGACAGAGCCGAATAGATGGTGTATTGTGGGTCAGTACCAGATATATGATGAAGGGAAGGTACTCAATAAACCCAGGAATATGGCCAGAACCATTATTGAAAACCATTGGGTATTCATAGGGAGCCTTCATACCGTGCCCACTATTGAGGAGTTGATCAAGAAACACAAATTTGAGTGGATGGCTCGGAGCCCGGGCAACTTTATCAAGGAGATAACTCATGAGTTCTATTGCTCATACACCTCCACTGTCTATAATATTATTTCTAAAAAGGCTAAGCCACTAGCCTAGCCTCTAGTTTAGGCCACACTATTGCAGAATTTCTCCATTGACATCTCCTAGGATACTATTAACCACTCTATTTATAGCCCAACCCACATTCTACCGATTAATATAGTAGAGTATGAGTATAGGATGCGTATTATTCAGAGTGGGGCATTTAAGAGACATGTCGAGCAAAGAAAGGCATTGCTGAGGTGGATGGCCTGTCCTATAGCTGAGGTTAGAGAGGAGACTGATTGGGTAAGGAACATTACACTACCTATTAGAAAGGTGACCCTGAGCTTCGCCGTAAACATATTTTGGTGTGTGGTTAGTACTCGACTATCACCTACACATGTGGACAATTTTGTTACTCGGGACCAGGATGTGATGATAGCAACAATATGCACTGACTTGTGCTTGACTTCGCCCACATTCTCAATGTCGAGATTCAATATAGTGCTTTAAGGACCGCCACTACTATACCCTTTATGTGTCTGGTATTTCATCTCCGCATGGAGGCTTTAGTGCCTATTTAGAATTTTGACAGGTTGCTTAAGGAAACAAAGAATGTAGATATCACCCTCATAAAATATGATGTGAATCTTGCTGCACCACGGAAGGAGCCAAAGGTTGACCTACAACCCTTGGTTTCTGATCTTACTAAAGATGTGGAAAAGATTCAGGCTAATGAAACTATGATACCATCCACTTCTGCATATGCATCGACTCCCCCTTCTACCGCTATCAGTCAGGCCTGAGCTCATCCCGAGTCCAAAAGTTGGAGGTCCAAATGGCTACCTTGCTGCAGTACATGAGGCCTTGGATACAATGATCTATTGAGAAGCCAAGGCTCATATGGAGTGGATGATGGGAGACAATATTCAAGCAGTCCACAAGCACCTAGATGCATTTGAGTTGAGAGTCGTGGAGAGGCCTGCACCTACCATAGATGTGACCACTTTACAGACAGAGTTGGCTAGGCTCCAGTCTAAGGTTCATGCCTTATTAGCCACTACTAAGGTTGTATCGGAGACTACCCCTACTGAGGTTGCACCGGAGACTGCGCCTGAGGTTGATAAGGATGAAATGGTTATGTCTACATTGTTTGGCGATAGTATGCCACCAACTGACCCCTCATGTGCTACTGGGAAGTGCCATCTATCTTCAGAGGATACTACTGATACTGGTGAGTCCAGATGGGTGAGAAAGAGAGAGTGACAGGAGGTAGCGGAAGCCTAGAGGCAATCTATTATTGATGAGGAGTTGCGGTAAAAGAGGGCCCGTGAGATAGGTGTTGGTCCTCTGGTTCGCGGAGCACTACTAAGGGTGTTCCCACTCTTTTTGAGGACGTTACTCATGATGTACCTATTGCTAATTCAGCGGGTTCTGGGAAATTGGACCCACCCACTTTTTGATGGTTCATTGGCGCTTGTACGCCACATGATTTCTTCACCTTATGTTTTTCTATTTTTTCGTGCATTGAGGGCAATTGCACTCGTTTTTACTAGGGGTGGGGTAAATGGTTTGTGAGTGATCAGGTGAAGTCTGAGTAACCCAACCCATAACACATTTTCTTGCACGTGTTCTTTTTCCCAAAAGGGACAGTTCTACTTTTCTATTGAACTGGCATATGTAGGATTGTATGTGTAGAAGTAGATAGAAAGAATGAAAGCATGATGGCATAAGAAGCATAAAATTGGTACATGTCCAAAATTTTGATAATGTGTTTGATCTATAGTCTGAATGAGTGAAATGTGTTGGATCTTCTTATGACATGATATGAACTAGTATGATAGCATGCTTATGCTAAAACTTGAACTAGGTTATACAATAATTCAATAATGAAACAATGTTCCAACTGTGTGTGAAATAGTTTTGTATGTTCATGCAGTGTGTTCCAATCTAGAACTTGCTCCGTTCGTCCTTTTAAGAAAATCTAAGCGAGGAATTGGGAAACGATCATAGGACCTTGTTCATATGAGTCCACTTAAATATAAAATGATCCAACTAAAAGAAATAAATTTTCCCTTTTATCCAAATGATTGAACCTAATGTATACCACTTTGTTAAAGACACCTAACTCGCCTTCCCCAGAAGGCTCTTTTTACCCTGGTCCCTCCTTTGACACGTGCATCTTAACTTAGGCAAAAATCCTAAGTTGACGGTGGCTAATTCAAAAGTTTCCTTAATCTAGGCCTTGGTCTAACCACAGACATTCTGCACCTCAACTCATGCAAAATACATAAGTTGAGGGTGGCTATGAAAAAGGAAATCGAAAGAAAAGGGTATGAAAAGATTTACTTGTAGAAGAAGAAAAAGGATAGAAAAAGATGTGACTGAATTCAAAGGAAACATATAATGAGTGAAAATGAGGCTGACTAACAGAAAAAGAAAAAAAAGTGAAAAAGAAAAATGAAGAAGGCAAGTCACATCTATGATGAAGAAAGTCAAGGAAAAGAGCGAAAGATAAAACATATGTCAGAATTGGTTGAGAAAAGAGGTAAATAGCCAATGTAATGTCAAGGAGGGAAAAAAAATCAATAAAAATACCCAAATATATCCTACCTAACCCTAAGCCTACGTTACAACCTATGAAAGTCCTTTAGTGATCCTAGTGACTAGTTTGGAGAGTCTATGTAGTGAAAATAAGGGCAAGCCTATGGTATTGAGCACTAACTATATTGATTTCACTTTTGAGTGTGAGTGTTGACTGAATCCTATAACTTGAAAATTAGTTTTGTTGTGTGAATAAGGATTTCTTAGAAGTGAGGGAACTTGTTACATTGTTGGAGAGTTGATACCTTGATAATTGTTGAAAGTGTATGTGATGATATTTGTTGGTCTCTCTATATAGTGTTTTGTTCTGCATGAGTTAACTTATTGAGTCTAAGTTTAAAGATTTGCACTGAGTGAAGGACTTGATTGAGAAAGCAATCTGCTTGCTTCAGTTTGTGTGGTTGTTTCTACTTGAGTGTCGTTTAGAGATTAAGTGTGTCGCTTGAGGACAAACAACAATTTTAAGTTAAGGGTGTTGATATACCGTGATTTTATGATATTTTTGCATTTCACTAGGAGTTTTTTGTGAGTCTTTAGCATTTTGTAATTAGATATGATGGTTTTTGTGTAGTTCTTGTAGGAAACAGGTTCGGATGTGATGGATTGAGATAAGAGCTGAAAATTGTTGAATTGGCCAATGAAGGAGCCAACCACAGACCGTAGGTTCATTGAGGAACCATAGGTGATGCAGTGTAGATGAGTGTTCAAGGAAGTCTGACCAAGTGTGGAACCACAGAGGCCACCGATGCCCTATAGATCGAATGATGGACCGTCGTGCACGTTCGTTATTTGTGATTAGAAAGTTGAAGTCCCAGTATATGAACCACGGAGGCAAGTGGCGGACTGTAGGACCAACCATTGTCTAAAGGCATTGAAATAATTGCTAAGTGTTGATCCACGGAGGGAGATCATGGACCATAGGTTGACCCACTGTATGTGGGTCTTGTAGTCAATTGAAACCGCGTCTGAGCAATTATTTCCTTATTTTCTTTCCTACTTGGTTTAGGATTTGTGTACTGTAAATATTAGTTGTTATTTTCATTTTTAAGGGTTAGATAATATTGTAGACTTTTTTTTTGGTCATTTGAGATTATTGTAGACAATATTTGAGTTGTTTTGTTTTGGTCATTTTCAGAAGTTGGTTTATGCAATTCGCACTTTGATTTTCAATTGAAGATTTCGATTTTCATCTATTCTAATTATAATTTCATGATTTATTCTAACCTAATTATGAATTTTGAACTCTCAGGTATGAGTAGCTAAATCCACCACATGGGTTTGTGGAAACCATGAGCAATTAACAAAGTATGAATAACAATTAAGTAATTTTTGTATAGTGTTTATGTATGAATTGTTAATTTTTTCGTTTAGAAGTCTTTCTAGTGTTGTACAACTTTTGAACTTGCCTCATTTCTTACTTGCCTTAACAAAGGGGTAATGAATGAGAAAAAGATTAAACAACAGAGATTTAGCTAAGGATTTGCTGCTATCTAATAGTCTGACTTTTTAATCAATTGAGGAAAGGGTGAATACCCTAAGTTAATTGACACAATGAGTAATCTGGGGTTAAGGTAAGGGTAAGTAAAGCACACATTCATAGATTTAACAATTCCTTAGTGAAAGCTTGTACGATAATTACCAATGACTAAGGGATACATAACTTATCGGCCTTAAATGTCAAACACTAGGATAGGATTACTATTGTTTGGATTACTGCGTTAAAAGCTTATGGGGAACACATATACCCTAGTTTTCATCTAATATTGATATCTCAATCTATAAATCTTGCTTACTTGTTACTTACTAATTCAAATCAACAATTTGTTACTTTAGTTACAACAACCCCCTGTTTACTTTTTCTCAGAAATAGTTTGACTAAAAAGAGATAATTGTTAGTTAAATTTAAGTCTACACCATATTCCTCGTGGGATCGACCCCAACCTACAAGTTGGGTTCTTTACTTTATAACGATCACTTATGCTTCATTAAGAGAGGTATAATTGGACCGTATCACTCACCTTTCTTCCTTAAAATGCAAGTTCAAGTTCAACAAAAGCATTCAAATGCCTTCACACATCCAAACTGATTCCATGCTCATGCAAAGCTTATAGACTTTAAGAATTCAGAATCAAAAACAACTCTCACCCTCTCAGAAACAAATACAGGCATGATCTTTCCCCATAGGCTTGCTCATATTTTCTATTCAACATGATAATAAGCTCATTCAAGATCACAAAGGTCTTGTAAGTCTTGTAATGGGGCTGAGGGTAATGGTAAGATCATTTAGGCTTAGTGAATTCTTCATTAATGAAGCATGGCCTGCATTTCATTCTTTCCCTTTCTCTGCAACACTTTTTAATTCTCAAAATCCACTTATTGGGTACCCCATTTCTTTTGCTCAAGTCACACACTTTGTTTCAACAATTTTTTAAAATTTTTTTCAACATTCTTTCTTCTTCTATCATTTTTTTTATATAGGAGGAAATTTCTCAAACTTTTTGATTTATCTCCTTTTTCACCACACTTCAAATTAGGTTTGTAGCATAAGTTGGCTATTTATTACAACCAATTCCTCATGAAGATTATAGGTGGGAAAAAAAAGAGGTCAGATTTATTCAAGTTTCTTTCAAAGAAAAGGGTAGGCTCAAGTGGTGCCAAGCTAGGTTCACACTCTCACAATGGGGCCACAAAGAGGTATAATGTAAAAAATTGTCTCACTCTTCATAAATTTCCTACGATCATCTCTATCATTAACTCACACTAGCCAATTTGACCAACAGGGCAAGTTCTAGGTATAGCCAAGTATGCATTTCAAGTCAACCTTACCACACACAACATTTAACACAATTATCAAACAAGACATTACAATTTTCGCAAGTGTGTAATGATCTTCATAAGAGTCACACTTAAAAAATCATATAGTCACAATAAGATGCTACAAGTTTCCATATGACTTATGAAACTCAATTCGACTCATCAAATTTGCACATACATTTCGTTAACATAAGAGCACTATTAAAGTCATTGGTGTAGACAAAAATCGACACTCAAAATTGCAAGAGAACAACCATGCTTTGACATCCACCCCACCAAATACACCTATAATTGTCCTCAATGTAAAATAAAGTAAAGAAAAAAAAACAAAGAGCACTAAATAAAAGGAATGGGATTAGAGAAATCCTTCACTATCTGCCCAATTAGAGACGCTTGACATTGAGTGCCAAACCATTCGGTTGCTCACCGAATTGCATGTTAGCCTCCAAAAGTTACAAGATGTTAACCTTTCTAGTATGGCCAAAAGGCGGGTGAAATTGGGCAGCTGAACCACTCGGTGAATAGCCAAAAAGACTTTTACATAGCAAAAAGTTACAGAGAGTTGGCTCTTCCTACATGGCCAAAAGGCAAGATAAATCAGGTACTCCGAACCGCTCAACGTCTCGCCAAACCTTATATGTGCACCACCAAACAAACTAGTTGCCTCGCCAAATTTTCCAGAATGAATGGTTCATGTGTCTAGAGATAGAATGCGGGCTTCGTCGGGGTCATTGAACTATTCGGCGAATCACCAAACAGCCTGTATCATCGCACAATTACCAATTCCTACATATTCAGAACTCATTATTTGAAAATAACTAAATCTTAGGTTGCCTCCAAAGAAGTGCCTTATTTAACACGTGGCATGACCTGTAAATGCTCTCAAGAATCTTCAGAATACACTACTTCAATTACTGAAATCTATAGACATTCGCCAAAATAAAGCATCATACGATGCCATTCACCTTAAAAGTTGGTTCCTCCTTACCTTCAACTTCATTTTCCACATTCTTGAATAGTCGAGTCACTTTATATGGGCCAGACCACTTCGATTTGAACTTAGCCTGGAAGAGTCTCAAGTGAGAATTATAGAGAAACACAAAATCTCCAACTCAAAATTCTCTCCTAAGGATCTTAGATTCACACCATTTCTTTATTTTCTCCTTGTATAAGGCTTAACTTTCATATGATCTCAATTAGAATTCTTCCAACTCATGCAACTAATTCACTCTCCCATTCAAAGTATTCACCCAATTCATATTTAATGCCTTTAATGCCAAGAGTGCCTTGTGTTAAAGCTTAGTCGGTAGGTGACAAGATTTCCCAAACACTAACTAAAATAGAGATATATAAATTGGTGTTTTTTAAGGAGTGTGATACGCCGAAAGAGAATCATCTAGCTTTTGAGACCAATTTGTCCTATTTACATTTACAGTTTTATCTATGATACTCGTAATCTATCGATTCAATACCTCAACTAAACTGTTTGTTTGTGGATGATATTGCATTGCCACTTTGTGCTTCATTCCATATTACTCAGTAATTATGCAAACAGTCGATTTCAAAAATGAGATCCTCCATCACAAATAATTGCACATAGGTACCAAATCTTGCAAAGATGTAATGATTCAGGAATTGCACAACATCATTCCCCTTATTGTTGGATAGTGCTACAACATCCACCCATTTAGAAATATAATCAACTGCCACCAAAATATAGTTATTACCAAATGTGCTCATAAATGGGCCTAGGAAGTCTATTCTTCAAACTTTGAACAATTTAACCTCTAGAATGGGATTTAGGGGTAATTCATGCCGTCTGGATACCCCTCCTTTCTTTTAGCATTGCTGATGAGTCCATGATTTGGACTCTTTTAGTGCATTATTTTAGGAGATTTAGTGTCTTCAAATGCTTATTTTATGCCAAAAAATTATGTAAATCCTTGATTTTCAGGTATTTGGATTGAGGAACAAAGCATGGACACTAATGAGCAAAAAAGAACAAGGCAGCTAAAAGAATGAAGAACAGAAGGCCTAAGGATAGCCTAAATCATTAGGTGAGTCTCCTAATGGGTATGGTCTTGCCTAATGTTCCACTGTGCCAATCCCTGAAGGAGAAAATCAAGTAGCCGTTAGAAAGGAGCAGTCGGCGAGTCACCGAACTGTTCCGCAATGCAGTGCTATATCGCCCAATGTTGCAGAACTTAAAGTTGCTGATGGCCAAAGCAAAAAGGCGATGGAATTGACCAAAGGGTGGACCGCCGAGTGGATTGGCGATCCCGACTTATTGCGCCGAATGGTCCTTCGTAGCATATTTTTGGCGACTTATTACATGTTTGAATTTTTAGTTTAGTATAATATTTTTTTCTAATTTTCATTATTGTTCAATTTTCAAGTTAGAGAGCTTAGAACTAAGTATTGAGACAATAATTTCCTTAGCATTGAAGCTTTGAAGATTTTCATTTATGAGAAATTAGAAGTGGGTGTTGAAGATTCTTCATCTTAGACCTTTGTAAAGATGAAATTAATCGTACCCAGTTGATGGAAACACAATTTGGTAACGATTTCTATCTCTTTTGATGTCTAGCTTAAAACCCCAATTTTTGGGGTGTGATTATGTGATTATGGGTTGATTTAGCTGCTGGGTATTGTTAATTGATAGTGTAAATGCTATTTAAAAGTGATTTCATTCTGTAATTGTGTCTTAATGCAACTCTCCTTTTGTGTTTTTTGCTTGCTCGAGTGAGAGGTTTTAAAACCAAGATTATTAATTTGATGGTCTATGGGTAATAGGTTGTCATAGGTTTAGCTCGAGAGAGTGAATCCTAAATCCTTTTCCACATATTCAGCTCGAGAGAGTGAATGGAATAAAGCGTAAGCTGTTCTTAATTATTGTACATTGGTGTTCGAGAGAAACCAATTTGATTTGAGGTAAATTATTTGATAGATATTTTATCCCCACTAAAGTATAGCTTATTCACTAATTTATAGCTATTCACTATTGATTGCAATCACCCATTTGTCTACCTTAGCTTATAATAAAATCACATCCCAAGAACTTGTCTTTATAATTTCTATTTTCGCGTTATTTACTGTTGTAGTTGATAATTACAATCAAAACCCCGCTGTTATTTGACACTTGTTTCACCACTAACTTGAACTGTACTTTTATTCGTAAATGTTTTAACCTATGATTGACTTTAACACATTCATGCTTTTCTATTGATTGTCAAATACATATCACTCCTTGTGGGATTCGGCCCCAACTCACTTAGTTGGGTTATATTACTGACTAACAATCGTTGGCACTTAGTATTGGCTGAAGTGTCTTGATACGTGAAATAAAAATGGTGCCACTGCTGGGGAGTGGTGTTTGTTGAGAATTCTTAGTTAAGTTGAGTTTTGTTCTTGTTAATTATAGTTGAACTCACATAATTTTTAGTTTTTGGTATGTGTGTTCCTGTTTTGAGAAGAGAATTGGAGCATATTTGGTAGCACCAGTGATCCAATGGATCATCCTTCTTTGAGATTGATGATTCTTAGGGATAACATCCTAAATTTCAGACTATTAAAGGGTGAATCAATTTATGAGTTATGGAAAAGGTTTAAAACCCTATTGCAGTAGTGCCCAACTTATGAAATTTTGGATAAATTACTTATGGAATGCTTCTACTGGGGTCTGGACCTTAAAAATAAAATACTGGTGACCAACATTCGTCAGGTTGTTTGCTGGAACAATCCTATGAATCAGCAGTCCAACTCATTAATTATGTGGCCAAGACCAACAAGGAGACAAAGAAAGACCAACACTTGGCCACATTATTAGGTCAGCTACATCTTTTGGCCAAAAAGGTCAAGGAAGTTGAAGTAGTGTCTAAGAGGAAGGACATGTAAATTCCTTCTCACGAGTGTCGAAAGATGAAGAAATAAGAGGGTAGGAAAATTGAAGAGGTCCTCTTACTCATTCTACACAAAGTCAAAAAAAATGATAGAGTGTTGGAGGACTTAAGAGAAAATGTGTTGATGCTGAATTAGATGATGACGTCTCATTCCATGCTCATTCAGCTACTAGGGTCACAAATGGACTAAGTGCTGAATGATTTCTACCCAGAACCAAAAGAGGGGTGACCTTATGAAAAATGAGGGAAACCCCACTAATGGATCTTAAGTGGGGAGTTGTGTCGTACCACGACGTTAACTAAGGCGCTCCTTAGAAGGCAACCCAAATGTTTATCACTTTATTTTTCTTTAATAAATATTGATGTGTGGACTGTGCAGGTCAAATTGTGGAAAGTGTTTGAAAGATGCAGGTTGGCGAGCCATAGCTCCAGTCGGTGCATAGCCGAAGAGGTTGGTGAGCCCTACCTACACCACCGTTGGATTTAAGACATTTTCAAAGTGGAGTCTATAAAACTCAGCAAGCCTAGGAGCTGCTTGGTGAGTCACCGACTAGGTTGGTGATCGCGATCTAGTCCACTATTTGGACCCTCACATTAACTGGAAGTCCTGTAAAACTCGGCAAGGTAAGTGACCATTCGGTGTGTCGCCAATTGGGTTGGCGAGTATGACTAAAGTCGCCAAATGGGAGAGAACTGAACGATTTTTAAATGCCAATAGTTTTAACATTCAAACTCTTTCACTTTCCCTCACTTTTAATCTTCCCAAACTCACACCCGCTCTTTAGTTCCATTTATTTTTGCATTTTTATCATATTTGAGCTGTTGATTGTGTGTTCTAAGTGGATTACTTTGCCACCTAACATTTCAATCTTGTTTAATCGGCATATAAGGTTGGTTTTCCAAACCCCGTGTTTATTTTTATCAAATTTGTACTCATTTGCAATGATATTATCTTAGTGATGTGTGTTACGCCTCTTTGATCTTAACTGTTTATGTGTATGCCTATTTTAATTCGATTATCTTGACCATAATACCTTTAATGTTGAATTCCCATAATTTTGTGCCTTAAAATTGGTTAGAATTTATGGGGTTATGCTTATATGTTGTTGGGTTTAGTCGGGTGAAGTCTAAGTAACCCATTTTTGTGCCAAATAATGTAATTTTTCCAATGATAGAGCAGGTGATGTCCTTCTAAGGGCAAAAGTTGTTAAATGGCCAAATTTGACAAAATTGAGAAAAGTCTGTGTATGCTGAGGTAATGGGTGTATTGGGTCTTAGTTTAATTTGATAGGTGAATGGTTTGATTTTGTTTTTGGGGGTTATGGGGTCAACTTTGAGAAGTTGGGTTTAAAGTAAGCACGTTAAGTCATTTTGCGAGCTCGGTCGAGCTTACCGAACCACTCAGAGGTTCCTCGAAGTTCCTCATCTAGCCTTTAATTTCATGCTAAATGAGTAGTTTGGTTGTGTAACTTTTGGCGAGAAGCTAATGGTCACCGAAAGTCCTTCTTGATTGCCCTTTGTCTGCACCCCTGAGTCTTATTTGCACTATAACATTGGGTGGACTAATCCTTGCTCATAGAAAGGCCCTTTCATCACCGACATGCCAAATTTTTTTGAGAATTTTGAGCCAATCCTTTTGGTGAGACTGACTTAGCTCGCCAAAGTGATTCGGTGATTTGTCAACCGATTCGATAAGTCTATCTGTAATTATTTTTCTGTTCTTTTGATTGAAAGGTTTTTAACTCTTTCCCGATGTTTTGCAGATATGGTAAGAACAAACATTGACTTGCCACCCCAGAAAAGAGCACTGGGTATCACAATCAATGATTGGGGATCAAATCCTCCCACGAAGGGAATGCAAGAGCTCCATTAGAAGACTAAGTCAAGGGAAAGAAGCCCACATCAAAGAGAGCGACTGCTGACTCCTAGGCTGCTCTATCTGAGCCTGAGGACGACCAACCTTTGTAGTCCCTGCGAGATAAGATTTGGGCAAGATCACACTCTAACTCAGCTAGAGTCCCATCGGTTTCCACCCTAGGAGGTTCAGTGCAAACTCCGACACCTCCTGTTGCTCCTGTGCCACTAGTCGTCCCTCCTCCCAGGAATCTCAACAAGTTTAAAGGAGATGGATTGTGAACCATCCTGAAGGATAAGTTATTATCTATAAAGGGCCTTGACCAAAAATTCTCAGATGTTAGGGACACCATCAACTTCCACAGATTCAAGTACTTTACTAGGCTCTGAGGCCCATATATTCCTTCACAGGTCTGGGAGTTCTATATAGCATATGGTGAATTGGTTCAAAAAAGAAAGAAGAAGGCCAATGAGTTCAGACTGATTAAGTTGGTTCTGGTCTGGGGTAAAGAAGTTGGATGCAATAGTGAGTACATTAACACTGTACTTGACAGGGGGTATAACTTTGACTACCCCAGCCTAACTATTGCCACATCTTTATTGGATGAGCTCAAGGGCTGGCTGGCACCTCATTTCGGACACCACCCCAAAATAGATAGAAACAGGAGTCCCGATTGAGAAGAGGGACTTGACTGTAGCTTTGCATTTTTAGTTCAGATTCATCAGCAGCTCGATTATGCCTTCACAAAATGAGTCCATTCTCCATCATCCTAAGGTGGCCTTCCTTGGGTCAATTATTTCTAGGAATACCATTGATATGTGGCTTATTATTGAGCAAGAGATGGCCATGAGGGCCAAGCAGAGGCGGACCTCACTTCCATTACAAGTCCTGATCACTGATTTGTGCAGGCGTGCTGGAGTACCCAAGGACGACACGAGAGATAGTGAGGTTCACCCGTCTTGCTCCACTGACAATTGGTGCATTGAGGCTGAGTACACTCGAAAGGAGACTGACAGGAAAAGGGCATCTTTGGTAGATGCATCCCTAGATGTGGACATTGATTCTATACCTGTAGAGGCATTGTAGACTTCTTCAACCTACGAACCTTTAGGTAGATCTACCCATTCTTCTTTGTCATATTCCCAAAGTACCTCTACCTCTTCCTAGTCCACCAAGGTCACTCAGGCTATGCTCTTGAAGATGGGGTACCTGGCAAATTCAGCTGGCATGAGAGCTACAAGACTTGAGAGATCCATCTTATGGATGATCGAAAGTGCCATCATTACTGGAATGACCCCCCTCCAGACTTCTATTGATACTCTCACCATGAGAGTTGAGGCTTGTGAGAGCAGGAAGAGGGATACCTCTGAGGTTACGACTTTGGAAGCCGAGGTAGCATAAATGAGGAAGGACGTAGACTACCTAAAGTCTACTGACTTCACTTCACTACTAGAGGCTGCAGATGATTTGGACGCTCTTGAGACTTCAGAGTTTTCTTCGGCCACAACCAGAGATGTACATAGGGATGATGCAATTGTTGTTGAGTCGGATGCAGAGACCGATGAAAAGTAAATGGAGGTGCGTGATGCTGCAGTTTATGATGATCTGTCAGACTTGGAGGATGTGATATTTGAGACTGCATGCGAAACTTCTTTGAGAGATACCACCATGGGTGGGTCTAGTGGAGTGAGTACTTCTGAGTCAACTCTGAGCACTGATGCCCAGGTTTCAAGCACCATACCAGGCACTGAAGCCCAGATAAATGCAGCAACTATGTTGATATGATCATTCTATACCTCCTGTTCTATCTTACTTTATTTTGACTTTTGGATATTATTTTGATTGCATTTGAGGACAAATAATTTTTATTTATGGTGGGTTGAGGCCTAACTTTTGTGACATTTTGTGACTATGGTTCTGAATATATATTTGGGTTTTATACTGCTTTTGTGAATGATTGAGCTTGTGGTTCCATCTTTTTAACAATAAATGATTTTTGGACCATTCCAAAAAAAAATTGTGCCACCTCCTGTTTGTGTTTAAATGTGGATATTTTCTTGCAAATTTGATTTTCGATCTTGATCAATATTGATGACTTGAATAGTGCTCACAATTGAACAAAAATTAATATGCTGCTATGATGAGGTCAAAATGAAGTTGCGTAGACAATATGTGAACTTTTTGCATCTCTTTGTGACTAGCCGAGTGTCAATTTGAGTCTCTTGTAATAAACATTGCACACTAGTGAAAGTGTGGAGTATTATTTGACATTGGTGTCAATGCCTTGTGTGATGAGCTTACCGTGAACCATGTGTGATAAAACCTTGAATTTGCCCAGTTGGTCCAGTTGACTAAGTGATGCAATCTCTTGATATGATCTTAGGCAACTTTGAAGAGTGTGAAACAATATGACATTATACCTCTTTTTGTGGCCTACCTTGTGAGTGTGTGTACCCCACTTCAACACTCTTTTAGCCTTAACCTTTTCTTGGATGAATTTGATGAAATGATGACGCTTCTTGATCCATTACCCATAATCCTCATGATTTGTGGTTTGTGTGAATAGCCAACTTAGGCTAAGGGTGTGGTGAAAAGAGAAGATAAATCAAAAAGTGAAAGAAAGTCCTCTTTGACCCATGATTTGAGAAAAATTGAACCCCTCCATATATATATATAAAAAAAGATAAAAAGAAGAAAAGAATGAAAAAGTTGTGGAATAAGGTTGTGAAAATGCAAGAAGAAATGGGATTTCCAATGGTCCATGGAAAGTGAATATTAGGATGACTTATGAGAACGAATGAAAATGATCAAGAAAAGGAAAGAAAGTGTTGTTCACACCACATTTTACGAGGTGTATGATCATTGAGTCTAAATGACCATACCCTTACACTCAACCCCATTACAAGTCTTGAAAAGACCTTTTTGATCTTGAGTGAGCTAAAAAAAATTGTTGATTGGAAATTAAGGGAAAATCTATGGGTGAAATCATGCATTGTGTTCATCTTTGTGAGTGTGAGAGTTGCATTCGCTTCCAGAGCTTTAAATTGTGAACCATTGAGTGTGAATATGGAATCATTCTTTGTGTGAGAGCATTTGAGAACCATTGTTGAGCTTGAACTTGCATTTGAAGCAAGTATTGTGAACTTGAGAACCTTTGATAATGGTGAGTAAATACTTGAATCTTTGAGTGCACAATTTATCCTTGCATTAGTAAGTGAGCCTTTTTGTGTGCATTCATGATTGGATCTTGTGTAGCACTGTTTGACATCCTTTTTGAACTATTGAACTTGAGGACAAGCAAAAGTTTAAGTTGGGGGTGTTGATGAGTCCACGATTTGGACTCATTTAGGGCTTTATTTTAGGAGATTTAGTGTGTTCAAATGCATATTTTGTGCTAATAACTGATGTAAATCCTTGATTTTAAGGTATTTGGATTTAGGATCAAAGCATGGGCACTAATGAGCAAAAAGGAACAAGACAGATGAAAGAATGAAGAATAAACGGCCTGAGAATTGCCTAAACCATTGGGTGAGTCACCGAGTGGCCATTGTCTCACCTAATGTTCCAGTGTGCCAAGCCCTGGAGGAGAAAATCAAGTTGGTGATAGAAAGGAGCAGTCGGTGAATAGTCGAATGGTTCCGTGATAGTGCTATATCGCCCATAGTTTTATAATTGGAAGTTGCTGAAGGCCAAAGCAAAAAGGTGAAGGAACTGACCAAAGGGTGGATCGCCGAGTGGATCGGCGATCCTGACTTATTGCGCCGAATGGTCCTTCACAACACAATTTTGGCTACTATAAATACATATTTGAATTTTTAGTTTAGTATTAGATTTTTATCTAAATTTCATTATTGTTCAATTTTCAAGTTAGAGAGCTTAGAACTGAGTTTTGAAACAATATTTTCTTTAGATTTGAAGATTTCCACTTTTGAGAAATTGGAAGTGGGTGTTGAAGATTCTTCATCTTAGACCTTTCTAAAGACAAATTAAATCATATGCAGTTGATGGAAACACAATTTGGAAACTATTTCTATCTTTTTATGATGTCTAGCTAAAACCCCAATTTTTGGGCTGTGATTATGTGATTATGGGTTGATTAGCGTGCTGGGTATTGTTAATTGACACTATAAATGTTGTTTAAAAGTGATTTCATTCACTAATTGTGGCTTAATCTAAAGGGTTGTAGTTGCAAATACAACACTACCTTCGTGTTTTTGGCTTGCTCAAGAGAGAGGTTTTAAAACCAAAGTTATTAATTTGATGGTCTATGGTTATTGGTTTGGCATAGGTTCAGCTTGAGAAAGTAATTCCTAAACCATTATCCATACATTCAGCTCGAGAGAGTGAATGGACTAAAGCGTAGGTTGTTCTTAATTGGTGCACATTGGTGTTCGAGAGAAACGAATTTGATTCTGGGTAAATTGTTCGAGAGAAAGTTTATCCCTACTTAAGTCTAGCTTATTCACTGATTTACAGTTATTCCCTATTGATTGCAATCACCCATTTGTCTACCTTAGCCCATAATCAAATCACATCCCAAGAACTCGTCTCTATACTTGCTATTTTCATGTTATTTACTAAGAGTTGATAATTCCAATCAAAACCCCCTGTTATTTGACACTAGTGTCACCCCAAACTTGAACCATGATTTTATTCGTAAATGTTTTTACCTATGATTGACTTGAACAAATTCATGCTTTTCTATTGATTCTCAAATACAGACCACTCCATGTGGGATTCGACCCCAACTTACTTAGTTGGGTTATATTACTGACGAACAATCGTTGGTGCTTAGTATTAGATGTGATGGAAGCATTTTCAACTCAAGCTTTGGGGGTTCCTCAGTTGATGGTTTAGCTGGAGGACTCTCTCTATTCTTTAGATAAATATAAAGCTTCAATGGGTTTCTTGAGTAAGAGCCATGTACCGATAAAGCAGCTACCACTTCATCGTATCCTTGGACTTTATCCTTGTCATAATTTGAGAGAACCACAGAAAGTGGTTCACCCATACGTATCATTTCACACACCCTATCCACCAATTCATCAACTCCATCAATGGTTAAGACCACCTGAATATCACAATGTCGTTTCATTGATTTACATACATTGAAAGCGACCTCTTCGTCATTTACTCTGAACTTCAACTCACCACTCTCAACGTCTACCAAAGCTCTTTTGGTAGCCAAAAATGCTCTTCCCAAAATGATAAGAACTTCGACATCAATCTCACAATCTAAAATAACAAATTGGCCGAAAAAATAAACTTGTCTACTTTCACCAAAATGTCATAAAGGATGTCAATGGGATGTTTGATCGACCGATCAGCCAGGAGGAGCTGCATTGTTGTCGACCTAGGCACAACCAACCCAAGTTTCTTATAAATGGTATACTACATAAAATTAATGCTCACTCCCAAGTGACAAAGTGCTTTGGAGAACTGAAGAATTTCGATATTACATGGGATAATGAATGCTCCCGGATCAGTCTTCTTTTTGACCACATTGCTAGACATGATAGCACTACTGTTGTGAGAAACATCAATTATTTCAAAATCCATGTTCATTTTCTTGGTGACCAACTATTTTATAAACCTGGCATAACCGGGCATTTCTAGCAATGCTTCCATAAGAGAAAATTTTATTGACAAGGTATTGAATGCGGAGAGAAACTCTTCTTCTTGAGTCTTTGGTGAGATGGTTGACTCACTTTGGGCAGTTATTTTATCAGCTTTGGATGGGAGACAACTTCATATTCGTTGTTTCACTTTGGAATTTCTTTAGCCTCTTCGGAGTTGTTGTCTTTCGGAGGTTGGTTGGGTTCTTCTACTTCGAAGGTGGCTTTCCCTTCTCTACTAGTGTTTTCCTCATCATTCACCTTCACATCACCACAAACTCCCTTACCACTCCAGTTTAATACTTCTAAGCTCTTGTCATGACCATTTTCAAAATTTTCCACATCTTCATTCACATACGTACCAATCTGATGATCTAGAGTCCATTTGGAATGAGTGTTGATGCATCCGCCACTCGAGTTTCTTAATGGACTCTGAGTGAGAGTTTCCTTTATTGTTCAAGTTCAAAACGTTAGCTCTCATTTCTTTAATAGTGTCGTCTGATCCTTCCACTTTGTTTAGAATTTGGGATAGTAACTCATCCACCGACCTGACAACTCTCGGAGCTATCTCTAGAATTTGGGGTGCTACTCTTCGAAAAATAATATTCATCATAATCACCCCTATCACGATACATTTCTCTCCTTTCATTTTCACCATATATGTTCCAACCTTGATTCTCACCCAACTGTAGGGAGTCAATGTAAGAACTCTCCTCTAAACTCGAAACCTTCTTCACCTTGTAGTTTTCAGAAATACTCTACAAGATTTGGTCTTTAAGCAAACTCATTCGGGACATCATTTTGGCTATGTTTTCATCCTGTTCTTCATTCTTCATCAATTTCTCTTTCGTCATCCCAAATTCATTGCGGACACCTGATCTTCTTTAGTATATCATGCTCTATTGATTTTTGTCATTTCATCAAGTAGAGTGCAGGCTATAGTGAATGGTTGTTACATGATTCCCACTCTAATAAGCTGATCAGCTACTCCTTTGTTGATTGAATCGAGACTCTTATAGAAGTATTGTAATAGCACGTTGTCCGGGAGTCCATCGGTGGACATTTGAGCAGCAAATTCTGGAATATCACCCATGTTTCATGAATTGGTTCTCCATCAACTCGCTCAAATTTTTTTATGTGGTCCTTAGGTTTCACCATCTTTGATGGAGGGAAAAACATCACATAAAATTCTTTGGTCAACTCTCCCTATTATGTGATTTATCATCTTGGTTGTTTGGATAGCCACATTGTTACTTCCCCTTGTAAATAGAAGGGAAACAACCGAAGTCTAACTCTTGAGTAATGTTCTCAAAAGTAAATAGTCCACAAGTCTCCACAATATTTTTGATGTTCTCGTGTGGGTTTTCCTGTTCTGAACCTCCGAAAAATCCCTTCATTTCCTTGAGTTGAAGCATGGGTCTAGTGACATGGAACACTATATTCCCTATGGTAGGAGGTATCTGAATATCATCAACGGTACCAAGATGAACTTCATAAGCTTCAGGAAAATTCCTGTTATCATCTCGGTGTCCTAGAAGGCTAATGCTACTCCTGTTAGTACTCATATTGCTACCTGGTCAAAGGTAACAATCAACAATAAACAATTAATGGGTTTAACTATAACGCAATAAAATCACAAACCAACTTCAATAAGAGAATTCAATAACACCACTCCCCGGTAGCGGCGCCATTTATGATAAATGCTAATCTACACCTCATCCAATACTAGGTGTAGGTAATCGTATGCTAGTATAAAATCAAACAAAAGGTTGGGGTTAGACCCACAAGGAGCAGTACAGTCTCGAATTCAATTAGGAAGTAAAGCATATGGTTTAGTTGGTTATAGAAGTAGACATTGCCGAAATCAAAAAATCTAAATCAAGTGTTTGATAACGAATGTCAAATAGGGCCTTAAAGGTGTCAATTAACAAATACAATAATCAAGAAAACAAGGGAGTAGATCGGGGAAATGATCGATTACAAGCTAATTTCGCTATATGAATATAAGTTTACAAACAACTCACTGGATCTTTGTAGGTAGGAAAGACTATTGATGCAATAGTTTTCCCTCGAACAACTACTACGATTCAAGTCACTTCTCTTGAACCTCGACAAGCATGCTAAGATAACCAACCCAATAACTCAATTTACCACTCTCTCGAGCTGGGTAGGTAGGATTGGATGAAGATTCACTCTCTCGAGCTGAACCCACAACCACTCAAAGCGTAAAAATGCCAATTTACTACCTTATCTCTACACCTCTCTCTCAAGCAAGCATTGAACACTACTATAAAACTACAATTTTTATAAATTTAACCTCAGCTATAAATCAGACCCACTTTAAAGAAGTATAAAAACTAGAAAATAGCAATACCCATAAGATAATTAGACAAATAATCACATGATCACACCCCAAGAATTGGGGTTTTAGCCATACATCATAAAAAGGATGAAATCAATACCAATTATGTTTTTCGTAATCTGGGTATTTCAATCCAAATCTTTACAATGATCTGAAATGTTCAAAGATCGAAAACCCACTTTGAATTCTATTAGAAAGCTCTTCCAAAACCTCTCAGTACTTCAAAAACAGTGTTTCAATTAAATATATGAGTTTTTACAATGAGTCGTGTATACTCTTTCAAAATTTGTCCTTCGGTTTACAATGGCGAGATAAGTTGTGTATCGCCAATAGGTCGGCAATTCGCCAATCTCTTCAATCCATCACCTTCTTATATTGAGCTTTCACCTAATTTTTTTTAACTTTAGGCAATTTAAGCTGGGATCGCTGATGGATTCCTCAATGCGCCAGTTGGTCTCTTAGATCGCTATTTTGTTTGTACCTTCATTGCTGGTTCTGTAATATTCAGCGGACTAAATCCTCTTTGCCGATCCAATCAATGTGTAGCAGATAGGATTTGTTCCTCGCCCAATTTCTTCAATCCCAGAGGTAGCATACTATAACTTTCGACAGGTGAAGAGGCCACTCGGTGGACCGCCAAGTGGTTTCAGCTATCTTCAGCTTTGTGTTTCTTCTCTCTTTTTCCTATTAATGTCCTTTCCTTTCTCTTCTCTTTTCCCATCTACAAATCAGCATATAAATACCAGTTTAGAGCACATATTAGGCATTTGAAGATAATAAACTATGAAAACCAATCCCTAAGTGAGTCAAAATCTAGGACTCTTCAACGCTTAGAACCGAGAGGATATTGAAATGGAACCTCTACCGTAGATGAGGCAGGGAATCTAGTAGTAATCTCCCTATCCCATAAATATATGCTACCATAGGTTTGTTTACATATACATTAGTTAGTGGATCCACCTAAGCTAGAAGTTTATGGTTCACACCTTGGCAAGTAAGGAAATCTCTTTTCTGTGTGGGATAGACACTGCATTCTATGTTATAGCTCACATGGTCTATGTCGTCCAATGAAAAACTTCCCACAATAATGAACTAATGTTCCTTCTAGAAGTATCTCAAATTTGTTTTAAAGATGTTTAGCTTGCGTTGACCATGATTACGACTTATGTCTTCTAGCATGTTATTTTATGATTTAGCTTGGTCATTGCATGTCGTATAAAATTCTTTTAGCATTATTTCATAACTCTTCCACATTGCTATCATACTTTGTACATTCCTTGCACTAATTCATACTTTGTCCTACATTGTTTCCATAATGTAGGGTCCAACGCTTCCATATTTCAAGGACGGAGACTATTTACTACTTCATCTCATTTTTTTTTAGACTTGTACGTGATGTATGGGTGACGTCCCAATTACTTTCCTTATGTTGTACTAGATAGATTTGAGACTTATGTTAGACTTCTGCTACTTTTATCAAAATCTTTATGAAATAAAACAGTCTTTTGAACTCTCAAAATTATTTTATCTTGTATGATGTATGCTAAGTGGCTAGTATAGGTTCTCTCAGGGTCTTATACTCCATGTTATGACCACAGTGTACCTAGGGTCATGACAAAATCATAAGCACATCTTTTTGTAAAATGTGCATAGCTTTCATAAATCATCATTCAAAAGTTCATAAATTTTCTTGATAAATTCAAAATCTCAATCAAGGATAATGCATGGGTCCATATGAAATAAATTGGAAAACATATAATTTAATCAAATCATGCATAATAAGATTGAAGGTAAATAATTGAATCATAACAAATAGTACTCATGGATATTTTTAATGAAACCCAAGATAATTGGGGGTATATGAATTGGAAACTTGAGATTATTTTGGGATCCAATGGATGGATGGAATTCTTTGGTGAGTTCCCACATATATTATTTCACGACCCAAGGGTACACATTAGATGTAACATGACGTACTTGACCCTGAAAGGGTCTCATACAAGCCCTTAGCATATCATAACATAAGATAATAGAAAAGTATGGAAATTTTAAAAACATTGTCCACACAATCGAAGTATTTTATAAAAGCAAGCGGAAGTCTTTATTACACTTTATCTTAAACAATCTAATACAACTTTGAATAAGCTCTTGGGACATAGCCCTTACATTAGTCTCAACCATAAACAAAAGGCATAGAGGAAATGGTGGTTTATCCTCGATACTATGAGGACTCACCAAGTCTTCAACTCCTTGCTCCTTATAAACCTATACTAGAGAATGGACCTCAAATCACCGAACCTTATGTTTGATTAGAATGTAGGCAAGAGTATGCGTTAGTACAAAATGTACTAAATATGTTAGCTAGAATAACATCATAAGAGCATAACATAAGGGTTAGTGAACATAAGACATAATCCATAATCATAAGAGATAATAACATGGTCATAAGCATAATCTCCAACATAAGCATCATATAAGATTTATTCAACTCATAGTCGGTCATAACATAAGAGAACTACTTCTCAAACCTCAAAGCATACTTGTGCAATGCATGAATAAGACCTCATAATCTCATCCAAGCTAAGTATCCCTTTTAGTCATCAAAAACATAGTCTATAACCATTGTCAAGTCTTAGACTTTCATATCATAAGAGAATTATACTCCTAAGTAACCTCAAAACACACTCGTGCAATGCATGAGTGATATCCCATAATATCATTCACACTAAGCATAATCTTGAAGTCACCATATTCATAATTACCATTCTTTTGGTCTCATTCTTAGTGCACTTCATATACAAAAGGGAACTATCACCTTTAGTCAATCATTTAATGCAAGGAACCTATAGAACTAAGCATACATCATGCAAGAGAACACTTCATAAGTAGATTCAAGTCATACTTGTGCAATGCATGAATGGAATCCCATAATACCATTCACACGCAGCACCAATTTAGGCTATCATACTTAAATGATTTCTATTTGTCATTTTAAGCTACCAAGAATAGCACCCTATTAGGCTAGACCAAGCTATCATAGAAAAAGATATTAATCATGCAAGTCCAAGCTATTCTATGAAAGGTACAAGTACTCCATCCTAGCTACCATGCAAACATTCGATGATACTAATGAAAGCTACCCTTAGGAGAGTATGATTTCTGAATCCTAAGCTACCCTTAGCAGAGTATGATTTATCAATCCTAAGCTACCATGAAATGGTCTTGGCCTAACCAAGTCATGCTACCATTAAGGCATTCTAAAATGCTTGTTCAAGCTACGCTTAGGAGAGTATGATTTCTCAATCCTAGGCAACTACAACTACTCTAACTCAAGCTAACATGAAAGCATCCTACAAATGCTAATTCAAGCTATCCTTAGGAGATTATGGTTCCTCCATCCTATAAAACCATGAAAACTCCTAACTAAAGCTACCAATCTTGGTCTTGTCTTACCAAGTCAAGCTATTCATGAAGGGATGAGATGTCACAACTTCAAGATATTCTATTCTACTATGCTTTGACTCATTTCAGGTGATTAACCATTCAATCTAAAATCATTCTATGTGAGAAGACCCTTTCACTTTCTACATACATGGACTCACATAGTATGATGTAGGTCATGTGGGTAAAAAACCTTCCACAACAACTCTATCTATTTGTATGCCAATTTTATGCAAGCTATCTATTCATATTACACCTACTATAAAAGACCTAATGATCAACATTTATTAGTTAAAGCCCTACTCTCAAAGATTTACTTTTTAAAATCATTATACAAGTCTAGATCACAGGACATGCTAGTCATAAGCTTCTTCTTTAAGAAATTTTAGTCATAATTCATCATAAAGGTTGTACCTCATTCATTACTTGTCAAGATCCATCATATGTACATTTTTCTACTTCAATTAATTTTCACATAATTCTATTCTTGAATAATTACTATACTTGACATCCATTCTAGAAGATCAGCTATGAATCCTCAATTCACATCACAAGGCATAAACGCACATTCTTCAATTTCTTCAATTAAACTAGGGTTAGCCATGGAAATCATATAAATTCATCATAATATCATAATTCAATTATATATCAATCATAAATAAGTACTGTCCACTCAATTGGAATCATACTCAACACTACCCACAATATAGGAAGACACATTAGCTAGAATAGGGGGTTTTTCTTCACAGTTGAGGGAAATCTAGCGGGCTCTATAGATGGGGGAATCCATAGATGAATGATCTTACATACCTTGATTCAAAGCCTTCACAAAATCTTTCAACCATGGAGGAATTTGACCTAGCTTCCTTCTCTTCTTCTTCTTCTTCTTCTTCTTCTTCTTCTGCTTGTTCGCTTTTCTAGAGAGAGGATTTATGGGAGGGAATTGGGTTCTTTGGTGAATATAAAATAATGAATTAGTTGACTTAGTTTAGGGTCTAATAGGTTTATATAGGTGGCATAATTAATAATAAAATGACCCGACTTAATAACTAATTGATTCTAGAACCTTCCATTGACCCCTAACTAAAAACTAAAACTGCAAATCTGCCCCCATCAATGAGACCCCAATGCACGAACTGTGGGTGGGTCTACGGGGCGTGCTGCACACTTGTAGATGGTGGTATGCAACTCCACAAATGGGGTCTTGACACATGACCCCTTCCCATGAGGTGTGGGTCCAGCTATGGGGCGTGAGTCCCAACCGTAGGTGGCCCCCTTTTTGGGCAAACTTTAGGGACTATTTTTAGTCCCCCTCAAGGACCCTTGGTTGGTCCTTGGGGGGTCGTACATTGATGCCCTAACTCAAAAACCTTCATTCTAAGTTCGGGAAGCCATGTTACGATTTTAACCCACACATCAAACTTTGAAACCTTCACGTACAGCTCTAGAACTCTGAAGTTAGGCTCTAGTTAAGTCTACAACTTTCCGGGGTATTACATTATCTCCCCCATGAGATCTTTATGCTCGAATGACGATTCTAAACACTTCTTAAAGGAAACAACTCTAGACTAGCAGCCCATCATGAATGCAACACATCTAAATGTACACAACCAAGGAGGTAAACTTTAAATCCAAGCTAAACATACGTGATGCAACACAAGAACGTAGGAACAACCAAAATGCACAAAATTCTATATATATTCATATCCAAGGAGGAACAACTATCTCCTAGATAAAACATGCTCAACACATTCTCATGGAGCCGATATGAAATCTATTCTCAAAGCATATATTCAATGAGGAATCTCTCAACTCCAAACTAAGGCATGTTCACTAATTCATCTCATGAAGTCTATAGGCAACTTATACTCAATGCACTACAACATGATGAAAAACAATGCAAACTCATTTTTTTTTAAAATCACAAGCTTTCATGAACATGCACCACATAAGAAATCATGGAAACATACAATTCACACATGACTTCACATAAAAAGAAAATCGAGAGGAACTTATCATCTCAAGATCTTAAATGCTGAAGGTGGAATATAAGGAAAAAGGATGAGGATATCGGGACTTCTTATTGCCCCTAGGCCTCCCATATAGCAGCCTCAACTAAAACCCATACTAAAATATCACTCCTAAACATATTCATGGAAACAACCTCCTCTTTCTTCTATTTCTTAACCTGTCAGTCTAAGATCCCAACTGGTACTTCTAAATTAGAGTGGTTCTCATTAAATACCTCTAGCTCACAAGCAACCTTACCAACATTACTCAATATCTCTCGTGGTGAAAATTTCAAGTCAACTCATTTCATGAACATTAAGAACACTCAACGACCTTGCTATCTAATATCATATTCCCCTTGGGAATAAGCATATAAGAACTCTTATATGCATCATTTCATTCAATTCTAACGTCGGAGCAAGTTATCACTAAACTTTCACATTAATCACACAAGATGATTCTAACCCAAGGTGAATTACACTTCTACCTTTCTTAGAAGAGTCTATTTGCTCAACCCATCTAGGCATTACTTAAATACCCTATTCATTAAATCTATGAACATACCTCAAAACTCATCATGAATAAGTTGAGTTCTACAATAAAATTCACATACCCATAATACAACCCATTCATACTAAATACAACTTCAAAGTCTATCTAGTCACTTAGCCATAATTAGCATCACAACAAACCTTTCTCCATCACTCCTTGTAGCATGAGCCTTTGGAGTAGTCATATCTAAAAGACCATCGGATAAGGAGTAGGAGAGAGACCTTATAGAGTAAAACACTATGGAACAACTTAGAGAAAGAAGAAGTGAAGTTTCCTAATCATCTAATAGCCTCTTGTTCATAAATGAGGTGCGCTTCACATTTATGAACAAGACTCTACTAGACATAGTTTGAGTCAATCCTAGAACCATTCTAAGCCTTGTGCTCTAATTACCAAGTTTGTCACGACCCAGGGGTACACCCTAGATGTAACATGGCGTACTTCACCCTGAAGGGGTCTCATACAAACCCTTAGCATATCATAACAAAAGACAATAGACAAGTATGAAATTTGAAAAAATTTATCCATACAATCAAAGTATTTTATAAAAGTAAGCGGAAGTCTTTACTGAACTTTGTATCAAACCATGCAATACAACTTTGAATAAAATATTGGGACATAGCCCTTACATTAGTCTCAAACATAAAGAAAAGACATAAAAGAAATGGTGGATTTATCCTCTATGCTATGAGGACTCACCAAATATTCAACTCCTTGCTCCTTAGAAGTTATCCTAAAGAATTGACCTCAAATAACCGAACCCTACATTTGATAAGAATACAGGAATGAGTATGTGTTAGTACAAAATGTACTAAATATGTTCGCTACCATAACATCATAAGAGCATAACATAAGGGTTAGTTAACATAAGACATAATCCATAATCATAAAAGATAATAATATGATCATAAGCATAATCTCCAACATAAGCATCATATAAGCATTGTTCAACTCTTAGTCTTTCATATTATAAGAGAACAACTTCTGAAGTAACCTCAAAGCATACTTGTGCAATGCATGAATAAGACCCCATAATCCCATCCCAGCTAAGTATCCCTTTTGGTCATCATAAAAATAGTCTATAATCACAGCCAAGTGTTAGGCTTTCATATCATAAGAGTACTATACTCCTAAGTAACCTCAAAATACACTCGTGCAATGCATGAATGACATCCCATATTACCGTTCACACTAAGAATAACCATAAAGTCACCATATTCATGCTTACCATTCTATTGGTCTCATTCTTAGCTTACTTCATATAGACAAGGGAACTATCACATTTAGTCAATCATATTATGGAAGGCAACTATAGCAACAACCCAAGATAAGCATACAACATATAACAGAATACTTCATAAGTATCTTCAGCACATACTTGTGCAATACATGAATGGCATCCCATAATATCATTCACACTAAACACAACTGTAGACTATGATACTTAAATGATTTCTATTTGTCATTTTAATCTACCAAGAATAGTACCTTATTAGGCTAGACCAAGCTATCATAGAAAAAAATATTAATCATCAAGTCAAAGCCGTTCTAAGAAGGGTACAAGTACTCCATCCTAGCTACCATGCAAATATTCTATGTTGCTAATGCAAGCTGCCCTTAGGAGAGTATGATTTCTCAATCCTAATTTACCCTTAAGATAGTATGATTTCTCTATCCTAAGCTACCATGAAATGGTCTTGGCCTAACAAAGTTATGCTACCATGAAGGCATTCAAAAATTCTAGTTTGAGCTACCATTAGAAGATTATGATCTCTCAATCCAAGGCTACCATGACTACTCTAACTCAAGCTACCACAAAAGCATCCTAAAAATGCTAATTCAAGCTAACATTAGGAGATTATGGTTACTCATCCTACACTACCATGAAAACTCCCAACTTAAGCTACCAATCTGGGTCTTGTGTTACCAAGTCAAGCTATACATGAAGGGATCATATGTCACAACTTTAACCTATTATAGTCCACCATTATTTGATTCATTTTAGCTCATTAACCTTTCAATCTAAAACCGTTCTATGTGAGAATACCCTTTCACACTCTACATACATACATTCACATAGTACAAGGTAGGTCATGTGGGTAAAAAGTCTTCCACAACAACTCTATCTATTTCTATGCCAATTTTGTGCAAGCTATCTCTTCATATTAGACTTACTCTAAAAGCCCTAATGATCAACATTCATGAGGTCACGACATACTCTCAAAGGTTTAATTCTTACAATCATCATACAAGTCTAGATCATAAGACATACTAGTCATAAGCTTTTTCTTTAAGCAATTCTATTCATAATTCATCATAGTGGCTCTACCTCATTCATTACTAGTCAAGATCCATCACATGCACATTGTTCTAATTAAATTAATGTTCACATACTTCTATTCTTGTACAATTACTATACATGACATCAATTCTAGAAGATCATCTATGAATCCTCAATTTCACTTCTATAGAACATATCTATGAATAGTCCTTTGCACCTGTAGCTCCAACATCAAGGACTTCACATTTTCAAAAACTTATCTCAATTTACAATCTTTTTTCTATGGACCCTAGTATTTCCTACGGTCCATAGATGGGACTCATAGTTCCTACTCAAGTCCCAAAAACTAAACTTTTCCTTTTCGATTCAACTTTCTAATTTCTGAGTTCTTACAATGACCCCAATCCATGTACCAATTTGTAAGGCAAAGCTCTTAAGAGGAAACAAATCGAGATGCAATCGAAAGAACTACATAACCCACTTGCTCATATGGTATCCTAGGTGGTCCCGATAGTCACTACCCATGCATGAACCGGTTGAAAGATACTGGGCTGCCCACTATCCTAGAGGAGAAGATATTATCTACTGAAAATATGGTTGATAGATAATTGAGGTGTGGTGGACTATCAAGTTTCATGGGTTTGAGAGGTTGACTCAGGCCCGGGAGCCTTATGTTCCTACTCAAATAAGGGAATTCTATGAGGCCTATGCCTGATTGTTTCCAAAAAAGAAAAAGGGGGTAACTCTGGAGCTAATCATAACAGTTGAAGTCAGTGGAAAAATAGATGTGGGATAGTTGAAATCAATGAGACATTGGGATGTGATATGATAAACTGTGACACCTTGGCAGACAATATTCTATAGTCCCTTGATAGATTGAAGGGGTGGCTTGCCCCACTTTTTGTCTCATACCAAACTTTAGTGGATTAAGGAGGGGTGGAGATTGAAAACAAAGACATCAACATCATCACCTGATAGTGGTTCAGATTTAGGAGTAGTGCCTTGATTCCTTCATAGAATGAGTCCATCCTACAACACCCTAAGGTATATTTGTATTGATCGAGATAATGAGAATCTAGGCTCTGTTATTTTTCTAATGATTCTACTATATGCTATGTAGCAGCAAACTCACTACCATTTCCTATCAAAGGGTCGGGGCCCTATTTGTAACATCGAATGATCTTAGAGTTACCCCAGCTTCTTCTATGGATATCTTCATAATTGAGGCAGATTATTTGAGAGATGTTGAGGGGAGGAGGAAATAAGCAACGAGATTTGACTCTAGTAGTGTAGACAAATCTGGAGGTTGACCCTACACCTCTCTCTTTTAACGTTCAGCCGACATGTACTTTTATCCCTTCTTCTTCTATTGCAACTTCGCCCACATATCCTGTAACACCCCTAAATGCTAACAAGAGTCGCATGTCGATTGGCCATTGCTTGTTACTATAATATGTTTTACTCTTATGTTGGGAACTTGAAATTTGGTGATAATTGATAACTTGTTTAGCATAAGTTATATTGTAATTTATGGGAGTGTATTGGGGTATTTACGTAATAGTATAATTAGAATTATGCATACTTTTGAAAGGAGGTGAAAGATATATATATATATATATATATATAAGTGTATATGTATGCATTTTGGGCAGCACCTTTGAAGGCAAGCTGTCCAAGTGATAAACATCACTTGTGTAACTATATATTTTCATACCTCTATGAATTAATTTCAATTCCTTCAAAGTCTAAGAGCCTTAGAACCCAAATTAACCTTTTGTTCATCAAAATCAGAAGAGAAAAAACTTGGTCTTTTGGCTGGAATTCGAGACACACACTGCTTTGTTGGTAAGTGCTGAAATCTATTTCTGAGTTGGGTAGTGTTTGGTAATTTGTGCAGATATCGTTCTCTAAAGCTTAGTTTACTGTGAATAAATATTATGTGGAAATCTAATTCATATATCTACAACTCTTATGTTTATGTGAAACTATAATTTAGCTTTTATGGATTCGAAATATGGGACGCAACACAGGACAAGTTCTGTCTAGATTTCGGATTTAGAAATCCTGTATCACTGTTAGTGTATCGAGGATATCTTTTTGTACAAAATGTATTATTCGATGATTCTTGTTGCCTTGCAACCGTAGTAGATGTATCTACAACTTTCATGAAGTTTATAAAGTCTAGTTTTGTCGTTTTCCTATTCAAATCTAAGTTACAACATGGGGTACTAGAGTTGCCAAAATCACTGTTTTGGGAACATAGTTGTATCTATGAAAGCTAAGCTTACTTGTGATGATAATCCTATTTTATTTCGACATTATTGAGATATTAGAAATTAAAGAAGTTATTTAATTGTATTTTTAAGGTTGTATATACTTGTGAACAAGTTGAGGACCTTGGTTCATTGGTTGGTCTACGGTTTGAACTCGGAGAGTTGTGTTGGATTGTTGCTACGCTAAAGTATTGAGGTTTGTGTATAAAATTGTACTTATACTCTTTTAACTTCTGGTATACCTGAAAGTTGATCTTGGTCCCTTGTTAGCTCTTGTCACTTTGCATTGTCATGTTGGTATGACGCTAGTGTAACTCGCCCACTTGTACGGATTGTTTGATCATTTGGCACTCTTGTTGGGACATTGTCTTGTGGTTCTGACTCTGTCACTATTGGCAGTCCTCTTGATTCTGATCATTTGCCATCTAGACTCTGGATTTTTAGTTCGTCTTAAGAATGAAAGTTGTCTATTTTAAGTAAAAACTAAGAAGTCATTTTTAATATGGTTCTTAGTTCTCTTGATTATTGGGCTGTGACCCTTCTTGATACATGGCTTCGGTAGCCCTTCTTAATACTTGCTTGTGCCTGGTGTGACAACATGACATACATATTGGGCGAGCCTTGCTATTGAATCACTTGGAAAATGGTGATTTGAGCATTCTTGACATTTGGATCTTTAAATATTGAACTTGGAACTCTTTATATATTGTTACTTGAATTATTTATTATGGTTCGAGTATGCTGCTCATTGACTTGAGAAAGGTAGCTTGGTGAATTTTGAGGACTCCGAATTATAGTTTTTACACCACTAAGTTATATGCTTAGCGATAGTTGTTTCTACCGTAGGGGCTGATCGAGAGGAGGCATGAACCTAACAATTAGAGATGGAAATTTTGGGAAGTTTAAAGAAGATCACATTTTCATATAGGCATCTATATTTTGTATAAAATTTGGGACTTATACATGACCTATGTGTTGTATATTTGTATGAAATTTTGAGGACTAATCGGATCATGTCACAATGGTTTGTAATATAAGTATGGCTACATGTTTGGTTCATTTGGGGTGTGTAAACCCAAGTCATGTAATATATTAACTTTTACTACTAGTTTTGAATGGTTGTATGAAGCTTCAACCATTTGGTTGGGTACTCAAAAATTGATAAAATTTGTTGTATATGATGTTACTAGCATAAGGACAATACATGCATAAAAACCTCATAAGTTTTTGGTTTATGTATTTCTGAAGGGTCTTTACAAGTTTGGTATCAGAGCCTAGGTTTGTGGTTTTTGGACTTTTGCTGTGAATTACTAGTATACTTGTTCGCTTTCGAAAAAAGTTCTATTTGGATCATTTGTTCACTTACCCGATATCGCATGTCGAGTGCACATGCATCATATACATGCCCATAATGCAATGTGATCCTTCCTTTTGAAGGAATTAACTTATGGCCTCTTCTGCTGACCGACCTATGGATGTTGCTCATGAAGGTTCGGGTTCCTCTGTTTCCCAACATCATGCACTAGAAGAGGTTGGAGAACCTCTCTCAGATAATTATGTTCCCCACACTAGTGGGTCTGAAGTGGGAAACCATCAGGGTGCAAGAGCTGGTTCACATCCTCACATGAGTCATGGTACTCAAGCCATGAATCCTCTTTTTCAACAAATGGCTGAATTTTTCCACCACATAGCTGAAGCTATGCATGATCCCAACGTGATTAACTTTGAGAAAATGAGGAAAATGGGTGGAGTGGAGTTTGAATGCACCGTTGATCCCACGGATGTTGAACAAAATGGTCGGAGCGCATGAAGAGGGTATTTGAGAAGTTTGAGTGTTTAGATGTTGCCAGATTTAAGTATGTTATTTCACTATTACAAAAGAATGCTTATTATTGGTGGGTAAATGTTTCGAATGCCAATGTAAAACCTCCTTTTCTTACTTGGGATGATTTTCTTAGGGAATTTCGTATGAAGTATGTCCCACCTGCTTATTGTAATGTAAAGAGAAAGGAGTTTTTGAATGTAGGGCAACGAGGCATGTCTATTGCTGAGTACCAATAAATTTTTCTAAGTCTCTCTCGTTATTTTGGAGGTATTATTAAAGAGGAAAAAGACAAGTGTAGAAAATTTGAAGATGGTTTAAATGATTCCATTAGGAAAAATTTGGTGATCCTGCAACATGAGACCTTTTGTAAGTTAGTGTCTGCTACTTCTACTTGGGAATGACTTGATAAAGAAGAAGCTAGTTGAAATGAAAACAAATTCCGAAAGCCTAGACCAGATTTTGGAGGTCCCTCAAAAAGGGGAAGGTTAGATGATTCTAAAACTGGTAGTCTTAACAAGCCACCTCAGCAAAAGCAAAACAGATCAGAATTTTCTACAGCTAGCACTCCAACTTTTGGCCAAGGTAGGTCTCGTGTTCCCACTTGTGGACAATGTGCAAAAAAATCATTGTGGTACTTGTAGGAGAGCTTCTGATGCATGTTTCAATTGTGGGAGTTTTGATCATAAAGTGAAGGATTGTCCTAACCCTAATAATGCTCCTTCCTTGAGAACTGCAGGCTTAGTTCATAAGCCTTCTATTAATCCTCCTCGAACTAATGAAGGTGCAAGACCGAAAAATACACAAGCAGCAGGTGCAAGTGGAGCGAATAAAGCTAGTGGACCAAGGGCTACTACACGCGCTTATGCTATAAAGAAGAGGGAGGATCAATATGGAAAAGGCGTGGTTGTCGATAAATTTCACTTATTTGGCTTATGTGTGTTTACATTGTTTGATCCTTGTTCTACACATTCCTATCTTTGTTCATCACTTGACTTTCCTGAAAATGTGAAATCTGTGAGACTCAATTTTGATGTGCTGGTTGAAAGTCCTTTGTGTTATCAAGTTGTGTGTAATCGAGTTTATCAAGATTGTCCCTTCATGATTCAAAATCTAGTCTTCCCCGCTAATTTGATTGAAATGCCTTTCAAGGATTTTAATGTTATTATCGGGATGGATTGGCTTTATAAATATCATGAAGTGGTAGATTGTAGGTCTAAGCATATGACTTTTAAAGATCCTACATTTTCACACATCATTGTACAAGGTGAAAGATCATTGATAACTAGTATTATTTTTGCGGCCTTGGCAAGAAAGTTGATACGTCAAGGTTGTAGGGCATACCTTGCTCACATAGTTGATACACACTTGGAGAGCCCTGGTATCAAGGACATACGTATTGTACGTGATTTCCCAGAAGTCTTCCCCTAAAACCTTTTGGGATTGCCCCCGAAAAGAGAGGTTAAATTTCCTATTGAGCTTATTCCTAGATCTAGTGCTATTTCTATTATTCCTTATAGAATGGCTCCGCCGAATTAAGAGAATTGAAATCTCAATTGCAAGAATTTCTTGAGAAAGGTTTTATTTGACCTAGTGTTTCTCCTTGGGGAGCCCCTGTTTTATTCGTAAAGAAGAAAAATGGAACTCTCAGGCTTTGTATTGACTATAGACAATTGAACAGAATCACAATCAATAATAGATATCTACTACCAAGGATCGATGATTTGTTTGACGAACTGAAGGGTGCTAAAGTATTCTCGAAGATTGATTGAAGGTCTGGATATCACCAACTGCATGTTAGAGAGAATGATATTCCTAAAACTATTTTTAGAACTCTGTATGGTCATTATGAATTTTTGATGATGAAATTCGGATTGACAAATGCTCCTGCGATATTCATGGATCTAATGAATCTAGTATTCAAGCCCTATCTTGATCAGTTTGTGGTTGTTTTCATAAATGATATTTTAATATTTTGCAGAAGTATGGAAGATCATGGTAAACACCTCCGGATTCTTTTGCAAATTTTGAAGGAGAGGGAACTTTATGCTAAACTTTTCAAGTGTTAATTTTGGCTTCATGAAGTGAAATTTTTGGGACATGTTGTATCGGCCGAAGGCGTGAAGGTGAATCTTAGTAAGATACAAGCAGTTTTTGAGCCGAGACCTCCCAAAAGTCAAACTAAGGTAAGAAGTTTCTTAGGCTTAGCAAGATACTACAGAAGATTTGGAAAGGCTTTTCCATTATCACCTCTCCATTGACTAAACTCTTGCAGAAGGAAGTGAAGTTTAATTGGAATGAAAAATGCCAAGAAAGCATTGAAACTCTCAAATTCTTGTTGACTCAAGCACCTTTACTTACTTTACCAATTGAAGGGAAGGAGTATGTACTATATAGCGATGCTTCTCACAATGGTCTCGGATGTGTTTTGAAGCAAGAAGGGAAGGTTATTTCTTATGCCTCTCGAAAATTAAAACCACATGAATTGAATTATCCTACCCATGATCTTGAACTTGTTGCGGTAGTGTTTGCTTTAAAAATATGGCGGCATTATTTATATGGAGAGAAATGTCATATATTCACTGATCACAAGAGCTTAAAGTACTTGGGTACTCAGAAAGAGCTAAACCTTCGACAACGTAGATGGCTTGAAATCATCAAGGATTATGACTGCACGATTGATTATCATCTATGTAAAGCCAATGTGGTTGCAGATGCATTAAGTCGGAAATCCTTTGCAAACATTTCTTTGAATCATTTGCCCTTACTCCTTGAGTTATGAGCCATGAATGTTCGTTTTGCACTTCATTCAAATGGTTCAGTTATTGCTAATTTTCAAATAAAGTCAGTATTAGTTGAACAGGTGAAAGAAGCATAAAAGGTAGATGAGAAAATTGCAAAATTGACCAGAGAAGTTCACAATGGGGAAAAACTTAATTTTACATTAACAGAGGATGGTGTATTATTTTATCAAGATAGACTATGTGTCCCTAATGATGATAAATTGAGGAGAGAAATACTGAATGACGCACATACCTCACCATATGCAATGCATCGTAGGGGTTCAAAGATGTACCAGACTATCAAAGAAAAATATTGGTGGAATGATATGAAGAGAGACATTACAGAGTTCATTTCTAAATGTTTGATTTGTTAACAAGTAAAGGTATAACATCAGGTTCCAGTTGGTTTACTACAGCCCTTGTCGATGCCGAAATGGAAATCGGAGAAAATAACTGTAGACTTTGCAATATGGGTTATTGTGGACAGGCTAACAAAGATTGCTCACTTCTTAGCAATCAGGATAGATTACTCACTTGAGCGTTTTGCCGAATTGTACATTAATGAGATCGTAAGACTGCATGCGATCCCTATGTCTATTGTATTTTATCGAGACCCAAGGTTTACATATAGATTTTGGGGTGTCATGCAGGAAGCTTTGGGTACTAAGCTGAAATTTTGCACTTTGTTCCATCCTCAAACAGACGGCCAGTCGGAAAGGGTGATACATGTTTTGGAGGATATGCTTCGATCTTGCATTATGAAGTTTGAGGATTATTGGGACAAACAGTTGTCATTGATAGAATTTACTTACAATAACAGTTACCAATCGAGTATTGGAATGCCTCCCTATGAAGCTTTGTATGGAAGGAAATGTCGGAATCCTCTTTGTTGGAGTGAAGTTGGTGATAGGAAACTCATTGGTCCTGAAATTGTGCAACAAACAGAGGACAAGGTAAAACTTATCAAGGATCGTCTAAATATTTCTTGGAATAGAAAAAAGTCGTACACTGATCTTAAAAGGTGTGACATTGAATATCAAGTGGGAGATAAAGTATTTTTAAAGGTGTCTCCATGGAAAAAGATTATGAGATTTGGCAAAAATGGAAAACGTAGTCCCCGATTTATTGGACCTTATGAGATACTTGAAAAGGTTGGACCGGTTGCATATAAATTGGCTTTGCCACCTGAGATAGACAAGATCCACAATGTCTTCCATGTTTCTATTCTCAGAAGATATCGTTTTGATCCATCTCATGTTTCTCCAGTTGAATCTATTGAGGCTAACCCTGACTTGACTTATAATGAAGAACCTATTTTAATTCAAGCTCGGACAGTGAAGCAACTTAGAAACAAGGAAATCCACTTAGTAGAGGTACTTTGGAGGAACCATTCGAGAAAAGAAGCTACCTGGGAGAGAGAAGAAAACATGAAGACCTAGTATCGACACTTATTTCAGGACTAATGTAAGGTAAATTTCGAGATGAAATTTCTTTAAGGAGAAGATAGTTGTAACACCCCCAAATGCTAACAAGAGTCGCATGTCGATTGACCGTTGCTTATTACTACAATACGTTTTACTCTTATGTTGGGAACTTGAAATTTGGTGATAATTGCTAACTTGTTTAGCATAAGTTATATCGTAATTTATGGGATTGTATTGGGGTATTTACAATATAGTATAATTAGTGTTATGCATACTTTTGAAAGGAGGTGAAATATATATATATATATATATATAAATATATGTGTATATGTATGCATTTTGGGCAGCACAAAACTATTTGGGCAGCACCTTTGAAGGCCAGCTGTCCAAGTGATAAACATCACTTGTGTAACTGTATATTTTCACACCTCTTTAAATTAATTTCGGTTTCTTCAAAGTCTGAGAGCCTTAGAACCTAAATTAACCTTTTTTTCTTCAAAATCACAAGACAAAAAACTTGGTATTTTGCCTGGAATTCGAGACACACACTGCTTTGTTGTAAGTGCTGAAATTATTTTTGAGCTGGGTAGTGTTTGGTAATTCGTGTATATCTCCTTCTCTAGAGGTTAGTTTACTGTGAATAAATATGATGTGGAAATCTAATTCATATATCTACAACTCTTATGTCTATGTGAAAATCTAATTTAGTTGTTATGGATTCGAAATATGGGACGCAACACAGGACAAGTTGTGTCTAGATTTTGGATTTAGAAATCCTGTATGAACCGCTATTAGTGTATCGAGGATATATTTTTATACAAAATGTGTTTTTAGATGAATAAGAGATGTATCTACATATTTCATGAAAGTTTATAAAGTCTAGCTTTGTCATTTTCCTATTCAAATCTAAGTTACAACATGGGGTACTAGACTGGCCAGAATCACTGTTTTGGGAACATAGTTGTATCTGTGCAGGATGAGCTTACTTGTGAAGATAATCCAACTTTATTTTCAACATTATTTAGATATTAGGAATTAAATAAGTTATTTAATTGTATTTTTTAAGGATGTATATACTTAAGAACAAGTTGAGGACCTTGATACGTTGGTTGGTCTACTGTTTGAACTCAGGGAGTTGTGTTGGACTGTTGCTATGCTAAAGTATTGACATTTTTGTATAAACTTGTACTTACACTATTTTAACTGATGGTATACCTGAAATTTGATCTTGGTACCTTGGCTACCTCTTGTCACTTTGCATTGTCGTGCTGGTATGTTGCTTGTGCAACTCGCCCACTTGTTCGGATTGTTTGATCCCTTGGCACTCTTATTGGGACCTTGTCCTGCTTGTGGTAGTGACTTTGTCACTATTGGCAGGCCTCTTGATTTGGATCATTTGCCATCTTGACTCTAGATTTTAAGTTCGTCTTAAGAATGGAAGTTGTCCATTTTAAGTACGAACTAGAAAGCCATTTTTAATATGGTTCTTCATTCTCTTGATTATGGTCTTTAACCCTTTTTAATACAGGGTGACAGCCCTTCTTGATACTTGCTTATGCCTGGTGTGACGACATGATGTATATGTTGGACGATCCTTGCAATTGAATCTCTTGGAAAATGGTGCTTTGAACATTTTTGACATTTGAATTTGTAAATATCGAACTTGATACTCTTTATATATTGTTACTTGATTTATTTATTATGTTTCGAATATGCTGCTCATTGATTTGAGAAAGGTATCTTGGTGAATTTTGAGGACTCCAAACCAATAATTTTTACACCACTAAGCTATATGCTTAATGATAGTTGTTTCTATTGTAGGGGCTGATCCAGAGGAGGCATGGAGCTGGCCATTGGAGATGGAAATTTTGAGAACTTTAAAGAATATCGCATTTTCATATAAGCATCTATATTTTGTATAAAATTTGGGACTTATACATGACCTTTGTGCTGTATATTTGCATGAAATTTTGAGGACTAATCGGATCATGTTAAAATGGTTTGTAATATAAGTATGGCTACTTGTTTGGTTCATTTGGGGTGTGTAAACCCAAGTCATGTAATATATTAATTTTACTACTTGTTTTGAATGGTTGTATGAAGCTTGAACCGCTTGGTTGGGTACTTGAAAATTCATAATTTTTGTTGTTTATCATGTTACTAGCGTAAGGACAATACATGCGTAAAAACCTCGTAAATTATTGGTTTATGTATTTCTGAAGGGTCGTTACATATCTGCCCCCATTAACACATTCCATGCCTTACCAAATGTGAAATCATGCCATTTGGTGGATTTGAGGACCTCTAGGCTTAGACAGTTATTTCTACGATGATCTCCACAACCATTGAAGATGTCCTTGAGCCTATTCATTCTAAAAGGGGAGGAGATTGTACCTTGTTCACAAATTAAGGGCTCATACTTGATAATGTTACCTCTAAGGTTGAGGAGTGTGAGAAAGTTGAGGGCTAGTCTAAGGATACAACAACCTTAAAGGTTGATATTGTGGGATGGAGGAGAGATATGGATGAGCTCAAATCAACGTATGTATTAATGATGTTGTCACGACCCAGGGGTACCCCCTAGATATAACATGGCATATAAAACCCTGAAGGACTCCATAAAATCCACATATCTCTCAAAACATAAGAAATAGAACAATTAGAGTAAAATAACATTTCAAATCCAAAAATAATTTTTATAGTAAAGCGGATGTATAGACACATTTTCTCATCATTGCCATCTATTACAATCGAATGAAATTGGGCCTAGCCCATAGATCATCTTCGAAGGAGAAATACTTGTAAAGGAACTAAAATAATTAAACTTCGTCCTCGAAGAATGAGGACTCACCAAAGCTCCAAAAATCTCTAGATAAACACTTAGCCACGAAACTGATGACTCTGACTATCGGACCCTAAATTTGGGGAAAATATAGGCAAGAGTATGCATTAGCACGAAAATGCACCATGTATGATAACTATGCATAAAAATATTTAAATCATGCTAAAAGGGAAATTTCATTTCAAGCCATGCAGTTAACCAAGTTAAAACATGATATAAGAGGGTTGGAAATCATAAGTCATAATTCATAGTCAGCGCATGCCATCATCATCTTTAGAGCCTTTGAACACTTATGGGATACTTCTTGAAGTAGCCTTAGTTCCTTGTTAATCTTGTTATTGTGGGAATTAGACTTAACCGACGTTGAGACCATATGAGGCGTGACATTATTACTTGGTGTCTCCCACACCAAAAGGGTATTCTACTTGCTTAAGATATAACTATAAACTCTTAGCTTAAGTGGATGCACTCGCTAAACATCCTATCCCACACATAGTTTATGGGATAAGGAGATTGTTACTATAAACCCGACCTTTCTACAGGAGAGCCTCCATCTCAAGAGATTGCTTCCAGAAACTGAGCGTTTCTATGGGAGAGCTTCCATATCATATCAATATCCACTCAGTGCTAAGCATAAATCCCATAGAGTAGTTATTAAGTCTAGACTCAACCCATGTCTCATGGAAATATGTCCTTGGAAAACAAACCCAAGTTAGTTCATTAGGATAGCTCTTTAGACTATGCGTGAGTAAACCTTTCACCATCCATGATCGCCTTTGATTGAATTAGATGAGAAAGCCTCAATGGATTTCTTAAGCACCACTTATTTCACTTCTACCAAGATTAGATCAGGACCTTGCTTAACTTTCACATCCGTCACAAAAGACGATTCGAACCTATTATGGACCATGACACCACCTTCGGTGGAGTCCACTAATTGATAACCTAATCAGGCAATCCTATGAATATCTTGAACGAACTCTTTCTTTTCATCCTCAACATGAGCAACACTACCCATCAAAAATCGACTAAGAGTATCTGCCAGCACATTTGCTTTATGGAGGTGGTAGAGAACACTCACGTAATGTTGCTTCAATAATTCTAGCCACCTTCTATGGTGGAAATTCAAGTCGTTTTGGCTAAGCACATATTATATACTCTTATGATTGTTGAAAACAACATGAACACCATACAAATAATGACTCCAAATCATTAAGGCAAAATAACTCGTTGCTAACTCAAGGTCATAGGTAGGACAATTCTTCTCATGGATCTTAATGTGCCTAGAAGCATAGGCAATCACTTTACTATTTTGCACAAGGACACATCCTAATCTAAATCTAGAGGCATCACAATACACCACAAAACCATATGTACCTTCTGGTAAGGTCATTACCGGAGTAGAAGTAAGTCTATCTTTCAACTCTTGAAAACTTTTCTCAGAAGCTTCTGACCATATGAATTTAGCCTTCTTTTGATTCAAAGTCTTCAAAGGAAAGGCAATGGAAGAAAATTATAACGACTCAGAAAATGATAGGATGAACTAGAGCCTTAACGTTTTAGTTAGTGTGACCTTAGGTGGATGTTTATGCTGTTTTAGAACTTAATGGGAGTAAGGTAGAAGCCTAGGGTGCAAAAAAGGACCTAGACTAGCAAGATAGTGTGAAACAAACATTGTCTTTTGGTGGACCTTTTGGCGATGGGGAAGTTTGATCGCCCAAGGTATTGGGAGAGTCACCCTTGGGCTCTTATGCTCACCTAGTGGGATGCCTTTTTAGCCTAGCTACTGGACCAAAGGCTAGCCAAATGGTAGCTCGCCAAGCTGGTTGGCGTGTCACCCTTTAACTCCCTGTAATCACCCTATGACCAGCCACTTTAGTGAGATCACTGGAACAAAGAGCGATCCAAGGGTGCACTTGGCGAGCCCAAGTGTCCAAAGGGCAAGCTAAGACAGGAAGGTGCTGAAATTTTAAGTTACAACTTGTAGGGGCTTAGTCCTTTTCCAAAATTAAGTCCCTATTATTCTATTCCATTCCTAGCAACTATATAACTCTTTTAAGACCTTAGACCTAAATCCTTTCATTTAAGTCACTCAAAATAGAATCAAAAGAACCCACCTCCTCTCAAATATTTCTCTCTAGAAGTTCCCAAATAAGAACAAGAAGAAGAGGGAGCTAGGGTTTTGGATTCAAGGAGTTTCTTCATCAAATTTCTTGGGGAATATTAGTAAAGGTATGGTGGTCTTCATCCTTGTATAACTTTCCATTCAAGGAGACAATTCAATGGTGATTTCAAATCATGAAAAATCTAGGGTTTGACTCAATCTCATGGGTTCTTTCTTGAAACATTTTCAAATGGTTTCTAATGACAAATTATGATTGTATTGATGTTGAATGGATGATTTATGATGAAAATACTCTATGAACCCATGATTTCTCTAAATTCCTAAATTGTGCCTTATGAAGTGGGTTGTTAATTATGAATGAATATTGATGGATTTATGCCTAGATTGATTTAGATTATTGATTTGTATCATCATCTATGTCTAACTATAATGAACTGTTGATCAATTGAGGATTGGTGATTACGGCCTTGAAAGGGGAAGTTTGGCCTAAATGCTTGTTGTAATAGAATGATGCTTAAATTTTTTATCCACTTGAAAGGTGGAGGTGTTTAGTTACTATGATCATTGTGATCATGGCCTTGAAGGCATATTGTGAGGAATTGAAGTATTATCATAATATTGTAATGTGAATGTATAATGTGAAGGATATACATGTGATTTCAATGATTGAATGATGATCTTGTATAGAATGTGAATGTGTTGTGATTGAAAGCATATTCCCACTTAACACTCATGAATGATGATGATGGAATGTAAAGGGTTCTGTAATGTAATGTTGAATATCCTTAATTGGTAGGTTGAGGCATTCTTTTCTTCTATTGATGAATGTGATCATGAATAAAGTATCTTGACTTGGTAGGCTTAGGCATCCTCCTCTTGAATAATGAATGTATCTTGACTTAGTGTCTTAATGATCATGAATTGGTAGGCCTAATGTTAATAGCCCTTTCATAAATGAATAATGAATGTGTACATGGCTTAGAATTGGTAGACCTGAGGTTGGTAGCCTTTTCTTAAATGAATAGATGAATGTCTTAGATTGGTAGACCTAATGTTGGTAGGACCTTTCTTGGGAAAGTACTTCGGATCGGTAGGCTTAATGATGGTGGCCCTCTCAAGTACAACAATGTAATGAATGAACTACTCTATGGGAATGGAGGCAAAGAATCGAGTGGATATGACTAAGATGGTGGCTCTCCCAATGTTAGGCTAGAGTCCAATGAACATCTTCCATACCCCATAACTATGTGCCTACATAGAATGCTTACTAGTTCTACTCTTGGCAAGTAGAACACCCTTCTTCGGTGTAGGGTCACACGACCCCGGATTCCATGATTTAGCTCTCATGGTCTATGTCAGTTAATACCTATTCCCATCATGTGATATATACATTATGGTTTCTTGAGGAGTCCTACAAAGTGTGGGTAGTAGCATGGGATGCTATCCATACATTGTAGAGTAGGCTTTGAGAGGGTCATAGTGACTTCTCTAAGTCTTAGTGACTATTGTTTGAATGTCCTCCTAGAAAGAAGTTAAGGAGAATGTTGATTTAATGTCTAATGAATGAAAGTCCTCTAAATGCATGAATATGTCCTAAATGAATCTAATGAAGAATGTTGACTCTTATATGCTTAAATGTAAATGATGCATGCTATACTTGGACTGTATTATGAGTTATTTCCTTGTCATGTCTATTGTCTATGAATGTGCCATGTCTAGGGTGACTTCAAATGAGTACTTAGTGTGAGTAGTAGTATGAGATTCTACTTGCACATTGCACAAATATGACATAGCTAGAGTTGTCTTAGATATTTGTCTAAATGTGATGATATGACTTAGAGTTGTCTTAGATGTTTGTCTAAATGTGATGATGTGACTCATGTATTGTTTATGTCTCTTAAATGCTTTATTGTTTAAAGATGGGAAATGATGAATGGTAAGTTCAATTTTGGTGACATTAAGGTGGTGCCTTAGTGTGGGTGGTGGTATGGGACGCTACTCATACATTGCACAAGGCATAGCTTGAGGGTTACATGAGGTGGAGGCTCAAGGAAAAAGGTAAAGGTTTATATGTGCTATTGTTCAAATGTGAATTATATGACTTTGTATGTTGGTTGTGACTTATATTATGACTCATGTATCAATGTTCATGAAGTTTTACAAAAATGGCATAAAAGCATGACTTTCAACTCAAAAGTCCCTTTTAAAGCATGTTTTGGCATGGTCATCATACTTTGTACATGTAATGTGCTAACCCCATTCTTTTCCCTTTTTACCAAAATGTAGGCTTTAGAGTTGTTGGTGTTCTATGCAAGAAGGACAGGTTTCTAAGGTGCTTGAAGATGAAGACTTGGTGAGTCCTCAAAGTTCTGAGGACAAAACCCATTGTGTTTCCTTTTATGTCTTTAGTTTATGTTATAGCTTTTGTATGGGATAAGTCCCAATGTTGTATTAAATGTATTAGATGGTTTGAGACATAGTATATAAAGTCTAGAAAGTCTTCCGCTTGTTTTTAATGGACATGTCTTCAATTGTAAAGAATGTTTTTTATTCTTCTCTATTTTCCTATGTTCTTATGTTCAAGAATGCTATGAGGCTTGTATTAGAAACCTTCGAGGTCGAGTATGCCATGTTATGTCTAAGGGGTGCTCTTGGGTTGTGACAAAAACCCCTTAACAAACCCTGTATAGTAACAGGCCAAACCCAAGAAGCTTCTAATAAATGAAGGAGTTAGAGTTCTAGGCCAACTCTTGAGCGCGTCCATCTTAATAGGATCTACCTTAGTTCCCTTTCTTGAGCCCTGTCTCTTGGATGTTGTGCCCTTGGTTCGAGAGTTTTTAGATGTGTTTCTTAATGATCTTACAAGTATTTCTCCGGATAGGGATATTGAATTTACTATTAACTTAAATCTAGGCACCAAGCCAATCTCTATTTTCTCCTTATCTTATGGCTCAAACCGAGTTGAAGGAATTGAAGGATCACTTGTAAGATTTGTTGAGTAACAGATATATTCGCTCTAGTGTTTCTCCTTGGGGGGGCTCATGTATTGTTTGTGAGGAAGATGGATAGATCCATAAGGATGTGTATTGATTATTGGAAGCTGAACAAAGTGATAGTGAAGAACAACTATCTTATTCCTCGTATTGAGGATTTTTTTGATCAATTTTATAGTGCATCGAATATCCCTAAGACAGCTTTAAGGATCGTTGTTGGCACTATGAATTTCTTGTGATGTCTGTAACGTTCACATAGTTGATGAATGAAGTTTTATAGCTTTATTTTGGTTCCTTTGTGATAGCGTTCATTGATTACATGTTGGTGTACTCCAAGACTGGGAGGACCATGATTGTCATTTGATTATGTGATCTAGAGATTGAGGGAAGAGAAGTTTTATGACAAGTTCTCAAAGTGTAAGTTTTGGCTTGATTCTAGTATTTTTGGGACATGTGGTATCCAAGGAGAGTATTCGGGTTGATCCAGCCTAGATTGAGGCAGTGAAGGGTTGGACTGGACCTACATCGCTTAATGAGATTAGGAGCTTTGCGGGACTTATGGGCAAATACTGATGATTTTTATGAGTTTCTCTACCATTGCATCTCCTTTGACTAGATTAACTATGTAGAGTGTGAGTTTCAAGTGGTCTGATGAATTTGACAAGAGCTTCAAATGTTCAAGACCTTGTTGACATCGACTCTTCTTTTGGCTTTTTTCCAGAGTGGGATTTAGTTTTATTAGGATGCCTCTGGAGTTGGGCTAGGGTGCGTTCTCATGAAGAAGGGTAAGGTAATTACCTATGATTCTAGGCAGTTAAAGAACCATGAGAGAAACTACCCTCCTCATGATTTAGAGTTGGCAGATGTAGTATTTGTGCTTAAACTATGATGACATTATCTATATGGAGTTCATTGTGAGATTTTCATAAATCATTAGAGTTTTCAGTATATCTTGAGTCAGAGGGATCTAAACTTGAAGCAGTGAAGATGGCTTGAACTGTTGAAATATTATGATATCACTATCTTTTATCACAAAAGGAAGGCCAATGTGGTGGTCGATGCTTTGAGTAAGAAGACTTATAGCATTGGATGTCTTGCCGCTATTAGTGTGGAGGAGAGACAATTGGATAGAGATATTCAGAGGTTAGCTAACAATCTGGTTTATTTGAAAATTTCTAAGGAGACTGGTGGTTTGATAGCTTTTATTGAGGCTTGTTCTTCCTTAGTTGAGCATATTCGTTATCACTAGTTTGACAAGAAGAAATTATGTCTCATTCTAGACAAGGTGATGAGAGGGAAGACAAGGAGATTATCCTTGACTTTGATGGTGTCTTATGGATTAAAGGCAGTATTTTTCTGCCTAAGGTGTGTGAGGTGGTTAGAATAATTATTGAGGAGGCCTATTGTTCTTGATATTCCATCCATCTGGGTGCAACAAATATGTATCATGACTTGAGCCATCACTATTGGTGGTATGGTATGAATAGGGACATTGTAGATTTTGTTTCGAGGTGTTTGGCTGTCGAACATGCCAAGTGTGAACACCAGTGACCTGGATGCATATCTTAGAGGATGTCTATTCTTACTTTGAAGCGGGAACAGATCACTGTAGACTTTATAGAGGGACTATCTATCACAGTGGGTGGTTACGACTTTATTTTGGTGTTATTGATAACCAAGTTCGCACATTTAATCCAGGTTTGGATGAAGTATATGGTGTAGAACTTCTCGAAGCTTTATATCAGCCAGATAGTTCGACTTGATGGAGTCTTGGTTTCTATACTCTCCTATCAAGGATCCTGGTTCACTTCCCCTTTTTGGAAGGCTTTACAAAATTGTTTGGGTACTTGGATAGATTTTAGTACAACTTTTCTTCCTGAGACTGATGGTCAGTTTGAGTAGACGATTCAAGTGTTCAAGGACATGCTCCAAGCTTGTGTGATTGATTTCTGTTCTAGGTGGGATAAACATTTTCCCTTAGTTGAGTTTGCCTAAAATAATAATTATCAATCCAGTATTCATATGGCCCTTTATTGATAGTGTATGGTAGACAATGCAGATCTCTTATCAGATGGTTTGATTCAAGTGAGATGGATTCATTAGATATAGACTTGCTTAAGGATACTACGGAGCTGGTTCATATGATCCAGGGTATACTATTGAAAGCCAAAGTCGACAGAAGAGTTATATGGATCAGAGACTTCGAGCTCTAGTGTTTATAGAGGGTGGTCATGGTTTGGTTTGAGTGTCACCCATGAAGGTTGTTCTTAGGTTCATAAAGAAGTGCAAGCTTAGCTCTAGATTCATTGGACCCTTTCAGGTTTGGAGTCGAGTGTGATATCTGGCCTATAGGTTGGCCTTGCCACCTAGTTTATCAGTTGTGCATCCCGTGTTTCATGTCTCTATGCTTCGGATGTATGTGCCGTATGATTCCCATTTACTTTCCTTTGTTTTAGTTGATTTGGGTCCAAACTTATCTTTTAGGAGGATCCTATATCCATTTTGGATAGGCAAGTCGGAAAACATAGGACCAAAGAAATTGCTTCAGTGAAGGTGTAGTAGAAGCATCGTTCTGTTGGTGAGTTTACTTGGGAGACAAAGTCAAATATGTGTGCAATATATCCTCAGATTTTTTAAGCTTCAGGTACTTTCTTTTGCTTGATGTACGAGGACAAACTTGGTTTTTAGTGGTTGATAATGTAATGACTTGGTTGTCATTTTAGGAAAGTTAATAAAATTACTATTTTTCCCTCCCGTTATCGATCCCGAGTTATGTTTGAGTTTAAAAATTTGATTTGGATTTTTGGGTTAAATGTCGAGATTTTTGTAAGTTTTATGAGTTTTAAAAACTAAGTTGTTAAAAAAGTTCTTTTTGGGGTCTTTCAGAGTTTTGAGTGTCAACATAGTTTTTTTTTTATTCCATCAGTCTCAAAATATGAAATCTTATCCGTGAGAGTTTTCAGTTGTATATTTTAAGTATTTTCGAGGATTTGAGGTCCTAAGTTGTGAAATTGTAGAAATTTAGCCTTTGGGTTGACTTTGGTCAACATTCAGAATTCGGATGCTTGGATCAAAATTTTGAGAGTTCCTTTGGATTTGAGGGATGATTTTAGGCCTAGGTGAGGGCTTGGTTGATTCATTATGTGCATGATCATGTTGGTTATCGCAATCGCATAGTATAATCTTTGGATGCATTGTAATTAGCAGAACTGACTCATCGTGATTGTGTGACCTAGCGTTGCAATCACGATGAGCATTTAAGACCTAGGCTGAATGTTTTCTAAAAATTGGTGTTTCAACCCCTTTTCTATTTTCTGAGTTTTGGGAGCTTTTGAAGGTGATTTGGACCAAATTTTTGAGGAAAATCTTTTCAGTAATAATTGTTGACTTTCAATCATTGATTACCTATTATTATTATGAATTTATGAGTTTAAATCAAGATTTTAGTTTGATAAATTGGGGGTTCTTCATGTGCTTAAGTTTTGAAGTAAAAGTTAGTTTATGAACTGATTTTAAGTCCATTTTTGGAAAGAATTTTCCTAATGAGTATCTAAAGCCTTTAACGTCTTTTTCAAGTTCTACTTTACTAATTCAAACCTCCATTTTTATACTGGATTTTAAGTTGATTGACCAAATTGTTTACATAATTGATGCGGGAAGTGTTTTTTTCGATGGGTGATTGTAAATAGTTGATTATTTTAGATAGTTTGGCTTAGAAAGTAAATCGGAGGAAGAAGACTCAACTTTTAGAGTTATTATTGATTGATTTGATGGAACTAGCTTCCTAAACATTGTATTCTAGTTTAATCCATATAGTTCCTTTGTTGCATGTGTATTGGTAGTAATGGGGATGAGGTGAAGGGTTAAATTTTCCACTTGATACATCTAAATGAGTAAAAAGGGGTTGAAATAAAAAAGGCTATGTGATGATCATGACGAAGTAAATTACCTTAGTGTGGTCTTATTGATTTATTCATGAAATGGTTGAAAGAATGAATGTGGACTTGAATTGTGCAATTTTTTGTCTCCTATATGTGATGTGATATATCTTGTGCATTGATCGTTGAACACCGTTATGAGATATGCAAGTGATATGATGCCAAGGTCTTTGTCGTCTAGTGATATGATGTCAAGGTCTTTGGTGGTAAGTGATACGATACTGAGGTCTTTTTCGGTGAGTGGTATGATGCAAAGGTCTTTGCCGGCGAGTTTTGTGCAACCGAAGTATTTACGAGTGAGTATTGAGATGTCAAGGTCTTTTTGGTGAGCCTTCTGATGCCGAGGTCATTTCGGGCAAAAGATTGATTATTTTGACTTGATGTATTTAATGTTTATGCATGACTTTCTTGGTAATTTTGATTGATCAACATGTTGTGTGTGACTTATGTTTGCGTAATCAAGGACATAACTTCCGATGCAAGTGTCTACGATCATGCAATAGTATAATAACCCAAACAAGGGTTGGGGTCGAGTCGCAAGGTAGTGGGCGTGAAAATTAGTGGTTAAGTACGAAATTGCTTAAGCTAACCGTAGCTAATGACTTTGGAGAATGAGAACATAACAAATTTCAAAAGGGTGATGCAAGCGTTAAATTTCATATAGAGGTTTTGTTACAAGGAAGGAAAAATAGCCAAATTAACAAAGAGATCTAAGAAATGAAAGGGGGATTCTTGGGATGTGAATAGAATACGGGATAGACTAAATCATTGGTACATGTTTTTGATTGAGAACTCATAGAGTAATTATGACTAGGCTAGATTTTAAGGGGGATACGCTGTCTCTCGATCAACTTACCCCATTCCAAATATGTTCTTCTCTAACACCCACTTACTGTATGAAGAACAACCTCCACCTTAATCCACTCACTCTCTTGAGTTGAGTATGTGGACATAGGACTAGGGTTCACTCTCTCGAGCTGAAGCTCATGTCAACCCACTCACACTGGTCATCAATTTAGTGGTCTTTGTTTTACGAACTCTCTCTCAAGCAAGCCGAAAACACATATATGAGATTATATTTGCAACTACAACCTCATTATTTCATCCGCAACAAATAAACGAAATCACATTTTAACTACAAATAGACTTTCAGCAAGTAAGACCCAACAACTAATATAACCCATATTCACAAAATCACACTCCCAATTAAGAATTGGGGTTTGAGCTACACATGTAAAAGAGATAAAGACATATGCCAATATCAGTTTCCATCAACAGGTATGCAAGATTAAGTCTTAAAACAAGCTAAAAGTGAAGAATCCAAAGAGACCCAAGTCCAATTTATAGAAAAGAAAACCCTTGAAAGCTCCAAGTTATTGAAAACCCTCTCCAAAACTTAGAGAGAATATCTCCAAAACTCTGTCTAAAGCTTTATAATATAAAAACTAGGTAAAACTCACTTCCAGAATAAAAACTGAACTGGAATTTATAGTTTTCATAAAATTTGCTCTAAAGGATCTTTCGGCGACGTTAATTGGAATCGCTAATGCATTCGGCGATCCACCCTTTGGTCTACTTCATTGCCTTTCATTAGTTGCCTTCAGCATCTTTGTGTCCTAGATAATTGAGTGATGAAGCACTACTTCACGGAGTCATTTGGTGATACTCCGACTTCTCCTTTTCACCACTAATTTTTTCTTTTCTTTCAGGGCTCAGCATACTGGAACAAAAGGCGAATATGTGATCTATTGGCGATTCGCTGAATGGGTTCGGCCATTTGCAGATCTTTATTTCATCGTTCTTTCGGTTTCTTTTTGCTAAGTAGTGGCCATGCTTTACCTCAAACTTCAAATACTTGAAACATAAGTGTTTTCATCAGATATCGGGATAAAACATGCATTTGAGAACACTAATTTCATCAAAATATATCCCTAAATGAGTCCAAATTGTGGACTCATCAACACCCCCAACTTAAACTTTTGCTTGTCCTCAAGCAAACTCAAGTTCAGTCGTTCAACTGTATATCTTTGTTTTCATTTTCTTTTATTTATCTAAATAATTAGAACTTATTGTGAAGATAAAGTCAAGTTGAAGATCACTTTTGACTTATATTCCTGATATAGAAGATCCATTGTTCTAACACTTCTCAAAAGGTAGTTTAGCACTCTACGGTGCTCTTGAATTTCATTAAAGGATGTCTTGAACAGTGCTACACAAGTCTTGATCATGAATGCACACAACAAGAATCAATTGTGTACACAAAGATTCAAGTAGTGTCTTACCCATATCAAAGAACCTCATGCTCACAATACTTGCATCAAATGAAAGTTCAAGAATAACTAAAGTGTTCGAATACCCTGATAGAAAGAATGATTCCATAATCATTCATAATGGCTTAATCATCTAAAGTTGAGGAATCAGATGCAACGCTCACAATCACAAAGATGAAAACAATGCATGCTTTCACCCATAGGTTTGCCCGTATTTTCTAATTGACATTTGTTTCAGCTTTCTGAAGATAAAAAAGGTCGTTTCAAGGCTTATAATGAGGCTGAGTGCAAAGGTATGGTAATTTAGGATTAGTGGCTTTCATCCTCATGGATTGTGGTGCTCACAACACTTCCTTCCCTTTTCCTTAATCATTTTCTTTAGTGCTCATAAGTCATCTTATTATTCACTTTCCCATAGTTTGTTGGGAACCCCTTTTCTTTTGCACTTTATTCCGGGACATTCTTTTTCATTCTTTTCTTTCCTTTTTCTTATTCTATTATTTTTTATATGGAGGGGTTCCATTTTTCTCAACACTATGGGTTAATAGAGACTTTACTTGCACTTCTTGACTTTCCCTTTTCTTTTCACCACACCCCCAGCTTAGGCTTTTGGCCTATGTTGGCTATTTATTAAACCACAAATCAAGAGGATTAATGGTAATGGATTAAGAAAGGCATAGTTTTCATCAAGTTTCTTCCAAATTTGTTTAAGGTTCAAGGGGTGTTCAAGAGAAGTTCACACACTCACAAGGTAGGCTACAGAAGTGGTCTATGTCAAATTGGCTCACTCTTCAAAGTTTCCTAACATCATGTCAAGTGAAAGCTTTACTTAGTTACCTGGACTAATGGGGAAAATTCTAGGTGTATTCATGCATGTTCAAACTAAGCTTAGCACAGTAGGCATCGGCAATAATAGTCAAACAAGACTCCACACTTTTGCTAGTGTGCAACAAGCATCACAAGAAACTCGATTCGATACTAGGCTAGTCAAAATGAGATGCAAAGAGTTCACATATTATCTATGCAACTTCACTTTGCCTCATCGTACCAGCCTTTCATGTTCGTTCCATTGAGAGCACTATCCAAGTCATCAATATTGATTGGGACCGAGACTTAAATTTTGCGCAAGAACAACCACATTCACACACATGAGGTGGCAAAAATTTTTGGACGGGTTAAAATCATTTTGCAATAAAATAAATAAAAGGAGCCATAAGCTTAATCATCCACAGAAACAGATAAACCACAATTTTAAAGTAGAACAACCAAAATATATACACAAAACACAACTATCAACATAAAAGGTGTGTGCCTCACCCCACCACAATTATAAAGTATTTGTCCTCAAATGCAAATAAAAGTATCCAAAAGTAAAAGTATAATAAGACAGAGAAGAGGGTAAAGAAAGGTCCTATCTATGCAATCTTTCTCTCTGTCCAAGTCTCAGTGGTTGGAGTAGCAGTCTGTAATTGGGAAGCAGTGCCCGGAGTAGCTTCAGACGGAATACCAATGTCAATCCACTAGGAGCTGCTGTGGACGTGTCAGTCAACAATGTCTAGATCACTGGCTTCACAACCATCTATAAAAGATCTAGCAAGGCTCTGAATATGCTCTCATCTCTGCTCTCTTGTATCTCCTAAGCATGTACCGATATCAACTCTTCGTCGGTCTCTACATCTGACTTTGCATTTGCTATGCCATCCCCCTATACATCTCCAGTGGTTGCTGGAGGAATCCTTGAGGTCTCAAGAGCATCCCTGTCCTTAGCAGCCTCTAGTAGTTAAGTGAAGTCTATAGACTTAAGATAGTCTACATCTGTCCTCAAACTCATAATCTTGGCTTTTAAAGCAGGCACCTCAGAGGCATCCCCATGTCTGCTCTCATAAGAAATGAATCTCACTGTCAATGCATCAATAGAAGTCTGAAGGGGGGCAAGTGCGTAAAGTATGTCCTTGTCAATCATTTCTGGAACAAACCTCTCCAGTTGAGTAGCTCTCACATCGACTGAATAGGCCAACTATCCCATCTTCAGGATCATGGCCTGGGTGATCATGGCAAACTGGGAGGATGAGGAAATACATGGAGCCTTTGAGGAAGAGGAAGAAGGAGCGTGTAACCTTAGGGCTTAGAGGCCGGAGTAGGTGAAGGTCCCTCTACTGGTAATGAGTCAATATTTACCTCATGAAAACTCGTCCTCTATACATTAGATATTGATGGAGCAAGATGGGGTGACCTCAACATCCCTCGTAGTGTCACGAGGTACTCCAGCTCGTCCGCACAGCTTAGTGACCAGAGTTGGAAATAGCAGAGACACCAGCTTCTGTTTTGCTCTCATGGCCATCTCATATGGAATCAATAGTCCTAAATCGATCGGCCTCTTTGCCATGATATAACCAAGGCAAGCCTCATTAGGATGGCGTAAGATAGACTCGTTCTAGGATGGCATTATGGAGCTGTTGATGAAGCCAAACTAGAACCTGGAGGCGATGTTCATGTCCCTCTTCTCAATGGGATCTCCTGTATCCATTCACCTCGGGGTGGTGTTAGAAATCATCGGAGCCAATCAACCCTTCAAATCATCCAAGGATTGAATAATCGGCAACCCGTCATAAAGAAGTAAACAGTGCAGCGGTCTACCTAATAGAGCATTAATATGCTCACTGTGCACTTTACTTTCTTGCCTCTGGACCATAACCGACTTCACCAGTCGAAACTCACTTGCCTTATACTTGTTCTTAGCACCAACTCCCCATAAGCTATGTAAAACACCCTAACCCAGTAAGGAAGGTAAGCACCTTAGGGCCGTGTGAACTACTTGAACTCATGGTAGCGGAGGGTATCCAAAACATCTATGTATTTTCCTTCTAGACCCTTCGTTGATAGGAACTTCTCCTCTGTGATAGTCCAGACTCCTTCACCTTTTAGTCTATTCAGCAATCTAGGTGGAGGAGCAATAGGCAGTGTAGAAGTTACTGAGGGTACCTGGGCTAGCATTGAGTCTGTAGGCGGAGTAGTAGAGCTAAGGGAGTACTGGTGCTTGTGGGCTGAGATCTGGCCCGAAGTGCATCCCTTTGGTTAAGCAGAGGTTGTTCATATTCTGGTTCAGAGAAATATGGCTCAATAGCTGCTCCTTTTCTAGCTATATGTTTCTTTCTCTTGCCTTTGTCTCCCGATTAGAGGTCATCCCCTCTCCTCTTTGGAAGGTTTGATCCTCCTTCATTTATTGTAATGCCCTTTACCTTTTTCTTGGGTGGTTTGGTTAAGTTGGTGTGTACCATATCTAGAAAAGATCAAGAGAAATTAAGAAAACAAAATCAAACTCTAGCACAACAAATCTTGTTGAAGATAAACTCATCGATCCAGTCGGTGAGTTGCCTAACCGCTTTGGTGAGTTATGTCTGGCTCACCAATGAGGTTGGCGAAACAATTAAGGCAAGTCGGCGATAGGAAAGTCCTTTTAGACAATCGCCGACTAATTTCGGTGAGCAAGGGTTTGTACACCAAAAGTTATAGTGCATAAGGGTCTCAAGGGTGCAAATAAAGAGTAATAAAGAGTACTTTGGCAAGTCGCCGAGTGCCTTTGGTAAATTTAGGCATCTTATCAAAAGTTACAAACTCAAGCCACAATCTTGACACGAAATTAAACAAGAGATGAAGAAAATAGGTGAACCATCGAGTGATTCGGCGAGCTCGACTCAGCTCGTCGAATGACCCAACGTGCCTATTTTCAACCCATCTTCTCAAATTCAACTCCGCAAACCCCAAAATTTAAACCAAAGCACACACTTATGAAATTCAAAGAAGACCCATACTACCTATCACCTCGGGATACTTAGATTTCTCCCAAATTTTCCGAATTTGGCCATTTGATGACATTTGCTGTTAAGAATGGCATCACCCGCTCTATCATTCAGCAATTTTTGACATTTAGAGTAAATGTGGGCTACTCAGACTTCACCCAATCAATCTAACAACATGCAATCAAGACCCAACTCAATAAAAAGCACAAAGATTACGGGCATTTGATAGTCAAACCATAACGACAATATTTTTCAAATTAAAATAGGCAATTAAGGATTCTAATCCTACCAGAGAGGCCCAACACACATCACTAAGAGACAATTATTGCAAATTATTAAACAATTTTTGAATGTAAACTCGGGATTCAGAAACCAACCCTTAGATGCCGATTAAATTGTGATTGAAAAGCTAGGTGGCAGAGTATTCCAATTCCGAGCACAAATCAACAAACTAAAATGCTAGAAAAATTCTAAATTAAAGAAAATACTACCTTAGTGTGAGTTTAGGAGATTCAAGAGCGAGGGAAAGTGAAGAATTTCAAATTTTGAGTCTCTTGGCCAGTATAAATCGTCAAGTTCGCGCCTATTCGGTGACATTAGTCACACTCACCGATCCACTTGATGACTAGCCGAGTTGTCACTTGCCCGCCGATTACTAAAATTCTTCAATTTCTTGGGGTCAAATGGGTGATCTACATTGAGGTCACTGTCCTGGTCGGTTATGTGCCGAACTGCTTCATAAGTTCGGCGAGTATTACAGGTTCTAACTTAAACTTGAATTGAGCCAAACGACGGGTTAAGTCAGGCTCGTCGAACTCTTTGGCGATCCATCGACTGACCATTTTCTCCCAAATATATATTTTTCACTACTTTCCTCATTCAAACCTGCACCACTAACACACCATTATTTATAAAATCAAATTAAAGCACTTAAAACCTTAGATTTCCTCTGAAGACTCACATTATTTTACGTCATGGCTTAACGTGAGCTACTAGTCAAACCTCATCTCTGAGATTACAACTAATGCCACTAGGCAACCCGCCTTTATTGCTTGGGTAGACATGAGGCAATGTGTGGTCCAAGAGGTCTTTAATCAACTTGATTGATCTTGAGTTGGAGTCACTCATCTGATTCAATACCTTCACGTTTTCCCTAATCACTCCAGCATTCTATCTTGCTTATGATGCTTTTGGAGAATAATTAATAGCATATCCTCGTTACATTTATTTTCATCTCTCCTTGACCTTTCTCGCTCATAAGGAGGTATGTGCCTCCTTTGGCTCTTGCACTAGTTTTCCACCTTTGAGATTTTGGTTGCTAAGTCATTCAGCTGAGTTACCAGTGCAACTAACTTGAGGTCACCCTCGACTTCTTGGTTCTCCCTAGCTAACTTGCCACCACTTCCCCCAGCCATGCTCAGGGTTTCTGCATACAACAACTTAGAGAAAAACAAAATTGAAAATAAAATTAGTAAACTAGGATTATTAAAAGCAAAATTTGTCTTAAACAAAAAACTTTCACGTAACACCACTCCCCGGCAGCAGCACCATTTTGATGTTTGCATAATCAAAGACACAACTTCTGATGCAAGTGTCTCTGATAGTGCAATAGTATAATAACCCAACCAAGGGTTGGGGTCGAGTCCCTAGAGAGTGGGTGTCAAAATTAGTGGTAAGTGCAAAAGCTAACCATAGCTAAAGACTTTGGCAAATGAGAACATAACAAATTTAAAAAGGGTTATGCAAGCGTAAAATATCAAATGGGGATTTTGTCAAGAGTAAAGAAAAACAGCCAAATTAACAAAGAGATCTAAGAAATGAAAAGGGGATTCTTGCGATGTGAATGAAATACTGGATAGACTAAATTGTAGGGTACATGCTTTTGATAGAGAACTCGTAGAGTAATTATGACTAGTCAAGATTTTAAGGGGGATAAGCTCTCTCTTGAGCAACTTACCCCGTTTCAAATGTGTTCCTCTTGGACACCCACTTGCCGCATGAAGAACAGCCTCTGCCTTAACCCATTCACTCTCTCGAGTTGTGTGTATGGACATGAGACTGGGGTTCACTCTCTCGAGCTGAACCTCATATGGACTCACTCGCATTGGTCATCAATTTAGTGGTCTTAGTTTACAACCTCTCTCTCAAGCAAGCCGGAAACACATATATGAAATTATATTTGCAACTATAACCTCATTAAGTTCATCCACAACCACTAAACGAAATCACATTTAAACTACAAATAGACTATCAGCTTACAAGACCCAACAACTAATCTAACCCATATTCATAAATCACACCCCAAGAATTGGGGCTTTACATACACATGTAAAAGAGATAAAGATGTATACCAATATTAGTTTCCATCAATGGGTATTCAAGATTAAGTCTTAAAACAAGCCAAAAGTGAAGAATCCAAGCGACCCAAGTCCAATTTCGTGAAAATGAAACCCTTGAATGCTCCAAGTTCTTCAAAACCCTCTCCAAAACATAGAGAGAATATCTCCAAAACTCTGTCTAAAACTACATAATCTAAAGACTAGGTAAAAAAGTGTAAAACATGCTCCTAGAATAAAAAACTGAACTAGTATTTATAGTTTTCAGAAAATGTGCTCCGAAGGATCTTTCGACGTTAGTGGGAATCACTGATGCATTCGGAGATCCGCCCTTTGGTCTACTTTATCGCCTTTCTTCAGTTGCCTTCAGAATCTTTGTGTCCTGGATAATTGGGCAATGTAGCACTGCTTCACGCAGTCGTTCGGTGATACGTCGACTGCTTCTTTTTACCACCAATTTTCTCTTTTCCTTCAGGGCTCAGCACACTGGAACAAAAAGTGAATATGCGGTCTATTGGCGATTCACCGAATGGGTTAGGTGATCCGCGTAACTTCGTTTCTTCATTCTTTTGGCTTCTTTTTGCTCCTTTTTGCTAAATAGTGTCTATGTTTTGCCTCAAACTTCAAATACCTGAAACTTAAAGGTTTTCATCAAATATCAGGATAAAGCATGGATTTGAGGACACTAATTTCATCAAAATATTGCCCTAAATGAGTCCAAATCATGGACTCATCAGTGACTGAACTACTTAACTTTGAGATTGGCTTATTTGATTTGTTTTATTGTCAAATTGTGGCTATCAAAATGTGAATATTGATCCTTGAGAACCGTGTATTGTAGAACTTCTAGGTTGGCTTGATTATCTATTGGTTGTAGTTTGAGAAGGTTTGGTTGCCGAGTCAGGGGTGTTCACTTTTATCTAGTTTCTCTCTTTAGTAGGTTGGGTACTGTGTCGTTGGTTATCACCCTTTCTTCTACACTTGTGTAGGTTTTGAGTCCAAACCCATGTAATCTTCTTCTGCTTCTTCTACTATCAGTAGAGGCTCGTGAGATATTTGAGAGGTAGTTGCTTGCTATCCTGTTAGGCCTTTTTTCCTTTTCCTTTAAGATTTGTTCTACTTGAGAAACAAAAAATGAGGCTTGTATTTATCTTTTGAATTCAATATTTTCATTAGTGGCTTGCACACATGACAACTATGTTTTAGGGTATTGGTTAGAATGAATTGTTTTCTTTTACGGCATTTCCACATTTTCATTTGTTTTAGTTGTGTTGAGGCTGACTTATCTGGATGGCAATAGACAAGTGTCATCATGTCCATTTTTGGGTCGTGACATAAATTAAGAACTAAGAATGAAAAATAAGGAACATGAGGAATTAATATAAAAATTTATTGGAAAACTTTAAAAAAAGATAGTTATTTCTTCAGCAATAAAAGACAAATCAATTCAAATGAGTATCATAGAAATGATTGCAGGGAAGCAATTGATTAGTCTTTTCATCTACGGTAGCTATACAACTATCCCTTTTTTTGTTGGTTTGCGTTAACTTTTATTATTCATCATATAATAAAATGTATATTTATATTTTTGCACTTAAATATTCTTGATATAATATTTGTTTGAAAGGCAAATGAATTACTCAATCTTTCGTGGGTTTTAAAGCTAAAAGGGCTAACAATTAAAGCTCATGAAAAATTATAAGTTGTAACATCTAATCATGTATTTGGTCTCGTTTAATTGTCAAACTTAAAACCTTCCCACATAAATATAATATGATAATTAGTATGATATTTTTAATTTAATAATAAATAATTATGAATTTTTTAATAATCTTCAAAACACATAGACAATTATATTATTATTACTCTTGTAGAATTAAATTTATTAAACATGTGTATAATATAACAAATAAAAAAAACTTATACCTTAAATATTTTCGTTTGGAAGATTTTATTTGCTAGATAAGTTTTTCTTGTCATAAAGAAGATTTTATTTTTTCAGCTGCATAATATTGGTTTTTTATTTTTGTAATACACGTAGATCTAACAACCCATTTAGTTATTTTGAGTTCTAAAACTTCTTTCCTAATTTGACACTTTCTGTATATTCATTTGATCATTTATGATTTGTGGGCAAGAATGACACATTTCAAGGGGCTCAGGTTAATTTTGGAGTTCTTGAATCTATGTGGTTTAATAATTTTTAGTAAAATAGATTGGATATCTTATTTGAAGATTACAATAGGTTTTGTGTGAAGATTTAGGTCTTCTATGGATGCTCAAATTGGGGCGCAAGAGACCGGGTATGATTCAACATTATTGCATGAAAATTAGGAGGTTATGGATCATATGTTTGACTTGAGTGTTGATTTTATGTTGTGGCATTTTCTTTCATATTTTGAGCATCTGGTCAAGTCCATATATGGTATTTGAATGTGTCGGTTTGATTTTGCTATATTCTAATGAGTTCCATACATGTTTAGATCATGTTGCATTTGTATTTGACGTGTATATGCTTTTTAGAGAATAATCACTACCATATGAACAAATCAAATTAGTGAATTATATGAAATTCAATTATAAGTGTTGGATAGAAAATATCTTTATATGTTGATTATGTATTTTACCTATTGTTTAGTTACATTATCATGTACTTTGTATTGATATTATTTATTGTAGATATAAATGAGTAATATGGGTAAAAAAAAGTTTTCTAAAGGTCTGCCTCTACTTTATTAGAATTGGTATATGAGACTTATTGACTATATCTTATTTTTGCATTATGATACACTTGGTACACTCTCATGTGTGTACGTGAGTACCAGAGGATAAAACATATATATGTTTCTTAGAAATTTCTTCTTGGCATTGTACATGTCTTTCTATTCCTAGATGGTATCTCCTTCTAAACTTATGTATATTATTGGTTGTTCTTATTATATTCACTTGTATTTAATATATCTAGACATTATTATCAATATTCTTGTATGTTTTCATTATTTCATAATTTGAAAACAAATAACGAAAACTATAATTGATTCACATACTGAGTTGAATGAAGGTGTAATCACAACTCAAGGAGATATTTGATAAGGATAACAGACAATATTTAATATATATTGGTGTCATCTAAATATATCTTGGGCTATTATTATACTTACTAGTTTTGGGAATGTACGTTATACATTTATCACAAAATCTTTCATGTAAATTTTGTATTAGGCATGCCATATTTTATCCTTTTCAAATATATTGGTCTTTATTTTTTGAAGATCCAAATTTTTATGATAGAAAGTATATATAACTTCCAAATATGGGAATTCAACCTGAATTATAAAATTGATGAAAAGTTCATAAAGTATAAAAAAACTACATATTGTACTAATACAATATTCAAATGAGGATATTAAAATATCACATGCTAGGAGAATATATACAAAACAACAAACGAATGAAAATTCTTACTAATAATAATAGAAAATTCTACAATAACATCATGAAGCATAAACATTAAAGGAACAAATAAAAGAGGAAAGAAAAGAGAACACAATGATTTTCTCATTTTTTTCGACTATTTTAAGTGTGTACAATATTGTTTCAAAGGTCAATTTTTATAGGTTGAGATTGAGGAACACAAAGAGTTGTCATGGATATGTTATTAATCCATCTGTGATCATAGATGAGGATGAGAGGTCCGAGTAAAAATCACGATGAATATAATTAGTGAGAGTTGCAAATATTTACATAATGGAGAGTTAATGCCAATAAAGTTTCTGTAGTATAATTCACATGAAAAAAATTATTTATAAATAAAAAATAATATAATATAGCTTTGTACAGTCTTTTTCTTTTTGTGAAGGGAAAAAAAATATTTAAATTTCCAATTTGAAGATGAACTGAACAAAAAATTCATGAATCTACTCCAACATAAAGTTAATACAAATATTAATATATCTTGAGGAGGCTTTCTTGTAGTTGATTGATGTACTAATATGATGTCTTACCATTTAATATTTAATTTGTTAAATAACTTATAACATTTAAATTTAAATTTAATGTAGAGCTAAAACTGTAATATAACTCTTTCCTAGAACTCTTCCCACTTTTAGTATAATGTGTGTGTGTGTGTATATACATAATGTATGACATATGATATATGATATATGACATATGATATGTGATATATGATATGATGTTTTAGGCAATTTTATAAAATAGCATGAGATTTTATAAAATTATAAAATAAAATAGTTATATGGTATATTATGAACTATATTTTACGCTAACCTAATTAACGAATTATTTACAATATTTTACAAAAACAATTTTTTTCAAGAATTATATAAATATAATAAACACCAAAGAAAGAAGCAGTTTATGCTAAAATTGCACAAACCTAAAATATGCTATTAGAAGATATTTTGAGCTTGACATTATAAGGAATTTAAGACATAGTAAAAAACATACCTCCACATGTGTAAATTTATTTTTCAACACTCTTCCAATCTTTATTGATAATGAAAGCTAGAAAGAATGATGTTTTATTGCTTGACTTTCTTGATTAGCCCATTTAAAGTATAATATCTATTTGCTTAATTTTCTTTCCCCAAAATACTTATTGCACCATGTCTATTGTGTGTGATAGAGGATTTTTCATGGATGATATTAAATACCTCAATTTGACTTTGTTAAAGATTTTTATCTAGTGATCGTCCCTTTGAGTTTCCCGAAGAAGAAAGATCAGTTGGTCACCTAGAAGGCCCACCTTATTTCCCTCTAGGTGACTAAACATACAAACTTAGGGTTTGAAGTTTGGGGTGCTTACCATCCGAGGAACTCTCTTTTGTCAGTGACATTCAATATTGCGGCATCTAAGGCTTATATAAATTATTTACTTGTTAGGATATATGTAGAATCCTTTGTAAGGAATACAAGATTATTCAATGACCCTCTAGGTCATTTTAATGCTAATGCCTCATGTTCTTCGTTAAGAGCATTTCAGTAGTGACCCCAAGTAATTTATGACTTGATGAGACTAATAATTTGGTCATCAAGTCATTCGTTTGGTTTATTGTAAATTTTTGTGTTTTGGAGCTTTTAAACCTTGAATGGTTGATTTTGATCAAAAGTTTAGGAAATCATCCTCATAATCAAAATTTGTTGGTTTCATACACTACAGAATGGTCAATTTTACCTAATAGCATTATCAGCATGGATCTCAAAGCTTTTAGTGCAATTATGTGATTACACATTTTAGCTTTTAAGTTTTCTCCTAAGTTTGACCTAGGTCAACATTCTTTCCAAACATGCCGAGATGAGAATTCTATCAGTGCGGTTAGCTCCAAAATATCGTGTTTGGTCTAGAATGTCCCTTTGTATGGATCCCGAGACTCTTCACGTAATTTCAAGTCCCCTTGTAGATTTTGGCCAATGGAGTTTGGGTTTGGGAGCCATTTTTTTGTCGAGACAACTTCATATGAATGATTCAACAAATTTGTGGAGTCCGATATGTCGAATTTGATAGGTTAGCATATCTATAACATTCCTAAAATTACTAGGCTAAGGACATAACCATTCTTCATTTGCATGTAAGGTCATATCGGGTGATTCATAAATTGTTCTTAGGTGTAAAGGTCAATTATTTAGTGTGGAAATGATTTTGTATATGAATTAATGTCACAAGAATTCCCTAGCACAAAATTGAGTTAAAAACATCCTTACTGACAAAGTTTTGATATATGACTCTACTTACGTAAAATTCAACCATCATATATCTTAGCACATAATGAATTAGGTGTCCCATGACCTATCAAATCCGAGTTTGTCATGACCCAAGTACCCCCTAGTTGTAACATGGTATATAGGACTCGGAGAGGCCCTACAAAAACCACTTACAATGCATATAACAAGATATAAGAAAATCAATGAGATCAAGAAACATTTCAAGTCTAAGAGTTTTTACTAAATTAAAGCGGAAGTCTACAAAGTCTCATTTGTCATCTAATGCATCAAGAGTTATTGGGATGTAACCCCGGTGTCATGTACAAAGTCTGAAAACAAGAAATGACTGAAAGATATAAAAGTCCGGTCCTCGAAGCATGAGGACTCACCGAAATCAAAATCTCTCCCACAATCTCTACCCACGAAACAGAGAACCCTAAATGTTGGACCCTACATTTGGGGAAATATAGGCAAGCAAATGCATTAGTACAAATATGTACCAAGTATGATAGTCATGCATATAACGTATAAAACATGTTAAAAAGGGACAGTTCATAATATGCAAGGACAAAGGTAAAATACATAACATAAGGTTTAAAACATAGTTTAAGAGTAAGGTCGATGCAGTTCCTTATTAGATACTTTTTAAAGTAACCATAATACATCATAACTTGTGGGAAGTATCCTTAACCAGAATTTAAGGCCATGTGATCTAATAACATGGAATACGGTGTCTTCCACACCGAAAAGGGTTTCCCAACTTGCCAATGTAAGACTATGAATTTTCTAGCTTACGTGGATCCTCTAGCTAATGTCTATCTAGACACGTCCTATGTTGGCACATAATTTATAGGACACGGGGAATCACCAATTGTCCACTCGGTGCTAAGCATAACTTCCACCTTTTGCCTTGTTTTTGGAAGACATGTGTAATTGCTGCTTGCCTCAATTTTAGATTAGCTTTTTATAATTGTTTCATTTTAGTTGAGAAAGTCTTTCGACCTTAGAAGCCCTTATAATGTAAAAAAACCTTTCACATTCATTATTTCATGTGTATATGAGAAATCCATTCAACAACACAACAACAACAACATCATTGATACTTCACTCTCAAAGCATCCTTAAAACATTCACATAATATCATGAGAACATGCATGATTTCATAAATTCATCTTTCATAATTCCTTAGCCCACATTAGATCATCATAACTTCAAAAACATGGGATATGCATTGGTTCATGGGGATTCATCATAAAATCATAGGATTATATCAATTCATGCTTTAAAGATCATCAAATAGTAAATTAAATCAATAATTAAGAAAAACCATAATATGGAAGAAAAACTTTAACTCAATTGGGGATTTCTAACTTTACAAATTGGAGAATTTGGGGACTCCATGGAGGAAAGGTCTCCATGGATGAAAACCAACATACCTTAGTGCCAAAAGCTTGACATCAATGGAGGATTAGGAGGCTTGATCGGTAAATTCTAGCTTTCTTCTTCAACTTCTACAGAGAGAATTATTTGAGGGGAAGACTTGATCTTCTTTTAAGAATTTGAGAGAATGATTTTAATTGGAGAAATTTGTTGGTAAAAATACTTATATAGGAGTTCTAGATCAGGGTAAAAAGACATAGTATTAAGATAGAATAATTAGGATAATACCCAAAAGACCCTGATTTAAAACTGACACTATCCTCATACTGTTTTCTTCATGAGCTGTCTAAGGGACCATGAGCCTTTATGGAAGTCGTGGTCCTTGGAACAGTGACTTGGGAAGAGAATCATACTAGTGGGACACTTTGATGGTGACCACAACATCCCATTATCCTCACCACAGGCGGCCATCAAGGCCTCCGCGGAAGGGATGGTAGTGATGGCAACTAGTACAAAGCTCCCACGAGCTTTTTCACGAGACATCTCCCTCTCCATGGGCCGTCAAGGCCTCCATGAGAGTATCCTTGTGAGGCAGGTATGTGTTAAGCTTACCACGAGCACTTAAGCGGACTATGCTCCCCTTCATGACTCGTGTGGGGCTCCATGGAGGGTTCCATGATCCGGTTTTAGCTTGTGAGTTTCCGCCTTGACTCCTCTTCTATCCTTTCTCGAATCTAAGGTGTTATAAAATTCTATGAATTCTTTTCCCAACGCCACCAAGTTCGCTTCATTTTGAGTTCAGAATCTCGTCTTATCACAGTGTACAATAATCAATGCACATAAGTGAATTCACACCAGCAGGAAGAGAAAATAATTCAAGAAATTCAATTCCACAATCATTCCATTCAAAGTATTTCATCTATCAATCAAATAAGGACCACAAAAACGTAATTCACAAAGAATTATGGTCAACACGAAATCTTTTCATTAATCCCTTTTTTACTTATTAAGGTTAGTAAAGTGGAATAATAAGCCTATCATATCACTCCCACTACACCCCAAGACATAATAAAGGGAAATACGATTCTACTAGATTACAAAGTTTAATAGATCACTTGCCTCAATTCAATTAAATAGTAAATCCATGACTTAAGTCTTTCCCTTTCGAATAACGTCCAAGGCCACAAAATCTAATTCAGTAAAGTAATTAGAATAATATTCAAGAAATAACAATACATAATTCACACTCTTTTAAAAAAAGGGGCCAATAAACTCAAAATCCCAATTCTTGTATTGAGTTTTGAATCCAAAAATATTTACTTGAAAACACTACGTAAGGCATCTGGAAATCATTGGTAAAATCTATTTCAAAAAAAGGCTTAAAATCATTTCACAATCACAATTTTACTTTAGAACTAAAGATCATGAAAAATCTTGTCATTTGCCAATTAAAATCCCAAATTTTGAAGTCAAAATCCATAAATGATCAAAGGGAATTGAAGTTCTAGGGTCACAAAAGCTTATCCAAATGATTTAGTACATGAAATTATTTCAAACTTACTTCCAAGGTTTTACCAAGCAATGGGACTTAAACCCCAAAATTTGAGACCAAAAACCCTTCTTTGATGTCAGAAAAGCGACCCAGGTTCCGAAAAGTGAACCCGAAATAAATGACGTCTCTCGCAAAAGCAAAGGTTCTTTCACTTAAGCGAAGGTCGCTTAAGCGATTGACCTTTGCAAAAGCATGGTATACAGACACCAACAAACACAAACAACTTTTAAATCAACAAAAGGACCCTCAAGATTTGTTAGGAACCCCATACATACAAAACATATAATCAATTGACTATACTCGACGTTTTAGACACAACAATTGAAACAAAAGAGTTCTCCTTGACCCTAGACTCGTGAAAATCACAAGAAAACAAAATAACACCTAAAAAGGTCAAAATAACCTCTAGACCTCTGAAAATTCAACCAAGACCCCACTTAGGCCTAAAATCATCACCAAATCCAACGCACTCTCCGGATTCCAATCTAAGCATCCAAACAATGAATGCTGAATAAAGTCAACTCAAAGACTAAAATTTAATAAATTTCTCACTTAGGACCTCAAATCCTCTAAAGGACTCCGAATTTGAAATTGAAAACCCTCATAGACCAATTTCTACATTTTGGGATGGATGGAATCTATAGAATTTAATTTCAACACTCGAAATTCCAAAACACACTGAAAACCACTTTTTGACAACTTGATCCTTTCAAGCTCAAATCTAAATTCACAATGTTTTACTCACTGTTTGAAACCCACTTTCACAACTTAATCAGAAAGGACTCGAGGTTAAGATTGGGAGAGGCAGAATGATATTTTTTCAAATACTTCCAAATATGACCAACGAGGTCATTACAAAAATGGGTGAAACAGAAAAGTTCTTCCTTCCACATGTTGTTGTGTTCGGTTTTCTATTGAAAATCTTTGTTAGATTCTAGCTCCTAGTATTATAGTAGAAAATCATGTTGAATCCTGGCGGACATAGCTAAACCGGATGAAATCCTTCTAAGGATAGTGTCTTAGGCACACCTCAAGCTTTTAAGAATTTACGATTGAAAATATTTTTCCTAAAATTTCAATAACAAGTCATACTAGTGAATAAAATAATGTACATATACTCACCTTTTAATTAAACTAATCTTTCGAGTTTGATTTAGAATTATTTTAATTTGTTGAATTACAACCACTAGCTCATATAGTTTAGTCAAAGTTATTCTCATATATTCTGTCACATCTAGGGGTACACCCGGGGGTACCCCTAGATGTGACAAGGCGTATAGAACCCCGAAGGAATCCATACAAGCCACTTAGTTCTCATAAAATAAGAACGAACAATAAGAGAAAAACACATTACAAGTCTAAAAAGTTTTTCATAAAAGAAAGCGGAAGTCTAGACACTTGTCTCATCATAGTCATATATTACAATAGAATCAAATTGGGCCTCAACCATACATCATGTCCAAAAGGGAAATATGTGAAAAAGGAACTCAATAATAAAACTCCGTCCTCAAAGCATGAGTACTTACCAAAGCTTGGAATCTCAAGATCAACACGTACCCATGAAACTGACGACCCTCACTGTGAGACCCTACATTTGGAAAAAATGTAGGTAAGAGTATGTGTTAGTACAAAATTGGAGGAAGTATGATCACTATCTATAAAAACATTTAAAACATACTAAAAGGGGCATTTCATTTCATGAAATGCACTTTCCAAAGTTAAAACATTATATGAAAGATAGTTGGAAACATAAGTCATACCATCATACTCAACATAAGCTAGCATCATCTAAAAAACTTAAACACTTAAAAGGTACTTCTTCAAGAATGACTTAGTTCATTATTAGTCTTTTCATTGTGGGAATTAGCCTTAACCAACATGAGACCATATATTCTATAACATGATCACCCAGTGTTACCCACACCAAAAAGGGTTGTCCTACTTGCCTAAGGTAGAACCATTATTTGTTAGCTTAGGTGGATCCACTAGCTAAATATCTGACGGGGGCATGTAATTTATGGGATAAGGAGACTGTTACTAGAAACCCAGCCTTTCTATCGAGGGAGCTTCTATCTCAAGATATTTCTTCAAGAAACCCAGCCTTTTGATCGAGAGTGCTTCCATCTCACTACAATATCCACTCGGTGCTAAGCATAAATCCCACAGAGTATTTATTAAGTCTTATATTAACTCATGTCTCATGGAAGGATGTCCTTAACAACCAATCCAAGTTATTTCATTAGGATAGCTCTTTAGATCATGTGTGAGAAAACCTTTCACCGCCCATGATTACATGAAAAGCTTAGATTCAATAAGGTGATAAAGCCTTTCAACCTTAGGATCCTCATTATGTGAGAACATTTTTCACATCATATTTATATGTGTTCATAAGAATGTTCATTCATTTAACATAACAACAATATCATAAACATTGACACTTTACTCTTAAAGTGTCCTTACAGAAGTTTCATAGATTTCGTAAAGATATGCATAATGTCATACTTTGCTCTTTCAAGATTTAAAACCTACTTTCAATCACCACATCTAGAATTCATACGTTAGACATGGATTTCATTATAATTCATGTGGTTATATCACTTCATGCATTAATTCATAAATTCCTCTTTCATTAACAAAGGCCCACATCATAAGATCACAATTGAGAAATTTGGGAATTACATGGGTTCATGGGGGAACTTAATAAAAACAATAAGAAATCATCAATTCATGCTTATTATAACTTAATTTAATCAATTAAATCAAGTTTGAAAGGAACCCATGACATTTGAATCAAACCCTAATAATTGGAGATTTCTATCTTTTAAAATTTGAAATCTTGAAGGAACTCCATGGATGGACAGTATCCATGGATGAAAGCTACCGTACCTTAAGTTAGATTGCTAGCCTTTAATGGAGGAATTGAAACCTTGCCTTGAAACCCTAATTGAATACTTCTTCTTCTTCAGTTTATAGAGAGAGAATATTTTAAGAGGAGATTTGATCTCTTTTGGGGAATTTGGAAGAATGAAGTAAATGGGTTTAATTTGGGCATAAAAAGGTTTATATAGGGGTCTTCGACTTGGGCAAAATGACATTGTATATGAATTAATTAATTAGGAAAATACCCAACTACCTCTAAAAGTAACTACCAGTTGCTGACCCACGAGACCCCCACTTACGGACCGTGGTCCTGCACATCCGTCACTAAGTTCAGAGACTTTTGTATTGACCTATGACCCCTAGACCACAGACCGTGGAACCACCTATGGTCCATAGATCCAGTCGTGTTTAATGTTCTGGAGAATTTTTGAGGATGGCCATTCCACGAACCCTACCTAAAGATCGCAGTTCCACCTATGGATCGTCTGTGGTCCCTGTGGATGGCACCTGCAGTTTTTTTTAAAAAAACTCCTATTTTAGCCTAGTTCGGATATGGGGTGTCACAATGTCTCCCCCTTGGGATCATTCGTCCTCAAATGAGATTCTAGATATATCTTAAATGAAAAAGACTCAAGAATAGCAGTCCATCATACATGCAACTCATCAAAATGCACATAATAAAGGACGAAACATCAACTCCAAGGTAAACATACTTAATGCATCAAAAGGAAGTAGGAACTACATCTGACAACCCACTATACATGAAATGCAATCATTTCTCATATTCAAGGAGGAATTACCTTCTCCAAGTTAAAAGTATGCTCAGCACAATCTCATGGAGCTCATATGCAATTGACTCTCAAAATGCACATCTAAAACATGTTAATCCACCATCTCATGCAGTCTATTTACAACTCATACTCAATGCACAACAACATGAGGAAAATAATACATATAAATAATTTATTTTAAAACTTAAGCATTTTCATGAACATGTATAACTTAAGGGAAATCATGGAAACATATAAAACAAATATGACTCCCAAAACATAGAATAACCAAGAGGAACTCATTACCTCAAGCTAGAGTAGGAGTAGAAGGAAAGAGATGAGGATATCGGGACATCATATTGGCCTCGGCCTCCCAAGAAGAACACTCAACTAAATGATTACTCCGTAACACTTTGACGGAGTAACTTTCTTATTTCTCAACTTCTTGACTTGCTGGTCTAAAATCTCAACCGAAACCTCTTCATAAGAAATATTCTCTTTAACTTCCAAACCCTCTAAGGAAACTATGGATGTTGGATCAAAAACACATTTCTTCAACATGGAGACATGGATCACACTCTAAGTTTCCTCTTTCTAACATTACACCCTTCATGGGAAGATTCTTTGAGACCCACCTCTAATTTCTTGGAATTGAAAATCTTCAAATATTCAAGTTCAAGCTCAATGTCTCTAAAAAATCTAATAACTAAATATTAAGTATTCTTAGTCTCAAAAATAAATTTCTCTCTGAAGTCTCCTCTACTAAACTAACAGTTTAAACAAGTATTTATAATGTTTGAAAACTTGGGCTGTGGAGGATCACTCGGCGTAGTTAGTCGGGATCGCTGACACACTCGGCAATCTGCCCTTTAGCCTGGTTCATCGCCTTTCTGCTTTTGCCTTCAGTATTCTCGCATTTTGAGGCATTGGGTGATAGAGTGTTACTTTGCAAAACTGCTCGGCGATGCCCCAACTGCTCCTTCAGGGTTTAGCATACTGAAACATTCGGCGGGATTTAGGGTCTTTCGGTGACTCACCTAATAGTTTAGGCAATCCTCAAGAAGTCTTTTCTCCGTTCTTTTAGCCGCTTTGTTCCTTTTTGCTTGATAGCATCCAAGCTTTGTATATCAATCAAAATACCTAAAATTTAAGGGTTTACATCAGTTATTGAGATAAAATATGCATTTGAGGACACTAATTTTATTAAAATATAGCACTAAATGAGTCCAAATTGTGGACTCATTAGCTATTTCCTACAAACAAGCTATGATGAACTAAGGTTACTTCAACAAGTATTGTAAGTATTTTTTAAGATGATGTTCACTTGCATTTTTCATGTTTTACGACTTATGTTTACTAACAATTAAAGGTTCATGGTTTAGCTTGATCATTGCATGCTCATTAAAATGTTCCTTTTTAGCATGATTTAAATTTTCTTATGCATGACTATTACATTTGGTACATAGTTTGTACTAACACATACTCTTGCCTACATTTACCCAAATGTAGGGTCCAATAATCAAGGTTCTCAGATTCATGGCTAGCGGTTGATTTTACAGATTTCGAGCTTTGGTGAGCCTTCATGCTTCAAAGACCAGACATATACTATTTCCAATTTTTCCTTATTTTCATTTTTTGACATAATGTATATGCTAGCCCAATTTCATTCTTATGTACTAAATGGTTTTGAGACGATGTTTAGATATCCGCTTGATTTATAGAAACTTTGATATATTAAAACTGTCTTTTAAATCTCTTTAATCTATTATTTTGTATTATGATTTCTCAGTTATTTGTATAGGGCCTCTCATTGTCTTGTACACCATGTTATGCCTAGGGAGCTACCTTGGGTCTTGAAAAACTTGGTAATTAAAGGACAAGGTTTACAAAGGTATTAGGATGTATCATAAGCCACGTTGAGTAGAGTCTTGTTCATGAGTTTGAAGCACACCACACTTCTGAATGAGAGGCTACAAGATTGTTAGGAAACTCTACTTTATTCGTTACTCTAAAGTCGTGCGATAGAGTTCAAATCTATGAGGTCTCTATCATAATCCTTATCAAATGCTCTCAGAATATGGCTACTCAAAGAGCTTATGCAAGAATGAATGTAGGAGAGAATACGAATCAAGGAGCTCCTCCTCAAGCTCTGGTTGACCCTTTGGCCAAGCAAGTGACCTATGCAAAGTTTAGGGTTTTTTTTCAAGCTTTGGCTCAAGCCATGATGGGTCAAGACAATAGGGAGGTTGCGGTCCCTGCGAAACCAAATGTGGGTAAAGTGGCATCTATAGTGAGTGACTTCACTAGAATAAATCCCCCGTAGTTTCATGGTTCTAAGATTGTTGAAGATCCTTAATAGTTCATTGATGAAGTTTACAAAGTGTAGATAATTATGGGAGTGACACTTGTGAAAAAGTTGGAATTGGTCGCATATCAACTTAAGGGTGCTGCTCAAATTTTGATTAACCCATGGAAAGAAGAGAGACCAGAATATGAGGGTCCTCTCATTACAGAAAAGTTCAAAGTTGCTTTCCTTTATAGGTTTTTTCTCCTTGAGATGAGGGATGCAAAGGTGCTTTAATTCATTAATTTTCGTCAAGAAAATGTGAGTGTGAAGGAATATGCTTTAAAGTTCACACAATTGTCTTGATATGCTCCTACCATGGTTGTTGATCCTAGGGAAAATATGAGCATGTTCATTTTTGGTGTGTCCAAAATGGTGGTTAAGGAATGTCATACGGCCATGCTTGTTATTGTTATGGACATATCTCTTCTTATGGTTCATGCTCAAAAAATCATAGAGGAGAAACTTAAGGAAGGGTAGAGGAAGGCAAAGAGGGCTAAGACCGGTGATGGTAATTTCTCACATTCATGGTTCAATGGACATGGTCGTCCTAAGTTCAAACAAAGGTTTACTAGTCAAGGTTCCTCCAATGCTCATCTCAAGTTCAACAAAGATAGGGTGTCTTTCGCTAAGCCTCAAGGAGAAAATGGTAGTGGGTCTTTATTTCCTACTTATGCTAATTGTGGAAAATTTACGAGGGAAAGTGTCTAGTGGGTTCCAATGCTTGTTTTTGTTGTGGTAATATGGACGAAAAGATAACGGATTTTACTTTAGTTTCTAAGAATGATGGAGATAATAGTCGAAGGCCTCAACCTAATCCTTCATCCGATCCTAGTGGGGATCAGAAGCAAAACAAATTTTATGCGCTTCAGGCTCGTCATGAGCAAGAGGTTTCTCCCGATGTGGTTACCGACATGTTGAAAGTCTTTAAACTTGATGTTTATGGTTTACATAATGTCGGTGCTACATTGTCTTTTGTGACGCCATCTGTGGAGATGAGGTTTGATATTCTTTCGGATGTGTTGTTAGATCCCTTTTCTCTTTCTACTCCTTTTTGTGATTCTGTCTCATAGAGTTACTTTGGTTGATTTGGTCGAGTTCATATGCTAGATTTTTATGTTATTATTAGTATAGAATGTGTCCCATTTCCATTGTTAATGAGTTTTCTAAAGTATTCCTTGATAGTTTACCCGGTATTCCTCCCAAAATAGAAATAGACTTCAGTATTGACCTTCTCCCAACTACACAATCTATGTCTATTCCTCCTTACCAAATGGTTGGAGCCAAAACTAAAGGAGTTGATAGAGAAATTGATGTATTTGTTGGATAAGGGTTTCATCCGATCGAGTATCCCTTCATGGGGTGCTCCAGTCTTTTTTGTTAGGAAGAAGGATGGTTCTCTCCGAATGTGTATCGACTACCATCAATTGAACAAGGTTACCATTAAGAATAAGTATCCTCTCCCAAGAATAGATGATTTGTTGGAACAACTTCAAGGAGCAAGTTACTTTTCAAAGATTGACCTTCGGTCGGGTTATCACCAATTAAGGGTGAAGGAAGATGATATTCTGAAAATATCTTTTAGAATCTGATATGGTCATTTTAAATTTTAGGTGATGTCTTTTGGTTTGACTAATGCTCCGGCCGCTTTTATGGATTTGATGAATAGGGTGTTTAGACAATACCTTGACATGTTTGTGTTGTGTTTATTGATGATATATTGATCTATTCGACTAGTGAGGATGATGACATCAATCATTTGAGAATTATGTTGCAAATTCTCAACGACCAACAATTGTTTGCAAAGTATAGCAAATGTAAGTTTTGGCTAAGGTATGTGGCTTTTATTGGTCATATTATTTCATGTAAGGGTATTGATGTAGATCCTAAGAAGATACATGTGGTCAAGAGTTGGCCTAGCCCTCTATCTCCTTCGGATATTACAAACTTCTTGGGTTTGGCTAGTTATAACAAAAGGATTGTTGAAGGGTTTTCTTCTATTGTTTCTCCGTTGAAAACATTGACCCAAAAGAAGGCTATGTTCATATGGTTTGAAACTTGTGAAAAGAACTTTCAGGAATTGAAGGATAGACTTACTTCTGCTCCGATGAAGACTTTACCGGAAGGGACTGATGTTTTGTTGTTTATTGTGATGTCTCATGAATTTGGCTAGGGTATGTGCTTATGTAAAATGGGAAAGTTATTGCCTATGCTTCAAGGTGACTTAAGACACGCGAAAAGAATTATCCTACCCACGACCTTGAACTAGTAGCGGTTGTTTTTGCCTTAATGATTTGGAGGAACTATTTATATGTTGCATATATGGAAATCTTTACCTAACACAAGAGCATGCAATATGTGTTTAATGAGAAGGATCTAAATCTTCACCAAAAAAGGTGGCTTGAGCTATTAAAGGGTTATGATATAAGTGTTCTCTATCACCTTAGTAAGGCGAATATGGTGGCGGATGCTCTTAGTCGATTATCTATGGGTAGTGTTGCTCATATTGAAGACGATAAAAAAATGTTGGTTTGAGATGTTCATAGATGTGCCCGGTTGGGTGTTTCGTTAGTGGACTCTTCTAAAGGCGGTGCTATGGTTTACAACGATTCAGAATCTTCTTTTGTGGAAGATGTGAAATCCAAAGAAGGTCTTGATCCGACCTTGGTTGAACTAAAGGAAGCAGTGCTTAAAAAGTTTGTTAAGACTTGCTCCCAAGGGGGAGATGGAGTACTTTAATATCAAGGTCGTTCGTGTGTTCCTAATGTTGATGGCTTAAGGGAGCAAATCTTTAGGAAGCTCATAGTTCTCGATATTCTATCAACTCGGGAACCACCAAGATGTACCGTTACTTGCATGAGATTTATTTGTTGAATGGGATGAAGAAGGATATTGCTGAATTTGTGGCTAAGTGTTCTCATTGTCAATAAGTGAAAGTTGAGCATCAAAAATTTGAAGGTTCATCCTAAGATATTAGCATTTTTACTTGGAAGTGGAAAGATTTGAAGACGAACTTTATTGTTTGTTTGACTCACACCCGGTAGCAACATGACTCATTTTTTATAATTGTAGATAAAATGACGAATCAGGTTATTTCATTCTTGTCAAGATTTCTTATTAGGTGGAAGACTATGCTAAATTGTATTTGAGGGGAATGGTAAAGTTGCATGGAGTGCCCTTATCCATTATCTCTGATCGTGGCACCCAATTCACTTCACAGATTTGGAGATCCTTCCTAAAGGATCATGGTACTCATGTTAATCTTAGTACGACATTTCATCCACAAACCGATGTGCAAGCAGAGCATAATATCCAAACTTTGGAAAATATGTGAATAGCTTGTGTGATTGACTTCAAGGATAATTAGGATAATCACTTGCCTTTATTTGACTTTGCATATACCAATAGTTGTCACTCTTGTATTGGTATGGCTCCATTTTAGTCCTTGTATGATAGGAGGTGTAGATCTCCCATAGGGTGGTTTGAAGTGGGCGAAGTTGCTTTGATAAACCCCAATTTGGTACATGATGCTATGGAGAAAGTTATACTTATTAGAGACAGGTTGAAAACGACTCAAAGTTGGAAAAAGTCATATGCTGATGTGAGATGAAGAGATCTTAAGTTTGATGTTCATGATTGGGTTTACTTTAAAATTTCACCCATGAAGGGTGTAATGAGGTTTGGTAAGAAAGGGAAGCTTAGTCTTTGTTATGTAGACCCGTATCATAATTCAAGGCATATTGGTAAGGTTGCTTATAAGCTTGAATTGCCTAATCAGTTGGCCTCGGTGTATTCAGTTTCCATGTCGCCATATTGAAGAAATGTGTCGGTGACCCGACATCTATAGTTCCCTTAGCGGTTTTGGGGGTTAAGGAGAATCATTATGAGGAAGTTCCGATTGAGATTTTAGACTGGCAAGTAAAGAAGTTAAGAAATAAAGATGTTGCTTATGTGAAAGTGTTGTGGAGCAATTAGTTAGTTGAGGGTGCTACATGGGAGGCAGAGGTGATATTATGTCCCTTTATCCCTATATCTTTCCTTCTACTCCTACTCTAGTTTGAGGTATTGAGTTCCTCATGGTTTACTCGTATAGTGTCATGTGTCTTAGCTATTCCCATGATTTCCTCAGTTATACATGTTCATGAAAAAGGCTTAAGTTTTGAGAAAATAAGTCAACTTGATTGATTTCTACATGTTTATGTTCATTTGAGTAGGATTGCATATAGATCTAATGATTTGATGTTTTGAACATGCTTTAGCATGGAGTTAATTTTTCCTCCTCAGATATGTGCATTTATGTGATTGCATGCATGTTGGGCTTCTAGATTTGAGTTCTTTTCCTTCATGTGATGTCTAGAATCCCATTCGAGGATGAATGCTCCCAAGGTGGAGATAGTGTAACACCTCAGAATCAAGAAGACTATAAAATGGAGTCAAGTGGGAGGTCACCATCCCTCCACTGAGCCATGGCACTCGTTATGGAGCCCTTCACAAGTGGACCACGGCTTGTGGTGGTGCCTGTGGTGTGTAGGAAATATCCTTCCCAAGGAAAGCAACCTCTCATGAGCCCCTAGATGGGCCATGAAAAGCCAAACAGACTGTCAGGGTGGCCGTAAAGAGGCAAGGCCATAAGGAGCATTTTCCTCAGGACACTGGTCAAGGACCACTATTGCCACCACCACCCATGAAGTCCTTAACGACTCATGAGGGCCTCCATCTGGAGGTTCGTGTCAGTTGTAAGTTAGTATCAGTTGGGTCTTTTCCTAATTATTTTATCTTGATACTATATCCTTTTGCCCTTACCTAGAACCCATATATATGTGATTTTAACCCCAAAATTCCCAAATTAAAAACATTCTCTCAGTATTCTCTCAAAAGAAGATCACGTTTTTTCCTGTCAAATATTTCTCTCTCTAGAAAGCTTAAAGAAGAAGGGTTCAACCTAGGGTTTCAAGCCTAGTCTCCAATTTCTCCATTGAAGATAGGCAATTGGCATTGAGGCATGATAGATTTCATCAATGGATTCCTTCCATTTTTGGAGTTCCCTAATTCTTCGATTTTCAAAGTTAGAAATCCCTAATTGAGTTAGGGTTTTTTTATCTATGTTATGGGTTCTCCTGATTATATATTATATTGATTTAAGTATGATCTCATATGCATGAATTGATGATATTCTATGGTTTTATGATGATTCAGCATGAACCCATATAATTCCCATATTTTCCAAGTTATGATGATGTGATGTGGGTTTTGCATTATGAAAAAGGAGGTTATAAAATTAAGCATGTTCTTATGGAATTTATGTAAATGTTTTAAGGATGCTTTGAGAGTGAAGGATCAATGATGATATTGTTGTTGTGTTATTGAAAGGATTTCTCATATACTCACAAAAGCATTATTCTGATAGGTTTTCTCACATAACAAGGCTTCCTAAGGTTGAAAGGGTTTTCTCACCTAAAATTAACCAATGATTAAAGAGTTATGTTACTATTGAGGCAAAAGGCGATTACCCATGCTCTTTATTGAGTGACAAGATGTGATTCCCCATTTCATGTGATGTAGTACAAGAGGCGATGACCTATGTTCTTTTAAGGGATAAGATGAATAGGATTAAGAACTATTCCTTGGAAGTTAAGCTTAGTACCGAGTGGACAAGTGGTGATTACCCAAGTCCCATAACCTATGTACCAACATAGGAATTTCTAGATAGACATTAGCTAGTGGATCCACAGTAGCAAGAAGTTCATGATCCTTACCTTAGATGGTAGGAAAACTTTTTCGGTGTGAGAGAAACCAGATTCCATAAAAATAACTCTTATGGTCCTATACGTCGGTTAAGGCTACTTCCCACAAGCAAGATTTGATGAACTAAGGTTAGTTCAAGAAGTATTGTAATTATGTTTTAAGATGATGTTGACTTGCGTTTGTCATGTTTTACGACTTATGTTTACTAACAATTCAAGGTTCATGTTTTAGCTTGATAATTGAATGCTCATGAAAATGCCCATTTTTAGCATGATTTAAATGTTTTTATGCATGGCTATCATACTTGGTACATATTTTGTACAAACACATACTCTTGCCTACATTTCCCCAAATGTTAGGCCCGACAGTTAGGGATCTCAATTTCGTAGCTATAGGTTGATTTGAGATATTTCAAGCTTTGGTGAGTCTTCATGCTCTGAGGATCGGACATTTACTATTTTTAGTCTTTCCTTATTTTTGTTTTTGACATGATTTATTGGCTAGGCCCAATTCCATTCTTATGTACTAGATGGCTTTGAGACAATGTTTAGATTTCTTCTTGCTTTATAAAACTTTGATATATATAAATTGTCTTTTAAATATCTTTATTCTATTATCTTGTATTATGAAAGCTAAGTGGCTTGTATGGGGCCTCTCGGAGTCTTGTACGCCATGTTCCGCCTATGAGACTACCTTGGGGCATGACCCCTAATGGAGAGCTTCCATCTCAAAGTCCGCTCTTTTTTATGTAAAATCCCAATGAAATAATTGATATAATTATCAACCATAACATTAGGAAAGACAATAAATATAATACCACTCCAAATCATAAGTTCATACAAGAGTAGCTCTTTTTTGAAATCATAATTTCATAAATTCATTTAGATAAGCACTTACCTTCCAAAGAATCTAAAATCATGATCACCTTTCAAATTGTGAGAAAAATTTCACAAATCATTGGTACATACTTGAAATGTATCCTTAAATCAATAACACCTCAGATTTGGAGAAGTAGGAGAATGCAGATTTTTGAGCTACTGTTTGTGTCTACATTCCCATCTATAGACTGTAGATGCTTCTACAAGTCGTAGGTGGTGGGAAAAGTTGTTTTGAAAATTCAAGTTTCAGTACCCTTTTTATGGCTCACTAGGACGGCTCGTCATCTCATTCAAAAGTTATAGGTAGGTCTCATAAGGGAGTTACAGACTTCGTCAAATTTTTAGGGTAAAAGTATGGACCTATAGATATCCATATATATTTCGTAGGTAGACCAGTGAACTGTACATGGGTCCCATTGTTTGGGGGTTCAAATCTTAGTCCCTAAACCCTACCTACGATTGACCGAGATAGTATGTAGTAGGACCTACTGACTGTAGTTCTGAGCATTAGGTCGAGTAGGCATTTACTTTTTAGGAGCTTTTTGGTCTTTTCCATAATTTATTAATGCCCAAGATAGGTCATTTTGATCCTAATCCTTGACCCTATATACGTCTTTTAAGCCTAAAATCTAATTATTCTAAATCATTCTTCAAACTTCCCCGAATCCCTCCAAGTTCTTCCTTCAAAATTTCTCTCTCTAAAGCTTGAAGAAGAAGTCTAGGGTTTCAAGATCAAGTCATCAAATTCATTATTTATTGTTGGCATTTGATGTAAAAGTATGATAATATAAACCTATGGAGTCCTTTCCTCTATAGGATTTTTAAATACTCCAATTTTACAAGTTAGAGTTCTCCAATTGAAGTTAGGGTTTTCTTCAATCTCATGGGTTCTTTTCAATTATGATCAAATTGATTGTTTTATGTCTTTTTATGAATAAATTGAAGTAATTACGTGTTTTTATGTTTAATTCCCATGAACCCATGTATGAACCATTATTTCTAGATTATGATTATATTATGCGGCTTTTGAACTATAAAATAAGAGTTTATGAAGATATGTTGGTTTGTTTATGAAATATACATAAATGATTTAAGGTTGCTTTGAGAGTGAAGCATTGATGTTGTTTTTATTGTTGTGAAAAGATTTATCACATAGTAGTCCAAACATAAATGTGAAAGGGTTTTCTCACATGAATTATTAGTAGGGTTGAAAGGTTTTCTCAACTAAAATTTGAATATAGATTTAGGAGCTACTCTAATGAACTCTAGCTTGTATAGGATTCTTGATTATGCCTTTCCATGGATAATAAGATGAATATAACTAATGACTACTCCGTGGGTTTTATGCTTAGCACCAAGGTTACATCTAGAAGTATCTCAAATGTGTTTTAAAGATGTTTAGCTTGCATTGACAATGATTAAAACTTATGTCTTCTAGCATGCTATTTCATGATTTAGCTTGGTAATTGCATGTCATTTAAAGTCCTTTTTAGCATGATTTCAGAACTCTTCTACATCGCTATCACACTTAGTACATTCAATGCACCAATGCATACTTGTGACAACATTATTTCAGTACTGTAGGCTCCGATGCTTCCATTCCGCACTCCCGTGGCTTGTTCATCTTTTTATCCTTATGAAGATTGGTGAGACCTTATCTTTTGAGGACCGAGACTCTTTACTACTTTATCTCAGCTTCGTTTCAAAATTGTATGTGATGTATGGATTACATCCTAATCATTTTCCTTATGTTGTACTAGATAGATTTGATACTTATGTTTGACTTCTGCTACTTTTTTCAAACTATTTTTGATATAATTCATGTTCTTTTGAACTCTTTAAAGTCTGTTATCTTGTATAATGTATGCTAAGTGGTTTGTATAAGGTGTCTCGGGGTTCTCTATGCCATGTTACAATTGAGGTGTAATTTAGATCATGACAAACTTGGTATTCAGAGCATATGGCATAGAAAGGTGTAGGAAGTCAGTAAGCCACTCCGAGTAAAATCTTGTTCATTAGTGTGAAGCACGCCAAATTTATGAAAAATAAGCTATAAGATGATTAGGAAGCTCAACTTTTTTCATTAATCTAAAGTCAAGCCATAGACTAGAACTCTATATGTTTTTTTTATAATCCCTATCTGGTACTTTTCAGATTATGGCTCCTTGAAGAGCATAAGTTAGGAGGAATGTGAATGAGAATTTAGAACGAGATACTCCGCAAGCTCTGGCTGACCCTTTGTCAAAACAAGTGACTATTAGTGAAGTTTAGAGTTGCTTTTCAAGTGTTGGCCCTAGCTATGACAGCTCAAGAAAGTAGGTGGTCTTGGTCCTTGTGAACCCAAATGTGGGTACGAGAACAATTAGAGTGAGGGACTTCACTAGAATGGATCCTTTGGAGTTTCATAGTTCTAAGGTTGAGAAAGATCCTCAAGAATTACTTGGTGAAGTGTATATGGTGTTGATGATCATTGGGGTGAAGTTGGTGGGAAAGGTGGAATTGGTTGCTTTCAACTTAAGGGTTTTGCTTAATTTTGATTAAACGAATGGAAAGAAGAGAGGGTGGTTATTGCAAGTCCTCTATATTTTGAAAAGTTCAAGGTCACTTTCGTTGATAGGTTCTTTTTCCTTAAGATTAGGGAGAGAAAGGTACTTGAATTCATCAACCTTCATTAAGGAAACACGAGTGTGAATGATTATGCCTTGAAATTCACATAATTATCTAGATATGTTCAAGCTATGGTTGTCAATCCTAGGGAAAGTAATCTCTCCATGGGGTGCTACAGTTTTGTTTGTTAAATGGAAAGATACAGTCAGTCAAACAAGGTTGACATTAACAATTAGTGTCATCTCCCAAGGATAGATGACTTGTTTGATCAACTTCAAGGAGCAAGTTACTCTCTAAGATTGACCTCCGGTTAGGTTATCACTTATTGAGGGTTAAGGAAGATTATATTCCGAAGACAACTTTTCGGACTCGATATGGTGACTATGAGTTTTTGCTGATGTCATTCGGGTTGACTAATGCTCTGGCTATATTTATGGATATAATGAATAGGCTATTCAGATAATACACAGACATGTCCACGATCATATTTATTGATGATATCTTGATCTATTCAAGGAGTAAAGACAAGTATATCAATCATTTGAGGATTGTCTTACAAGTTTTCAAGGACCAACACCTCTTTGCAAAGTTTAGTAAGTGCAAGTTTTGGTTAATATTCGTAGTTTTTCTTAGTCATATTTTTTTCGAAAAGGGTATTGAGTTAGATCCTAACAAGATGGATGCGGTTAAGGGTTGGCCTATACATATATCCCCTTCATATATTAGAGGTTTCTTAGGCTTAGCCAGCTATTATAGAAGGTTTATAGAAGGTTTTTCTTCGATTGCCTCTCTATTGACGGCATTGACCCAAAAAAAGTGAAATTTTTATGGTTGGAAGCTTGTGAGAAGAGTTTTTAGGAATTGAAGGATAGACTCACTCCGCTCTGGTGTTGACTCTACTGTAAGGAACCGATGGGCTTTTTGTTTATTTTGATACTTTATAAAGTCATTTCTTATGCTTCAAGGCAACTTAAGATTCAGAAAAAGAACTATCCTACCCATGACTTAGAACTAGCAACAATTGAGTTTGCTTTAATGATTTGATGTATTACTTGTAAAGTGTCCATGTGGATGTCTTTACTGACCACAAAGGTTTGCAATATGTGTTCAAGAATAACGATCTAAATCTTCGCCAAAGAAGGTGCGTTGAGTTACTAAAAGATTATGACATGAGTGTCTTGTATCACCCCAGCAAAGCAAATGTAGTAGCGAATGCTCTTAGTTGGGTATCAATGAGTCGTGTTGTTCATGTCAAGAAAGATAAGAATCAATTGGTCCGTGATGTTCTTAGAATGACCCGATTGGGTGTTGGTTGATTAACTCCACCAAATGTGGGGTTATGGTTCACAATGGTTCAGAATCGTCCTGTGTATTGGAAGTAAAAGCCAACTAAGGTCTTTACCCAATCTTGATTGAGTTAAAGGAAGTGGTGCTTAAGAATTAATTTGAGGCTTTCTCCCAAGGGGGAGATGGATGGCTTTGATATCAAGGCTGTTTATATGTTCCTAATGTAGATAACTTGACAGAGCATATCTTATTAAAAGTCCATAGTTCTCGATAATCCATTAACCCGGGAGCCACCAAGATGTACAGTGACTTGCGGGAGGTCTATTGGTGGAATAGGATAAAGAAAAATATTACAGAATTTGTGGTTAGGTTTCCTAATAGTCAACAAGTGAAAATTGAGTATCAAAAGTCAAGAGGTTTGTCCCATGATATCAGTATTCCTACCTGGAAGTGGAAAGAGTTGAATATGGACTTCATTGTTGGTTAACTCCAGAACTGGCAACAACATACTCTATTTGGGTTATAGTAGATTTATGATGAAATCAGCTCATTTCATCCCCGTCAAGGTTTCTTATTTGCTAGAAGACTATGCTAAGTTATATCTAAGGGAGATGATTTGGTTGTAGGGGGTGACCCAATCCATTATGTCCGATCATGGTACCCTATTCACTTCTCAATATTTGAAATCTTTCCAATAAGGGCTTGCTACTTGTGTTAAGCTTAATACGACCTTTCATCCTAAAACTTATGGGCAAGTAGAGCGTACTAACCAACTTTGAAAGATATGTTGAGATCTTGTATAATTGACTTCTTTGGTGATTGCGATGATCATTTGCCCTTGATAGAGTCTGCATACAATTGCAGTTATCAGTCAAGATATTGTATGGTTTAATTTGAGGCTTTATATTCATAGTTGATAGTGCTACATGGGAGGTCGAGGCCTATATGATGTCCTGTTATCTTCATCTCTCTCCATCCATTCCTACCTAGCTTGAGGTATTTAGTTGATCATGGTTTACCCTTTTGGTTTCATGTGTCTTAGATATTCCCATGTTTCTTCATTTATGCATATTAATGAAAACTTATATTTTTAGAAAATGCGTTAACTTGATTGATTTCTCCATGTTATATGCATTTGAGTATGAGTTGCATATAGACCTCATGATATGATGTTTTGGCTATGCTTTAACATAGAGTCTATTGTATTCCTCGAATATGTGTATATCTGCTCTCATATTTATGTTGGGATGTTATATCTAGTTCCTACCCTTCTTATGCTGTCTTGAGCCCCATTTGAGGATGAATATTCCTAAGGGGGGGATATTGTAACACCTTGGATTTGGAAAAGTAGGAAAATGCATATTTTTCATCTTGTGTTTATGTCTATGATTTCCCATCTACGGACCGTAGGGGATCCTATTGGCCATAGGTGGTGGGAAATGGTTTTTAAAATTCAAGTCCAAGTACCCTTTTTACGGCTCACCAGGACTGTTCTTTATCTCATACACGAGAGGTAGATAGGTCTCGTATGTGAGTTACAGTTTTAGTTAAATTTTAAGGGTCAAAGTTGGGACCTATAGATGGCCATGTACAGTCTATAGGTAGAACTAAAAACTATACCAGGGCCTCGTCGTTTAGGGCTCTATATATTAGTCGCTAAACCCCACCTACGGTCGACAAGGATGATCCTTAGTAGGATCTACGCATGGTAGGTCAGAGCCATAGGTCCGCTTGAAAGTTAACTTTTAGGGGCTTTTTGGTATTTTCCCTAATAGATTAATGCCTTAGCTAGGTTATTTTGATCCTAATCCTAGACTCTATATAAGTATTTTAAGCCTAAACCTAACTATTCTAAATCATTATTCAAACTTCCGCAAATCTCTCCAAGTTCTTCCCTCAAAAATTCTCTCTCTATATCTTAAAGAAGAAGTCTAGGGTTGTAAGATCAAAACTTCGAATTCACCGTTGATTGTGGGCTTTGGACATCAAGGTATGTTAGTAATAACCTACGGAATCCTTTACTCCATAGGCTTCCTAAATTATCCAACATTACAAGTTAGAATTCTCCAACTAAAGTTAGGATGTTGTTCAATCTCATGTGTTCTTTTCAATTATGATCCAATTGATTGTTTTATGTTCGTTTTATGAATGAATTAACGTAATTACATGTTTTTAAGTTGAATTCGCATGAATGCATGCATGACCCATGAATTCTAGACTATGATTATAGGATGAGGCTTTAAAACTATGAAAGAAGAATTTAGGAAGATATGCATGTTTCTTTATGAAATTGACATAAATGATTTAAGGTTACTTTGAGTGTGAAGCATTGATGTTGCTGTTTTTGCAAAATGATTTGTCACATACTACACATAACATGAATTTGAAAGAGTTTTGAAGGATTTATAGGGGTGAATGGTTTTTTCAACTAAACTTTGAATAAAGATTTAGGAGGTACTAAATAACTATAGCCTGGATTGGCTACTTGAGTGTACCTTTCCATGGATAATAAGATGAATATGACTACTATCTATTGCGTGGGATTTGTGCTTGATAAATGCTCATCTACACCTTATCCAATACTAGGTATAGGCAATTGTATGCCTGTATAAAACCCAACAAAAGGTTGGGGTCTAACCCATAGGGAGCGGTACAGTATCGAATTCAATTAAGAAGTAAAGCTTATCGTTTAGTTGGTTATAGAAGTAGACATTGTTGAAATCAAACAAACTAAGTAAAGGGTTTGACCACCAATGTGAGACGGGTGTATAAAGGTGTCAATTAACAACCACAATAATCACGAAAACAAGGAAGTAGACAAGAAGAAGGAGATTCTCAGGGGTGTAATCGATTACATGCTAATTTCGCTATATGAGTAATCCAAGTTTACTAACAACTCGCTGGATCTTAGTGGGTAGGCTAGACTATTGATGCAATAGTTTTTTCTCGAACAACTACTACGATTCAAGCGAGTTCTCTCAAACCTCTTCAATCATGAAGAGATAACCAACCTAATACCTAAATTTACCCACTCTCTCGAGCTAGATAGGTAGGATTGAGTGAAGATTCTCTCTCTCAAGCTAAAACCACAACCATTCAATGCCTACAAATGCCAATTTACAATCTTAGCTTTTAACCTCTCTCTCTCAAGCTAGTATAGAACACTACTATAAAATTGCAATTTTCACTACAATTTATAAATTGAACCCTCAGCTATAAATCATACCCACTGTAAAGCAACATAAAAAATAGTAAACAACAATACCCATGAGCTATTTAGACAAATAATCACACGCCAAGAATTGGGATTTTAGCCACACATCGTAAAAAAGAAGAAATCAATAACATTTACGTTTTCCATAATCTGGGTATTTCAATCCAAGTCTTTACAATGATCCAAAATGTTCAAAAATTGAAAACCCATATTGAATTATACTAGAAAACTATTACAAATGTTTCACTACTGCAAAAACAATGTTTCAGTCAAAGATATGAGTTGTAACAATAATAGGATGCCCAGATCTCTTTTTAAAAATTAATTTATACTCTTTCAAAATTTGGCCTTTGGGGTACTACTAAGATAAGTCGTGTATCGCAAACAAGGCGGCGATTCACCAAATGCTTCAGTCAATCACTTTCTTGTCTTGTGTTTTCACCTTATTTTGTCCTGTAACTTTAAGCGGTCTAAGTTGGTATCGCCGATGGATTCAACGATGAGCCGGTTGCTCTATTCGATCATCATTTTTCTTGCACCTTCATTGTTGATTCCATAATATTCGGCAGACTAAATCCCCTTTGCCAATGCAATTGGCGTGTCACCTATAGGAACTATTCGTCACCCAATTTCTTCCATCCCAGAGGTAGCATACTAGAACTTTCGGCGGATGAAGAGGCAACTTGGTGGACCACTGAGTGGTTTTGGTGATCTTCAACTTTGTTTTTCTTCTCTCATTTTCCTATTAAATCCTTTCCTTGCTCTTTTATTTCCTCAACTACTACTAAGCATATAAAGATTAGTTTAGAGTATAGATTAGGCATTTTGAGGACAATAAACTATGAAAAACAAGCCCTAAGTGAGTCAAAATCTAAGACTCATCAACACTCGCAATTTAAACTTTGTCTTATCCTCAAGTAAAAACTCAAGATCAATCAATTCAACAAGGATGTCTACAAATAGTGTTAATCAAGATTTAACATGAATGCATACAAGAGGATTAAACTGCACATGCAATTTTCAATTATGTACTCTAAGTTTCAAATTGTGACTAACCATCATCACATAGACTCAAGATCATTGATATACCATTATTTTACGATATTTTTGATGTATTTCACTTGTAGTTTTGTGTGAGTCTTGAGCAATTTTTTATTAGATATGATGGTTTTTTTGTAATTCTTGTAGGAAATAGGTTCGGATGCGGTGGATTGAGATAAGAGATGAAAATTGCAGAAGTGGCTAGTGATGGATTAAATAACGAACCATAGGTTCTTTGAGGAGCCATAGGTGATGAATTAAAGATGAGTGATTCAAGAAAGTCTGACCAAGTGTGGAAAAAAGGAGGCCATCGGCACCCTTTATATCGAAGGATGGACCGTCCTACATGTTCATCGATTGTGATTAGAAACTTAAAGTTCCAGCACTTGAACCACGGTGGAAAGTGATGGATCGTAGTCCAGTCCACGGACAATAGGTCCAACTGTCATTTGAAGGCCCTGAAATAACTTCCAAGTGTTGATCCGCGGATGGAGATCATGGAACACAGGTTGACCTACGATTTGTAGGTTGTGTCATTAATTGAAACCGCGGTTGAGCAGTTATTTCCTTATTTTGTTTCCTACTTGGTGTACGATTTGTGTGCTATAAATATTACTAGTTATTTCCATTTTTAAGGGTTAAACAATATTGTAGAATTTTGTGTTTGTAATTTGGAATTATTTTGCAAACTCTTATCAATTTAATTTCTGAAAGTTGGTTTATCCAATTTGCACTTTCATTTTCAATTCAAGATTTCGGTTTTCATCTATTCTAATTGTAAGTGCATGATTTCTTCTAACCTAATTATCAATTGTGAACTCTCAAGCTTGAGTAGATAAATCTACAACTAGGGTTGTGGGAACCATGAGCAATTAACAAAGTATGAAAAATAATTAAGTAATTCTTGAATAGTATTTATGCATTTATTATTAATCTTTTAGTTTATAAGTCTTTCTAGCGGTGTACAACGTTAGAACTCTCCTCGTTCCTACTTGCCTTACCAAGGGGGTAATGAATGAGAGAAATATTAAACAACAGAGATTTATTTAAGGATTTGTTGTTATCTAATTCTTTACTTTAATCAATTGTGAAAAGGGTTAATACCCTAAGTTAATTGACATGATGACTAATCTGTGGTGAAGGTAAGGGTTAGTAAACCACACATTCATAGATTTACCAAGTCCCAAGTGACAGTCCCTACGATGATTACCAATCACTTAGGGATACAATACTTATCGGCCTTGCATGTCAAACACTAGGATAGGATTACTATTATTAGAATTACTGTGTTAAAAGCTTATGTGTAATATATATGCCCTCGTTTCAATCTTATATTGATATCTCAAATGGTGAATCTTTCTTACTTGTTATTTATTGATTCTAATGAAAAATCTATTACTTTAGTTAAAAAAACTCCCATGTTTACTTTTCTCGAAAATAGTTTGACTAAAAAGAAATAATTTTGAGTTGAGTTTACGTATAAACCATATTCTTCGTGGGATCGACCCCAACCAACAAGATTAGTTCTTTACTTGATAACGATCACTTATGCTACTTTAAGAGAGGTGTAATTTGAGCGAATCAAATTTTGATGCCGCTGTCAGGGAATACGACATTTAGATTAATTAAAACTACATTATTGAACTTTAGCCAAATACTTACTGATTTTATGTATTTCTTTTGTTTTTTTTTCTACAGGTCTTTCCTCTAGTGTATGCCGAGTGCAAAGACTCAAGGCGAACCCTTGACCCCCTACAATCTTTAATTGAGAAGAACTCTGAGGAAAATGAATAATCGTGGGGTACACAACAAAACATCCCCATTCATTTTTGTTTTCTAAACCATATTCATTTGAAATTCATTTCCCACTACTCTCTTTTTCCCCAACCATTACAAACCGATTAAATACCCCAATTTCACCCACTAAACATCCCCATCACATCTATATAATCTTCACATTCCAATTTCAATTACCTTCTACTCCCATCTCTGCCATTTTCTCCCAAATCCTCCATTTCCATCAAGAAACCACGGTCCAGGTTTTGTGTCAAGGTTGTTAGAGCTCAAAGTAGAAACCATTGTCTTAGGCACTCATTGAATTGGTTTACTTGTAAGGTAATCCACTTCACCGAAACATTGAAATTTTCATTGATGAAATTTTGAAGTCACTAAGTCAAACTTGACCTTGGGTAGTTAATTTCTTGGTATGTTTGTTTAAATCTAGTGTAGATCTTATCTGTGGAACAATGATGTATGAGTGTGTTGTAATTTTAATTTGAATAATTGAGGTTGTTGGATCTAGTTTGAAGTTTTGACTTAGGGTTTTCGTTGTTTTTATTTTGATAGAATTTTGCATAATGAAAACCCTAAGACTGATGAACTACCGTATAACTTGTAGAAATGCATGTTTATACTTGACATAGTTAGTGATTTTGTGTTTTAAAGTCATGGATAAATTTTTTGGAATTCATGCTTGGCACAATTCTGGTACACGACCACAACCGACGGACTATAGGTCGTGGTTTGTCACAGACCTGCTTACAATTATTCTGCTAAGTTTTGAACCATGGTGTGGACTACGGTCTATTGTTCCATCGACACACCATTCTGCACATCTGTGGTTCTAATTTTAGTGACCCAAAAAAGGTCCATATGGCCTAGGAAGGGACCCACATACCATCACTCCATCGACAGTTTGTAGGTCCCCACCTTGGGTCACCAAATTAGCTACTGCCTGGATTGTTTTTTAGTTTTTCCCTGAGTCCAAATATTGTTCCAAAAATGTTTCTTGGGTATTCTTCTGTTGTTTAGTACATATGATGACAGGAAGGTAGTCTATGAACATGGGAATATGGCCAGAACTACTACTGATGAGTGTTAGGCATTGATAGGGAGCCTTTATACCGTGTCTGCTATTGAGGAGTTGTTCAAAAGGCACAGATATAAATGGATGGCTCAGAGCCCGGATAACTTTAGCAAAGAGATGAATCGTGAGTTCTATGCCTCCTACATCGTCACTGTCTATAATACTATTTCTAACAGGGCTAAGCCATAGGTCCAGCCTCCACTCCAAGCCATACTACTGCAGAACTTCTCCATTGACATCTCTGACACTACCATTCGCCATTTTATTTACTGCCTAGTAATATAGTAATGTATGACTTTATGATGGGTATTTTTAAGAGTAGGGAATTTCAGAGACATACCGAGAAAAGAGAGGCATTGTTGAGGTGGATGGCCCATCATATCGTTTAGGATAGAGAGGCGACTGAGTGAGTGAGAAACATGACACTGCTTATCAAAAAGGCAACCTTGAGGTTTACCACAAAGTTTTTCAGGTCCTTGGTTCGTACCAGACTGTCCCCTACACAAGTGGACAATGCTTTTACTTAGGACCTAGCTGCGATGGTAACGACAATTATTTAATGACTTGAGCTTGGCTTCACCCAAATTCTGATCACCGAGATTCATAAGAGATCCTTCAGGACCACCACTACTATTCAATTCCCATGTCTTATAATTAATCTCTGTATGGAGGGTGCAGTGCCTATTTGGCATTCTGACAGGTTGCTCAAGGCAACCAAGACTATGGACAACAGCCTCATTAAATATGATGTGAATCTTGTTGCACCATGGAAGAAGCCATAGGTTGACCTACTGCCCTTAGGTGCTAATCTTGCTATGTATGTGGAGCATATTCACGCTGATGACACTAACAAACTGCCCACTTCTGTAGATACATAGGTTCCCCATTCTACCGCCATCAGTCAGGCCGTGAGTTCATCTCAATTCCAGAAGTTATATAGGCCCAGATGGCTACCTTGTTGCAGTACATGAGGATTGAATACAATGATCTATTGAGGAGCCGAGGCTCGTATGGAGCGGATAATGGATGAAAAGATTTAGGTTGTCCACAAACACCTAGATGTATTTGAGTTAAGAGTCTTGGAGAGGTCTGCACCCACCATAGATGTGACCACTTTCCAGATGAAGTTGGCTAGGCTCCAGTCTGATGTTGATGCCCTATTAGCTCCTGCTGATGTTGTACTGGAGACTCCGCCTAAGGTTGAGAAGGATGAGGTGGTTATGTCTGCATTGTTTAGTGATACTATGCCACCACCCAACCATTCCCATGTTGCTGGGAAGCGCCACATCTCTTCAAAGTACACTTCTGATATTGATGAGGCCCAACGAGCGAGAAAGAGAGAGCTTTAGGTGTTGGCGGCAACCCAGAGGCATTCTATTATTTTTGAGGAGTTGCGGCAGCATAGAGCCCATGAGATAGGTGTTGGTCTATCTGGTTCGTGGAGCACTAGTGAGGGTGTTCCCACTATTGCTGAGAACGTACTAATGATATCCCTATTGCTGATCCAGCGGGTATTGGGAAATCGGACACACCCGCTTCTTAATAGGTCATCGGTGCTTAGCAGCACAGGTTTGTTTCACCCTTTGTTTTTCTATTTTTTTTTTGCATTGAGGGCAATTGCACCTATTTTTTGTGGGGTGGGGTGGGGTAAATGGGGTGTGAGTGATAGGGTGAAGTCTGAGTAACCCAACTCATAACCCTTCTTGGGGTTTTTTCGCTTATGTTCTTTTTCCCTCAAAGGGACTGTTTTACTTTTCTATTGAACTGGCATGTGTAGGAATGTATGTGTAGAAGTAGCTAGAAAGAATTAAAGCTTGATGGCATAAAAATGATGAAATTGACTCATGTCCAAAATTTTGATAATGTGTTAGATTTATATTCTGAATGAATGGAATGTGTTGGACCTTCATATGACATGATAGGAACTGGTATGATAGCATGCTTAAGCTAAAACTTGAACGAGGTGATTCAATAATTCAATAATGAAACAATGTGTCAAGAGTTTGTGAGATATTTTTGTATGTACATGCAATGTGTGCCAATGTACAACTTGCCCCGTTTTTCCTGTCAGGACAATCTAGCCTAGGAATTGGGAAATTATCATAGGCCATTGTTCAAATGAGTCCACTTAAGCCTAAAATGATCCAACCAAAAGAAATAAATGCTCCATTTGATCCAAATGTTTGAGCCTAATGTACACCACTTCGTTCAATACACCTAACTCTAGTTCCCTAAAAGACTCTTTCAGCCCTTGCCCTCCTTGGACATGTGCACCTTAACTTAGGCCAAAAGCCTAAGTTGAGGGTGGCTAATTTATAAGTTACCTTAATCTTGGCCCTGGTCCGATCACGAACATTGTGCACCTCAACTCATGCAAAATACATAAGTTGAGGGTGGCTATGAAAAAGGAAACCGAAAGAAAAGGGTATGAAAAGATTTGCATGTAGAAGAAGAAAAGGAATAGAAAAAGATGTAACTGAATTTTTTTTTTTTAAAAAAAGAAAGAGTGATAATGTGGCTGAATAATAGAAAAACAAGAATAAGAAAATTAAAGAAGAAAAATGAAGAAGGCAAATCACATCTCACATCTGTGATGAAAAAAGTAAAGAAAAAGAGCAGAAAGAAAAAAGTATGTCAGAATTGGTTGAGAAAAGAGGTAAATAGCCAATGTAATTTCAAGGAGGGCAGAAAATTCACTAAAAATACCCAAATGTATCCTACCTAACCCTAAGCCTACATTATAAGCTAAGAAATTTATATAGTGATCCTAGTGACTAGTTTGGAGAGTCTATGCAGTGAAACTAATTGTAAGCCTATGGTATTGAGCACTAACTATATTGATTTCACTTCTGAGCATGATTGTTGACTAAATCCTTGAACTTAAAAATCAGATTTGTTGTGTGAATAAGGATTTCTTTGAAGTGAGGGCACTACTTACATTGTTTGAGAGTTGATACCTTGGTGATTGTTCAAAGTGTATGTGATGATAATTGTTGGTCTCTCTATGTCATATTTTGATCTGCATAAATTAGCTTATTGAGTCTAAATTGAAATATTTTCACTGAGTGAAGGACTAGATTGAGAAAGCAATCTGATTGCTTGAGTTTGTGTGTTTACTTATATACGAGTGTTGTTTAGAGTTTTAGTGTATTGCTTGAGGACAAACAACAATTTTAAGTTAAGGGTGTTGATATACCGTGATTTGACGGTATTTTTAGTGCATTTCACTTGACGTTTTGTGTGACTCTTTAGCATTTTGTTATTAGATATGATGGTTTATGTATAATTCTTGTAGGAAATAGGTTCGGATGAGGTGGATTGAGATAAGAGATGAAAATTGTAGAAGTGGCCAGTGACGGAGCCACCCATGAATCGTAGGTCCTTGTACGAGTCATGTGTGATGCAGCGTATATGATGGTTCAAGGAAGTCTGACCAAGTGTGGAACCACGGAGGCCATCGATGCCCCGATGATTGAATGACAGACTGTTCTGTACATTCGTTGTTTTTGATAAGAAAGTCGAAGTTCCAGTATTTGAACCATGGAGGCAAGTTGCGGACCATAGGTTCAACTATCATCTAATGGTTCTGATGTAATTTTGAAGTATTGATCCACATAGGGAAACCACAGACCATAGGTTCACCCACGGTCTGTAGGTCTTGCCATCGATTGAAACTACGTCTAAATAGTTACTTCCTTATTTTCTTTCCTATTTTGTTTAGGATTTGTGTACTATAAATATTAATTGTTATTTACGTTTTTAAGGTAATATTGTAGACTTTTGTTTTGATCTTTTGAATTTATTTTTCAAACTCTTAGCAATTTAATCTCTGAAAGTTGGTTTATGCAATTTGCACTTTGATTTTCAATTCAAGATTTCGGTTTTCATATACTCAAATTGTAAGTTCATGATTTCTTCTAACCTTATTATGAATTGTGAACTCTCAAGCATGAGTAGCTAAATCTACAATTAGGGTTGTGGAAACCATGAGCAATTAACAAACTATGAATAACAATTAAGTTATTCTTGAATAGTGTTTATGCATGTATTGTTAATCATTTTGTTTAGAAGTCTTTCAAGTGGTGTACAACATTAGAACTCGCCTCGTTCCTACTTGCCTTACCAAGGGGGTAATAAATGAAAAAAATATTAAACAACTTATATTTAATTAAGGATTTGTTGCTATCTAATAGTCTGACTTTTTAATCAATTGAGTAAAGGGTAAATACCCTTCGTTAATTGACATGCTGACTAATATGGGGTTAAAGTAACGGTTAGTAAAGCACACATTCGTAGATTTACCAACTCGCGAGTGAATGTCCCTACAATTATTATCAATCACTTAGGGATACATAACTTATCGGTCTTGCATGTCAAAGACTAGGATAGGATTAATATTATCAGTATTACTGCATTAAAAGCTTGCTTGGAACACATATACCCCTATTTCCTTCTTATATTGTTGTCTCAAACTGTGAATCTTGCTTACTTGTTGCTTATTGATTCAAATCAACAATCTATTACTTCAGTTAACAAAACTCCCTTGTTTAATTTTCTCAAAAATAGTTTGACTAAAAAGAGATAATTGTGAGTTACGTTTTAGTCTAAACCATATTCCTCGTTGGATCCACCCCAACCTAAAAGTTGGGTTCTTTACTTTATAACAATCACTTATGCTTCTTTAAATGATGTATAATTTAAGCGTATCACTAACCATGCTTGCTTCAAATGCAAGTTCAAGCTAGACAAAAGCATTCGAATGTCCTTGCACCAAAAACATGATTCCATGCTCACACAAAGCTTATCAACTTTATGAATTTGGAATCATAAACAACTCACACTCTCTCGAAACAAACACAAGCATGATCTTTGCCCATAGGATTGCCCATATTTTCCAATCAACATGATAATAAGCTCATTCAAGATCACAAAGGTCTTGTAAGGCCTATTACAGGGCTGAAGGTAATGGTATGATCATTTAGTCTTAGTGACTTCTCCCTTAATGAAGCATGGCCTACATTTCATTCTTTCTCCTTCTCTACAACGCTTTTGGATTCTCAAAATCCACTTATTGGGTACCTTATTTCTTTGCTTGGGGCGGGGGGGGGGGGGGATTTCTCAAACTTGTTTATGTACTTCATTTTTCACCACACCCCAACTAAGGATTTTCTCCTAAGTTGGCTATTCGTAACAACCAATGTATGATGAAGATTATAGGTTGGAAAGAAAATGGGTCACATGTGTTCAAGTTTCTTTAAAAGAAAAGGGTAGGTTCAAGTGGTGCCAAGCTAGGCTCACACTTTCACAAGGTGGCCACAAAGAGGTATAATGTCAAAATTGTCTCACTCTTCATAAATTGCCTAAGATCATCTCTATCATTAACTCACACTAGCCAATTGGACCAACAATGCAAGTTCTAGATATAACCAAGTATGAATTTCAAGTCAACCTTACCACACATGGCATTCAATACAATCATCAAACAAGGCTTTACCATTTTTGAAAGGGTGTAATGATCATCACATGAGTTTCACTCAACAAATCATATAGTAACAATGAGATGCTACTAGTTCACATATGACTTATGGAACTCAATTTGCCTCATCGTATTTGCACATACATGTCATTTACATAAGAGCATTATTCGAGTCATTGATATTGAAAAAAATCGACACTCAAAATTTCAAGAGAACAACCACGCTCTAACACCCACCCTACCAAATTCACCTAACATTGTCCTCAAAGAAAAATAAAATAAAGAAAAGAAAGAAAGAGCACTAAATAAAAGTAATGGAGTTAGAGAAATCTTTCACTATCTGCCCAATCATAGATGCTTGACATCTAGTGTCAAAGCATTCAACGGCTCACCAGATTACATGTTTGCTGCCAAAAGTTGCTGGATGTTGACCTTTCCTGCATGGACAAAAGGCTGGTGAAATTCGGCATGCCGAACGATTTGGTGAATTGCCAAAAAGACTTCTAGACCGCCAAAAGTTACAGAGGGGTGGCTATTCCTGCATTCCCAAAAGGCAAGATAGATCAGGTACTCCAAACAGCTCAGCGTCTCGCCAAACCTTATCAGTGCAGTGCTGAACAAACTAATAGCCTCACCAAATTTTCCAGTATGAATGGTCCATGTGTCTAGAGCAAGAATGTGGGCTTCATTGGGGTCGCCGCACAGCCTGTATGATCGCACAATCATCAATTTGTGCACATTCAGAACATGTTATTTTTAAAAACAACTAAAGCTTGGGTTTCCTGCCAAGAAGCATCTTATTTAACATCATGGAATGACGGGGAAATTCTCTCAAGCATCATCCAAATACACTACTTCAATTACTAAATCTCATGACATTCGCCAAAATAAAGCTTCAAACGCTGCACATTCACCTTGAAAGCTGGTCCCTCTTTAACTTCACCTTCAATTTCTCCATTCGTGAATACTCGAGTAACTTTATATGGGCTAGAAAAATTAGATTTGAGCTTACCCAGGAAGAGTCTAGAGTGAGAATTGTAGAGCAACACAAAATCTCTAACTCAAAATTTTCTTATAAGGATCTTAGCATCATGCCATTTCTTCATTTTCTCCTTGTACAGGGCTGAACTTTCCTATGCTCTCCATAAAAATTCTTCCAACTCATGCATCTGATTCACTCTCCCTTTCGAAGCATTCACCCAATTCAGATTTAATGCCTTTAATGCCAAAAGTGCCTTGTGTTCAAGCTCAATCATTAGGCGACACGATTTCCCAAATAATAACTGATATGGAGACATACCAATTGGTGTTTTGTAAGCAGTGTGATACGCCTAAAGAGCATCATCTAGATTTCGAGACGAATATGTGCTATTTGCATTTACAGTTTTAGCTAGGATACTATTAATCTCTTGATTTGAAACCTCAACTTGATTGCTTGTTTGTGGATGATATGCCATTGCCACTCTATGCTTCACTCTATATTTACTCTGTAATGATGCAAACAGCCAACTGCAGAAATGAGATCCTTCATCACGAATAATTCCACGTGGGGTGCCAAATCTTGTAAAGATGTAACGCTTCAAAAATTGCACAACACTCTTCCCCTCATTATAGAGTAGTGCTATAGTTTCCACCCATTTAGAAATATAATCAACCACCACCAAAATATAATTATTTCCAAATGAGCTCACAAATGGGCCCGTGAAGTCTATTCCTTAAAAATTGAATAATTCAACCTCATGAATGGGATTTAGGGGTAATTCATGGCGTCTGGATACCCCTCCTTGCTTTTGGCATTACATGCATCGCTTGACAAATTCATAGTCATATTTGTAGAGGGATGGCTAATAGGAGCCACTTTGACGTACTTAGGAGGTTATTCGCACACCGCTATGATGACCACCAACACGTGAAGAGTGGCAATCATTTAGAATGTTAGTTACTTCCTCTTCCGGCACGCAACTTCGGATTATATGGTCTGCAACCTCTTCAAACAGATATGGTTCATCCCAGATGTACCTTTATACATCGAACAAGAACCCCTTCTGTTGATTGAAGTTTAGATCTTCCGGCATTATTCCGCACACTACATAGTTCGTGAAATCAGCATACCAAGAAATGATATTAAGAGCAGTCGCAAATATATGTTTATCTGAGAATGAGTTATTTATGTCTAACTCCAGCTCGTCTTTCTCCTTTACCCTCTAGCCTAGATCAATGATCGACCACCTGATTTTCACAATCTCTTCTATCCTTGACTTCAAAGTTGAATTCTTGCAATAACAACACCCATCTTATCAACTTTGGTTTAGCATCTTTCTTTCCCACTAAATATCGAAGAGTTGCATGATCAGTGTGAACAATCACTCTAGTACCTAGCAAGTACGTACTGAGCTTCTCAAATGCATACACTACTGCAAGTAGTTCTTGCTTGGTCATAGTGTAGTTACGTTGAGCCCCATTCAATAAATTGCAAGTATAATAGATTGGATGAAAGATCTTGTAATGATTTTTCCCTAACACAACACCTAGAGCAGTGTCACTTGTATCACACATCACCTCAAACGGTCTAGACAAATCGGGGCCAATGATCACTGGGGTAGAGATTAACTTTTCTTTCAAGCACTCAAATGCTTTCAAGCATGCATCATCAAAAATAAAGTTCACCTCCTTCTCCAATAGGTTGCACAAAGGGTGTGCAATTTTTGAGAAATATTTGATGAATCTCTAATAGAATTCGGCATGTTCTAAGAAACTTCAAATGCCTTTTACCGATATGGGTGTTGGTAGCTTCACAATTACCTCAATCTTTGCTATGTCAACCTCCAGCCCCTTTTTTGATACCTAGTGACCTAAGACTATACCTTCCTTCACCATGAGGTGTCATTTCTCCCAATTTAGGACTACATTGGTTTCCACACATCTTTGAAGGGCCTACGCAAGGTGCGCCAAACATGTTTCAAAGTATCACCCATAACTAACAAGTCATCCATGAAGACCTCCATTGAATCTTCCACCATGTTAGTGATTATAGAGAGCATGCAACGTTGGAATGTTGCTGGAGCATTGCACAACCTAAAAGGCATCCTTTTGAAAGCAAAAGTCCCATAAGGTCAATTGAAAGTGGTTTTCTTTGGATCTTATGGTGCAATGGAAATTTAGTTATACCCGAAATAACTATCTATGAAACAATACCATCCGTGCTCTACAAGTACATCAAGCATATGGTCCATGAAGAGCATGGGAAAATGATCTTTTTTCAGTCCACGTATTTAGCTTCCAGTAATCCATGCATACTCGCCACCCGATGACCAGTCTCATAGGTACAAGTTCCCCTTTTTCATTTGAAATTAAAATGATATCACCATTTTTTGGTACACATTGCATGGGGCTTACCCATTTGTTATCTGCAATAGGGTAAATCACTATTTCATCTAGCCACTTGATAATTTATTTTTTCACTACTTCTTGCATAGGATGATTTAGTCATCTTTGATGCTCCACACTTGGCTTACACTCACTTTCCAATTGAATTTTGTGAGTGCAAATTCTTGGTGGAATATCTACAATATCACCAACTGCCTATCCTATAGATTTTATGTAACTCTTCAACACCTCAAGAAACACTTTCACTTGCCACTCAAGCAAGTCTGATGCAATGATAACGGGAAAAGTGTTATTTGCCCACAAGAATGCATACAAAAGATGAGATGGAAGCACTATCAACTCAAGCTTTAAGGGTTCCTTCGTTGATGGTTTAGCAGGAGGGCTCTCTCTATTCTTTAGATCAATATCAAGCTTCAATGGATTTCTTAAGTAAGCACCTAGTCCCGATAGAGCAACTACCACTTCATCGTATCTTAGACTTCATCTTTGTCATAATTTGAGAGCACCGCAGCAAGAGGTTCACCCATACCTATCATTATCCACCAATTTATCAACTACATCAACGGTTGAGACCACCTGAATGTCGCAATGTCATTTCATTGATTTGCATACATTGAAAGTGACCTCTTTATCATTTACCCAGAACTTCAACTTGCCACTCTCAACGTCCACCAAAGCTCTTCCGGTAGCCAAAAATGGTCTTCCCAAAATAATAGGAACTTCGGCATCAATCTCACAATCTAAAATAACAAAATCGACTGGAAAAATGAACTTGTTTGCTTTCACCAAAATGTCCCAAAGGATGGCAATAGGATGTTTGATCGACCGATCATCCAGGAGGAGCCACATCGTTGTCGACTTAGGCACGCCCAACCCAAGTTGCTTATAAATTGCATACAACATCAAATTAATCCTCGCTCCAAAGTCATAAAGTGCTTTAGCAAACTGAAGAATTTTGATAGTACATGAGATAGTGAATGCTCCCGGATCAGTCTTCTATTTTACCATGTTGCAGACATGATAGCACTACAGTTCTGAGAAACATCAACTGTTTCAAAATCCATGCTCCTTTTCTTAGTAACCAACTCTTTCTAAACTTGGCATAACAGGGTATTTCTAGCAATTCATCCCCAAGAGGCAAATTTATCGACAAGGTCTTGAGTACAGAGAGAAACTTCTTGAACATTTCATCTTCATTCTATTTCTTAAGTCTTTGGGGTAATGGTGGACTTACTTTGGGAAGTGCTTTTATCGGCTTTAGATAGGAGACAACTTTACTTTTGTTACTTCGCTTTGGAACTCATTTAGCCTTTTCGAACATATTGTTTTCTAGAGCTTGGTTGGGTTCTTCTACCTCAAGGGTGTCTTTTCCTTCTCTACTAGTGTTTGTCTCATCATCCACCTTCTCACCACCAAAAAATCCCTTACCACTCCGGGTTAATACTGCTAATTTCTTGTCATGACCATCTTAAAAATTTTCTACATCTTCATTAACATACCCACCTGATGATGTGGAGTCCATTTGGAATGAGAGTTGATGCATTCGCCACCTGAGTTGCTTGATGGACTCTGAGTGAGAGTTTACTTTGATGTTCAAGGTTGAAAAGTTATCTCTCATTTCTTTAAGAGTGTCATCTGATCCTTCCACTTTGTTTAGAATTTGGGGTAGTAACTCATCTACCCATCGGAGCTATCTCTAGACTTTGGGTTTCTACTCTTTGAAATATAATATTCATCATAATCACCCCTATCACGATACACTCCTCTCCTTTCATTTTCACCATAAAAGTTCCAAGCTTGATTCTCATTCAACTTTAGGGAGTCTAGGTAATAACCTTCCTCTAAACTAGAAACCTTCTTCACCTCGTAGTGTTTAGACATACTCCCCAATATTTGGTCTTTATGCAAATTGATTTGGGACATCATTTTGGCTGTGTTTTCATCCCATTCCTAATTCTTCACCACTTGCTCATTAGTCATCCCAAAATTCAATGCAGACACCTGATCTTCTTTAGTGTACCATGCACTATTGATTTTTTTTTTTCATTTTATCAAGGAGAGTGAAGGCTACAGTTAATGGTTGTTGCATGATTACCCCTCTAACAAGTTGATCGATTGATCCTTTATTGACTGAATTGAGATTCCTATAAAAGTATTGTAATACACGTTGTCTGGGAGTAAATGGGTCAGACATTTGAGCAGAAATTTCTGGAATCTCACCCATGTTTCATGAATAGGTTCTCCATCAACTCGCTTAAAATTTTGGATGTGGTCCTTAAGTTTCACCATCTTTGATGGAGAAAAAACATCACATAAAATGCTTCAGTCAACTCTCCCAATGATGTGATTGATCCTCTTGATAGTTCGGATAACCACTTTATTGCTTCCCCTTGTAGAGAGAAGGGAAACAACCAAAGTCTAATTGACAGTAGAGTAATGTTCTCCAAAGTAAATGTCCCACAAGTCTCCACAAAATTTTTGATGTGCTCGTGTGAGTCTTCATGTTCTAGCCCTCTAGATAGTCCTTTCATTTGCATGAGTTGAAGCATGGGGCTAGTGACATGGAACACTGCATTCTCTATGGCAAGACGCATCCAAATAGCACCAATGGTACCCATCTAAACTTCATAAACATCGGGAAAATTCTTGTCATCATCTCGGTGTACAATAAGGCTGATGTTACTCCTATTAGTATTTATATTGCTACCTAGTCAAAGGAAACAGTCAACAACAAATAGTTAATGGGTTCAACTACAACGCAATAAAATTACAAACCAACTTCTATAAGAGAACTCAATAACACCACTCCCCGACAGCAGCGCCATTTATGATAAACGCTAATCTAAACTTCATCCAATATTAGGTGTAGGCAATCGTATGCTAGTATAAAACAGAAGAAAAGGTTGGGGTCAAACCTAGAGGGAATGGTACATAATCAAATTCAATTAGGAAGTAAAACTTATGGTTTAGTTGGTTATAAAAGTAGACATTATAGAAATCAAACAAACTAAGGGTAGAGTTTGATAATGAATGTCTGATGGGGGCTTAAAGGTGTCAATTAACACCTACAATAATCACGAAAACGAGGGAGTAGACAAGCAAAAGTAGATTCTCGAGGATGTGATCGATTATAAGCTAATTTAGCTATATGGGTAATAAAAGTTTAGTAACAACTCATTGGATCTTAGTGGGTAGTCTATACTATTGATGCAATAGTTTTCTCTCGAACAACTACTACAATTCAAGGGACTTCTCTCAAACCTCGATAAGCATGCTATGATAACCAGCCCAATACCTCAATTTACCCACTCTCTTGATCTAGGTAGATAGGATTGGGTGAAAATTCATTCTCTAGACCTGAACCCACAACCACTCAAAGCCTACAAATGCCAAGTTACAACCTTAGCTCTATACCTCTCTCTCAAGCCAGCATACAACACTACAATTAAATTGCAATTTTCACTACAATTTACAAATTGAACCTTAGCTATAAATCAGACCAACTTTAAAGCAGCATAAACATTAGAAAACAACAATACCCACAAGATAATTAGACAAATAATCACATGATCACACCCAAAGTATTTGGGTTTTACCAACACATCATAAAAATGAAGAAATCAATACCAATTACGTTTTCCATAATCTGGGTATTGCAGTCCAAGCCTTTACAATGATCCGAAATGTTAAAAAATCAAAAAGCCACTTTGAATTATTCTAGAAAACTCTTCCAAAACCTCTCACTACTACAAAAAATCAATGTTTCAGTTAAAGATATGAGTTTTTACAATGATAGGATGCCTATATCTCTTCTTAAAAATCAATTTATCCTCTTTCAAAATTTGGTCTTCGGGGTAAAATGGCATGAAAAGTCGTGTATCGCCAATAGGTCGGTGATTTGCCAATCACTTTAGTCCATCACCTTCTTGTTTTGAGCTTTCACCTCATTTTGTTATGTAACTTTAGGTGGTCTAAGTGGTGATCACCAATGGATTCCACAATGCACCGGTTTCTCTCTTGGATCGCCATTTAGCTTGCACCTTCATTGCTGATTTTGTAATCTTTGGCAGACTAAATCCCCTTCACCAATCCTATCGGCGTGTCGCGGATAGGAACTATTCATCACCTAATTTCTTCCATCCCATAGGTATCATATTGTAACTTTCAACGGGTGAAGAGGTCACTTGGCTGACCGCCGAGTGGTTTTGGTGATCTTCAACTTTGTTTTTCTTCTCTATTTTGCCTATTAATGTCCTTTACATGCTCTATTGTTTTACCAGCTACAAATCAGCATAGAAACATCAGTTTAGAGCACAAATTAGGTATTTGATGACAATAAACTATAAAAACGAAGCCCTAACTGAGTCAAAATCTATGACTCATTAACGCTTAGAACCGAGATGATATTGAGATGGAATCTTTATTGTAGCTGAGGCAGGGTTTCTAGTAGCAGTCACGCTATCCCATAATTATGTGCTACCATAGGTTTGTCGTAGATATACATTGGATATTGGATCTACCTAAGCTAGAAAATTATGGTTCTTACCTTAGCAAATAACGAAATCTCTTTTCTGTGTGCGATAAACACTAGATTCTATGTTATAACTCACATGGTCTATGTCGGTTAATGAAAAACTTTACACAATAATGAACTAATGTTCCTTCTAGAAGTATCTCAAATGTGTTTTAAAGGTGTTTAGCCTGCATTGACCGTGATTTCTACTTTTGTCTTTTAGCATGTTATTTTATGTTTTAGCTTGGTCATTGCCTGTCATATAAAGTTTTTTAGCATGATTTCATAACTATTCTATATTTTTGTCATCCTTTGTACATTCCATGTACTAATGCATTCTTGTTCCTACATTGTTTCACTAATGTAGGGTCCGACACATTCATTCTACACAAGCATTGCTAGTTGATCCTTTTGAGCATTGAAGATTGTTGATTCCTTATATTTCCAGGATCGAGACTCTTTACTACTTTATCTCATTTTATTTTTAGACTTGTATGTGATGTATGGGTTATGTCCCAATCACTTTTCATATGTTGTACTAGATAGCTTTGAGACTTATGTTATACTTCCGCCACTTTTGTCAAACTTTTTATGAAATAAAACAATCTTTTCAACTCTCAAAATTATTTTATCTTATATGATGTATGCTAAGTGGCTTGTATAGGGTCTCTCAGGGTCTTCTACTCCATGTTATGACTTGGGTTTACTTTGGGTCATGACAAAATCATAAGCACGTCTTTTTTAAAAACATGCATAACTTTCATAAATCATCATTCAAAAGTTCATAAGTTTTAGTCATAAATTCATAATCATAATTAAGGATAATGCATGGGTCCATATGAAATTAATTTGAAACATGTAATTTAATTAAATCATGCATAATAAGATTGAAGATAAATAATTGAATCATAAGAAATAGTACTCATGGAGAATTTTAATGAAACCCTAGATAATTGGGTGAATATGAATTTGAAACTTGAGATTCTTTTGGGATCAAATGGATGGATGGAATCCATTGGTGAGTTCCCACATACATTAGCAATAAAACCCCTAAAAGCAATGAAGATTGAAGAACTTGAAGCTTGAAACCCTAGCTTTATTTCTTGAACTTAGAGAGAATTGGAGGGGATGAACTAGGATGGAATTTGGAAATTTGAGAAAATGAGAGGGTTTGGGTTAATTTTGGAATTGAAAATCAGTTATAGCGGTAGTTATATGTCAAAAATGACATAGCATTGAGGATCATTTGGTAGGAAAATATCAAAACACCTTTCATTAAAACTTACAAAAGTGACCTAGGGTTTTGACCTATAGTATGTAGAAATTTCTATGGCCCATACATGTCAATCATAGAATCACTTACGAGGGCCTTAAATCCATCCAAATTTTGCGAGACCCAATTTAAAGCACAAAATTTCACTAAGTGTGAAACCCTTCTATTGAACCCATCTATGACTCTTCCTTTCCACCTGTAGGTCCAACATCTGGGACTCCACATTTCCAAGAACTTACCTCAATTTACAACCTTTTTTCTACGGCCCCTTGGATTTCCTACGGTCCATAGATGGGACTCATAGTTCCTGCTCTAGTCCTAAAAACTAAAATTTTCCTTTTTTATTCAATGTTCTAATATCTGAGTAGTTACAATAACCCCAGTCCATGTACCGATCTCTGAGGCAAAGCTCTTAAGAGGAGATAGACTGAGATGCAATCAAAAGCACAACATAATCCACTGGCTCATATGGTACCCTAGCTAGTCCCGATAGTCTCTACCAGTGCAAGAACTGATTGAAAGATTCTGGGATCCCAACTATCTTAGAGGAGAAGATACTATCTACAGAAAATGTCATTGATAGATAATTGAGGTGTGGTGGACTATCAAGTTTCATAGGTTTGATAGGTTTACTCAGGCTCAGGAGCTTATGTCCTGCTTGTGTAAGGTAATTTTACGAGGCCTACGCCTGATTGTTTCCAAAGAATAATAAGGGGGTAACTCTGGAGTTAATCACAATAGTTGAAGTCAGTGGAAAAATAGAAGTAGGATAGCTTAAATCAATGACATTGGGCTGTGATATGATAAATAGTGACACCTTGGCAAACAATCTTCTATTGTCCCTTGATAGCTTGAACGGGTGGCTTGCCTCACTTTTATCTCATACCAAACCTCGGTGGATTAAGGAGGGGTGGAGATTGAGAGCAAAGACATCAGCATTATCACTTGATATTGGTTTAGATTTCTGAGTAGCACCTTGATTCCTTCGAATAATGAGTACACCCCAAGGCTTCTTTGCATTGATCGAGATCATGAGAATCTATGCTCTGTTGTTGTTCAAATGATTCTACCATGGGCTATGTAGCAACAGACTTCACTCCCATTTCCTGTCAAAGGGTTCAGGTCCCATTTGTAGCAGCGAGTGATGTTAGAGTTACCCCAGCTTCTTCCATGGATATCCACTTATTTGAGGCTAATTGTTTGAGAGATGTTGAGGTAAAGAGGAAATAAGAAATGGTAGATTCCACTCTAGTAGTCGATACAAAATCTTTTTAGGTGGACCCTACACCTCTTGCTTTTACAGTTCAGCCTACATGCACTTTTATCCCTTCTTCTTTTATTGCACCTTCGCCCACATTTCCGCTCCCCATTGACACATGCCATGCCTTACCAAATGTGAAATCATGCTCATTCGGTTGATGTCATGACATCTATGCTTATGTAGTTTTTCCTACGATGATCTCTACAACCATTAATGATGTCCTTGCTCCTATTCATGCTAAGAGGAGAGGAGATTGTACGTTGCTCACAAATTATGGGATCATACTTGATAATGTTACCTCTTAGGTTGACGAGTGTAAGAAATTTGAGGGCTAGTCTAAGGATACAACAACCTTAAAGGTTGATATTGTGGGGTGGAGGAGTGATATGGATGAACTCAAATTAACATATCTTAATGAAGTTGTCACGACCCAAGGGTACCCCCTAGATATAACTTGGTGTATAGAACCCCGAAGGACTCCAGACAAGCCACTTACCTCTTAGTATATAAGAAATAGAACAATTAGAGTAAAACAACATTTCTAGTCCACAAACAATTAACACTTTCTCTCATCATAGCTATCTATTACAATCGAATGAATATTGGGCCTAGCCCATACAACATTTCTAAAAGGGGAAACGTATGAAAAGGAACTAAAACAATAAAACTCTATCCTTGAAGAATGAGGACTCACAAAAGCTCAGAAAATCTTTATATCAATACTTAGCCACAAAACTGATAACCCTGACTATCGGACCCTAAATTTGGGGAAAATGTAGGAAGGAGTATGCATTAGTACAAAAATGCACGAAGTATGATAACTATGCATAGAAACATTTAAAACATACTAAAAGGGACATTTCATTTCTAGACATGCAATTTACCAAGTTAAAACATGGTATAAGAGGGTTAGAAATCATAAGTCATAAATCACAGTTAATGCAAGCTATCATCATCTTTAGAGCCTTTGAACACTTACAAGATACTTCTTGATGTAGCCTTAGTTCTTTATTAATCTTGTTATTGTGGGAATTAGCCTTAACCGACATTAAGACCATATGAGCTATGACATGATCACCTAGTGTCTCCTATACCAAAAGGGTGTTCTACATGCTTATGGTAGAACTATGAACTCTTAGCTTAAGTGGATACACTAGCTAAACATCCCACGGGGGCACATAGTTTATGGGATAAGTAGATTGTTACCAGAAACCTGACCTTTCTACGAGAGAGCCTCCAGCTCAGGAGATTGCTTCTACAAACTCGGCCTTTCTACGAGAGAGCTTTCATCTCAAATTAATATCCACTCGGTGCTAAGCATAAATCCCATGGAGCAGTTTTTAAGTCTTGACTTAACTCATGCAGATGTTCTTGGACAGCCAATTCAAGCTAGTTTATCAGGATAGCTCTTTAGATCATGCGTGAGTAAACCTTTCACCATCTATGATCTATTCATAACGGCTCTTGAGCCTTTGATTCAATTAGGTGAGAATGTCTTTCAAGCTAGGAATCCTTACTATGTGAGAATGTCCTTTCATAATCATACTAGTGTGTTTAAGAGAATATCATTTACAACACAACAACAACATCATAATCATTGACATTTTACTCCCAAAGAAACCTTAAATCATTTACATCCTTAAAGCATTTACAGAAATAGGAGCACCCCATCGGGGAACACTTTCGGAAACTCATTAACAACGGGGACCAACTCAAGACTAGGGGTTTCAGAATCTGTAACCCTCACCCTAACAAGATGGTAAATGCAACCCTTAGAAATCATCTTTCTAGCTTAAAGACAAGATACAAACCTACCTCTAGGAATAGAATATCCCCTCTTGCACTTTAGGATAGGCTCATTCAGGAACTGAAATTTGACTACACGAGTTCTACATTATGTAAAAGCATAACAAGAGTGCAACCAATCTATACCAAGAATAACATGAAAATCTAACATGTCATGCTCTACCCGGTCAACAAGAGTAATTCTATGGGATAAGGAAAGCGGACACTTTCTATATACCCTCTTTGCCAGAACAGAATCACCAATAGGGGTAGGGACAAAAAAAGGCTCCAACAACACATCCGGAAGAACATTAAACGTCATAGCCACATATGGCGTCACAAAAGACAAAGTAGCACCGAAATCAAGTAAAGCATATACATCAAGTTGGAAAACTTTTAACATATCCGTAACTACATCTGGAGAACTATCTTGGTCACCATGGCTCTAAAATGCATAGAAGTGGTTTTGCATGGGAGCATTGGAATCCAAACCACTAGGAGGAACTTGATTTCCCCTTCTTCCAGTATCCATAAGCATTGACCAATTCCTCACTTGGTGACCACTCTTTCCACAACCAAAACAACCATCCATGCCGGCTATGCATTTACCCTCGTGCTTCCTTCCACATTTAGTATAATTAGAGCTAGGCAATGAATATTCACTACCATTACATTATTTATGCTTAGGGTTAGATGCCCTATATTTGTTGAACCTTGGAGAAGCATTGGCCGAAAAACCTTTGTCAAAATTTTGAATGACCTTGTCCATGAGACTTTGCATTAGAGAAATACCCATCTCTGGTCCTAGCCTTTTTTACTTGCCTAGAGTTTTCCTTGAGTTTCTCCTCTTCAATTTGTTGCGCATGGACCATAAAATGAGAGATGTCCATTTCACCAATGAGTATGGCAGTACGACACTCTTTAACAATCATTTTGGATACACTTGACACGAACTTACTTATCCTAGCCCTAAAATCAGCAACCATTATTGGGGCATACTTAGCAATTTAGTGAACTTTAGAGCATACTCCTTCACGCTCATAATTCCTTGATGAAGGTTAATAAACTCAAGCCCCTTTGCTTCCCTATTAACAAGGGGAAAGAATCTATTAATAAAATCATATTTAAATACTTCTCACTCTATGGGACCCATCCCTACCATCCTTGCTTCTTTCCATTGGTTGTACTACACTTGAGCAACACCTTTCAAATAATAAGAGGCCTGTTCTGTATTCTCTACCGGAGTCACTCCCATAATAGAAAGTACTTTATAGACCTCATCGATAAACTCTTGAAAATCTTCCTAAACTTTTTAGCCTTTAAATTATGGAGGGCTCAACCTCGTAAAGTCCCTCACTCTTAAAGCTTATGCACCCATATTTGCGTTCACGTGGAAAATCACCTCTCCATTGGGTTAAGTCGTCATGGCTTGAGCCAACACTTAAAAAGCTGACTTACACTCTGCTTTTGTTACATTTTAACCAAAAGGATCTATTGGAGCTTGAAAATGAGGTCCTTGATCCGCATTATCTCCCTCATTCCTTCTAGCATAAGCCCTTCTAGTAGTCATATCCTTAAGAACATAGGATAAGGATTAGGACAAAGACTTTATCAAGTTAATTGTTGAGATTTTCGCTCTTGAACTATTATTGTGTTTTTGGCCTTGTTGTGATTCTTCACTGGTTTCTTATAGTATCATTTTTATGGTGTTATGTAATAGATAAATTTGTTTTGCCATTTGACGACATAAGATAGTAAGTCCTGAAGTACGGTATGTGAAGCTAAAACCTCTTTTGCCCTTAAGGCAGGACCTAAAGTCCCATGTTCTTTCGATAAATGTCACTAGAGATTCAATGATTCTTGAAAGCAACTTATCCTATTGTATAAACCCTCTCATGTTTAAGTCCTAAACCTACAGAGTTACAATACTCGTTAAGGAAACAATATGTTTCACATAACTATATGTACTGACGTCCATATTATTGTGACATTTTGTTTCTATCATTACAGGCTTAGGTACTCAGGACAACAAGCATTTTTAGTAGACTAGAGACTTCCAATTTAGTAGTAGGTAAGCTTCATCTCTCGTTGGAGCTATCATATATTTAGAGCCTACATTTTGCTATGTATGTACATATATCATAATGGGTATGTCAAGGCCATATCCCCAGTAATTATCAAATCCTTAGATGCATACTCTTTAGAGGCTTCTTAGACTTAGTTTTATTTCTATTGTAAAGTATCTAGTGGGGCCTTTTGTTATCTATGTTTTAGTATATGTCTTCATATAGGTTCCGCTTTTTGTGAGTCTATAACTTTGGAATGAGATTAGTACAGATAATTAGCATGTGATTATGTATATCATTGATGTCCACCTCTTTATAGTTAGGGGAGTGACATTACATTTGCTAGTGCTAAGTTGCCGCATGTTATTTTGGAAAAATGTTGAGGACCAGAGCTTATGCTTCTAGCGATAGAGGGAGGTAGCCCAGACGTTATTGTTGGGACCCTAGCTAGGGGTAGAGGTAGGACCTAAGCTAGAGACCATGCTCGTGGAGTAGCACGAGGTATAGGTCGTGCCCTCCAGGGAATTGCTAGGGGCAAGTCTAGAGAAGATTCTTTTAAGCCACATGTTGAGATATTTGTGGATAAGATTCCTCCCTAGTTTGGGCTTTATTGTTTCAGGAGACTTTTTTGTGGATTCTTCGAGTGCTAAGAACCTTTATCTGATGGTGCAGACCCCAAGTAATTAGTAGTCTCTATGTGTTCATGTTCTTGGTGGGGAATCCACCAAGTGTTCCAAAACTGGCATTTGGTGCACAAATTGCTCTTGAGATTATCTTAACAGTGGCAGACCAATAGTGCTTTGAGAGGTTTTAGAAAATTAAGCCACCCAGGTTTTCAAGGTGGTAAGAGTAAGTATTATCATTAGTTCTTGACCTTGTTCCATAAGATTCTTGAGGTAGTGGGTATAGTTGATGCTTGTTGTGTTGAGTTTATAGTCCTTCAGCTTTGTGGTCGTGCCAGATAGTGGTGGAGGACTTTTGTAAGGTCTGGAAAAGTTGGAGCTCCTCCAACAGAGTGGAATGTGTTTTCTAGTGCTTTCCTGGACTCTTTCATTCCTTGGAGCGTGTGGGAGGATCATTGGTTGAAATTTGAGTTTTTTTTAGAGCAGTTTGTCTGCGACCGAATATGAAGATTGTTTTTGTGAAATTTGTAGCCATGCTTTGACTATTGTTCCTGAAGAGGCAGAGAGAGTTCATCAGTTTGTAAGAGCGTTGACTTTCTAAGTAAGATCTTATGTTTTCAGGTCATCCAGAGATGGGGCTTCATTCCAGTCCATTGTGAGCACCACCAACGAAAGAAGTTGATGATTTTAAAGGAGTTTGGGGAGACCAAGAGGGACCGTTCTTGTACTCAGTTTTCTGGTGCCTTATCTAGATCTAGAGGTTCATATAGAGGTAGTGGTTCCTTCTATAGTCGTGGGCCGGTTCATGCTTCTACTGCTGCAGTTGTGAGTGGGTAGTCAACTCGAGGTTCTTATGGTTCTAGTCGAGGTATCTCTGGTAGTTTTTCTGGTTCGCATCAACAGTTATATGTATTGATATCTTTGTTTACTTGTGGGGATCCAAGTGATATAAAGAGATAGTGTCCTCTACAGACTGATTTAGGACCTCATCATTCTTACTCAGGTATTCCTGATAGGGATCCAACGCCTCACACTAGTGGTTGAGGGAAAGCTCAAACCGATAGAGGTTGGAAGACTACTGGTAGAGGTACACCAGCTCCACGGGGTAGAGGTAGTGGTTCTACTCATGCAGTAGGTGGTTGAGACGGCCAGTGCTTCACCTTTCTAGGGAGGCTTGAGGGTGAGACTTCTGATGATCTGATCACAGGTATCATCTCGATTTACCATTGAACTATATCTATATAGTTTAATTCGGGATCTACTTCTCATATGTTCGTACCTACTTTATTTTGGGTGATCTTGGGCATATTTAAATGCCCAATTATTATGAATTACCCATCATTAACATAAGTTTAAAGACATTCACTAACTAACATTTTTTGATGTAGGATTGTGCTAATTGCATATTAATATACATGATTAGCCATTTTGATGGGTTCCTAAGAGAAGCGATTGAATCATGTGAGAAAAGGAGGTTAGGACGACAAATAACACCATGAACAGAAGTTGGCCCAATGCCCCAGCCTAGATAGGAAAAGCAAGGGCGCAATGCCAGTACAAAAGTTCAGAAACCCCATTTTGGTGCACTGGCAGCGTGGGCCCCAGCCTGCCAGGCACAATTCTTGTACGGTGCACCAAGGCATAACAGAGGCTTTGGCAAAAATTTGTTCTAATTAGGATTCCTTCTTAAGCTAAATTTGGACATTATTTTCCTAAACTCTATAAATAGGACCCTAGATTATTTTGTGAGGGGTTTCAACTACTTTTTGGTGTGCAAGAGCAAGGAGTAAAGTTTTGTAATAGGTTTTGATTCTCTGTCTCTTCTTTATTTTGGAAATCGCATGACTAATACAATTTGGTAGTTTCTGAAAATTATGAGTGGCTAAACGCCCTTGTTCGGGGGCATTAGCTATGGATAATTATTGAGTATTAATGGTTTTAAATTAATTCATTGTTATCACTTTTAAGTTACTTCTATGTTCTTGTTTTAGTATTTATTGACTAGCCATCACAGAGATAAACCTTTTGTCTATTCTTATATTGGAGATACGCTAAGGTAGATAGACCAAAGAATATAGAAACCTTGATCTTCCATTAGGTTTAGTTGATTTGTGTTTAGGAGTGACACACGAATGAATACGTAGCTTGGTTATAAAACAGGACGAAATATAAATGCTCTCCAATAAGGACTCTGTATTCCTACTTAACAATGTAGTGAGACAACTAATTGGAGTAGGCGATTAAAGGTCGGGAGACCATAACCATATAATCAACCCTATAAATCAGTAACTTTATAACCTACATTAGTTCATTACCTGAGATACGATACATGAAATCCAGTGCATGCTGCAGCCCTCGAATTGTCTCTTACTTTCTTAAAACATCAATTTGAAGTCCTTCACATTAGTTGCATTATTTATTATATTAGTCATAGTCGTAATAAATAACATTAAACCTCTCTTAAAGTACTTTTGTCTAATTATGGAATTAAGTTAGTGAATATAAGTTGATCATTAGTCCCTTGGGAACGATAATCATTTCTGAAGAAACTATATTACTTGCATGACCGCATACACTTGTGTGTGCAATTGGGAGCAACATTGGGTTTGATATGATAGTTGCTTGTATGTTTGTGCCTATTCATGTTTCTACACAAGTGGGCGAATCCTTAGTGGTGGATTGAGTATATTGATCTTGTCTTGTTTCTTTGGTTGGGGATGATACTTGGGTAGACTTGATCATTTTGGGGATGGTAGACATTGATATTATTGTAACAGCCCGCCTTTTAGAAACGTATAAAATTACTCGTATCTTCACGTAAATACTAGAAGGGTGGGTAGGAAATTAAGAATGATATGGTATGTAATATTTTAAGTGTTCAAGGGTTGTATCTCAAGTTTTGAAGTTAGTTAAGTGGCGAAATGAAAGTTGGCGAAAGTTACCGTAAGCTTAAAGATTTTTTTTGAAATTTGGGTCAAATGTCTCGGAGGTTTTCTCCCAATATATAATGAGTTATGACGCCTACGACCTATGAAATCAAAGGTCTACGAGTTTAATTTCCAACGCATCAAACTTTTGTTCATATGACTTCATAATAGAAAGATATTTGCATTTTTGTAGGAGTGCACAATCAGGACGTGAGGTGGGGCCCTAGGTCGGTGAAACTTTATATACATCTTGTTCTTCGACCTTTTCTTCATTTTTTAGCAAAGAACCAGAAAAATTAGAGAAACCCATTTCTAGGATCTACTAATGTACAATTTTTCTCAACTTCAGTCCTTGATGAAAGTTGTTCTATGCATTGGGCTCATCATCATGGTATAATTTGTTTTATCAATTACGTAGCATATCACACTTTAGTGTTGGGACAGCAAGAGTTTGGACATATTTGATGGTTTTGAGGCTTATTACAAACTTAAGATCGAGGTAAGACCCTTCTTTCATTGACTCTAGATTTTGTAAGCAGCAAACAACAATTTGCAATAGAAATACATATATTTTATTAGATTGTCGTGATATCTTCTATTTTTGTGTGTTGATTATGGTCCTGCCTTGTTGTAGTATCGAGGGGGTTATGAGTAAAAGTCCTTAGGCCACGTGAATTTAGTGAAAAAAGGTATCTTAATGCTATTCCCAACTTACGACAGGTTTCTTTAAAGCTTAGGAGCAATGTAATTGGGTTGTTATCCCTGATATACTTGTAGCCGTTACTGATGATTGTTGGCTGCTTGAGTTGATATAATCCTCCATTGCGGGGATTATGTTTCAGTTAGTAGCATCCCTATGTTGGACATGTCTTAGAGGTTGTTTATAAAGGTTGCTTATAACTAGATTGCTCACTTTTAGCGATTGGATTGTTATTGTTGCTCTTGGCGCTATTGTGGTTAGCTACAGGAATGTGATCTATTCCTAGAAGGTCTATGTTTTGCCTACGGGGCTATGGGGATGCCTAAAAGGTATATGAGTTACCTACGGGGCTATATTGATCCCTAGAAGGGCTATGAGTTGCCTACAGGGCTATATTGATGCCTAAGAAGGCAATGTGCTTTCTATATGGCTATATTGTTGCCTAAGAGGTCTGTGATTTTTCTATAAGCTATGTTGATGCCTAAGGAAGCTATGTGCTGCCTACGGGGCTATATTAATGCCTAAGAGGGCTATGGGATTGCCTATTGGGTTAGGGGACTACCGATAGGGATATATCGACTAATTGGCACCTTCCAGGCTTATAAGGGCCTAAATAGGTGGTCTTGTTGCTGTTTGTCCTACTGAGCTTATGGGGGCTTGGTTAGGTTGTTGTTTTATTATTTTTGATAAGTTTAGATTTTGGAGCAGGTCAATACACTTATCTTATTCTTGATTTATTTATCGCATTATTCCAGTATATTAGGATACCTACTCATAGACTATTGCCTTTTATACTCTATATATTATGTTTTACTGATGCCCCATTACCTAAGGGCACTGCATTCATGCATTCCGGTCCAGACAGACGATCGAGTAGACCTCCTCAGCAGTAGGATTGACTTTTGCTCGGTTGGCTAGCCCCTTTCCTCTAAAGCTGCCATAGTTTGGAGGTTCGTTAGCTTTTGTTGTATGTATTTTTATGGGTAGGTTGGGGCCCTGTCGCACAAATCTTTACTACTCTTAGAGGAATGCAGACTATTGTATGGGGTTTATAGCTATGTTATGGCCATGTTGTCATAGTTTGTTGGTTTGGTAAAGCTTGTTAGTTGTGTCATGCATTATCTTATTATATTCCTACTTTTAGTTTTGGTATAGAGATCATGGTGGCCTTGAAGTCCCAATCAGGACTTCTATGCTTGTTAGAAATTTCTTTATATGAACTACTGGGAGTAGGTGTTTCTTTTGTAGATCTGTTGACAGGGGCACTAGCCGGCCGTGGTCTTTGTATTAAGCCGATATATACTTGTTTGTTTTCTTGATTGCATGTGCCTTCTATGCTCTTGTAGCAAATGGTTCATCATGGTCGGCTCGGGCCTGAGTTTTGGCATTAGGAGCTAGTTGCGCCCCTTGAGTTTGAGGCGTGACAAACTTGGTATTAGAACAACTTCGTATCCTAGGGAGTTTGCAGGCCAAGTCAAGAAGATTCTTGATTATAAATGTTTTATGCACCACATTCGATAAGCAACAAGCTATCGAGCATGTTAGAATTTCTATCCTTCTTTTGCTCACCTCGTGCTATAGAGCGGTGTCTTAAGGGTTAAGGTTTCTAGATCATAATTGATATTTGTATACAGATAGAAATGACTGATACCACATAGACCACAGCTAGCCAAGGGCTATATACAGCTGCAGGCGCGGGCACTGGCAAGATACCACAGGTGGAGGTAGCCTATTCTGAGACCCAGGGGGATACACCTTCTCAGCCCCCCAGAACTTCTCCACAGCTTCAGCAGCCTCCGAGGGCTATAGGACCCCCGACTCCACCAGCAGTACCACATCTAGTTCCTCTTATTCCATCTAACTAGGATTTTGAGAGTGCAGTATGTTTGTTAGCACAATTAGTAGCTGCATAGTGCCGGTATGTTGCGCCAGATGTTTTCGGACCTTCTGAAGGGCTCAAAAGTTTGAGAGTGCATAAATTTCTTACCTTGAATCCTCCACAGTTTATAGGGACAAATAGCAGAGAGGACCCTTAATACTTTGTTGATTAGCTTCATAGGCTCTTCAGAGTAATGCATGCCTCACTGACTGAGTCAGTTGAGTTAGCAGCATTTTGATTGCATAATGTTGGAGTATTTTGGTACAAAATTTGGGAGATATCTAGGGGAAAAGAGAAATCTCTACTCACTTGGCATAGGTTTGTAAAAGCTTTCATAGATCACTATTTGACCCGAGAGCTTAGGGATGGCTGGGTGGACCAGTTTTTGAACTTCCAACAGGCTAGTATGAGTGTCCGAGAGTACGGGCTGACATTTGATTAATTGGCTCACTAGCATTTTTTGATATGATACATGACATGGTGCATATATTTGTGGGAGGGCTTGACTTAGACTATATCGATGCTTGTTCTACCGCTACTCTAAATGATAATATGGATATCTCGCAAATTCAAGCCACAAGGCATAGAGGATCGCCGACATCTACAATATATGACTGAGAGGGTTAATAGAGAGAGACAAAAGAGGGATAGGCCCGCTGGTTCACATGGAGATTTTTAGGGTGGTCCCAGACCTCGATATTTTAGTAGGCCACTTAGACCTCCACCACAGCAGTTCAGGGGTAGTAGATTTGATTGTCAGGGGCAGTCAACACCAGGTGAGGGTTTACGAGCATTAGTCTCTCAGCAGCAGTGAGGCTCAGGCAAGGTTAGGACTACACCGCCGCATTGCGCTACTTGCGGTAGGATGCATTTTAGGAGGTGCAGGCAGCGTTTCACACGTTGTTTTTCTTGTGGACAGCAAGGGCATGGGTGGAAGAACTGCCCAACCGTAGGTCAGGGTGGTACAGGTTAGTCAATCGGGTCAGTAGTAGGTTTCTCCTCATCTGCACAGTCTACAGGGCGTGGACTCCATACTTTAGCAGGTAGAGGCAGAGGAAGAGGCGTAGAGGGAGCATTTAGTTCTAGTAGTGTCCAAAATTGGACATATTCATTAGCCGACCGATAGGTCTCAAAGTCATCACCAGATATTGTGATAGGTGCATTAATTGCTTTCTCTTATTGCTTTTATGCTTTGATAAATCCTGGATCTACTCTATCTTATGTTACCCCATTTATTGCGAGTAAGTTATGTGTAGTAGCAAAGCCATAAGATTGACCCTTTACTGTATCTACACCAGTAGGTGAGTCTATTATTGCCAGGAGAGTCTATCATGGTTCCACGGTAGAAATTATCGACCGTCAGACCTCTATTGACCTGGTAGACTTAGAGATGGTCGATTTCGACATCACTATGGTTATGGACTGGTTAGAGTCTTGTTATGCTAACGTTGAGTTTCTGACAAAGATTGTTAGATTCGACTTTCCAGGAGTGGAAGTTCTGAAATGGAAAGGCATTACCACAATGCCTAAAGATAGGTTTATTTCCAATCTTAAGGCGAGGAGGATGATCACTAAGGGTTATATTTATCATCTTTTTGGCATTCATGATATAGATGCAGAACTACTGACTCTTCAGTCTATTCTAGTACTTAATGAGTTTCTAGATGTATTTTCAGATGAGCTCCTTTGTATCCCGCCAAAATGAGAAATTGATTTTTCTATCGATACGCTACCAGGTACATAACCCATATTTATCCCTACTTATAGAATGGCTCCTGCTGAGCTAAAGGAGTTGAAGGATCAACTGAAAGACTTGCTGGATAAAGGCTTTACCAGACCTAGTACTTCAGTATGGGATGCACAAGTGTTATTTGTGAGGAAGAAAGATGGTTCGCTAAGAATGTGTATCGATTATCGACAACTAAATAGGCGACTATAAAGAATAAGTATTCCCTTTCAAGGATCGATGATTTTTTTGATCACTTACAAGTTGCTAAGTGCTTCTTAAAGATTGATTTAAGATTAGGGTACCACCAGATACAAGTTCGGGAGAAAGACATTCTAAAGACAGCTTTTAGAACCAGATATGGACACTTTGAGTTCTTGGTAATGTCTTTTGGATTAACTAATGCCCCAGCAGTGTTCATGGACCTGATGAATGGTATATCCATGCCGTATCTAGAATTGTGTGTGATTGTATTTATTGATGATATTTTGGTGTATTCACGTTCAAAAGCTGAGCATGCAAATCATCTTCCAGTAGTCCTTCAGGTTCTTCAAGATCAAAAACTTTATGTAAAGCTTTCTAAGTGTGGTTTCTGGTTGAACTCTGTAGCTTTCTTAGGCCATATTGTATCAGACGTAGGCATTGTGGTTGATAAAAAAAGATTGAGCAGGTAAAAACTTGCCCCGGACCTATGACTCTGACTGAGGTTCATAGTATCTTAGCATTAGTTAGGTACTACAGAAGGTTTGTATAGGGGTTTTCTTCACTTTCAGCACCATTAACGAAGCTGACTCAAAAAGCAGCTAAGTTCCAGTGGATTGAGACTCGCAAGCTTAGGTTCCAGGAGCTAAAGGACAGGTTGAAATAAACACCATTTCTAGCATTTCAAGAGGATTCAGAAGGCTATGTGGAATACTGTGATGCTTTTGGTGTTGGGTTGGGATGCGTTCTAATGCAACATGGTCAGGTTATCGCATATGCTACAAGGCAGTTAAGGAAACATGTGAAGAAATATTTGACCCACGATTAGAGTTGGCTACAATTATGCATGAATTAAAGATCTGGTGACACTATTTGTATGGCATTCATGTTGACATCTTCACAGATCATAAAAGCCTTCAATATATCTTCAGACAAAAGGAGTTAAATCTACGACAACGTCAATGGCTGGAGTTACTCAAAGACTATGACGTGGATATTTTATATCATCCAACAGAGATCAATATGGTAGCCGATGCCCTCAGTCGAAGATCTATGGGTAGTTTATCTTATTTAAGTCATAAAAGGCATGAGATAGCACGAGAGCTTCATAAGTTAGCTAGCTTGGGAGTCAGATTTTTAGAGGCAGATGATAGTGGGGTCACAATTCAGGACACAACTGTATCATCTCTAGTTATGGAGGTAAAAGCACGGCAACATAAAGATCATAGCTTAGAGCGGCTCAGATCAAAGGATCATGATCAGCAGTCTATAGCATTTGATATAGCAAGAGATGGAGACCTCAAATATAGGGGTCGATTGTGTGTTCTGAATGTTGTAGGGCTTCAACATCAGATTATCGAAGAGGCACATCATTCCTTTTATTTTCTTCACTCTGGTTCGACAAAGATGTACCATGATATTAAGGAGATCTATTGGTGGCACGGGATGAAGAAAGACATTGTTGAGTTTGTCGCATATTGTCCTAACTGCCAACAGGTGAAGGTTGAGCACCAGAAGCTCGCTGGGCTAGTCCAGGAGATAGACATTCCTTTGTTGAAATAGGAAGTAATTAATATGAATTTTGTTACAGGGTTACCTCGATCACATTGTAAGTTTGACTCTATTTGGGTAATTATTGACAAAATAACAAAATCAGCCCATTTCTTACCAGTTAAGACTACTTTCACAGCTGAAGATTATGCAGGGCTTTACATTCGAGAGATTGTCAGGTTGCACGGCGTCCCAATATCTATTATCTCAGATCGAAGAGCTCAATTTACTGCTAACTTTTAGAAGTCATTCCAAAAGGGATTAAGGATGCAAGTTAATCTCAATACTTCATTTCACCCTCACCTAGATGACCAAGCTGAATATAGTATTTTAACACTTGACGACATGCTACGAGCATGCATGTTGGACTTTAATGGAAGTTGGGAAGATGACCACTTACCTTTTATTGAGTTCGCATACAATAATAGTTATCATTCTAGCATCGGGATGGCACCTTATGAGACTTTGTATGGGCGAAAATGTAAATCCCTCATTTGAGGTTCGAGGTAGGTGAGTCAAGGTTGATTGAACGTGACCTAGTACATCAAACAATGGAAAAGGTTAAGCTTATTCGGGAGTGGTTGCTAACAAGTCAATGTCGAGATAAGTCATACTCAAATGTGCGAGGAAGGGACTTAGAGTTTTGTGTCGATTATTGGTATTCTTAAAAGTATCGCCTATGAAAGGTTCTACGAGATTTGGCAAGAAAGGCAACCTTAGTCCAATATTCATTGGGCCAGACCAGATCCTTCGGAGGGTAGGACAAGTGGCTTATGAGTTAGAATTGCGTTTGGGGATAGAATATGTTCGTCCATTTTTCCATGTATCGATGCTACAAAAGTGCGTAGTAGACCATTATTGGGTTGTCCCAGTTGAGGATGTTCAGATCACAAAGAATTTTTCCTACAAGGAAACTCCAGTTTCCATATTAGATCAGCAGGTCCGTAAATTGAGGACCAAAGAGGTGGCTTCGGTTAAAGTATTGTGGAGAAACAAGAATAGAGAAGAGGTGACCTAGGAAGCTTAGGATGGCATGAGGTCCAAACATCCTCACTTGTTTCATACCCCATTGTGATGGAATATCAGTTTTTATTGGGCCAATGATGTAAGATACCTATTTGATATTTTTTGTTGCTTATTATTATTGTTGTTGTCGTTGTATATTTGCTCGCACAGTTATTGTGGAGCTATAGTGCTTAGGTATTTATGTCATCGTGTGAGATTCTTAGGTTAGAAATTTTGCTTTCCAGGATCCTAGATAGTGACATTTACAAAGGATAATCTGCCAAAGTTTTGGCAACTCCAAAGGACTTAACCGCTTGACTGAGATTTTTCATTCGAGGACGAATGTTTCTAAGGGGGGAAGGATGTAACACCCCGCCTTTTTGAAACGTATAAAAATACTCATATCTTCACGAAAAGACTAGGAGGGTGGGTAATAAATTAAGAATGATGTGTTATGTCATACTTTATGTTTTCAATGGTTGTATCTCAAGTTTTGAAGTTAGGTAAGTGGCAAAATGAAAGTTGGCAAAAGTTACCGTAGGTTCAATTTTAAAGAATTCTTTGAAATTGGTTCAAATGTCTCGAAGTTTTTCTCCTAATATATAAAGAATTATAGGGCCTACGACCTATGAATCTAAGGTCTACAAGTCTAGTTTCCAACGCATCAAACTTTTTGTTCATACAACTTCAGAATAAAGAGATATTCGTGTTTTCATGGGACTGCGTAGGCAGGCATATGAGGTGGGGCCCTAAGTCGGTGGAACTTTATATACATCTTCTTCTTTGACCCTTTCTTCATTTTTTAGCTAAGAACCAGAAAAATTAGACAAACCCATTTCTAGGATCGACTAAATTATAGATTTTCTTAACTTCAGTCCCTGACGAAAGTAGTTCTACGCGTTGGGCTCATCATCTTGGTATAATTTGTTTTATCAATTTCATAGTATATCACACTTTAGTGTTCGGACAACAAGAGTTTGGACTTATTTGAAGGTTTTGAGGCGCATTACTAACTTAAGATCGAGGTAAGATGCTTCTTTCATTGACTCTTGCTTTTGTAAGCAGCAAATAGCAATTTTTGACAGAAATACATAACTTTTATGGGATAGTCGTGGTATCTTCTATTTTTGTGTATTGATTATGGTCCTTCCTTGTTGTAGTATCGAGGGTGTTATGAGTAAAAGTTGTTAGGCCACGTGAATTCCGCAAAAAAATGTATGTTAAGGCAATTTTCGACTTACGGTATGCTTACTTAAAGCTTAGGAACAATGTAATTGGGTTGTTGTCCTTGATATACTTGTAGCCGTTATTGTTGATTGTTGGCTGCTAGAGTTGATATAATCCTCCCTTGGTAGGATTCTTATTCAGTTAGTAGCATCCCAATGTTGGATATGACTTAGAGGCAATTCGTATAGGTTTCTTATAACTAGACTGTTTGCTTTTAGCAATTGGATTGTTATTGTTGCCTTTGGGGCTATTGTGGTTAGCTGGATGAATGTGATATATGCCTAGAAGGGCTATTTTCTGCCTATGGGGTATATGGATTCCTAAAAGGGCTATGAGTTGCCTACGGGGCTATATTGATGCCTAGAAGGGCTATGAGTTTCCTACAGGGCTATATTGACACCTAAAAAAGCTACGTGCTTCCTACATGGCTATATTGTTAACTAAGAGGGCTATGAGTTGTCTATAAGCTATGTTGATGCCTAAGAGAGCTATGTGCTGCCTATGGGTATATATTAATGCCTAAAAGGGCTATTAACTGCCTATAGGGCTAGGAGACAACCGATAGGGGTATATAGACTGATTGGCACCTTTCGGGCTTTTGGGGGTCTGAGTAGGTGGTCTTGTCTGCTGTTTGTACCTACTGAGCTTATGGGGGCTTGGTTAGGTTGTTATTTTTATTATTTTTGATAAGTTTATATTTAGGACCAAGTCAGTGCACTTATCTTATCCTTGATTTATTTATCGGATTATTCCAATATATTAGGATACCTGCTCATACTTTATTTCCTTACATACTCTGTACATTATTTTGTGCTAACGCCCCATTGTCTGGTGGTGCTACATTTGTGCATGCACGTCCTGATAGATGACTCAGTAGACCTCCTCAGCAGCTGGATTGGCTTATATCCGATTGGCTAGCCCCTTTCCTCCAGAGCTGCCAGAGTTTGGAGGTTTGTTAGCTTTTGTTGTGTATATTTTTATAGGTGGGTTGGGGCCCTGTCCCACCAATCTTTACTACTCTTAGAGTCTTTCAGACTAGTGTGTGGTGTTAATAGCTACATTATGGCCATGCTTGCCTAGTTTGTTGGTTTGCTGAAGCTCTTTAGTTGTGTGATTTATTGTTTTGTTATATACCTCCTTTCAGATTTGTTATAGAGATCATGGTTGCTTTGACGGCCTAGGCAGGAGTTTTGTGCTAGTTGGCTGTTTATTTATATGAACTCTTGGGAGTAGTTGTTTCTTTTGTACATCTGTTGACAGGGGCTTTGCCGACTGAGGGCTTAGTTTTAAGCCAAGATATATTCGTTTGTTTTCTTGATTGCGTGTGGCTACCATATGCTAGTAGCAAATGGTTTAGCGAGGTCGGCTCAGGTGTGAGTTTTGGCATTAGGAGCCAGTTGCACCCTTTGAGTTTTGGGCGTGACAATTATCTTGGGTATGGATTGGCTCTTTCGACATGATGCTATTCTAGACTTATGCTAAGACTATGACCTTAGCGATGCTGGGTGTTCTTAGAGTTTAGTGGATAGGTGCTAGTGGTTATTACCCTAGCAAAGGCAACTTCTTCGTTAGAGCAAAGAGATCTGTTGATAAAGGGCCTTTTTCCTATTTGGCGTTTATTAACGATACTAGTGTTGAGCCCCCTCTCATGGTTCGAGAGTTTGTAGATGTGTTTCTTAGTGATCATACATGTGTTCCTCCGGATAGGGATATTGACTTTGTTATTAACTTAAATCTGGGCACCAATCCAATCTCTATTTTCTACTTATCGTATGGCTTCGACCGAGTTGAAGGAATTGAAAGATTAGTTGCAAGATTTGTTGAGTAAGGGGTATATTCGCTCTTGTGCTTCTTCGTCGGGGGCTTATGTGTTGTTTGTGAGAAAGATGGGTGTTTCCATAAGGATGTGTATTGATTATTGGAAGTATAACAAAGTGCTAGTGACTAACAACTATCGTATTCCTCATACTGATGAATTGTTTGATCAACATTATAGTGCATCTCTTCTTTCTAATATTGACTTGAGATCCAATTATCATCAGCTGCATATTAGGGCATCGAATATCCCCAAGACAACTTTTAGGAATCGTTATTGGCACAATGTATTTCTTGTGATGTCTTCTATGTTGACAGAGTTGATGAACATAGCGTTCATTGATGACATATTGGTGTACTACAAAACTGTTAAGGACCATGATTATCATTTGAGGATGGTGCTCCAGAGATTAAAGGAAGAGAAGTTTTATGCCAATTCTCAAAGTGTGAGTTTTGGCTTGATTCTGGCATTTTTGGGACACGTGGTATCCAAGGAGGGTATAAGGGTTCATCCAGCCTAGGTTTAGGTAGTGAAGGGTTAGAGATCGGTTAATGAGATCCAAAGCTTTGTAGGACTTGCGGGCTATTAATGATGATTTTTATGAGCTTCTCTACCATTGCATCTCCTTTGAATAGATTAACTATGTAGAGTGTGAGATTCCAATGGTTTGATGAATTTGAGAACAGCTTCAAATGCTCAAGATATTGTAGACATCGAATCTTATTTTGACTTTTCCAGATAAGGGTGTGGGATTCAGTTTTATTGGGATGCCTCTAAAGTCGGGCTAGGGGTTGTTCTCATGCCGAAGGGTAAGGTAATTACCTATGATTCTAGGCAGTTGAAGAACCATGATAGGAAAAACCCTACCTGTGATTTAGAGTTGGCAGACGTAGTGTTTGTACTTAACCCATGGCGACATTATCTATATGGAGTTGATTGTGAGGTTTTCACAAATCATTAGAGTCTTCAGTATATCTTCAGCCAGATTGATCTAAACTTGAGGCAGCGTAGATTGGTTGAACTATGAAAGGACTATGATATCACTATCTTTTATAATCTAGGAAAGGACAATGTGGTGGTCGATGCTTTGAGTAAGAAGTCCTCTAGCATTGGAAGTCTTGCCGCTATTAGTGTGGAGGAGAGACCATTGGCTAGAGATGTTCAGAGGTTAGTGATTAACGTATCAAGTGGCATTTCATCCAATACTAAATGCCTACAATAGCTGTTCAATATAATAACCCAAATACGTAGGTTGGGGTCGATCCCATAGGGAGTAGTGCTTCCTTCGAATTCAATAAAAGTACAATGACAATCTCTTCAATCAAACAATTCTTGCACAATTAATATTCAAATCTCAAGTTCCAGGTTTAAATTACCAATCCAAACTTACACTTCAACACAAGCAATCAAATATTAGACTAAAACTTGGGGAATTGATCAGCCAATTATTTGAAGTCAACAAAATGGGTAAACATTACTACTCATAATGGGATAATTTGTTGGGGGTAGGTCGAACCATATATAAAGTAACTTTTTCTCGAACAAATTACCTTTTATATGTTGAATTCTCTCAAACTTCAACGCCATTCAAACGGGACCCAGCTCTTAACCATCATCAAATCCAATCTCTTCAGCTGGATATGAAGGAAGGTTCACTTGTTTCATTCTCTCGAGCTGAAACTAAGGAAACCTACTACTAAGGACACTAAGATTGCCACCTTGGTTCCACACCTCTTTCTCAAGAAAGTGCATAACATTGAAATTGATACATGAGGTAACACAATTCAATCTCGAAACATAGCAAAAACTTATACCCATTTCAAATTAGCACCATTCTTATTAATTAACAAACACCCACCAAGTAAATTCAACAATTGGCTTCATGATCAAAACCCCAAGTAAAGGGTTTTAGCCACTCATCTCAAAAATAAGAAGATCAAAATTAATTATCATTCCCATAGTTGGGTACAAAATGAGAATTATAGATGAAATTCAATTGATAATCTTCTCTCTTACAAAATCTCTCCCAAAATCTTGCTAATATCATTTACTAAATCCTTTGGCAGTGTTTTCTCTCTAAATAATTCTTTCCTCACTTTATGAATGAATCTCTCTCTCTAGACAAAACTAATTTAAACAAGTTGGAAATGTCACTACTTATGACTGTTCGGCGAAGTAAGTCGGGCACCACTGACGGATCAGCGAATCACGTTTGATCTTCATCTCGCCTTCATTTTTAACATTTTCTTGGTCTGGCTACTGTGTTTTTAGGTGATCTAGGTTGGGATCGCTGAATGCCTCTGTTATTTGCCCATTACCCTTCCATCTCGCCCATTAGAACCTCCTTGCATCTTTTTACGTACTTTTGGCGACTTGGTTATTCTTCGCAAACTAGATCAACAATACGCCAAATATGGTTGTTGCTCGCCGAATTTTCCCCCATTTTAGCTCAAGCAAATGGCAACTTTAGGCAGTATCTTGGTGATTTGGCGATTCGCTAAATGATATTGGCGATTCACCATACAACATCATCGATCATCAGGTATTCTTTTCTTCATTCCTTAAGATTTCTTTGTCCTTTTTTGCCCAATAGTGTCCATGCTTTGTCTCTAAATCCAAATACCTAAAACTCAAGGGCTTTCATCAACTATCGAGACAAAATATGCATTTGAGGACGCTAAATTCATCAAAATGAGTCCTAATCGTTGACTCATCAACACCACCAACTTAAACTTTTGCTTGTCATCAGGTAAAGCTCAAGTTCAGCAGTTCAAAAAGGATGTCTCGAATAGTGCTAGACAAGACTCAATCGTGAATGCACATAAAAAGTCTCAACTTACTCATGCCGAAAGCAATCTTGTACTCAAAGTTTCAAGTTGTGACTCACCATTATCAAAGAAACTCAAGCTCACTATACTTGTGTCAAATGCAAGGTCAAGCTCAACAAACGTATTCCAATGCCGTCATACAAAAAATTATTCCATATTCACACACAATGGTTCAATCATTTAAAGTTCCAAAATCAAGATCAACACCCACACTAAAAAAGATAAACAGAATGTATGATTTAACCCATAGGTTTACCCTTATTTTCCAATTGACTCATTCAAGATTAGAAAGGTCTTTCCAAGGCTTGTAATGGGGGTGAGTGTAAAAGTATGGTCATTTAGGCTTATATGCTAAAAATCATCATGAACTGTGATGTGAAAAACACCTTTTTTCCTTCTCCTAGTCATTTTCATTTAAGCTCAAAAGCCACCTCTTATTCATCTTTCATGGTTCATTGGAAACCCCATTTTCTTTGTATTTCCACAATTTATTTCACGATTTTTTTTCTTTTTCAATTTTTTCTTCTTTTTTAATATGGAGGGGTTCCATTTTTCTCAAAACATGGGCATGAGGGACTTCTTTGCATTTACTTGATTTTCCTTCTCTTTTCACCACACCCCTAACTTAGGCTTTTGGCCTAAGTTGAATATTCAAATAAACTACAGATCATGAGGATAATGGGTAATGGATAAGGAGAAGTTACAATGTTACCAAGTTTCATCCAAGAAAAGGTCAAGGCTCAAAAGAGGTTCACAGACTCACAAGGTAAGCCAAAAAAGAAGTATACATTCAAATTGGTTCACACTCTTTAAAATTGCCTAAGATCATCTCAAAAAAATGCATCACTTAGTCAACCGGACTAATGGGGAAAATTCTAGTTGTCATCACACAAGGTTCATGGTAAGCTCATCAAACAAGGCATTGACACCCATGTCAAACAAGAGTCCACACTTTTGCTAGTGTACAATGTTCATCACAAGAGACTCGATTAGATAATTGACTAGTCACAACGAGACTCAAAGAGTTCGCATATTGTCTATGCGACGTCAATTGGTCTCGTCGTAGCCGCGCATTCATTTTGTTTTTAGCAGAGCACTATTTAAGTCATCAGTATTGATCAAACCGATACTCAAATTTGCACAAGAATAGCCACAATACATACAAACAAGGGGTGTTGTAAAAATGAGAAGGAGGTTCGCTGAGGACACTAAGCAATCTCCACACCCCCACCAAAAATAGTCAACATTGTCCCCAATATGGGTAGAGAGCGGGTATTTATCGCAAGTAAACAAAATATAAACAATAAATAAAAATTGAGAAGAACAGAAAACAATCTAGTGTGTAAACAAGTAGAGCAGGGTCACGAGGAATCTTCACTAAATGCCTAGTTGACGATGGAGTGAACTGATCGTTGAGTGCTTCGGCGATCCGCATAATGAACTTAAAGCATCGCTAGTCGATTCTTGAGGAGCATTGTCCAGTTTGATTAGAAAGGATGAGGAAAATTGGGTCTCATAAACACATCGGCGCCGACTAATGAAGGTATCCCGCCGAATGTTCCAGAGTCTAAATCTTAATTTTTTGATTCATAAAGCGAACTAAGTCATGCTCGTCAAAATAGTTTGGCAACTCACCAAGAAGACTTTTTTGTCGCTCATGATCCATACTTCTGCAAAATCAACACACATTATTCAAAATATTAACACTTGGGTTGCCTTCTAAGAAGCACCTTATTTAATGTCGTGGCACGACATGGAAATGCTCTCAAGCATCTTCCAAATAAACCAACTAAATTAAAGAAATCTTCCAGTATTCTTTAAAGTATAATTTTAAGCGTTGCCCATTCACCTTAAATGCAGGTCCCTCTTAACCCTCAACTTATATGGCACCATTGGTGAATACTCTTTTAACTCTAAATGGTCCTCACCATTTGGACTTGAGCTTTCTTGGAAAGAGTCTAAGTCCATAATTGTATAGTTACACCCAGTCTCCAACTCTAAACTCCCTCCTAAAGATTTTAGCATCATGTCATTTCTTCATATTTTCCTCGTAAAGGGCTGAACTTCTATAAGCTCTGAATCTAAATTCATCCAATTCGTTTAACTGCTCCACTCTCCCCGTTGAGGTCTTTGTCTGGTCCAGATTTAAAGCTTTCAATGCCAACAACGCTTTGTGTTCCAACTCAATAGGTAGATAGCAAGATTTACCAAAAAATAGTTGATACGGAAACATCCCAATAGGTGTTTTGTAAGCGGTACAATATTCCCATAGTGCATCATCGAGCTTTCAAGACCAATCAATTTTGTTGGCATTTACTGTCTTAGCCAAGATTCTTTTGATCTCCCGATTTGACACTTCAACCTAGCCACTTCTTTGGGGATGATATGGGGTTGCTACTTTGTGTTTCACCCCATACTTGTTTAATGCAGTGGAGAACCACTTGTTGCAAAAGTGGAATCGCCCAACACTAATAATCGGCCTAGGAGTGCCAAATCTCACAAAGATGTAGTGTTTCAGAAATTGGATCCTTCATTGTTTTGAAGTGCAACAACCTCCACCTATTTGGAAAAATAAGCTACAGGACCAAGATATACTTATTACCAAACGAGCTCACAAAGGAGCCCATGAAATTGATTCCCTAAATATCAAATAGTTCTACTTATAAAACAGGAGCTAGGGTTAATTTGTACCTTTTAGACACTCCACCCTGCTTCTGACATTGAGCGCATTTCTTTACAAATTCATGCACATCCTTGTAGAGGTATGGCCAGTAATATCCACTTTGGAGAACTTTAGCGGCTGTGTGCACACCGCTATGGTGGCCTCCAATTGGAGACGCATGACAAGCATGGAGAATTCCTACCGCGTCTTCTTTCGGAAACAAACATTCTAATAATATGATTTGTACACTCTAGAAACAAGTCTGGTTCATCCCAGAAGTACTTTTTAACGTCGAACATGAACCTCTTTCATTGGTAGAAGTTCAACTCATCCGGCATTAGTCCTCACATAATGTAATTTGCTCAATCTGCATACCAGAGTGTTTTTTCAAGGAATATTGCAAACACTTGTTCATCGGGGAAGGAATCATCTATGTAAACCTCAGGCTCATCATTCTCCTTGCCCTCCAACCTCGATAAGTAGACCACCACCTGATTTTTGCAACCTTTTCTATCTTTGACCTCAAAGTCAAATTCTTGTAATAGTATCATCCACCTTATCAACATTGGTTTTGTATCCTTATTTGCCATCAAGTAACAGAGTGTAGCATAATCAGTGTGAACAATCATTTTAGTTCCTTATTAGTATGCCCAAAAATTCTCAACTGCATAAACTACCGCAAGCAACTCTTGTTCAATGATGATATAGTTACGTTGAACACTATTTAGAGTCTTGGTTGCATAATAAATTGGGTGAAAAATCTTGTTGCATTTTTGCCCCAATACCACACCTAATGTCGTGCCACTACTATCACACATCACTTCGAAAGATTTTAACCAATCAGGGCAGATAATAACCGGGGTGGATACTAATTTTTCTTTCAAGAATCAAAACACCTCCATACAAGTGTAATCAAAATAAAACTTAACTTCCTTCTCTAAGACTTGTCACAGTGGGTGTGAAATATTTGAGAAGTCCTGGATGAACCTCAAGTAGAAACCGGCATGTCCCAAGAAGCTCCGAACACCCTTCACTGAAATCAATGGAGGTAATTTCTAAATCACCTCAATTTTTGCTTTATCAACTTCCACTCCTTTTTGTGACACCTTGTTCCTAAGAACTATACCTTCATTCACCATGAAGTAGCATTTCTTCCAATTCAGAACCAAGTTTCTTTCCACGTATCTTTGGAGTACTTGCTCTAAGTGTGCCAAGCATTCTTCAAATGTATCCCCTACAACCGAAAAGTCGTCCACGAATACCTCCATAGAGTCTTCTACCGTTTCTGCAAAAATAAATAACATGCGATGCTGAAATGTCACTAGGGCATTACATAGCCCAAATTGCATTCTTTTAAATATGAACATTCCATAAAGGCAGGTGAAGGTTCTTGTCTCTTGGTCTTCCGGTGCAATAGAGATTTGGTTGTAATCGGAGTACCCATCTAGAAAGCAGTACTAGCCCCTCTCTGATAGCCGGTCAAGCATTTGTTCCATTAAAGGCATTGGAAAGTGATCCTTTTCAGTCCACGAATTTAGCTTTCGATAATCCATATATACTCTCCACTCAATCACCGGTCTAGTCAGCATAAGCTCCATCTTTGCATTTGGGACTATGGTGATACCTCCCTTTTCTGGTACACATTGCACCGGGATTACCTATTTGCTATCTACAATAGGGTCGATCACACCTGCGTCTAATGATTTGATGATCTCCTTCTTTATGACTTCTTGGATTGGTGGGTTCAATCTCCACTGATACTCAACACTAGGGTTACACTCATTATCAAGTTGTGTTTTGTGAGTGCAAATACTAGGTGGAATGCCCACTATATCAATGATAGTCCATCCTATATCTTTTATATGTTTTCGCAATACTTCAAGGAGCAATTTCACCTGTCATTCAAGCAAGTTAGCTGCAATGATCAGTGGTAAAGTGTTATTTTCCCCCAAGAAAGCGTATTGGAGATGAGAGGGAAGCTTTCAATTCAAGATTAGGTGGTTCTTCTGTTGATCGCTTTATGTAAGGACTCTCTCTATTCTTTAGGTCAATATCCAATGGAGTCTTTGAGTACCCTCCTAATCCCGACAAGGGAGCTATAACTTCCTCATAGCCCTAAACTTTAGATTCATCATGATTAGTGAGTACAACTTATTTATGCACATCAAATAGCTTACACTAGCTACCGCCTCATCAATAACATCATTAGTAGACACCACATGCATATCACTTAGGTGTTTCATGGATTTACAAACATTAAAGATTATTTCATCTTCGTTCAACTAAAACTTCAATCTTCCACTTTCAACATCTAACAATGCTCTCCCGATTGCCAAGAATGGCCTTCCCAAGATAATGGGAATTTTGTTAGCTATTTCATAGTCTAATATCACTAAATCAGCCGGAAAGATGAATCGATCGACCTTTACCAAGATGTCATTAAGTATCCCAACAGGATATTTGATTGAACGATCTTTCATTAGGAGTCTCATTGTGGTTGCTTTTGGTTTACCCAACCCAAGTTGTTTGTATATCGCATAGGGCATTAAGTTAATGCTTGCTCCCAAATCGCATAAAGCTTTAGTGAATTGGAGGATGCTTATGGTGCAAGGAATAGTGAATGCCCCATGATCTTGTCTCTTTTTAATCATCTCCTTAGTCATGATTGCACTACAACTATGCGAAACTTCAATTGTCTCAAAATCCAAACTCCCCTTCTTTGTGACCAACTCTTTCATGAACTTGGCGTATTCGGCATTTCCAATAATGCTTCCACAAGGGGGAGGTTGATTAATAGTGTCTTGATGAAAAGTCATATTTCATCCCTTCAATGATGAAAAGTCATATTTCATCCCTTTCAACAAATCATCCGAACATTCAACTTTGTCAAGTATGCGTGAAAACAAGTCATTCACTTGAGGACTGCCTGCACTACCTTTAGATTTTGGGATTTCACTTGAGTGAGTATGGTTCTCCTCATAATCATCTCCCCTCTCTAATAATCATTTTCCTCAAGCCAATCTTGATAGTATCTCTTTTGTTCCTCTCCCTTATGATAGTTCCAACCTTAATTTCTGCCTCGCTATAGATAGCGTGGGTGGAAACCCTCCTCGTACCTCTTGGAGTTCAAAACTTGATTCTCCTCTGGCCTTGAGTAACTGGAAAAATAACCCTCCTCAACTCTAAACATTCCACGTGTCCCCTTATCGTGCTGTTGTAGAACTTCCACTTGAGTTAACATCTTCTTGATGTTCTCATCCCTCTCTCTCTGTTTATGAAGTTGTTCTTGCATTAATCGAAAAGGAAATGGAGAGACCTGATCCTCTTTGGGGTACCATGATTGGTTCATCCTAGTCATTTCATCCAGAAAAAATGAAGTTACCTCAAATGGTTGTAACATTATTCCTCCTTGTACCAATTGATCAACCACTCCTTATTAACCAAATCTAGACTCTGGTAGAAATATTGAAGTAACAAATCATTTGGTAGCCTGTGAGTTGGGCATTTAAGAAGGAGCTTCTTGAATCTTACTCACATTTCATGGATGGGTTCCCCCTCATGTCGCTTGAAACTTTGAATCTCGTCTCTAAGTTTCATCACCGTTGATGGAGGAAAGAATATTTTGTTAAATGCTACAACAAGCTCCTCCCATGGTGTGATGGAATTGTTTGGTAACTCAGCTAACCATTTCCTAGCTTCTCCTATTAAGGACAATGGGAATACCCGTAGCCGAATTGACTTTTGAGACATACTTTTGAATGAAAATGGGCTGCAAACCTCAGCAAAAATTCTCACATGCTCATACGCGTCTTCGTGATCTAGCCCTCCATATATTCCCCTCATTTGGAGAAGATGAAGAGTTGTGCTAGTGACTTCAAACATCGCACTTTCATCAGTTTGTAGGACGCAAATTGAACCCATCCCACCCGATTGAGTTCGATTGTAGACACTATTGATGTCATCTATACCTTCTCGATGACCTACTCAACTGTTATTCATCTTTTCTTCACTCATGTTCGCTTCTACGTAGCCCAACCACTACCTACACAAAGCAGCCAAAACTACTTCAACTATAGACAATGAATTTTTAGAGTGCCAAATCTTCAATCAAAGACTTTTAAGTAATGCTACTCCACGGCGGCGACGCCATTTTGATTAACGTATCAGTAGCATTTCATCCACTACTAAATGCCAAAGATCGTTGTTCCATTTAATAACCCAACTACAGGAGCTGGGGTCGATCCCACAGGGAGTAGTGCTTCCTTCGTATTCAATAATAAAAATACAATGACGATATCTTCAATCAAACAATTCTTGTACAATTAATATTCAAATCTCAAATTTCATGTTTTAACTACCAATCCAAACTTACACTTCAACACAAGCAATCAAATATTAGAGTAAAACTTGAGGAATTGATCAACCAATTTGAATCTCAATGAAATGGGTAAACATTACTGCTCATAATGGGATAATTTGTTGTGGATTGGTCGAACCATATATAAAGTAACTTTCTCTCGAACAAATTACCTTTTCTATGTTGAATTCTCTCAAACTTCAACACTGATCGAATGAGACCCAACTCTTTACCTTCATCAAATCCACTCTCTCGAGCTGGATACAAAGGAAGGGTCACTTGTTTCACTCTTTTGAGCTCAAACTAAAGAAACCCACTACTAAGGATGCTAAGATTGCCACCTTGGTTCCACACCTCTCTCTCGAGCAAGTGCACAACACTAAAATTGATACACAAAGTAATGCAATTCAATCTTGGAACAAAACAACAACTTAGAGTCACTTAAAATTAGCACCATTCTTCGCAATTAACAAACACCCACTATGTAAATTCAACAATTGGCTTCATGATCAAAACCCCAAGTAAAGGGTTTTTGCCACTCATCTCAAAAATAAGAAGATCAAAATTAATCATCACTTCCATAGTTGGGTACAAAATGAGAATTATAGATGAAATTCAATCGATATTCTTCTATCTTACAAAATCTCTCTCAAAATCTTGCTAAAATCACTTACTAAACCCTTCGGTAATGTTTTCTCTCTAAGTAATTCTTTCCTCACTTTATGAACGAGTCTCTTTCTCTAGCCAAAACTAATTTAAACAAGTATGAAATGTCACTGCTCATGACTACTCGGCGAAGTAAGTCAGATATCACTAACGGATCGGCGAATCGCCAATTGCTCTTCATCTCGCCTTCATTTTTCACTTTTTCATGGTCTGGCTACTATGAATTTAGGTGATCTAGGTGATTGCCGAATCACTCCACAATTCGTCCATTATCCTTCCATCTCGCCCACCAGCACTTGATTGCATCTTTTTTTGTACTTTTGGCGACCTGGTTGTCCTTCGCTGACTAGATTAGAGATATGCCAAATATGGTTGCTGGTCACTGAATTTACCCCCATTTTAGCTCCAACATTCTGGATCTGTAGGTGGTATCTTAGCGATTTGGTGATTCGTTGAATGATATTATCAATTCGCCGAACGACATCATTGATCATCAGGTCTTTTTTTCTTCATTCCTTAAGCTTTCTTTGTTCCATTTTGCCGAATAGTGTCCATGCTTTTTCTCTAACTCCAAATACCTGAAATTAAAAGGTTGAGACAAAATATGCATTTGAGGATACTAAGTTTATCAAAATGAAGCCCTAAATGAGTCCAAATCGTGGACTCATCAGTTAGACAATTGTATGGTTCATTTACTGATTTCTGAGGAGACGGGTGGTTTCATAGATTTTACTGAGTCTCGTTCTTTCATAGTTGAGCAGGTTCGTGAGCACTAGTTTGACAACTAGAAATTATGTCTCAATCTAGACAAGGTGATAAAAGGGAAGCCAAGGAGATTGTCCTTGATTTTAATGGTGTCTTGTGGATTGAAGGTGGTATTTTTGTGCCTAAGGTGGGCGAGTTGGTTAGAATGATTCTTGTGGAAGCCTATTGATCTCGATATTCCATCCATCAGAGTACGATGAATATGTATCATGACTTGAGCCAACACTATTGGTGGTTTGGTATCAAGTGGGACATTGTAGATTTTTTTTTTGAGGTGTTTTTCTGTCCAACAAGTCAAGTGTGAGCACCAGTGACCTGGATGCATATCTTAGAAGATGCCTATTCCTACTTGGAAGTAGGAACAGATCACTATGGACTTTGTAATGGGACTACCTACCACCGTGGTAGTTATGACTTTATTTTGGTGGTTATTGATATGTTTACCAAGTCTACCCATTTAATCCAGGTTTGGATGAAGTATATGGTGGAGAACATCATCAAGCTTTATATTAGCCAGATAGTGCTACTACATTGAGTCTCAACATCTATATTCTACGATCGATGATCCTTGTTCACTTTCTATTTAGGCAAGGATTTACAATATGGTTTGGGTACCTAGTTAGATATGAGTACAACTTTTCATCATGAGACTGATGGTCAGCCTTAGCAGACGATTCAGGTGTTGGACGACAAGCTCCAAGCTTGTGTGATTGATTTCGGTTCTATGTGGGATCGACATTTTCCATTAGCCGAGTTTGCCTATAAAAATAGTTGTCATTCCAGTATTCATATGGCCCTTTAGATACATTGTATAGTAGACAATGCAGATCTCTAATCGGATGAATTGATTCAGGTGAGATGCATTCATTAGATATAGACTCTCTTAAGGATGTTATGGAATAGGTTTGTATGATCCAGGGTATACTATTGAAAGCCAAAGTTGACAAAAGAGTTATGTGGATCAGAGAGTTCGATCTCTTGTGGCCATGGAGGGTGATCATGGTTGGCTTCGAGTGTCACCCATGAAGGGTTTTTTTAGGTTCAAAAAGAAGCATAAGCTTAGTGCTAGATTCATTGGACCCTTTGAGATTTTGAGTCAACTGGGATATGTGGCCTATAAGTTGTCCTGGCCACCTAGTTCATTAGATGTGCATCCCGTGTTTCATGTCTCCATGTTTCAAAACTATGTATCGGATAAGTCCTATTTACTTTCCCTTGATTCAGTTGAGTTGGGTCCAGACTTATCTTTTAAAAGGGATCCTATAGCCATTTTATATAGGCATGTCCGAAAACATAGGACCACCGAAACTGCTTTAGTAAAGGTGTAGTAGAAGCATCGTTCAGTTGGTGAGGTGACTTGGGAGACAAAGTCAAATATCCGTGTCATATATCCTCAGCTATTTGAAGTTTCATGTACTTTCTTTTTCTTGATGTTCGAGGACAAACTTAGTTTTTAGTGGTGGATAGTGTAATGACTTGATTGTCATTTTAGGAAAGTTAATGAAATTACTCTTTGCCATCCCGTTATTGATCCCGAGTTATGTTTGAGTTCGAAAAGTTGATTTGGAACTTTGGGTTAAAAGTTGAGATTTTTGTAAGTTTTATGAGTTTTAAAGACTAAGTTGTTAAAAAATGGTTTTTTGGGGTCTTTAAGAGTTTCGAGTGTCGAAATTGATTTTATTTGATTCCATTAATCTCGAAATATGAAATCCTATCCGTGAGAATTTTCAGTTTTAGATTCTGAGTATTTTTGAGGATTTGAGGTCCTAAGTTGTGAAATTGTAGAAATTTAGCATTTGGGTTGACTTTGGTCAACATTCATAATTCGGATGCTCGGATTGGAATTTTGAGAGTTCCTTTGGATTCAGAAGATCATTTTAGGCCTCGTACAAGCCTTGGTTGATTCATTATGTGCATGCCCATGTTGGTCATCGCGAGGTTCTCACCTCGTAATCGCATAGCATCATATTGGGATGCAATGCTATTTCCAGGGTCTTTTCGCGATTGATATGGTCAACTTCAATGAATTAGAGACCTTACTCATCAAAATTGCGTGACTTAGGGTCGTGATCGTGATGAGCATTTGAGACCTAGGCTGAATGTTTTCTAAAAATTGGTTTTTCAACCACATGTCACTATTTTTAAAGTTTTGGGAGCTTTGGAAGGCGATTTGGACCATATTTTTGAGGAAAATCTTTTTAGTAATAATTCTTCACTTTAAATCTTCGATTACTCATTATTATTATTGAATTTATGAGTTTAAAACAAGATTTTGGGTTAATAAATTAGGGGTTCTTCATGAGCTTGAGTTTTGAAGTAAAAGTGAGTTTATGAACTGATTTTAACTCCATTTTTTAAATGATTTTTCCTAATGAGTTTCTAAAGCCTTTAACATCTTTTTCAAATTCTATTTTCTGGATTCGACCCTCCATTTTTATGTTGGATTTTAAATTTCTTTACAATATTGATGCGGGAAGTGTTGTTCTTGATGGGTGATTGTGAATACTTGATTATTTTAGATTGTTTGTCTTTTAAAGTGAATCGGAGGAAGAAAGCTAAACTTTTAGAGTGATTGTTGATTGATTTGTGGCAACTAGCTTCCAAAACCTTGTATTCTAGTTTAATCCATATACTTCCTTCATTGCATATGTATTGGTAGAATGGGGATGAGGTGAAGGGTTAAATTGTCTACTTGATACATCTAAATGAGTAAAAAGGGGTTCAAATAAAAAGTCTATGTGATGATCATGATGAAGTAAATTACCTTGTTGTGGCCTTATTGATTGATTCATGAAATGCTTGAAAGAATGAATGTGGACTTGAATTGTGCAATTTGTTGTCTCTTCTATGTGATGTGATATTTCTTTTGTGCATTGATCATTGAACACCATTACGAGATATGCAAGTGATATGATACCATAGTCTGTTTCGGCAAGTGATATGATGTCTATGTCTTTGGCGGTAAGTGATATGATGCTTAGGTATTTGCCGGCGAGTGATATGATGTCAAGGTCTTTGTCGTTGAGTGTTGGGATGCCGAAGTATTAACCAGCGAGTCTTGAGATGTCAAGGTCATCTATGGCAAGCATTATGATGCCGATGTCATTTTGGGCAAAAGATAGATTATTGTGACTTGATGCATTTAATGCTTATGTGTGACTTGCTTGGTACTTTAAATTGAAGAACTTGTTGTGTGAGACTGAACTACTTGACTTTGAGATTGACTTATTTGATTTGTTTTAATGTTGAATTATGGCTATCAGAATGTGAATATTAAGCCTTGTGAACCGTGTATTGTAGAACTGCTAGGTTCGGTTGATTCTATATATGTTGTAGTTTTATGAGGTTTGGTCGGAGAGTCAGGGGTGTTCAATTTTATCTAGTTGCTCTCTCAAGTAGGTTGCTTGCTGGGTACCGTGTCGTTGGTTATCACCTCGTGCATCTACACTTGTGAAGGTTTTGAGTCCGGACTTGTGTTATCTTCTTCTCCTATTAGCAGCGGCTCGTGAAAGATTTGAGAGGTAGCTTCTTGTCATCCTGTCGGACCCTTTTTCCTTTTCTTTTAAGAGTTGTTCTACTTGAGAAACAAAGATAAAGACTTGTATTTATCTTTTGAATTCAATATTTTCTTTAGTGGCTTGTACACGTGACAACTAATTAGTTTTAGGGTATTTTTTAGAATGAATTGTTTTGTTTTACTGCATTTCCACATTTTCATTTGTTTTAGTTGTGTTGAGGCTGACTTTTCTTGATGAGAATAGACAAGTGTCATCATGTCGTGAAATAGATTAAGAATTAAGAATGAAAAATGAAGAACATAAGCAATTATTATAGAAATTCATTGGAAAACTAAGAAAAAAGACATTTATTTCTTCAGCAAGAAAAGAGAAATCAATTCAAATGAGTATAATAGATATGATTGTAGGAAAGCAATTGATTTGTCTTTTCATCTACGGTAGCTACACAACTATCCTTTTTTCTGTTGGTTTGTATTAACTTTTATTATTTATCATGTTATAAACTGTATATTTATATTTTTGCACTTAAATATTCTTGATATAATATTTGTCTTAAAGGCAAATGAATTATTCAATATTTCATGGGTTTTAAAGCTAAAAGGACTAACAATTAAAGCTCATGAAAAAATATAAGTTGTAACATCAAATCATGTATTTGGACTAGTTTAATTGTCAAACTTAAAATGTTCCAACTATAATATAATATGATAATTAGTATGATATTTGAATATAATAATAAACAATTATAAATTTTTTTAATAGTATTCAAAATAGGAAGACAATTATATTATTATTACTCTTGTAGAATTAAATTTATCAAACATGTGTACAATATAAAAACTTAAAAGAGAAGTTATATTCTAAATATTTTCATTTGGAAGATTTTGTTTGCTAGATAACTTTTTATTTTCATAAAGAAGATTTTATTTTTTCAGCTACATAATATTGGTTTTTTATTTTTGTAATACACAAAGATCAAACGACCCATTCAATTATCTTGACTTCTAAAACATCTTTCCTAATTTGTCACTTTCTGTAGATTCATTTGATGATTTATGATTTGTGGGTAAGAATGACACATTCCAAGGGGCTCAAATTAATGTTGGAGTTCTTCAATCTAAGTGGTTTAATTATTTTTACTAAAATAGATTGGATATATTATTTGAAGATTACAATAGGTTTTGTGTGAAGATTTAGGTCTTCTATGGATGCTCGAACTGGGGCACAAAAGACCTGGTATGGTTCGATATTATTGAATGAAGTTATGGATCATATGTTTGACTTGAGTGTTGATTTTATGTTGTGGCGCTTTTTTTTTTCATATTTTGAGCATTTGGTCAAGTCCATACATGGCATGTGAATTTGTCGGTTTGATTTTTTTAGATTCTAATAAGTTCCATACATGTTTAGATCATGTTGCATTCGTATTTGACATGTATATGCTTTTTAGAGAATAATCACTACCACATGAACAAAACAAATATGTGAATTATATGAAACTCAAATCTAAGTGTTGGATTGTTTGTATGCAAAATATCGTTAAATGATGATTATGTATTTAACCTATTATTTAGTTACATAATCATGTACTTTGTATTGATATTATTTATTGTTATAAATGAGTAATATGGGTAAAAAAAAAGGTTTTCTAAAGGTCTGCATCTACTTTATTGGAATCGGTATATGAGACGAATTGACTACATGCTATTTTTGTATTATGATACACTTGGTACACTCTTATGTGTAGACGTGAGTACTAGAGGATAACACATATATATGTTTCTTAGAAATTTCTTCTTGGGATTGTACATGTCTTTCTATTCCTAGATTGTATCTCCTTCTAAACTTAAGTATTTTATTGATTGTTCTTATTATACTTACTTGTATTTAATATATCCATACATTATTATCAATATTCTTGTATGCTTTCACTATTTCATAATTTGAACGAAACTTAAAATTGATTCCCATACTGAGCTGAATGTAGATATAATCACGGCTTAAGGAGATATTGGATCCGGATAATACACAAGATTTAATTTATATTGGTGTCATCTAAATATATCTTGGGCTATTATTATACTTACTAGTTTTGGAAATGTACGTTGCACATTTGCTCATAATCTTTCATGTAAATTTTGTATTACGAATGACATATTTTATCCTTTTCAAATCTATTGGTATTTATTTTTTGAAGATCCATATTTTATATGATAGAAAGTATATATATCTTCCAAAAAAAGTTAATTCAGCTTGAATTAAAAAATTTACTACAAGTTCATAAAGTAAAAAAAGAAATTACATATTGTACATATATAATATTCAAATGATATTAAAATCACACATGCTAAGAGAATATACACAAAACAACAAACCAATGTAAATTCTTAATAATAATAATAATAGAAAATTGTACAATAACAACACGAAGCATAAAAATTAAAGAAACAAATAAAAGACAAAAGAGAAGTGATTTTCTCTTCTTTTTTTTTTTTGACTATTTTAAATGTGTATAATATTGTTTCAATGGTGAATATTTATAGGTTGAGATTGAGGAACACAAAGTTTTGTCATGGATATGTTATTAATCCATCTTTGATCATAGATGAGGATCAGAGGTCCGAGTAAAAATCACAATGAATATAATTAGTGAGAGTTAGAAATATTTACATAATGGAAAGTTAGTGCCAATAAAGTTTATGTAATATAATTCACACGAAAACAATTATTTATAAAAAAATATTCAAATTTCCAATTGAAAGATGAACTAAACAAAAAATTTATGAATCTACTCCAACATAATGTTAATACAAATATTACTATATATTGAAGAAGCTATATAGTAGTTTCTTGATGTACTAATATGATGTCTTACAATTTAATATTTAATTTGTTAAATAACTTATAACATTTAAATATAGGGCTAAAACTCTAATATAACTTTTTCCTAGAATTCTTCCCACTTTTAGTACAATGTGTCTGTGTGTGTATTATATATGATATATGATATGATGTTTTAGGCAATTTTATAAAATAGCATGAGATTTTATAAAATTATAAAATATAATAGTTATATGGTATATTATTAACTATATATATTATGAACTATATTTTACTCTAACCTAATTAACGAATTATTTGCAATATTTTACAAAAATAAACTATTTTTTTCACGAATTATATAAATATAATTAACACCAAAGAAAGAAGTAGTTTACTCTGAAATTGCACAAACCTAAAATATCATATTAGAAGATATTTTTGAGCTTAACATTATAAGGAATTTAAGACTTAGTATAACAATATATCCCACATGTGTAAATTTATTTTTCAACACACTTCCAATCATTAATGATAATGAAAGATTTAAAGCATTAATTTTTATTACTTGACTTTCTTGGTTTGCCTATTTAAAGTATAATATCTATTTGCTTAATTTTCTTTCCCTAAAATAATTATTGCATCGTGTCTATTGTGTGTCATAGAGGATTGTTCATGGATAATATTAAATACCTCAGTTAGACTTTGTTAATGATTTTTATCTAGTGATAGTCCCTTTGAGTTTCCCGAAGAAGAAGGATCACTTGTTCACCTAGGAGGCCCCACTTTATTTCCTCCTTAGTGACTAAAACATACAAACTTAGGGTTTGAAGTTAGGGGTGCTTACCATCTGATGAACTCTCTTTTGTCAGTGAAATTCAATATAGCGGCGTCTAAGACTCATATAAATTATTCACTCATTAGGATGTATATAGAATCCTGTGTAAGGAATACAAGATTATTCAATGACCCTCTAGGTCATTTTTCTGTTAATGCCTCATGTTCGTCATTTAGAGCATTTCAACAGTGACCCAAAGTAATTTATGACTTGATGAGACTAATAATTTGGTAATCAGGTCATTCATTTAGTTTTTTTGTAAAGTTCTGTGTTTTGGAGCTTTTGAACCTTGAATAGTTGATTTTATCAAAAGTTTAGGAAGTCAACTTGATAATCGAAATTTGTTGGCTTCAACCACTCCACAATGGTCATTTTTACCTAATAGCATGATTGGCATGGATCTCGAGTCTTTCAGTGCAATTATATGATTAGGCATTATAGCTTTTAAGTTTTGTCCTAAGTTTGACCTAGGTCAACATTCTTTCCAAACGTACCCAAATGAGAATTCCATTAGTGCAGTTAGCTCCAAAATGTCGTGTTTGGTCTAGAATGTCCTTTTGCATGGATCCTGACACTCTTCACCTAATTTCCAGTCCCCTTGTAGATTTTGGCTAATCGAGTTTGGGATTGGAAGCCACTTTTTGTCGAGGCGACTTCATATTCAACAACTTTGTTGAGTCCAATATGTTGAATTTGATAGGTTAGCATATCTATTTCATTCCTAAAATTACTAAGGCTATTACCATTCTTCATTTGCATGTAAGGTCGTATCGGGTGATTCATAAATTGTTCTTAGGTGTAAAGTTCAATTGTTTAGTGTGGAAATGAATTTGGATATGAATTAAGATCAAAAGAATTACCTAGCACAAAGTTCAGTTAAAAACTTTCTTACCGACAAAGTTTTGATATATGATTCTACTTAGGTAAAATTCAACTATCATATATCTTAGAACATAATGATTTAGGTGTCCCATTACCTATCGAATCCATGTTTGTCATGACCCAAGGTATGCCTTAGGGGTAACATGGAGTATAGGACTCTGAGAGGCCATACACAAAACACTTAGATTGAATATAAGAAGATGTAAGAAAATCAAAGAGATCAATAAACATTTTAGGTCTAAGAGTTTTTATCAAATTAAAGCAGAAGTATACAAAGTGTCATTTTTCATCTAATACATCAGGAGTGACCGAGATGTAACCCTGGTGTCACGTACAAACTCTATAAACAAGAAATTACTGATAGCTATAAAAGTTTGGTCCTTGAAGCATCAATACTCACCAAACTCGAAATCTCTCCAACAACCTCTAGCCACGAAACAGAGAACCCTAAATATCGGACTCTACATTTGGGGAAATGTAGGCAATAGAATGCATAAGTACAAACATGTACCAAGTATGATAGCCATGCATAATAACATATAAAACATGTTAAAAAAAGTACAGTTCATAATATGCAAGGACCAAGGTAAAATACATGACATGAGGTTCAAAACATAATTCAGGACTATGGACGATGAAAGTAAAGTCATCATTATGTTCCATATTAGATACTTCTTTAAGTAACCATAATACGTCATAACTTGTGGGAAGTAGCCTTAACCGACATGTAAGACCATGTGAGCTAATAACAAGGAATCCAGTGTCTCCCACACCGAAAAGGGTTGCCCTACTTGCAAATGTAACACTATGAATTTTCTAGCGTACGTGAATGCTCTAGGTAATGTCTACCTAGACATGTCCTATGTTGGCACATAATTTATGGGACATGGGTATTCGCCACTTGTCCACTTTGTTCTAAGAATAACTTCGACGGAATGTTCATTAGACTCTTCTTAACTTAACTTTCATAAGACATGGGTAGTCACCCATTGTCTTTTAATTCTAGGGCATGGGTAATCGCCTCTTGCACTACAACAAAAAGGCTTATTAAAGACCAAAATATAGTGACAAGTTATAAATATGGTCCCTAAAATGTACTTATAAGGATTATATTATTTACTAGTCTCTATTTGACTAAATTATTTTCTAAAAATAAAAGTACTGGTCCCTGAATGAAAATTTTCAGCGGGAAACTACAAGGCAGAGCGGAAACCAAAAGTGAAAGGCTCTAAATTTTTCTGTCTCTATAGTAATAACCTAAAGCCCCAAAATCGTTGTATCTCTCTAGCAATATGAAAAATCGCTGAAGTATCTTCTGTGTTTTCTCTCTTGCTCTATGCAGTAGTCTTGAATTCCCTAAATCTTGAAAGTTGAAGGCATTATTGGCATAAAAATTTCCTAATTTTTGAAGCTTGAAGGCATTTTTTTTTGGAGAAAAACGTTTCATCTAGTATCTACATCTAAAGTAAGTTTATTCCTCTAGATTCATCTCCCTCTTCTTCTTTTTCGGTATAATCTTCCATTTTTCTTTTTGATGAGTTAATATTATGTGATTGGGCTCTTATGGATATATACTCATTGTTTTGTTAGCACGGAAAATGATAGTTTTGTAGGTAAGGTTGGGGGTTGAGGGTCAAAGAGGAGATAATTGAGAGTTTATTTAAGGATTTTCTCTGTTAGGGTTCCATAATTTCTAGGGCTGCCAAGAATTTTTTGTAAGGCTGGCATTGCAATTTTTTTTCTATTAGGTGATGATTAGTTGAATATTTTTACCATTAGTGTCTTTAATTTCAATATCCAGTTTATATGCTTTGATTTTGAATGGTTCTTTTTATTGTATTACCATTGTATTCAATTTTCAAGTATAATCTAACAGTAAAAAGATTAGACGAGAAAGAAACAAAACTGTTAATGAGCTTTATTAAAGCATCTGAAATTTTTTTATTTGTCTATGAGTAGCTTGAGGATTAGATGAGAAAGAAACAAAATTGTTAATGACCTTTGTTAAAGCATCTGAAATATTCAGTAGCATTCTAGTTTAATTCTACTTTCTCTTTTTCAAGATTTTTCAATTTCTTGAACAACATTGACTCGAAACTAGCTGTCAATCTTTGCTTTCAGCCAATATTATGAATATCAAGTTATTTTGTGATCTATACAAATTTCATGAGTTGAATAGTTGAGTCTAGAATCCTTGAGCAAAATGCACTTTAAGAGAGTTGTTGAGAAGTAGTAGTATTATTAATTACTATGAGAGAGATTGATATCTCTCAACACTCTATTGGTTGAAGTTCGTAAAATTTAGTTTGAGTGACTTCTATTTCTACTTACTTTTGATCAATTTAGTGTATTTTTTATTGGATTAAAGTTAAGTTATCCCAAGAATTTTAAAAGTATGTGTGTCATCATATAATATACTTCATAGTAGTTACCTTTTTTTTGGTGTTTCAAATGTTGTTTGAATTGTTATTTTCTACTAAAACTATGGCTGCATAATGGTTTGTAAAGTTACTACTTGTGGTTCATTTTTGAAATCTTAAGCTACTTGGAAATTCATGGTTGTTTGACATTGTTGTTTTGTGGTTCTTGATTTCAATTCGATTCTAAATGTTTAGTGAAATTGCTTGGATCCTCATGTAGTTTGATAAAAAAAAATTGTTGGAGAAGTGGCTGATGAGTTTAGCTTTGTGAAACATGAAAAAGGTCAATAGTTCACGTGGATGAAAAATTTAACTTTAGATCCATTAAATTTAGCTCGTAGTGTGTAGTGTTCTTAACTATTTTGATTGAGTTGGAATGTTTTTCATAGCTCATTGTAGCCTTGAAACATAAAATTATGAATAATGTTTTAGCATATTGTCATAAATAGATCTAATATGAAAGAATTTAATAAATCAACAAATCAATATTGTCTTGTCGTTGTTTTTCTTGATGAATCTAGTAGGTTTAGGATTTTGCATTTGTTATTATATTTGAGTTTTTTTATATATAGCAACGCATATTCAATTAAAAGAAAAAGATGTTATTAGTTCATTTTACGATTTGACATGTTTAATAGAAAATAATGTTCATCTTAGTAAATTTGTTATCCTAAATTATTATTCATCTAACTCTTATATATAATCAAAGGTTATGGCACCGAGTAAGCAATGGATGCAACTTGTTGATGATCGACTTAATGAGGCCTACTTTATCGGGGTGGAAAATTTTTTGAATTATGTTTTTCAAAGAACTGGAGAAATGTATGAAATACGATGTCCGTGTGTCAAATGTTGTAATACCACATTAGGAACCCGTGAGACAGTCAGAACACACTTGAAAGTATATGGAATAATTAAAAATTATACCTTTTGGTATCATCATGGGGAAGTCTTAGGTGAGCCAGAATCAGAATGTGAATATAGACATGATAATGAAATAGAAAATTGTGAAAATGAGGATGAAATACGAGAAATTTTGAGAGATTTCTATCCTAATCATTATGGACACACTGCAGATGTTGATTGTAATGATTCACATGAAGAGGAACCAAATGTTGAAGCCAAAAAATTTTATAGCCTATTGGGAGACTTTGAGAAGCCACTTTATCAAGGTTCAAAAATTTCAAAAGTTTCAACTTTGATTAAGTTGCTTCACATAAAAAGTATAGGTCGTTGGAGTAATGAGTCATTTACAATGTTGTTAAAAATGTTAAAAGAGGAGTTGTTGCCAGATGAAGCCGATTTGCCGAATACATATTATGGGGCAAAGAAGGTAATTCGGAATCTTGGGCTTTCCTACGAAAGAATTGATGCTTGTAGAAATGATTGCATGCTATATTGGAAAGAGGATAAATTACTTGATTCTTGTAAAGTTTGTGGCGAATCCAGATGGAAAGTCGATAAACGTAATGGGGAAGCAAAGAACAAAAAGGGTAAAAAGATAGCATCAAAGATTTTACGTTATTTTCCATTAAAGCCTAGGCTTCAAAGGTTATTTATGTCTTCAAAGACATCTTCTCTAATGACGTGGCATCATGATGAAAGAGTTGATGATGGAATAATGAGGCACCCAGCTGATTCAATGGCATGGAAATCATTTGATGAACTTCATCCTTCATTTGCAGCCGAGCCTCGTAATGTTCGACTTGGACTTGCGAGTGATGGTTTTCAACCATTTCGGAATGCAAAAACCTCATATAGCATTTGGCCGGTGGTACTTATTCCTTATAACTTACCACCTTGGTTGTGTATGAAGCAAGAAAACTTTATCATGTCCATGCTTATTCCTGGTCCAGATGGTCCAGGTGATACAATTGACATATATCTTCAACCCTTAATAGAAGAATTGAAGGAGTTATGGGATATTGGTATTGAGACCTTTGATGCATCAACCAAACAGAATTTTAAGCTACGTGCTTCTTTGTTATGGACCATCAATGACTTTCCAGCATATGGAAATTTATCCGGATGGAGTACCAAAGGAAAATTGGCATGCCCATGTTGCAACAAAGATACTTCCTCAATCAGATTGGCCAATTGTAAGAAACAATGTTTTATGGGTCATCGACGTTATCTTCCTCTTAATCACAAATGGAGGAATGATAAAAAGTCATTTGATGGTACAGAAGAGAAAAGGCTCCCACCCAAAAAACGTTCTGGTATTGAGATTCTTCATCAAATTCATGATCTTGAAGGGTTGCAGTTAACAAAGGAACCAAAGAAAAGAATCAAAATATCACATGATAGTCGAAAAGATAATTGGAACAAGAAGAGTATCTTTTTTGACCTTCCATATTGGGAGTCTCTTTTGTTGCGACATAATTTGGATGTTATGCATATTGAGAAAAATATATGTGATAATATTTTGGGGACAATTATGAATGCTAAAGGAAAGACCAAAGACACTATTAAAACTCGGCTAGATTTGAAAGAAATGAATATAAGGCCGGAGTTGCACCTTATCCAGAAAGGTGAAAAATATAAAGTTCCAACTGCATGTTACACCTTATCTCCACAAGAAAAGCACAATTTCTGCCTATTTTTGAAGAATTTAAAGGTTCCAGATGGATTTTCATCCAATATTTCTCAGTGTGTTAACTTGAAAGATCACAAAATTTCTGGTTTAAAGAGTCATGATTGTCATGTTCTTCTCCAACATTTACTCCCTCTTGCACTACGTGGTATGTTGTCCAAAGAAGTGTGTGAACCACTGATTGAATTGTCTTTATTTTTTAATATGGTTGGAGCTAAGTTATTAAGGATTGATGACTTGGTGCGGGTTGAGACTCAAATTCCTATAACTCTTTGCAAGTTAGAAAAGGTATTTCCTCCTTCATTTTTTGATGTCATGGTGCACTTGCCTATTCACTTAGCTAATGAAGCTATGCTTGGTGGACCTGTCAAGTATCGATGGATGTATCCCATAGAACGATGGTTATATCTTTTGAAATCTCTCATTGGTAATAGGGCTTGGCCAAAAGGTTGTATTGCAGAGGGTTACATTGCAAATGAATGTATGAATTTATGTTCAAGATATCTACATACAATTGACACAAAATTTAATAGGCCAGAACGGAACTATGATGGTGGTCTGAAAAAATCTGAGGGAAGATTATCTCTATTTTGTCAATCTGGAAAAACATTGGGGGCTCCAAAACAGCGTGATCTTAAAGCAAATGAATTAGAGCAAGCACATATATACATACTAAAGAATTGCGATGAAGTTCTACCATTTCTAGAGTATGATTTATTTCTACATATCATACTTCATTGCCTTGTTTCTTTAGGATTATTTTTTCTTTTGTATGTCATTTGTGATTCAATTTAAATTTGTAGAGAGTTTGCACAAATTCATGTAGATTCTACTCAACACTTGTCTGATGATGAATGGAACAGACAATTTATTGAATGGTTTCAAGATAAGGTCAGTAATATATACACATTAAATTTGGAAATCTAATATTGAGTTACTCATTTAGAAGTGGTCAATTTTATCTTGTTGATAGGTTGCACAATTGCATAAAGAAGATGATAGTCGGATCATGGAAGATCTCCTCGCACTTTCACATGGTCCTACTAAATATGTATTACATTATAATGGTTACATTGTCAATGGATATAGATTCCATGCAGAAGATTATGATAAAAATTTAAAGACTCAAAATTGTGGTGTGGTTGTCGTTGGTGAAACTGATAAACATAGTGAGAACATTGATTACTATGGAGTTTTAACCGATGTTCTTAAATTGCAATTCACTGGTAGAAGAGTTGTGTTGTTTGAATGCAAATGGTTTGATGCATATGATAAGACAAAAGGAGTGAAAATAGATGAGTATGGCATTGTAAGTGTAAATTGGGGGCGATTTTTGAAAATAAATGAGCCTTTTGTATTAGCTAATCAAGCCTCTCAAGTATTTTATGTGAATGATAATTCCAATAGAGGTTGGTGTGTAGCAAGAAAGGTACAACCTCGTGATTCCTATGAAATTGTGCAACAAAAGGACAATGAATTTGAAGGTTTAGAAAATTCTTCACAAAACAAACGAAAAAGAATGATTGAGGTGAAGTATCTCCTTAAGCTTTAGCATATTCATTATTATACATTTCGATATATGATTTTTGTTAGTACATTATTTTTATAGTGTCTTAATTTTTTTTGGCAACTATATGATTTTTAGAATGTTTTTTCATCTTTTTTGTTAACACATTGTCTTTGTTTTTTGGTAGGTTTGATATGAAACCATCAAAGGATGAAAATCAGGTGGCATCTAGGGTGAAAGCTACTACCAAATATGCATATGTGGCACCGGGTGCTATAGGAAAGGGACGAGGAAAAGGTCTTAGATCTATGTCTAATGCTCAAGGAGTGCGAACAATGAACAAAAACTACGTAAGTGTTGAGAAAGGACATATTCCATCTTTTTCATCTACTGATGAACTTATGCAATACATCAAAACAAATTCATCAAGTATGTCAAGACCTTCTGCTGATCAAGGATGGAGAACAATGAATAAAAAGTTTTTGGCTTTTGAGAAAGAGCATATGCAAGCTAATGTTCCAAATTCTGTTTCTACTGATGATGTTATGGAGTCCACCCCAACATTTGAAACAAGTATGATTTCTTAATTTTCTTTCTTTTTCAGAATTGAATTTAATTTGATTCAAGTACTTTTACTGATACAATTTCTTGCATTAGGTTTCTCTCAAGGATTGCGAACAATGAATAAAAAGTTTTTGGCTTTTGAGAAAGAGCATATGCAAACTGATGTTGCATTTTCTCTTTCTACTGATGATGCTATGGAATCTACCCCAACATTTGAAACAAGTATGATTTCTTAAATTTTTTTTTTTTTTCAGAATTTAATTGTAATGACCCTCCGAGTCATTTCTGTATCTTGCCTTCTATGTGTCGTTTAGAGCGTTCCTGTAGCGACCCCAAGTTATTTATGACTTGTTGGGACTAACAATTCGGTCACCTGGTCGTTTGTTTGGTGCGAGTTTTAGTGTTTTGGAGCTCATGAACCTTGAACGATAATTTTCTATCAAAAGTTCAAGAAGACTACCTTAGAATAGAATTCTGACGGTTCCATCAGCTCCGGAATGGCCAAATTAGGCTAGTAGCATAGTTGGCACGAGTATCGAGGCCTTTTATGCTAGTTTGGATCATTAGGCGTTTTAACCTTTGAAATTTGGCCTAAGGTTGACTTTGGTCAACATTATTGGAAAACGCATTCGAATGAAAATTTTGTCAGTGCGGTTAGCTCCAGAATGTTGAGTTTGGTCTGGAACAACCTTTCGTTCGACTCCCGAGGCCTCCGGGCGCATTTCGAGCCCCTCGGTGGATTTTGGTTAAAATTGCTTTTGGAAGTGAGACCCACTTTTTATCGAGATGACCTCTGATGGAAATTTTGACTGCGCCGTTGAGTCTGGAATGTCAAATTTAGTAGGGTAGCATATCTTTTTTATTTTTATCGGTTTTCGAACAAATTCCGAGCACCCCATCGGAGACTTTGAAGTATATAGCCAAAGCTGAAATCTGGTGCAGCTGAAATCTGGTGCAGTTGAAATCTGGTGCTGCACCAGATTTCAGCAAATGCACCAGATTTCAGCAGCTGCACCAGATTTCAGCTTTGGCTATATACTTCAAAGTCTCCGATGGGGTGCTCGGAATTTGTTCGAAAACCGATAAAAATAAAAAAGATATGCTACCCTACTAAATTTGACATTCCAGACTCAACGGCGCAGTCAAAATTTCCATCAGAGGTCATCTCGATAAAAAGTGGGTCTCACTTCCAAAAGCAATTTTAACCAAAATCCACCGAGGGGCTCGAAATGCGCCCGGAGGCCTCGGGAGTCGAACGAAAGGTTGTTCCAGACCAAACTCAACATTCTGGAGCTAACCGCACTGACAAAATTTTCATTCGAATGCGTTTTCCAATAATGTTGACCAAAGTCAACCTTAGGCCAAATTTCAAAGGTTAAAACGCCTAATGATCCAAACTAGCATAAAAGGCCTCGATACTCGTGCCAACTATGCTACTAGCCTAATTTGGCCATTCCGGAGCTGATGGAACCGTCAGAATTCTATTCTAAGGTAGTCTTCTTGAACTTTTGATAGAAAATTATCGTTCAAGGTTCATAAGCTCCAAAACACTAAAACTCGCACCAAAACCAAACAAACGACCAGGTGACCGAATTGTTAGTCCCAGCAAGTCATAAATGACTTGGGGTCACTACAAGAATGCTCTAAATGACACACAGAAGGCAATATACAGAAATGACCGAGAGGGTCATTACATTAATTTGATTTAATTCAAGTAATTTTACTAATATAATTTCTTGCATTAGGTTTCTCTCAAGGATTGAGAACAATAGATAAAACTTCCTTGGCTCATGAGAAAGAGAGTTTGCATTTTGATATTCCAATTTCTCCTATTTATCAAGTTAAACAGTTTGCCCAAACAGCTGAAACAAGTATGCTTTCATTTCTCAAATCTATTTGATCACAAGTTTATCATATGTACAATATTTTATACCATTTATAAACTATGTAAATGTAGGTTCATGTGCTACTGGAATGGATAAAAAGGTTCGAGGAAGTAACAAGTTCAAAGAAGTTGCATCGCTTGATATTGGACAAAAGCTAAAAGTGACATTTTACAATAATCGAATAGTTGGGAAGAATAGTAATCTATTTTCGAGGCACTTGGGAAAAATAGTTCGTGATCGTAATATATGTCCGTTGGGAGTATCATCATGGAAACACATTAAGGAGGAAAAGTTAAATCACATGTGGGCTGTTGTCAAGGTAATTGGATTAAGTATTTCAATTTCTTCTTGGGCTACTCTCTTCTTAATACAATTCTCGCTGCTTAATTAGTGTGCTCCTTCATGTTTCAATTTGATACATTGTAGGATAAATTTGATAGTGATGACATGAATAGTCATCGAGATCATGTTTTGGGATGGATGAAAGAGTTATGGAATAAATGGAGAGGTCAATTGCATGAAAAGTATGTGAAGGGTAAACCTATCCAAGAGGCTCTTAAGAATATGCCTAAGGGGGTAGAAAAGAAGCAATGGGAGTAATTGGTAAAAGAACATTTCACTTCAAAAGATTTTCAGGTTTGACATATTACCTAATTATGTAATTTGTTTCATACTATGATTTCATTTTGATAATTTATTTATAAAATTTGAATTTAATGTTGTTACTCAAATATAGGCGAGAAGCAATAGAAACACAATAAATAGAGCTAAGTTGAAGATGCTTCATCATATTGGTAGCAAGCCAATTAGAGAGATTATTTATCAAAAGGTGTTATCATCAAATCTTTTTCTGTCTTAATATTGATGAACCGTTCTTTGACATGTTTACCTTTATGTTAAGGGCGGAAAAGATGGCAATCCACCAGATTTAGCAACTATCTTTTACGAGACTCGCAAGAAGAATAACACACTTGTTGATTCTGAAACAATCGAGAAGCATGTGCGTTTGGTTAATTGAACATGTTCTTAACATTTAGTTATTATGGGATCTGAAAAAAAAAAAATCTCCTCTATACACTTTGTAGGCTCAAATTCAAGAATTGGTGGAGTCTGAACCATCACTTTCTAACATAGAAATTGTTGAGAAATGCTTTGGACCTCAAAGTCGTAGTCATGTATTTGGCTTTGGAGGTGGAGTAAAAGCAAAAGATTTGAAAGGTGGGACTTCCTCAAAAGCTGAATTGTTGGCTGAGCTATGTTCAACTCAAAAGGAAAATCAGTATTTGAAGGATTGCATGTCTAACTTTCAAAATGAGATGAAAGAACTGAAGCAATTGAAAGAATTTTTTCTAGCGCAACACCCTAATTATCAGCCTCCAATTCAAGAGAATGACTATTCAGATCCTTGATTATACCATGTAAGTAAAAACTTACCTGAAACAACAATTTATTGTTCTGATTCTGCGTAGCAAAGATATTAATTGCTGGTTGTTTTATCTTAAAATATATTTGCACGTTTGATATATTTTTTCAGTACACTAACTCGTGATAAAATTTTACAGAAAAAATGGACTTTTGGCTATTTAAGGATTTTCAAGTGATGATAACAAACTCATTTAGAACATGTAAGCTCTTCTTCCTCTCTTAACTCTAACTTTTTGACTAAGTTTTGTTCCTTGTAAATTTTCATTTGCAATTACAGCTTACTCATCACAATATTTTAATTCTTGATGTTTTACTGTACAATCTTCATAGCAACATTAAGCTGGCTGGAAACTTAGACTATTTTATGACAATATGTTTCTAACTTGTGTAGTCATCGAGTACCTCATATGATGATATTAGTTAGTATGACGTTAGGAAGAGTTAAGAAATTGAACTTACTATAAGTGTTAGAAAGGCAGAGAAGAAAAAGATTAACCAAAGAAATGATATCATGAGTTAAAAAGGATTGTTCCTTTGATTCTGTTTACCCTTGCTGCTGCGGCGTATTGCTCCTCTGTGGTCTTGTGGATTTGTTGCAGATGCCATGGATACCTTTCTCCTTGAGCTTCTTTTCTATAATCTTTGATCACGACAATATTGTGTTCAACACTTCCTAAAAGAAAATAGCCTACAAAGTTTCAACTGTTGTAGCAATTACTGTTGCAGCAATTAGTGTTGCAGCTGCTGCCACTATATTATGTACAACAGTTTCCCACAAAAAATGGCCAACCAAATCTCAACTATTGCAGCAATTAGTGTTAGAGCTGCTGCAGAAATTGTTGTTTGATTTAATCACATCTTTTTGTTCAACTTTATATATAGGTCTTCTAAATGAAAGTTTTATTTCTTTTACAGATTTTGGATGCTGAAATTTGCAAAAAGCTGATGTTAAACAACATGTAGATTGACCATTTTTTGCTGGGAAGGTGAAGGCAACTTTGGATTATAGTTTAAGGCTAGTATATGATTTTTTTGCTAAGGGTTCATGATCACAATATTATTACTAGCTTACCTCATTGTTGTATATAGTCAGATGCTTTATACTCACCTTATTTAGTAATTAAATTATATATTATATATGAAAGAGACAAGTTTATATTAATTATCGTATTTTCTAGGTGCATGTTTGCGAAATGATTTATGGATCACCTTTAAAATGGTCCCAAAATGATTTAGGGACCAGATTAAAAGTTTTCGTAAATTGATTTATAGACGAGCTAAAAACTGGTCGCAAACTAATTTACAGACCAGCGTCAAACTGGTCGCAAAATAATTATAGACCAGCAAAGAAGTCGTCCCAAAATGATATATGGACCAGTTAAAATCTAGTCGCAAATGATTTAACGACCATAATTTCAATTTCAATATGTGCGAATAGGTACCAGAAATATGGTCCCTAAATGTATTTTAGGGACCAGTATTATACTAGTCCCTAAAAGAATCAATGACCAAAAATATAATCTCGTCCCTAAAGGTCCTTAGCGACCAAGGCTATAAGGACAAGTTCAGGTGGTCGCCATTGTACTTTTTGGGACCATATTCTTACTTATAGCGACCAGTTTTCCCTTTGCTATTGGACAGTTTTCTTGTAGTGTTGCCTAGTCTTTGGAGGACTTTGGTAATCACCGCTTGCCTCAATTTTAGATTATCTCCTTATCATTAATTCATTATTTCATGTGTATATGAGAAATCTATTCAACAACACAACAATAACAACATCATTGATATTTCACTCTCAAAGCATCTTTAAAACATTTACATCAATATCATGAGAAAATGCATGATTTCTCATCTTTCATAATTCCATAACCCACATTAGATCATCATAAATTCAAAAACATGGTATATGCATGGGTCTATGGGGATTCATCATAAAATCATAGGATTATATCAATTCATGCTTGAAAGATCACAAAATAATAAATTAAATCAATAATTAATAGAGCCCATAACAGGGGGATTTCTAACTTTACAAATTGGAGAATTTTGGCACTCCATGGAGGAAAGGTCTCCATGGATGAAAACCAACATACCTTAGTGCAAAAAGCTTGACTACAATGGAGGATTAGGAGGCTTGATTTGTAAACTCTAGTTTTCTTCTTCAACTTCTAGAGAGGGAATTATTTAAGAGAAAGACTTGATCTTCTTTTAAGAATTTGAGTGAATGATCTTAATTGGAGAAATTTAGGGGTAAAAATACTTAAATAGGATTTATAGATTAGGGTAAAACAATATAGTATTAAGATAAAATAATTAGGAAAAGACCCAAAAGACCCTAACTTAAAGTTGACGCTACCCCCATATGTCGTCATGAGCCATCTAAGGGACCATGAGTCTTTATGGAAGTCGTGGTCCTTGGACCAGTGGCTTGGGAAGAGATCCATGCTGGTGGGGCACTTTGACAACGACCACCACAGCCCATTATCCTCACCATGGGCGAAAATCAAGGCCTCCATAGGAGGGATGTTGGCCATGTCAACTAGTGCAAAGCTCCATGAGCTATTTCACGAGTTGTCTCCATCTCCACGGGCCATCAAGGCCTGCATGGGAGGGATCCTTGTGAGGAAGGCATGGGGGATGTTTACCACGAGCCCTTAAATGGACCGTGGCCCCCTTCACGACACATGTGTTGCTCCGTGGAGGATTCCATGATCCAATTTTGGCTTGTGACTTTCCCCTTTGACTCCTTTTCTATCCTTTCTTGAATCCGATGTGTTACAAAAGGTCTATGAATTCTTTTTCCAAGACCACCAAGTTTGCTTCGTTTTGAGTTCAAAGTCATATGTCTCATCATGGTGTACAACAATCAATGCACATAAGGAAATTCACACCATCAGAAAGTGAAAAGAATTCAAGCAATTCAATTCCACAATCATGCCATTCAAAGTGTTTCATCAATCAATCAAATAGGGACCACAACAAGGCAATTGTCAATGAATTATGGTCAACATGAAGCCTTTTTATTAATCTTACTTTTACTCATTAAGGGTAGTCAAGTGGAACAATAAGCCTATCACATCATTCCCATTACACCCCAACACACAATGAAGGGAAATACGAGTCTACTAGATTACAAATTTTAATAGATCACTTGCCTCAATTCAATCAAATAGTAAATCCATGACTGAAGTCTTTCCCTTACGAACAACGCCCAAGGCCACACAGTCTAATTCAATAAAGTAATCAGAATAAGAATCAAGAAATAACAATACACATATAAAACTCTTTGAAAAAAAAGGGCCAATAAATTCAAAATCCTAATTCCTGTATTGAGGTTTGAATCCAAAAATCTTTACTTGAAAACACAACCTAAGGAATCTAGAACTCATTGGTGAAATCTATTTCGAAAAAGGGCTTAAAATCATTTCACTATCACAATTTTAGTTTAGAACTAAAGTTCATGAAAAATCTTGTCATTTGCTAATTAAAATCCCAAATTTTGATGTCAAAATCCATAAATGATCAAAGGGAATTGAAGTTCTAGGGTCACCAAAGCTTATCCAAATGAATTAGCATGTGAATTTATTTCAAACTTGCCTCCAAAGATTTTACCAAGCTCAAAAATAGAAATGGGGCTTTAACCCCAAAATTTCAAACCAAAAACCCCTCTTTGATGTCACAAAACCGACCCAGGTTTGTAAAAGTGAACCCAATAGAAATGACACCTCTCACAAAAGCAAAGGCTCTTTCACTTAAGAGAACGTCGCTTAGGCGACTTGCTGGCTTGCAGACACCACCAAACACAAACAACTTTTAAATCATCAAAAGGACCCTCAAAATTTGTAAGGAACCCCATACATACAAAACAAATACGCAAATTGACTGTACTAAACTTTTCAGACACAATGAAAGAATTGAAACACAAGAGTTCCCCATGACCCTAAACACTTGAAAGTCACAAGAAATAAAAATAACACATAAAAAGGTCAAATTAACCTCCAGACCTCTAAAAATTCAACCAAGACCTCACTTAGGCCTCGAATCATAACAAAATTCAATGCACTCTCTGAATTCCAATCTGAGCATCCGAATAATGAATGTTATCTAAAGTCAACTCAAAGACAAAAATTTAATAAATTTCTCACTTAGGACCTCAAATACTCAAAAGAACTCTGAATTTGAAACTGAAAACCCTTATAGACCAATTTCTATATTTTGGGATTGATGGAATTGATAGGATATAATTTCAAAACTCGAAACCCAAAAAGACACTGAAAACCATGTTTTGACAACTTATGCCTTTCAAACTCAAATCTAAATTCACAATTTTTTACTCAAAGTTTGAAACCCACTTTCACAACTCAATAAGAAAGGACTCGAGGCTAAGATCAGGAGAGGAAGAACAATATTTTTTCAAATATTTCCAAATATGACCAGCCATGTCATTACACAAAGGTGGTAAAAAAGAAAAGTTCTTTCTTCCACATACTGTTGCATTTGGTTTTCTATTGAAAATCTTTGTTAGATTCTAGCTCCTAGTATTATAGTAGAAAAGCATGTTAATCGGGGAAGACATAACTAAACCAGATGAATATTTCTAAGAATAGTGTATTAGGCACTCCTCAAGCTTTTAAGTATTTATGATTCAAAATATTTTTCCTAAAATTTCAAATAACAACTCATACTTGTGACTAAAACAGTGTACATATACTCACATTTTAATTAACCTAATCTTTCAAGTTTGATTTAGAAATATTTTAATTTTTGATCACAACCACTAGCTCATATAGTTTAGTCAACGTTATTCTCGTATATTATGTCACAACCTAGGGGTACCCCCTAGATGTGACAAAGCGTATAGAACCCCGAAGGATTCCATAAAAGCCACTTAGTACTCATAAAATAAGAAATAGAACAATAAAATTAAAACACATTTCAAGTCTAAAAACTTTTTCATAAAAGAAAGCAGAAGTCTAGACACTTGTCTCCATCTATTACAATCGAATGAAATTTGGCCTAGACCATACATCATGTCCAAAAGGGAAATACATGAAAAAAGGAACTAAAAAATAAACTCCATCCTCAAAGCATGATAACTTACCAAAGCTCGAAATCTCAAGATCAACACTTAGCCACAAAACTGACGACCCTGACTGTCAGACCCTACATTTGGGAAAAATGTAAATAAGAGTGTGCGTTAGCACAAAATTGCACAAAGTATGATAACTATGAATAAAAACATTTAAAACATGCTAAAAGAGACATTTCATTTCATGTTGTGCAATTTGCCAAGTTAAAACATCATATGAAAGATAGTGGGAAACATAAGTCATAACATCATAGTCAACATAAGCTTGTATCATCTTGAAAACCTTTAAACACTTACGGGATACTTCTTTAAGAATGCCTTAGTTCATTATTAGTCTTGTCATTGTGGGAATTAGCTTCAACCAACATGAGACCATGTGAGCTATAATATGATCACCCGGTGTTACCCACACCAAAAAGCGTTTTCCTACTTACCTAAGGTAGAACCATTGTTTTTTTGCTTAGGTAGATCCACTAGATAAATATCTGACAAGGGCACATAGTTTAGTAGTTAAGGATATTGTTATTAGAAAACCGGTCTTTCTATTAGGGGAGCTTCAATCTCAAGAGGTTACTTCTAGAAACCCGGCCTTCCGATCGGGAGATCTTCCATCTCACTACAATATCTACTCAGTGCTAAGCATAAATCCCACAGAGTATTTATTAAGTCTTATCTTTGCTCATGTCTCATGTAAGGATGTCCTTGACAACCAATCCAAGTTAATTTATTAGGATAGTTCTTTACATCATGCGTGAGAAAACCTTTCACTGTCCATGACTACATGAAAATCTTATGTTCAATTAGGTGAGAAAGCCTTTCAACCTTAGAATCTTCATTACGTGAGAAAACTTTTCACATCATATTCATATGTGTTCATGAGAATGTTCTTTTAATCAGCACAACAACAATATTTTAACGTTGACACTTTACTCTCAAAGTGTCCTTTAAGAAATTTCATAGTTTTCATAAAGACATACATAATTTCATACTTTGCTCTTTCAAGGTTCAAAACCTAGTTTCAATCACCACATCTATAATTCAAGCATTAGAGATGGATTTAATTATAATTCATGTGATCCTATCACTTCATGCATTAATTCATAAAATTCCTCTTTCATCAACAAAGACCCACATCATAAGATCACAATTGAGAAATTTTGGAATTACATGGGTTCATGGAGGGAACTTTATAGTAACCTTAAGAAATCAACAATTCATGCTTAATATAACTCAATTCAATAAATTAAATCAAGTTTGAAAGGAACCCATGACATTTGAATCAAACCCTAACAATTGGGGATATCTATCTTTCAAAATTTGAGATTTTGAAGGAACTCCATGGACGGAAGGTATCCATGGATGAAAGCTACCATACCTTAAGTCAGATTGCTAGCCTTTAATGGAGGAATTGAAACCTTTCCTTGAAACCCTAGTTGAATCCTTCTTATTCTTCAAGTTTATAAAGAGAGAATATTTTGAGAGGAGATTCGATTTCTTTTGAGGAGTTTGGAAGAACGAAGTAAATGGGTTTAATTTGGGGGTACAAGGATTTGGTCTTAGACTTAGGCTAAACAACATAGTATAGGAATTAATTAATTAGGAAAATACCCAACTACCATTGAAAATAACTGCCAGCTACTAGCCCACGAGACCCCCACCGAAGGACCATGGATGGACCTACAGGCCGTCCTACACATACGCCACTAAGTTCAGAGACATTTGCCTTAACCTACGACACCTGGACCACAGACCTTCGACCCACCTACAGTCCGTAAGTCCAATAGTGTTTCATGTCTCAGAGAATTTCTGAGGATGGCCAATCCAAAGACCCCCCACTTATAGTCCGTGGTTCCACCTACGGACCGTGTGTGGACCTCATGGATGGCACTTACAAGTTTTTTTAAAAAAACTGCTATTTTGGCCTAGTTCGGATACGGGGTGTCACAATATCTGCCCTTTAGGATCTTTCATCCTCAAATGAGATTCTAGACATCTCTTAAATGAAAAAAGGCTCAAGACTTGCAGCCCATCATGCATGCAAATCATGAAAATGCACATAATCAAGGAGGAAACCGATTGTAATTCTTGATCGTGATGTGCACAAGTTGAGGATCAACTAGATTAGGTCCATGAAAGTTCAATGGAAGCATCGTCCAGTTGAGGAAGCTACTCGGGAAACCGAGAGGGACATGAGAGACAAATATCCTCAATTGTTCATCAATTCAGGTACTACTTCATTCTTTCCTTAGCCTATTTTCCTAAGTTTTGTCACTCGGGGATGAGTGATAGATAAATTTGTATCTATTGTATCGACCTGTTCCCATTGTTAAAGAAAAGCCAACAGGGGAAACTTTGGGGTCGAAAAACTTTTTCGTAGTGTTTGGATTTTTTCCAACCTAATCCAAATTTGGATGAAATTGGAGTCTTTGATATGTAGGAAAATTTTATAACAATCGGGTGAATCATTTATGATTTTGAATGCATGAGTGGTTAGATAACTCGTTAAGGAATCCATACGACTTTACAAAATTGAATTAGGGCGAGTAAAACTCCCGAAATCGATCTTAGCGTAAGGTGTATTTTATGAGCATCATTATAAATACGTTTGTTGTGAAATAGTGATTTTGGAATTATTTAAATAGCTCACTGGTTCATGCAAGCCACTCTGGCGGAGCTTTTTACTGCTCTAGCGGGGCAATGGGATGAGGGCTGTTGTGGCGGGCTTGACGCGACCCAAGGCCGTTAATAAACACCTAAATGACCTTATTATGCACTTTTAGACATTTTGAGCTACGGAACGAAACCCAGGCGACTCCTACGCATTTTTCACCATTCTTGAGGCTAAAGGTAAGCTTTTCATTCCCTAAATCTATTTTTCGATTCGTAGAACATAATAGAATGGGTGAATATTGATGGGTGAGGGTTTTGTTATATATTATATGGTGGAAACAACCCTAATTTGGAAAATTAGGATCATGGGTTTGATCTAGGGTTCATAGAATTATTAGTAATTTCGACAATTAGTCATTATATATTAATTCCTATATTATATTGATTGTTTGTAGACCAAGAACAAGAAAAATGAATCTGAAAAGGGAAGGATCAAGTTACTTAGGGTTTCAAGCTTGTTTTGAGGTAGGTGATGGTTGTGATTCTGTGATTGTGTGATGTATGTTTGTTTTTGCTTCATTATGATACTTGTATATTTAATAAAGTTGCAATGTTTACCACAGTTGTTATAAATGAGATAGATGAATGATGATTGCAATGAAATCATGACTTAAATGTATGATCTTGATGATATACTTATGATTGTGATTGTCGTGTGTTGAATCGATCGGTTGCCATATTTCGACATAACTAACTTGAATCGGTTGCCATATTTCGGCATAATTATGGGATCGGTTGCCATGTTCCGCCATAATTATAGGATCTGATACCACTCTCCAATATGCTAACTTTTTGAGTTTGGGTTCCATGAGAGGACCAATGATTTGATAAAAAATGTGAAGTTGTTCGTTGTTCGTAAATGTTGATAAATATGTTGATATATACGTATGTTATTATATTGTTGTCTTAACTTGCTTATATTGATCTTAGTGGGATAGCCACGTGATCCTACCAATACACTATGGTTGTGTACTGATACTGAACTTGCTCTTATTTTTGTTGAGTATAGGGCAGCTTCAAGTGGCTACTAACAACCCTCACTTATGAGATCAGTAATCGTCGTTCTAATTCAAGGGTGAGCCAATTCTTCTGGACTGCCATGAGTTCTCATTTTGTCTATGTCCATATTTCAGACTTAGAAAGTTCTATTAGTTATTAGTACATTAGTTGGGGTTGTATCCCTTCTTGTTTACACTTGGTTCATTGTTAGATGTTTTGGTACATTGACTTTCAGGTTCTAGGTTGCTCTTCTGCATTGTTTAGTTTGTTATACTTTTGCTGTATTTTATGGGAACTCCTTAATTATTTCTTTAGTATTTAACTTGTTTCTGTAACTTAATTTCCCTTGTTTTGGTTTAGTTGCTTGGTTTGGGTTGTAGTAGTGGTTCTCCAACTAGAGAGTTAGTCTGGATGCCAATTACGACGGTCTGGGTCATGACACAACCTCTAGCCATGAAAAGAGAACCCTGAATGTCGGACCCTACATTTGGGGAAATGTAGGAAAGAGAATGCATTAGTACAAACATGTACTATGTATGACAGCTTTGCATAATAACATAAAAAAAAATGTTAAAAAGGGACATTTCATAATGTGCAAGGACCAAGGTATAAGACAGGACATAAGGTTCAAAACATAGTTCAGGAGTAAGGTCGATGCAAGTAAAGTGATCCTTATGATCCATATTAAATACTTCTTCAAGTAACCATAATACGTCATAACTTATAGGAAGTAGCCTTAACCAACATGTAAGATCATGTGAGCTAATAACATGGAATCTAGTGTCTGTCTCACCGAAAAGGGTTGCCCTACTTGCCAATGTAAGACTATGAACTTTCTAGCTTACGTGGCTCCTCTAGCTAATGTCTATCTAGGCACGTCCAATGTTGGAACATAGTATGTGGGACATGGCCACTTGTCCACTCAGTGCTAAGCATAACTTCCATGGAATGTTCATTAGAATCATCTTAACTTAACATTCATAAGAAATGAGTAGTTGCCCATTGTCTTATCATCCTAGGGCATGGGTAATCGCCTCTTGCCTAGTCTTTGGAGGAGATGGGTAATCGCCGGTTTCTTCAATTGTCGATTAGCTCCTTATCATTGGTTCATTTTAGGAGAGAAAGTCTTTCGACCTTAAGAACCCTTATTATGTGAAAAATCTTTCACATTCATGGTTTCATGTGCATATGAGAAATTCTTTCAACAACACAACAACTACATCATTGATACTTCACTCTCAAAGCATCCTTAAAACATTTACATCAATTTCATGTGAGCATGCATGATTTCAGAAATTTATCTTTCATAATTCCATAACCCACATTAGATCATCATAACTTCAAAAGCATAGAATATGCATGGGTCCATGGGGATTCATTATAAAATCATAGGATTATATCAACTCATGCTTGAAAGATCATAAAACAATCAATTAAATCAATAGTTAAGAGAACCATAACATGTAGGAAAAACCCTAACTCAATTGGGCATTTCTAACTTTACAAATTGGAGAATTTGGGGACTCCATAGAAGAAAGGTCTCCATGGATGAAAACCAACATACCTTAGTGCCAAAAGCTTGACTTCAATGGAGGATTGCTTGATCTGTAAACTCTAGCTTTCTTCTTCAACTTGTAGAGAGAGAATTATTTGAGAGGAAGACTTGATCTTCTTTTAAGAATTTGAGAGAATGATCTTAATTAGAGAAATTTGGAGGTAAAAATACTTATATAGGAGCTCTAGATCAGGGTAAAATTGCATAGTATGAAGATAGAATAATTAGGAAAAGACCCAAAAGACCCTGACTTAAAGTAGACGCTACCACGAAATGTTGATCTTCACGAGCTGTCTAAGGGACCACGAGCCTTTATAGCAGTTGTGGTCCTTGGACCAATGGCTTGGGAAGAGACCCATGCTAGTGGGGCACTTTGACAACAACCACCACGAGCGGCAATCAAGGCCTTTGTGGGAAGGATGCTGGTCATGGAAACTATTGCCAAGCTCCCAAAAGCTCTTTCACGAGCCTTCTCCCTCTCCACGGGCCATCAAGGCCTCCATGGGAGGGATACATTTCAGAAAGGTATGGGGAAAGCTTTCCATGAGCCCTTAAACGGACTGTGGTCCCCTCAGGACTCATGTGGGGTTCCGTGGAGGGTTCTATGATCTAGTTTTGGCTTGTGAGCTTCCCCCTTGACTCATTTTCTATAATTTGTTGAATCCGAGGTGTTACAAAGGTCAATGAATTCTTTTTCCAACGCCACCAATTTCACTTCATTGAGTTCAGAAAAATTTTACTAGAGACCACCATAGAAGAGTGTTAGCACCCTACTTGTGAAAAAGGTAAAAATGTAGATTTTCAAAAGTTGTAGGTGCTACCAATGGGGGCCACCTACGGAACATACTTTTACCTACGAACTATAGGTGGGGTCCATAGTTTCCCACCTGGACCTCCCTCCCATAACCCCACAAAAGTCAGACAAGGCATGATCCACGATCGGACCTACGGATTATACGTCAGACTGCAGGTAGTGGTCCAGATCCATGGATCGTGATCCCAAGATCCGACTCTCACAATAAAAATGACGAGCTGACAGGACGGGTCGTAGGTCAATCCACAGTCCGTCGGTTAGGGCTTGCGTTATCCCTGACAACTTTTAAGTCCAAAATCGTTTGGTCTATTCCTCTATGCATTGGGAACCTAAACTATGTCGTTTAACCCCTAAAATATATCATTTTGTTATGTTTAAACCTAGTAACTAAATCAGAACTTACCCTAATCAATTCATTCTCAAAAAATTGATCAAACCAGCATAAAATGAGAAGAAACAATCGACCCAAAACCCACCAAGAACACAGTAGGTTTTCTTCAGTTCCAGCTCCAAAATCAAAAGATTTCTCAGGGAATTTAATCACCAAGTGTGTGGGATTTCACTAGTGGTTCATTTCACCCATTAGGTCCCTATAATTCGGGTAGATTCTCAATTCCCTATATATTATCTAGAACTAGGGTTTCTTGAACTTTAGAGAATTGTTGTGATTTAGTTGTTGGGAATATTCCTAATCTGATTTTAATGTTGCTGTAAGACTATTGCTTTGTTCCTTGCATGAACTTCAAAACACAAGTTATGTAGATTCGTTTAGTTCATGAATTACACTAGCTAGAATAGATAAACATATATACATGCCTCAATTTTCAAATGTTTCATTATCTGTACTTAATGTGGAATTATCAGTTAGCATGTCAGAATATTGAGCTATCTAGTATATTTCAGTTATGTTGTATTGTACATATTTCCACTTGGAAGTAGGCTTAACACAAAGTTGGACTAGGGTCAGCCACCCTCATAGTCCTAGAACTACATGCCCCTATAGGTTTATAAGTCCCCTTTATGGGCATCATATTTAGTGATCATGCTAGTGATGCCTTTATACCAATGGCAAGTTATATCTGGTCCTCTCGATGGGGCGTATACATCAGACTCCATGTTTAGCTCACCTGGTTTTATGTCATTTAATAGTAGCTCCTACAGTCAGACTCTAGTGCATTTGACCGAGTTTTTCATTTATGTATCATGGGGTTTCCTCATGCTCTTGTTCCTGTGATAAAGTTTAACTCTTTGATAGTTTCTTTTAATTCATTCTTAAGCGTATTTTTTCAGATCATGCTTCCACGAAGAAATGTTATAGGGCCTCATTCTTGAAGGAATCTAAATTATTAGGAACCACCACTTAAAGACGGACCAGAGGGTCCCAATGCACCAGTAGTTCTACCACCAGGATGACGTCGCTAGTGCTGACTTTTGGAGCCCTGTTAAGATGTTGACTCATGTTCTGAAAGCACTGGTTGGTCACCAAGGAGCGAGCCTTCAGTATGGGGCTGATATGTCTAGAGTTTAAGAGTTTTTGAGATTGAATCCCTCGAAGTTCACTAGGTCAAAAGTCAATAAGGATCCAAAAAACATCGTGGATGAGCTTCAAAATATGCTTGAGGTCATGCATGTTACTAATTCTTAGCTTGTGGTGTTTGCTACGTACAAGCTCTAGGGTGTTTCCAAAATGTGGTTGGACCAGTGGAAGAAGACCAAGGGAGAAGGTTCACTACCCTTAGATTATATTGTTCTTTATAATGCTTTCTTGGGGCACTTCTTTCCCTGAGAGATAAGGGAATCAAAGTTAAGAGATTTTCTTAATCAAAAGAAGGAGTCTATAGGTGTACAAGAGTACATCCTCAAGTTCACTCAGCAATCATGTTATGCTTTGAAGATGGTGGCTCATATGAGGAGCAAAATGAGTTTGCTTGTAATTCGGCTATCCCATTTATCTAATAAGGAGAAGAAGGTAGTTTTGTTGATAAGGTACATAAACATAGCTAGGCTTATGATTCATATCTAGACTTATGATTCATGCACAACGGTTGGTGAAGGACCAGCTTAAAGACAGTGAAGAGTTTCGCAATAAAATTGCTAAGACAACTAAGCATGGGCCCGACCTGTAGAAGACAGTAAGTGGGAGCCATTCATCCTTTTAGAAAAGATCATCTGGACTTCTTCCATTATCTGCTAATGTGCCTACCCAGAGAAGAAGGAAAGATTACAGGAACTAAAACTCCCTAAATTTTGGGGCACAAGGTTCTCTACCATAGGGCAGCGTGGAAAAAGGGTAAACACGCAACCCACAATATGGTAAATGTGGTAAACTCCACTAAGGGGACTGTGGAATGGGTACGTATAGTTTCTACAACTAAGGACGAATGGGTCACTTTTCCAAGGAATGCCCGGTGTGGAACAAGGGTTAAGACAGACAAGGTAATTAGGGAAATAGAGCCCAATCTTCATTAGCAGCTCCATTAGACAGAGCTACTCAGAGGGGAGCTACTTCAGGGGAAGATGGAGATGCAAACTGTATGTATGCTATGGCTAGTTTCTAGGATTAGGAGAACTCGCCAGATGTTGTCACTAGAAAGTTAAAGTCGTTTCTCTTGATTTTTATGCCTTACTTGATGAAGGTGCGAGTTTATCCTTTGTAAATCCTTATATAGCCGTGAGGTTCAGAACTTTCCCCAAAAAATATCTTGAACCTTCAATGTTTGTACACCCATTTTTGATTCTATTCTAGTAGAAATAATGTATTGAAATAGTGTCATCTATGTCTATCATAAAGAGACCATAACTAATTTAGTTGAATTATACATGGTGGATATTGATTTTATTTTAGGCATGGATTGACTTTATGGTTGTTATTCCTCTGTCAATTATAGAACTCAAGTGGTCAAGTTAAGTTTCTAATGAACAAGTTTTAGAATGTAAAAGTAATTTAGCAGTGCATAAAGGTCGTTTCATCGCATACATTAATGCCAGAAAGTTGGTCCTTAAAAGGTTCATCTATCACTTAGTCTGAGTTAATAACTCTAGTGTTGAGGCACTACCTCTTTAGTCAGTTCCAGTCGTGAATGTGTTCCTAAAATAGACTTCGGAATAGATTTCCTTCCCTATACTCAACCCATGCCATGACCCAAAAATGGACATGATGTCATTTATCTATTCCAACTAATAGAAGTTAGCCTTAATCCATCGGAACGAAGGAAATGCGGAATGTAATGGAAGAACAAGATAAAAACAAAAAATTTATTGATTACATTAACACTCGAAAAACTTATTGTCATGTGTACAAGTCACTAATGCATAAAGTGTGTAATTTCAAATGATTTCAAGTCTCAAGTATTTGTTTCTCAAAAAAAAGGATGAATGCTTGTTTGAATGGCCAAAAATGTAGAAAGAAGTGCATGCTATACATTGACGATCACCAAACAAGAAATGTGGATCTTCTAATGAGCATGACCTCACCCAAAGTGACTGTGCAAACTCCAAATGAAAAAGAAACTCACCGAATGATAAAGAGTGATCATGTTCACTATTGTCGAAGGCTACATTACAAGGAGAAAAATTGAAGACTTGAAAGGCGAACAGTGATTCGCTTAGTGTGATTAGGGAGCCCGACTAATGTCGCCGAATGGGTAGCCTACTTTGGGAAAAATTTTGGGAAGTTATAAATAGCCCAAAGGAGATAGACAATAAGAGTACTTCTCAAGTCATGAGAGAAGATGCTTGTGCTACTTTGCTTTATCACATAGCTAAGTATTTCATCGGAGAACCGAAGCTATTTTAGGATAGCAGTCTCCAAATCCTGAATAATCTCAGTTGTCCAACCTTAGACAATTTTATCCATTATAAGCATGTTTTCCTCAATAAAGTCATGCTTCATCCAGATTGTCACCTAGATTTTTGGAAAGAATGCTTCATCAGTGGACTACCTCCACTCTTTGCTGACAAAGTAAGGACTAAAATTCAGGATCGCAATGATGGTCGTATTCCCTATAGTACTTGAACCTATGGTTATTTGGTAATCACTATTAATATTGTAGGATTAGAACTTTGAACAGACATTAAGCTTAAGCATCAACTTAAGAAAGAACAGTCATCCTTAAGACGTGAACTTGGAAGCTTTTGTAGAGATTTTGGTTTTCTTACTCCACCAGAAAAGGTGAAGAAAGATAAAAGAGAAAAGAAATCTCATTGGAAGAAATCTCGAAGAAGAGATGATTCTTCGAGACCAAAGAAAAGAAGGTCCAAGAGACCTAGAGATTCCAAGACAGATGTCTGTTGGACATGTGGAAAGACAGGTCACAAAGCCAATGAATGTCGATCTCAGACCAAGAAGAAAAAGATTAATCTTCTTGGGATAGACGATGAAACCAAAGGTAAGCTTTTAGCTATACTTGATGAACATTTCTCTGAATCTTCAGGTACATCGGGTGAATACAGTGATGATGAAGATATTGATCTCGACTATGAATCAGACAAAAGCCAATCAGGAAAAGATTGTTCCTATACTGAAGCCTTTTGTACTTGTGATAGTACGAATACTATCAGGGTTCTTTAGGATCATTCAAAAGAAGCTCTATTCGATGTTCTTCAGCATATAGCTGATGATGAGGCTAGAAATCATTTTCTTCTAGAACTCAAAAACATCATCCTCAACACTGACAAACCTAAGTCTCGCCTGGTTGTTGAACCTTTCAGCATGAAGCAGATAATGAATCGTTCAGAAAAGCAACCTGAACCAACTATTTCAGATCTTCGTCATGAGGTATCTAACCTTAAAGAAGAGATCAGAGATATAAAATCTTGACTAGGAAAGTCGAAATGGATGTCCTTACTGAACAGGTTCTCAAGAAGACCAATTTACAGGAGCAAGATTCAGGACATGAATCTACCCAAGATGATGACATTGAGTCTATCAACAATGATCATTTGGCAGAACCTATTGTCACCAATACTAGTAATAATCCTACTACCTCAGTAGCACTTGGAGTAACGGTAATATCTTCAATACGACCTCAGAGTCATCATATTCCTATTAAAATTGTAGTTAGTAAACATTTTGTTATTAACAAAATTGCTTTACTCGACAATGGTGTAGATCGGAACTGCATATTAAAAGGTATAGTCCCTACAAAGTATTTACAAAAAAGTACTTCAAAATTATACTCCGCTACGGGAGAACTTTTGAAAATTAATTATAAGCTTTCTAAAGCACATATCTGCAATAATGGCATTTTTTTAACAAATGATTTTGTAATTACTGAAGATATCAATGAAGATATTATTCTTGGAATACCTTTTCTTACTCAAATAAAACCTTTTTATACTGATTTAAATGGTATTAATACCACTATACTTGGAAAAGAATTATATTTTCCTTTTGTTAAAACTCTTTCATAAGATGAAAGTGATTTTATTAGAAAAAACATTGTTTTTCGTATTAATAACCTTTCACAACATATCACCTTTTTAAAGGATGAAATTCGTGTTAAGAAAATCGAACAGATTTTAAAAACCCCGGAGATGGTTACTAAAATAGCCAAACTTCGTGAGAATTTTGAAAAAGAAATATGTTTGGATTTTCCTAATGCATTTTGGGAACGTAAGAAACATATCGTTTCCTTACCATACATTGATGGATTCAATGAACAGGCTATTTCAACTAAAGCTAGGCCTATTCAAATGAATCATGAAATGATGGAATTTTGCAAGAAAGAGATTGACACTCTTTTACAAAATAAAATAATCAGGGTTTCTAAATCTCCTTGGAGCCGTTCTGCGTTCTATCTTAATAATAAAGCAGAGAGAGAAAGAGGAGCACCAAGACTGGTGATTAATTATAAACCTCTTAACTCCATTTTAAAATGGATTAGATATCCCATACCTAACAAAAGAGATGTTTTAAAAAGAACTTTTAAAGCCAATGTTTATAGAAAATTTGATATGAAATCGGGTTTTTGGCAAATTTAGATTTCTGAAAATGATAAATATAAAATAGCTTTCAACGTCCCATTTGGACAGTATGAATGGAATGTTATGCCTTATGGGCTCAAGAATGCCCCATCAGAATTTCAAAATATTATGAACTCCATTTTCAATGATTATTCCTATATGTCAATAGTTTATATTGATAATGTTCTAATATTTTCTGAAAATATTGATTCCTACTTTAAAAATCTAAATACATTTTTTAATGTTGTTAAGAAAAATGGTTTGGTTGTCAGTGCCAAGAAAATGGTACTTTTTCAAACTACCATAAGAATTTTAGGTCATGATCTTTATCAAGGTACCTATAAACCTATTTGCAGAGCCATCGAGTTCTCTTCCAAATTTCCTAATGAAATTCTTGATAAAACTCAGCTTCAGAGATTTTTGGGAAGTTTAAATTACGCAGCTGATTTTATTCCCAAAGTCAGACATGTTTGCGAACCTTTGTACAAAAGACTTAGAAAAAATCCGGTCCCTTGGAGTTCTGAACAAACAAAGGCGGTCATCCAAAGAAAAGCCTTAGTCCAAAATATTCCATGTGTAGGAATCCCTAACCCCAATGCTTTTATGCTTGTCGAAACTGACGCATCTGATGCAGGTTATGGGGGCATTCTTAAACAAAAAGTAGATCTTGGATCTACAGAACAACTTGTCCATTTTACATCAAGAATCTGGAATTCCACTCAAAAAAATTATTCAACAGTGAAAAAAGAAATTTTGGCTATAGTGCTATGTATCACTAAATTCCAAGATGATCTTATTAACAAAGAATTTTTATTAAGAGTAGATTGCAAATCTGCTAAAGAAATTTTACAAAAGGATGTTAAAAATCTTGTTTCAAAACAAATCTTTGCTAGATGGCAAGCTCTACTATCTAGCTTTGATTTTAAAATTGATTTTATTAAAGGAGAAGAAAATTCTCTTCCTGATTTTCTAACCCGTGAATTTTTGCAGGGGAAAAATGAGGCCGTTTAAACCAATCACTCCTTCTAAAGGCGAGGACCTTCCCAAAGCAAAAACGGCTAGACCATTTACCCTTCCACAAGTACTTCAAAAACATGAAAGTCCACAGAGGCCTACAGCCCCTTTCCGAAACAAATTTTCAGTTCTAGCCAAGTTTCCAAAACTCCCTTCTATAGTAACAACTCAGCCTCCAAAGCTGCTTTGTCCACCCCAACCAAAGATGATCAATCTTAGACCATCAAAACCTTTCGACAAAGGAGTATCTTCTAGTTCCATTCAATCAAAACAGAGTTATGAAATGAAAACTCCAGAAACCTTTGCTCAAGCTGTTAACCCAGAGTTAACAAAAACTATTTCTAAAAACACTAATCCAAAAGAAGAATCTTTTGATTTTGTTACTTCACAGGTATTGCCAATAATGGCGTTAAACTAAGAGTATAGCAACTTTGACATACAACAGCTGATCAAACCTTGTTATACAGATCAAAATTTTATGGATACTGACAATCCCATTAAAACAAGAAGATTTTATGAAGCTATTTTGGTTTACACTAATTCTATTGAAATAGAACACTCCAGGGACGAAAATAATCCCTCTATTATCAAATATTCAAGATTTACCATCAAAAGAGTCTTGGATCCATTCAAATGGTATACAGACCATTTACATACTCCAGTTGCATTATCAATAACTCATCGTCCTCAAACTTATAATTGGTATGATTATAAGGCAACATGGATGAACTTTCTCTATCTACGACCAAGACACACTTGGTTTGTAAAATACAGCCCTAACATCGTCAAGGCCACTAACATCGTCAAGGCCACTATTAAAAGATGGTTTTATGAATGGTTGAATTTATTTGGAGGAACCAAAGAAGTTTTACCTCAACAATTTCTCAATAGGTTTGAAGAGTTTCAGATCAAACAAGAAATCACCACATTACCTGAGCATATTAGATTATGCAAATATTATATTCAGAAAAGGATATCATATATTATCACTTGGAATTTCTCTAAGAATAATATTGATCGTATTCAATATTTGTGTAAGCAAATCTAGGTTAAAGGTTGGGTTCCCAAACAACCTAATACTAAAGTCCAGTCTCAAGACAAGGCTAATTCATCTAATTCTTCCAAGAATTCTTCCAAAGCATCACTCAGAAAGAAACTGAAGGAAGCATTGGAAAATTTAGATAAATATGATGAAAACAAATCATGAAAATGATTGAAGATGCAGCTTCAATGGAAAGCAACAACAAAGATAATGGTGATATGTGTAATCCCAAAGGTTTGGCTTTGGCTTACACGGATCCCAATTACGAATAAGAAAGGAACTTCTTTGGAAAAGTAGAGGCAAAGCCGGAATTCCTTTTTCCAAAGTAAAGTATTTCATTATTCCTAATTGGCATCCGTTGAGAAGCTAAGTTCCAAAAAAAAATATCTTTCATTATCTTTGAAGATAAAATGATTCCCACTTAAGGCCACTTTAGTCAAAAAAGTAGGCCCTTATGTTTCCACTAAGAAGAATAGATATTCTCCACTTCTCCTACTTTCAAAGTAGACCCCTCCATTAGTTTCGGCAACATCTTAACCGTCCACTTGTATGTCTAAATTATAAAGACATTACCTATTTCCTCCTATAAAAGGAAACTGAATTTCTCATTAAGAGCATCAAAAAATTTAGAACACTTCTCTCTAAAGCTCTCTCTGAATGCTTCTCTCTATGTACTGTACTATGGTGAATATTGTGCAATAAACTTCAGTTTCTTGTAAGTTTTCTTCTTTTATTTCGGCATATTATTTTCGCATATTTAAGATCCTTTATATGGTATCAGAGCCATGTTGGCAGTATACATATTTAGCATGAGCAACTAAATACTTATACTGTCTAAGGCATGACAAATTTATTTTGATGTAGTATTATAATAAATTATGCATGTTGTTTCTATATACTAGTTTATTATTACTTGTATCATGTTCCTATATTTGGTTTCTATACTTGGTGTGAGGTATTCATTCATTTCTATGAGTATGAGGTTTTCGATTAATATTCGGTTCGTGCGTTGGTCAGCCGAATTTGTATGGTCGCTGTAGCCAAGAGGGCGCTTTAGACCTGTTAATGGTGGTCCCACAGCTAAGATGACTCTAGAGTTAAAGAAAATGATATAAATTGTTATAAATCTATCTTTAATTATTTGCATATTGGTTTAGTGCAAGTTGCTGTTAAGCCTTTATTTAGAAAGGGTCTTGATGTTCCTGTTTGTGTCATCCTTAGAGATGGCAGGTTTTGAATTTTAATGATTCTCTGTTAGGAGTTCTGCAGAGTAACCTAGCTGATGGGCCAGTTTATTTTAATTGCTATCCTAACTTTTCTTTAGATATTAATGACTCTAATGTCATGGATTCTTTGACCCTCAATGTCAAAACCAAAAACTTGAATAGTAAAATAAATACTCGTGAGATAGCTATTATCTACCGTGTTTACTATAGGCTTATGAAAACTACTCTTGCACCTAAAGCCTATAATGAGAGCATCAAAGGTAAGACTATGCTTATGGAAGCCAACCATGAACATAGTTCCATATTTGTTCATCATCTCCTCCAATGGAAAGATATACTCTCTAATAATGATTGGCATTTTGATAACATCATTCTGCCTTTTGCATCTCATTCTGAAAGATCTCAGATTGAAAGAGTCACTCAATTTCCTGATGGGTCCATAGAACTCAAATTTCTTGACAATACAGTTAGGAGATCTTCATCTAATCGAAGGTCATCCTGGTTCATAGGATCCATTCATCCTTTTAGAAAAGATCATCTAGACTTGTTCCATTATCTGCTAGTGTGCCTACCCCAAGAAGGAAAGATTACATGAAATAAAACTCCCTAAATTTTGGGGCACAAGATTCTCTACCATAGGGCAGTGTGGAAGAAGGGTAAACACGCAGCCCACAATATGGTAAATGTGGTAAACTCCACTAAGGGGGCTGTCGAATGGGTATGGATAGTTTCTACAAGTAAGGACGAATGGGTCACTTTTCTAGGGAATGCCCGTGTGGAACAAGGATTAAGACAGACAAGGTAATTGCGGAAATAGAGCCCAATCTTCTTTAGTAGCTCTACTAGATAGAGCTACTCAGAGGGGAGCTACTTCAGGGGAAGATGGAGATGCAAACTGTATGTATGCTATGGCTAGTTTCTAGGATTAGGAGAACTCGCCAGATGTTGTCACTAAAAAGTTAAAGTCATTTCTCTTGATTTTTATGCCTTACTTGATGAAGGTGCGAGTTTATCCTTTGTAAATCCTTATATAGCCATGAGGTTCAGAACTTTCCCCAAAAAATATCTTGAACCTTCAATGTTTGTACACCCATATTTGATTTTATTCTAGTAGAAATAATGTATTGAAATAGCGTGATCTATGTCTATCATAAAGACACCATGACTAATTTAGTTGAATTGTACATGGTGGATATTGATTTTATTTTAGGCATGGATTGACTTTATGCTTGTTATTCCTCTGTCAATTGTAGAACTCAAGTGGTCAAGTTAAGTTTTCTGATGAACAAGTTTTAGAATGTAAAAGTAATTTAGCAGTGCATAAAGGTCGTTTCATCACATACATTAATGCCAGAAAGTTGGTCCTTAAAAGGTTCATCTATCACTTAGTCTGAGTTAATAACTCTAGTGTTGAGGCACTACCTCTTTAGTCAATTCCAGTCGTGAATGTGTTCCTAGAATAGACTTCGGGATAGATTTCCTTCCCTATACTCAACCCATGTCATGATCCAAAAATAGAAATGATGTCATTTATCTATTCCAACTAATAGAAGTTAGCCTTAATCCATCGGAACGAAGGAAATGCAGAATGTAATGGAAGAACATGATAAAAACAAATAATTTATTGATTACATTAAGACTCGAAAAACTTATTGTCATGTGTACAAGTCACTAATGCATAAAGTGTGTAATTTCAAATGATTACAAGTCTCAAGTATTTGTTTCTCAAAAAAAGGATGAATGTTTGAATGAATGGCAAAAAATGTAGAAAGAAGTGCATACTATACATTGACGATCACCAAACAAGAAATGTGGATCTTCTAATGAGCATGACCTCGCCCAAAGTGACTGTGCAAACTCCAAATGAAAAAGAAACTCACCGAATGATAAAGAGCGATCATGTTCACTATCGCCGAAGGCTACATTACAAGGAGAAAACTTGACGACTTGAAAGGTGAACAGTGATTCACCTAGTGTGATCAGGGAGCCCGACTAATGTCGCCGAATGGGTAGCGTACTTTGGGACAAATTTTGGGAAATTATTAATAGCCCAAAGGAGAGAGAAAATAAGATTACATATGAGTTGCAATATCTTTTTGTGTACGAACAAGTGAAACGAGAAAAAAACACTTTACCTTGTGAAGAACACTTTCTCAATTTATTTTAGGTTTATTTCAACCTTTTTCTTTAAATTGACAAATTGAAGTTTAACCCAAAGGTGGTTTTATTGTAATTGCTTAATTTCATGTTACCCATAGTGGCTTTCATGAAAGTTATAATTTCTTTCTTTTATGTGATGGGTGGTTAAAACCCCAAGATCTGGGTGTGATTATGGGATTGATTGTTGATTTAATGTTGTGGGTATTGGGTACTGTTTATTTTTTTTTCCGTTCATATATGCATTTGGGCTAATTAGCATGGGGTTAATTTATGGGTTAAGGTTACAAACTTAGTTACTACTTCCAATCTTTGGTTGATGCTCGAAAGAGATTGATTCTAGTGGATAATTAGTCTGATACTAGCAATTTAGGTTTGTTGTCTGTAACTTTCTTGAAAATAGATGTTTTTGGTAAGATGTATTTGCCCTATTTGTGTATCAAACATGAAAGTAGAGTAAGGTATTGGGTTGTTTAGTATATCACATAGATAATACCGAAAGGAGATTCTATGCAAGAATTCTATGAGATCAAAAGACGATTACCATCATTGAAGATGACCTAGCCTATTCATAGATGTTCATCACTATAGAGCAGCACAATTATCCTTATGTGACGTTGATTTCCGATACCCACACTCCTAGTTTGCTTGTTACGCTTTGAATTTACCAAAAAATTAGTTTAATTTTTACCATTAATATCACAATCTAAAGTACACACTAGACGTGACATGGCGTACAAGACCTTGAGAGGCCTTACACAAGCTGCCTAGCAAACGTTTGATAAGTTTGAGATTTTGACTCATTTAGGGCTTTGTTTTCATAGCTTTATTCTCCTAAATGCCTAATTTATACTCTAAAATAATGTTAAAGTGTTGATTTACAACAATAAAGGCAAAGGAGCAAAGCAATGACATTACCAGGCAAAAAGGAGAAGAACAGCTTGAGAAGTTAAACAAAGGCAATCCTAGTGATCTCCAAGACAACTCGATAAAGCAGTGAGTTGCTCTTCAGCTCGCCTAATGTTGCTGCATGCCAACCCTAGGGAATAAGCCAACTTAGCGATGAATTTGGACATTTGACAAACCACTGAATTGATAGGAAATAATGGTTTTGATCGTCTAAAGTTACAGGGTCTGAAGGATGAAGAGTTAAGGGAAAAATGGCGATGTAGAAAAGCAATTGGCATATCGCCGACTTGGTCGGTGATGCTCGAATAACTTTGCCAAGTAACCCCAAAGTCAAATTATCTAGGAACGTATAAATTTATTTTCAAAAGGAGTAATGACTATCTTGCCATTGTTAGACTCTGAGTTTTCGATTAAAACATTTATTTTCATAGTTTTTAAGAGTTTTGAGTAATGATTTCAAGTGAGTTCTGAATTTTAGTTGAACTGAACCATTGTAAAGACTTGGAATTCATAACCGACCTCATGGTTGGCAATTGTTTCTTCCTTTTTATGATGTGTGGCTAAAATCCCCATTCTTGGGTGTGTGATTATGTGATTAATTGCACTTATTAGCTTCCGAGTATTGTTGTTTACTTATTTAAATATTTTTTTGAAGTGGGTTTGATTGATAATTGTGTATTAATCTATGAATTGTAGTTGCAACTGCAAATCTAAATTAGTGTTCTGGGCTTGCTTTAGAAAGAGGTTGTAGAATTAAGGCTATCGATTGATGGTTGTAGTGATTGGGTTATCTTTGCTTCAGCTTGAGAGAGTGAATATAAATTCGATCCTACCAATCTAGTTCGAGAGAGTAGATTAATTGAGGAATTGGGATGTTTATATTGTTATGCTTGTCGAGGTTCAATAGAACTCGCCCCAATCGTAATATTTGTTTGAGAGAAAGCTATTGCATCTATAGTCTAGGTTACACACTAAGATTCAATAATTATTAGTAAATTATAATCACCCATATAAAGAAATTAGGTTTTAAACAATCACATCCCCGAGAATCCCTCTCTACTTTTCTACACCCCTATTTTCGTAGTTGCTAAAGTTGTTAATTGACAAACGTAATACCCCCATATGACAGTTGTTGTCAAACCCCTTTAATTTAGGTTGCTTTGTTTCGATAATGTTTACTTCTAAAAATGACTAGAGCACAATCTTTACTTCTTAATTGAATTCCATTTCGTATCATTTCCTGTGGGATCGACACCAACTCTTTGTTAGGTTTATACTAGATTGCTATCGCCTATACCTAGAATTGGATGAGGTGTAGTTGAGCATTATCAAGAATGGTACCGCTGCCATGGAGTGGTGTTTAGTATTCTCTTATTGAAGTTTCTTTGTGATATTATTATGATTTAGTTGGACCTATTTAATTTTGATTGCTGTTTTTTGCCTTTGAGCAGGTGACAAAATGAGTGTCAATGGAACCAATGCCAGCCAACTGAGACATAATGACCACATCAGAAACTTGAACGATGTGAATGAGGTACATTTAGGTAGTGTAGGTGCTATCTGGTTGCCTTCCATCATGGTAAATGTGGTGTTCCACATGACAAGCACGATGTTGCAACTATTGAAATTGAAAGGGTTGTTTGGATTCTTGGCTCAGAGGATCCCCATGACCACATCCGGAGTTTTGTGGATGTCTTTGGTCCCTTTTATCTCAAGAATATCTCGCAAGAGTCTATCCGACTTCTATTGTTCCCTTTTTCATTGATGGGGGAGGAAACTAAGTGGTTAGCCGACCTACCAAGGGACTTCATAACTACTTGGGATGAACTTACTGAAGCGTTCTACATAAAGTTCTTTCCTTCTTCGAGAATGATGTCATTGAGAGATAATATCCATGGTTTCAAATGATTGGTTGGTGAGCTAATCCACAAAACTTGGCTATGATTTCATAAACTGCTGCTCCAATGTCCGACTCACGGACTCCTGATGTTTGCGTAATCAGTGACACAACTTTCGATGCAAGTGTCTACGATCGTGCAATTTTATAATAGCCCAACCAAGGGGTTGGGGTTGAGTCCAAAGGGAGTGGTTTCGAGAATTAATAGAAAAATAAATTTAGTTCTAACTAGTCATAGCTAAAGACATTAACGATTAAAAAAATTATAAATTAAAGGGGGACACAAAAGTGCCAAATATCGCTTTGGGGGTTCTGTCACAAGTATAGCAAAAAAAGTAAAATAACAAATAAATCTATGAATGAGAGGGGATTCTTGGGATGTGACCGGAATACGGGTTAATCTAAATTGTTGGGTACATGTTTTTATTATAAAATTTATAGAGAAATACTGACTAGGCTAAGCTATACGTAAGAATAAATTTTCTCTTGAGCAAATTACCCCGTTTCAAATGGGTTCCTCTCGAACACCCACTTGCTACATAAAGACCAGCCTACGCCTTACCCCACTTACTCTCTTGAGCACAGTGTTAGGATATGGGACTAGGGTTCACTCTCTCGAGCTGAACCTCATGTCGACCCACTCCTTATGCCATCAATCTAGTAGTCTTGGTTTCGCGACCTATCTCTCAAGCAAGCCAAAAACACATAAATAAACTTATATTTGGAACTACAAAATTGTTAACTTCAACCACAACTACTAGATGAAATAACCATTAAACTACATATAATCTATCATCAAGCAAGACCCAACAACAATCTTAACCCATATTCGCTAAATCACACCCCAAGAATTGGGATTTTTAGCCACACATAAAGAGATAGAAATTTATAGCTAAATGAGCTTCCATTCAAATGGGTATAAAGATTTAACTATTGTTATAGGCCAAGAATGAAGAATCCAAGAGACCCAAGTCCAAATCCTTGGAGATGAAACCCTCTTTTTCATCATGTTTCGAAACCCTCTCAAACTCAGAGCAAAAATAAAAAGTACTAAAATTATATTAATTTTTCTATATTAAAACCTGATGATACTAAAAATCTGATACTAAGCTATGACTCTGAACGACTATTTATAGTTTTCAAAAATCTGTGCTATAGCAGATCATTCACCGTTATTAGTCAGAATCACCGATCAACTAAGCGATTCGCCCTTCGATGTAGTTCATCGCCGTCTTGCACCATCCTTCGACATCATCGTGCTTTGGGTCATTAGGCAACATAGTACTGCTTTTCAGAACATCTCGGCAATATGTCGACTCCTCCTTTTTTCTGCTGACTTGATCCTTTCCTTCAAGGCTCAGCACACTGGAAAAAAAAAAGTAAAGTGAGACCCTTTGACTACTCGCAAAGTGGACTCGGTGATCCTCAGGCCTTTAGTTTATTGTTCTTTTCAGCCCTTTCATTCGTTTTCTGGGAAGTAGTGTCCATGCTTTCCTTCAAACTTCAAATACCTGAAACTTATGGGTTTTCATCAGATATTGAAATAAAATAAGCATTTGAGGACACAATTTCTATTAAAATATAACCCCAAATGAGTTCAATTTGTGGACTCATCAACTCCTAAATAACGTTAGGTTACAACATTTCTATCGGAGTCTAGATTAGGTTAACAAAGGTGTGGCTGACCAACTTGTTCAATGGGGAATCTTTAAGCAATCATTCAAAATTGCATCCACTTTGCTTGATGGCATGACCGAAATCAATCATTTTTTGTGTAAGAGAGAGGATCAAGTATCTTCTTTAACAATTAGGATGACCAAAGAGCAAATTCAAAAGGACTAAGAATGAGATCAAAACATGGCCAAGATGATGACCCAAATGGATTTGTTGTCAAAACTTGTCATGGGTAGTGGTTCTAAACTTGTGAATGTTGTTGGTGTTAGTGGGGTGAACCCTGATGATGTACACTTTAAGGCTCTATATAATGAGGAAGTGAGTTTTCTTGCAAATCAAGGTGGAGGTTTCCGTCCAAACTAGCCAAGACCGGGCGGGAATCAAGGTTAGAATAGAGAGCTTGATGATAGTTGGACAGACGGTGATAGGGAATGGCGTAATCGCAGAACTTACTGGTGTAGGAGATAGATGGGGAGAAACAAAGATATGTATCGTCCCATGAGCGTCAAAAGCCAAAAGGGCAAATAGTTAACCCAAAAAATTTCCACACTGAAGATATGCTTTCACTCATTCTCAAATAAGTTGAAGGGTCAGACAAGGTGCTAAAAGAAATGAAAGATGACGTCTCAACTCTAAATCAAACGATTACTTCCCATTATGGGTCTATCAAACAGTTGGAATCACAAATGGATCAAATCTCATCTCATCAAAACCCTAGGCAAAAAGGGGATGTACCAAGTGATACTTTGGTTAACCCAAAGAATTAAGCTTGAATGGATAGCTTCGTTGTATCACGGCATTAAATAAAGAAGTTATGTGGAGTCAACATAAGCTTTTATATTTTTAATACTATTTTTTGAATAACAGGTGTTAAATGTACAGGTTGAAAAAATGTTGAAATATTGGGAGAGGAGCAATTAAGTGCGCCCAATGTCCAATCGGTGACTCACTGAACAGGTCTATGAGCCCAATCTAGATCATCATTTGAATCATCTAGCCAGCTAGAGGCTCTGTAAAACTCGACAGGCTAAAGAGCTATTCGAAGCATCGCCGAATGGGTCGGTGACGTAAGTAAGCATCACCGACTGGCGTACGAACTGAAGGTTCGTAAGGCAAAAACCATTTTCAAATTCAAAAATTTCCCTCATTTCAAACTTTTCGACTTCTACACTTTCACAACCGCACTTGAAATCATATTTTTTCGCATTTCTTGCTTTGTCTGTTTGATCAATCGTTTGGGGGGAGACTTTGGTATATGTTGATTGCCTAGCTTTTCAACCGTTTGCTTTTGAGGTTGATTATCTGAACACTAATTTTTTAAAAATATTTGGTAAATTCAAATGCATGATCGTTGCTTGGTTGTTTTTGTTGCATATTATTAATTACTTGAATGGTTATTGATAGTGCATGCTCGCATTGTGTTTTATTTTGTGCTTATTGGCCTTTAAATTGTGAAAGCCCATGTGTTTACATGATAAAATTTTTGGGCTGTGTTGATATTATTGAAGATTGAGTGACCCCGATTGTGCCGATTGACTTATTTTGCCCAATAATAGAGGTGTTGAAGTCATTCTTAAGGGAAAAGACGTTGATTGGACAATTTTTGCCAAATCGAGGGAAGTCTGAGTACCCCGAGGTCATGGATAGTATAGGTATGGGTTTAATTGCGTAGAATAGGGGTTTAATTTTGTTTTCATGGGCTGTGGGTTAGATTTTAAAGTCACGGTAAAAATCTTGCAGGTTGGAATATTCGGCAAACTGGGTCGAGCTCGCCAAGTTGTTTGGTGGTTCATCTAAAGACCACTTGATCACCTTTTTATCCTCCATATTTGTGATATATGTTCTGTAACTTTTGGTGATATGCTTGAGCTCGCTGAGTTCACTCGGCAACTCACCAAAAGACCCTTCTGATCGCCCTTCTGTGCCTCAGTTATTTGAAATTATTCAATAACTTTTGGTGAGCTAATTCTACTTTTCCAAATAGTGTCAGTGATTATCCCAAAGGCCCTAGACATCACTGGCCTATCTTGATTTATTAGAAATTTTATTCTAGAACATTCGGCGAGCCCATCTTGGCATGCAAAATGGGTTTCGTAACTTGCTAAATGGTTCGGGGAGTTTTTATGCATAGTTTTTTAGATTTAAAATTTTATGAATTGCATCTAACATATGTGGTTTTGTTTTGAAGGAATGGCTAGAGCAAAAGTTGCCGGAAGAAATCAACCACCTTGAATAAGGGCAAGAGGCATTATCATACATGAGGAGGTTGCTTCCTCCCGGGACACATTGACCTAACTTCCTCCAAAAGGGGGAAAGGGCCAGGGCAAAAAGCCCATAGTTCCAGCACTAGTGGAGGTCAGCTCCGATAGCGAGGTTATCTATGCCACTCACCTCACCACATCAAATTTTGATTGTGAGGGTCATTCATGAGATAGGTCTCCGGGTTCTGCATTTTAGGCGAAAGACGATTAGCTTCTCCAGGCTAGGAGAGAAGAGCTAAGATCCAAGGTAATACATGATTCGACTCAGATCCTAGTGCCTTCTATGCCTCCTCCACCTCCAACTCAGGTAGTGGAACAAGCTCCTGTACCAGTTCAGGCTTCTCAACCTCGGTCACTTAATAGATGAAAGGTCGAGGGTTTGAGGACCATTTTTGAGGATAAGTGGATGTCTACCGATGATGTGGTAGATAAGTACCATGAGATGTGGAACACCACACAGTTCCATAGGTTTGAGATTTTCATAAAGCCCCGAGGCTCTTATATTCCTACCTTGGTCTGGGAGTTCTACTAGGAATATAGGGAGCTGGTTCCCTAAGGAAAGAAGAAATCTAGTGCATTTAAATCGGTTGATCATGTGGTAGTAATAGTCTGGAAAGTGAAATTCAGCATCATTGATATCAATGAGGTGCTGGGTTTCATGCTGAACGTAATGCATTACTATATATATTATATCCAGAAGAAGACCCTCGATGATTTTAATGGTTGGTTGTAACCATTGATATTTGACACTACTCCACGGTGGATTGAGGTTGGAGTTCTTATTGAGAAGAATGACCTAAATATGGCTGCTAGATATTGGTTCGGGTTCATTAGAACCACACTTATGCCTTCGCAGAATGCCACGACCCAGGGGTACCCCCTAGATGTAACATAGCATATAGTACCCCGAAAGACCCCATGTAAGTCACTTATCATATCATAACATAAAGTACTAGAACAGTAAATAGTAAAACAATATTTAAGTCAAAAATAACTTCATAGAAAAGTAGAAGTCTAACTCTTGTCTCAACATTCCCATTTATTACAATTGAATGAAAGTTGAGCCTAGTCCGTACATGATGTTCAAAATGGAAATACGAAAGTGAAACTATAGTAAGGAAATCCACCCTTGAACCATGAGGACTCATAAAGGTCAGAAAAGATCAAGCTTCAAGCTCTTAGCCACTAGAATGGAAACCTTGCCTATTAGACCCTACATTTGGGAAAAATGTAGGCAAGAGTATGCTTTAGTACAAAAATGCACTAAGTATGATAACTATGCATAAAAACATGCTAAAAAGGACATTTCATTTCGTGAGAAGCAATTTACCAAGTTTAAACATCAAAATGGAAATAGTTGGAAAACACAGGTAATTACATCATGGTCAATGCAATCTAAATCATCTTTAAGTCTTTGAGAAAATATAAGATACTTCTTTAAGTAACCTTAGTTCATTAGTCAACTTATTGTGGGAGAATTAGCCTTAACCGAGATAGAGACCATATGAGCTGAAACATGATCACCCAGTGTCTTCCATACTAAAAAGGGTTGTTGTACTTTCCTAAGGTAGAACCATGCATATCTAGCTTATGTGGATCAAATAGCTAATAAACCTATTGGGGCACATAGTAATGGGATAAGGAGATTGCTACTAGAAACCCAACTTCTATTCACGGGAGAGCTCTCATCTAATGAGACTTCTTCTAGAAACCCAACCTCTACTATCGAGAGATCTTCCATCTCAATGTCAATATCCATGCGGTGCTAGGCATAATTCCCACAGAATAGTATTTTCTTACTTATTCTCATTATCCATGGAAAGGAATGTCATCTTGCCAATCCAATCTAGTTCATCAGGATAGCTCTTCTTCATTGATTCAATTAGGTGAGAATAGCCTTTCAACCTAAGAATCAATTCTATGTGAGAAAACCTTTCACATCATGGTCGTAAGTGTTTTATGAGAATAACCTTCCAAAAACACAACAACACAACATCATTGGCAATTTACTTTCAAAGCACCCTTAAAGGATTTACTTAGGTTTCATAAGATCATGCATAAACTCATACTTTGCCCTTTCAAGGTTCAAAGATACTTTGAATCTCCAAATCTCAAATTCTAGCATTAGATACGGTCTTTTTCATAATTTCATGTAATTCTATTACATCATGCTTTAGATCATAAAATTCCTCTTTCATAATCAACAACCCAACTCTATGAGATAACAATTTGGAAAACATGGGGGTTTGTATGGCTTCATAGGGGAAACATAATAAAAGCATTGTAAATCATCAGTTTCTGCATATTTAGACATAATTAAACCATTAAGATCAATAATCAAAAGAATATATGGTGTTTGAAAAAAACCCTAGCTAATTAGGTAATTCTTCCATTTGAAATAGAGAAATTTGGGGAGTCCATGGGCGAAAGGAACCCACGGATTAAAGCTATCATACCTCAAGCCCAATTGCCTAAATGTAATGGAGAATTTGAATCCTTAGCTTTAAACCCTAGGCTAAATCTTCTTCGTCTTCTTCAAGTTCTTGAGATAGAAGTTTTCTTTTGGGATTTTTGATGAATGAATTAAAATAGGGGATTCTGGAGTTAGAAGTACTTATATAGGTGGTCTAGATGTAGGAAAAATGACTTAATAAAGGAATGAATTAATTAGGAAAAGACCCAACTAACCCTGAAAATAACTGCCAGTTGACCACCTATGGACCCCCATCGATGGACCGTGGATGGACCTACGGTCCGTGGTGCACACTGTCACTAACTTCAGAGATTTTTGACCATTGACGGAACCCTGGAGCACAGGGCATGGGAAAATCCATGCTTGGACCTTCTCCTAGTGACCATTGACAGACCTAGTTGACTGGCTGTGGACTAACCCATAAGCTATCTTGGTGAACCGTCATTGGTCATCAAAGACCATGTTTTTTGGGGTCTCTAAACTTTGGCTAAGTGTCAGCCCATGGACCACACCTACTGTCCGTGGTTCAACCCACGGGTTATTGTTGTTAGGAAGAATCATGAACTTACAATCAAACTAGATTAATACCAAAATATTCAATTGCAATTCGTAGTACAAATTGTATAAATAGCTTTCGGAATTAAAGTGCCAAAGTGTTTGCAAAATAATTCCCAAAACAAAAACCAATAGTCTCCAGTATTGTCTAACCCTAAAAATGAAATGTACAACCCATATTTATAGTAGCATAAGTCCTAAAAAAAATAAGAAAAGAAATTAGGAAAATTGGGTCAGACGCGGTTTTTGATCAATGACTCAACCTACGGACCGTGGATTAGCCTACGGCCCGTGGTTCATCTCAATGGTTCAGCACTTGGAAAATATTTTAGGGTCATCAAATGACGGTATGCCTCCTATGGTCAATGGATTGGACTACGGTCTGTCACCTGCCTCTGTGGTTCAAGTACTAGAAATCAACACTCTGATGAGAAACGACAGACGTACAGGACGGCCCGTCATTCACTCTACGAGGAATTTTTTTCCTCCAGGGTTCCACACTTGGTCAGACTTTGTTGAAATCACATCCACGATCAACCACCTATGGTCCGTCACTGGACCTATGGTCCGTCACTGGACCTATGGTCCGTCACTGGACCTATGGTCCGTCACTGGACCTATGGTCCGTCACTGGACCTATGGTCCGTCACTGGAACTATGGTCCGTCACTGGACCTATGGTCCGTCACTGGACCTATGGTCCGTCACTGGACCTATGGTCCGTCACTGGACCTATGGTCCGTCACTGGACCTATGGTCCGTCACTGGACCCCGTGGTTGGCTTCGTTGATTGCTACTGCTGCCACTTTCAGTTTTTTTCTCTCTCAACTGCTTTCAAACCTATTTCGTGGAAAAGTCACGTAAAACCATCTTATCTAGTAAAAAAATGCTCAAGACTTACACAAAACTCTAAGTGAAATGCACCAAAAATACCGTAAACTTAGGGTATATCAACACCCTCAACTTAAAATTGTTGCTTGTCCTCAAGCGACACTTTAAAACTCTAAACCACACTTATGTACAAGCAAACATCCAAACTCAAACAATCACATGGATTTCTTAATCAAGTCCTTCACTTAGTGCAAATATTTTCATTCAGACTCAATAAGCTAACTTATGTGGTTCAAAACATGACATAGATAGACCAATAGATATCAACATATACACTTTGAATAATCACCAAGGTACCAACTCTCCAACAATGTAAATTGTGCCCTCACCACAAAGAAATCCTTTTTTACGCAAAAATCTTATATTAAATGTTTAAAGATATGGGAAACACTCACACTCAGAAGTGAATTCAAATGTAGTTAATGCTCAATATCATAGGCTTGCCCTAATTTTCATTCCGTACACTCTCCAGACTAGTCACTAGGATCACTATAGGACTTTCTTATCTTGTTACGTGGACTTAGGGTTAGGTAGGATACATTTGGGTATTTTTAGTGACTTTTCTGCCCTTCTTGACATTACATTGGCTATTTACCTCTTTTCTCAACAAATCTTTTACTTCTTTTCATTTTCTGCTCTTTTTCTTAACTTATTTTAGCATAGATGTGACTTTGACTTTTTCATTATTCTTTTTCACTCTTCTTTTTAACTTTTCCTTTTTAGCATCATTATCACTTGTTTTGTTTCTTTAATATTCAGTCATATCTTTTTCTATCCTTTTTCTTTTTCTACAGACAACTCTTTTCATACCCTTTTTTTCAGATTCCTTTTTCAGAGCCACCCTCAACTTTTGTATTTTGTATGAGTTGAGGTGCAAAATGTGCTAAGTGAGACTAGGGCCAAGATTTAGGTAAATTTTGAATTATCCATCCTCAACTTAGGCTTTTGGCCTAAGTTAAGGCTCACATGTCCAATGAGAGACCTGGGCCAAAACAATCTTTTAGGGAATGTGAGTTAGGCATATTGAAAGAAGTGGTCTTCATTAGGATCAGACATTTTGATTAGAGGGAGCATTTATTTCTTTTGTTGGATTCTTTTAGGCTTGAGTGGACTTATTATAACAGGGGCCTATGACCGTTTCCCAATTCCTATCCTAGATTATCTTAATATGACCAATGAGGCAAGTTCTAGAGTGGCACGTACTGCATGAATATACAAAATCTCCTCTCACATACTTGGCACATTGTTTCATTATCTACTTTTTGAAGCACCTAGTTCAAGTTTTAGCTTAATCCATGCTATCATACTAGTTCCTATCATGTCACATGAAGATCCAACACATTCAACTCATTCAACATATAGATCTAGCACATTTTCAAAAAATTTGGATAGGTATCAATTTCATGCTTTAATGCCATCATGTTTTAATTCACTCTATCAACTTCTACACATGCAATCCTACACATGCCGGTTTAATAGAAAAGTAAAACAATCCCTTGGGGGAAAAGAACACAGGAAAGAAAACTCGAATGGAGGGTTATAAGTTGGGTTACTCAAACGTCACCCTATCACTCATAACCCATTTGCCATACCCCAATGAAATATTAGTGCAATTTTCCTCAATGCATGAAGAAAAGAAAAACAAAAACATAGGGTGAAGTAAGCCTGTGGTGCGTAAGCGCTGATGACCCATCAAGAGGAGGGTGGCTCCGATTTATCGAAACCCATTAGATCAGAAATAGTGATGTCATCAGTAGCACCCTCATCAACAACACGAACACCATCAATAGTGCTCCTCAAACCAGATGGACCAACCCATATCTCACGGGCCCTCTGCTGCTGTAGCTCCTCATTCAATGATAGACTATCACTGGGCTACCTCTAACTTGTGTCGCTCTCAGTTTCTTGGCCTTCGGGCCTGATCAGCATCACATGTCTTTTCAGAGGAGTAGGTGCGCTTCCCAGCCATACAAGAAGGGTCCAATGGTGGCATAGAATCTCCAAAGAGTGCAAACATCACCACCTCATCTTCGTCAACCTCAGGTGTGAGCTCGGGGGTAGCCTCAGCAGGAGCAATAAGGGCATCAACATCTAACCATAGCCTCGTTGTAAGATTAATAGTGGGTCCCTGCCTCTCTAGTATTCAAAGCTTGAACCCATTTAATGGCTTGTGTACAACCTAAATCTTAGGGTCCATCATCTACTCCATACGTACTTTAGAATCCATAATAGATCTCAACATCCACTGCCTCATGATCTGCAGCAAGGTGGCCATCTGTGTCTCAAACTTCTGGACTCAGGCCAGGGGAAATATAGTAGTCCCTGAAGGGGGACTTGCTTATGACGATCTCACAGCCTGACTGGTGGTAGTGGAAGGAGGGGCCTGTGCATTGGCTGTAGTAGCGGGTATAGAAGTGTCATCGGCCTGTGCCACTGAAATCTGCTCAACTTCAAGTACTAAGTAATCACCTAAGGGAGGAACTGCAACTAGTGTACTCTGATGCAGGGTAATAGGGTTTGTGTCATCATGGATCAGCCCATCATCTACAGTCTTGGTCACCTCGACCCATCTATCACAGTGTCAGATTAGCACAGTAGACTCTCTGCATAAACGTAAAATCAGTCATGGAAAGGGCAAAGTAGTAGCCCTCTGAAAAGCCCGCTCATGTATCTCTTAAGGGATAATTCAGGCAAAATTTATATCCTGCCCTGCCAGTAGTGAAGTAAGCATCACCGCACGATCCTATGTGACAACATTGTCTGCTTGTGTAGTGGACACTCTGCTCCGAATAATGTGGAACTTCTTGATCCACATTATCTTCCTCATTCCCCATAGAATTAGCCGTCATATCTTGAAAACCATAGGGCATAAATTAGGAGAAATACCCAAAAAAAATTTACCTCTATGGCACGACTTAGAGAATGAAGAAGTGAAGTTTCCTAAACATATAATAGCATCCTATTTATAAATGTGGCACGCTTCACATTTATGAACAACACTGTACTAGACGTTGTTTGAGGCATCTCAGAGCCATTCAATACCTTGTTCTCTAATTACCAAGTTTGTCACGACCCAGGGGTACACCCTATATGTATCATGGCGTACT